>JAVGWX010000003.1:98203312-98803312 GCA_036924085.1 Ariolimax columbianus
GTAGCAGTCGGGCACTTGATGCTCAATAGTCCAGGAAGACATACCACCTAGCAGAGGAACACGCTGCACAAAATCCGGGCAGATGGAACTCGAGAACCCGAGAGGGCAGGACCTTAATCCGCCTTTGTTGTTGTTATTGTTTCGAATACCACCAATGAGTGGGCCTACTCTTTTATGCGCTCTGAAAAGAACGTTAAGTGGCGGGTTGTAGTAGCTCTCCTCACATCCCGAGTGTGCTGATGATGGTGGACCAGGGATCCTCCAGGTGGTTGTGCTGTGCTTTGTTTCGTCTGCGTGTCGCTCAATACTGAGGGGATTACTTCGATCTCTCGCCTTGTTAGCCAGACTGCCATGAAAACAGCTCGTTTCCAGGAAGGAATACGAGGAAGCCGAGGCGAGGGACTTGTCCAGTATGTTTTACCTGAACGTGACTAACATGTCTGATCAGTATATTTTGCCTGACTAGACGTTAGTCTCCATTCCACGCGCGTTTGTTAACAAGACACAAAAATGACCATTTCAATTTAAATTTTGAATTTATTTCACATGTTTTTGCAAAGAGATGTCTTCTCGAATTCTTTAAAACCTTTTCGAATAGCTCAGCCTATCCTATCCATCGAACGCGTCGCTACTGCTCATACTGTCTATAGAACAGCAACTGACCAACGAAATAGGCTTCAACAATATCATCAACGATTTTCCTAACTGAAAAGCCAAAAAAATAACATTGTAGAATCTTGAAGAAATTTCTTCACTTGAGAAAAAAACCAGGTGTTTTAAATTGTGTTCCTTCAGTACGTGGTTTTGATTTTGTGTCTGTTTGATGTGTGTTGAAAGGAGCGTCAAACTCAAGGACAGCCCATTGTAGATGGCCTTTGACAGCCCCGTGATGCTCAAACTCTAGCTACGTCACTGCACGCACACAAACATACACACACTCTCACAACATACCCGAGCACTCATTCACATGCGCACACACGCAAGTGCAGACACTCACGCGCACACACACACACACGCACACATACACACACATCCTCGCACAAAATCCCGCCGGAAATTGTTTATCATTTTATTTTTCACCTGGAAGATGAGCCAGCACGTTTCAATAGCCTTCGCGTCACGTGATTTCTAAGCTAGTCTCATCTGGTTCTGGCCACTGCAACGATTGAATCATCACGCATTTAACATACAAGGCCGCTTAAATATTACACCGTTATGTGTCATGCATAACTAATCGCCTAGCTGGGACAATCGATCACTTCGTAGCGGTCGTTTCTGCATTCCAATATGCAAAAAAAAAAAAAAAGGGAAAATGATTTCTATAACAAATACTGTAGTTTGAGGTGAAATCTTGGAGAAGGTCTGGTACCGAATTAGGGTTGGGTCGACAGAAACAAATCGAAACAGATACCTAACCCCTGTATAATTAGCTATGCAAGACGTGCTCTCTAACCGATATGCTAATTGAACGTTCAGTGCGAATGTGTTAATATTTTATTTTTTCCGCTTATCGTGTCATTTCGATTTTTTTGATTCGGCGTTTTCCAGGATTAGTCTGTAGGGGCTGTGTTGATTGCAAGAGACTGTTTAGATTTCAGTTTTGCACCTGGTGTCCAGATATAGGGAGCATTGGGTCGTTACCGTGGTTATCTTTTTCGAATTCTCATAGGACACTTCTTCGTATTTCAGGAACCATGTGCCAGTCCGTTTTTCTTTCTTTGTTTCGCCATCGACTTTTTATTTCACCCAAAATAACATAAAATCACATATTCTGCATGGGGATCTTGGCTTGGGCTCGTTCGTTCTCAATCTCCCGCTACCAAACCCCGAAAGAGCTTAAGTAGCAGAATGTAGTCCAAATAATGGAATGCGTAGTTTACAGCTTGACTGCGATATTTGCACCTTCGATCCAACACATCCGACTTCAGCAAGCATTTTTTGAGTACCGGGTTTATATTTCTCTCTTCGATACCTTCTCCTTAGCCAGTCTGCTCTGTTTCATCCTGTTATCCAGGATCACCGCGTGGAGGTGTAGAAGGGTCTTGACAGCTCTGGTTCACTGGCCATAACGCTAACAGTCAGCTATGAGTCGCTGACCGTTACAGCTCATGCGCTAACCTACATAATAAATCATCAGAAAATCTACGACGAGCATAGCAGCGAGTCGGGAAAACCTAGGATTGACCAACTCAAGAAAAAACTGAATCAGCAAAAGAGTATATTTAGTCATGTAAATATGATTCAGGAACCATCGCTTATAGCGTCTTATGTGCTTAGTTATTTGCTTGCAAAAGAAACAAGCTGTTTACTGATGTAGAGTTTGTGGAAAAAGTGTGCAGTTCAAACGGCAGAAGTATTCAATGATGAAAAAGTAGTATAATAATTTCAAAATCTGCCTCTTTTAAAACAAACCGTATCTAGGGTCAGGCACAATATGCTGACCAAGACTACTATCTCCTATCCATGTAGTCTTCCCTGGAAACAAGCTGTTTTTAAGGCAATCCAGCTGTCGAGATGCGGATTGACGCGATCTCCGTAGCAGTGAGCGCCACGCCGATGTCAAACATAACACAACCACCCGGGAAACCGCAGTCCACCTTCATCAGCACGCTCGGGATGTGAAGAAAGGTACTATAACCCCGCCACTAAACGTCCTCTTCAGCGGTAAGCTTACTCATTATGGGCATTCAACAACAACATCATAACAACCTATTCTGCAAAAAACATTTGATGAGGTTGGTGATACGTCAATCATTGTGTCATAGAATAAAGCTTTGTCAGCAGCTTCTGGTGGATTATAGTGTCATAGAATATAGCTTTGTCAGCAGCTTCTGGTGGATTATAGTGTCATAGAATATAGCTTTGTCAGCAGCTTCTGGTGGATTATAGTGTCATAGAATATAGCTTTGTCAGCAGCTTCTGGTGGATTATAGTGTCATGGAATATAGCTTTGTCAGCAGCTTCTGGTGGATTATAGTGTCATAGAATATAGCTTTGTCGGCAGCTTCTGGTGGATTATAGTGTCATACACCGCAATTAGATCAATGTTTTTCTAGAACATGGCGTACCACCTCGACTCCAGATTTGGCCTTCTCCACACAGGACATAAAATAGACCACCAGGTGCTAAACCAACTGGCAGGTAGCGACCACAGGCCGGTCAGGCTAGACATTGATATGGAAGTAGGCCCACAGGAAACAAAACCGCTCCCGCGTTGGAATTACAAACGAGCCGACTGGGACAGATTTGCAATCCTGACAGATGGGCTGTGTGAAACCATCAACACAAAAAAACAACAAAATGAAGCCCATGGTGGAAAGCCTAAGCAAAGCAATAATGCAAGCCGCCACTGAAACCATCCCAAGAGGAGCTAGGAAAAACTATAAGCCCTACTGGAATGATGAGTTGCAGAAAGCGGAAGATGCAGTAACAAATGCTAGGAACATGGCAGAGCGAGAACAATCTATGGAGGCAAACATCGCCCTCAAAGCCGCCATGGCGAAATACAAATACACTCTCAAGCAAACAGCAAGAGAAAGCTGGAAAAACAAAATGGAAAGCCTAAACCTGGACAAAGAAGGGAACAAGCTATGGAAGCTAGTCAGAGCCATGAACGACGAAACCCCGTCAAACAAACAAATTACCATCAAGCAGGGCGAAAACTTGCTCACCGGTAAGAAAGCCGCAAACGCTTTTGTCGATCACTATGCCAGAGCAAACCACATCGAGATCCCTGCAGATAGGCATACAGACATTAGTGAAGAGCTAAAGGGGCACGACAACATCAATACGGCACCTGAAGAGCACATGATGGCCAAACTAACAATGAGCGAAATGGAAGAGGCTATGAGAACATTAAAGAAAAGGAAATCTCCCGGAAAAGACGGGATAACAAACGAAATGCTGATGGGGCTGGGCCAAACAGCGAAGAGGAAACTGATATCGGTCCTGAACCAAAGCTGGAAAAGGGGAATTGTACCCCAGGCATGGAAAGACGCAGTACTGGTACCAGTACCAAAAACAGGAAAGGACAAAACAGATCCAAATGGATACAGGCCCATCAGCCTACTGAGCTGTGTCGGCAAGCTGATGGAACGGATGGTAAACACCAGACTGATGTGGCATCTGGAAGAAAAACGAATACTAATTCCACAGCAAGCCGGCTTTAGACAGCACAGATCCACTGAGGACCAGGTCATCCTCATAGCCCAGGAAATAGAAGATGCCTACCAGGCACAGAAACACACAGTAGCTGTTTGGGTGGATCTGGAAAAGGCATTTGACAAAGTCTGGAAAGACGGACTTAGAGTCAAGCTAAGAAGAAGTGATGTTTGTGGGAAAATGTACAAGTGGATCAACCACTACCTCAAACAAAGAACGGTCAGAGTCCAAGTACAAGTGCAGATGAGCAAAAAGGTGACACTCGAGCAGGGAGTACCCCAAGGGTGAGTACTGTCACCCACACTCTTCCTGGTATATATAAACGACATTACAGAGAATATACCAAGGAGAGTCCATAGCTCAATGTTTGCAGACGATCTGGCTATGTGGACCTCTGAAAAGAATCTCACCATAGCAAGAAATCGGATGCAGCAGGCCCTAACATCGCTGGAAGAGTGGGCGAACTCATGGCTGGTCAAAATAAACGAGGACAAAACTACATGCACAATATTCTCGCTTTCAATAAAACCCCAAAATACCAAATTAAGTTTAAATGGCAAATCCCTGCAGCCAAACGACAACCCAACCTATCTGGGAGTCACATTTGACCGGCGCATGACTTGGAAAAGTCAGATTGAGAGAAACCGAATGAGAGCCAGAGAAAGAATGGCAATCATGAGGAAACTTGCTGGCACAAGCTGTGGAGCAGACGAAGGTATACTAAAGAAACTGTACACTGGAAGAGTGAGACCAGTTCTCGAGTATGGCATTGCGGCATGGACAACAGCAGCAAAGGCGAACTTCGATAAAGTTAGCAAACTTCAAAACCAAGCCATGAGAGTTATAACAGGTGGCATGAAGTCAACGCCAATTGTAGAACTTGAAAAGATTACAACACTGCAATCCATGACCGATAGAAGAGACTGCAGAGCCCAGCTGCAGTCAGAGAAACTCCGAAGACTGACTGACCATCCAATGCACCAGAGACTAAACAATTTGGGAAATGGGAAACTAAAGCGGAGAAACTTTGCAGAAATAGCCAAAGCAAAGATGCACGAAGATCCCATAAACGCACTAACAACACCAAAACCCATCACTACTGTACGAAAACCTACTTGGAGGCAGGATATATTTCCAGAGGTGGTAGAAAATATACCAGGTATTGGAAACAAAAACTGCCAGACTGAAATAGAAAGGAGATATACTACCCTAAGCTTTATATCGAAAAGCTACCCAAGCATGGACTGGACCCATGCATACACCGACGGTTCTGTAACAAACACTACACAGAACGGAGGGGCAGGAGCATTCCTGAACCTACCAAATGGCAGACAAATAACACTGTCATTCGCTACTGGTAAGTACACAAGCAATTTCAGAGCGGAGGCAGAGGCACTGAGGGCGGCAGTGGAAGAAATGGTGACACACAAAGAAAATGAAAGCCAAATAGTCCTGCTTACAGATGCTCTCGCCGTAGTCACAGCGCTAAAAAGCCAGAAAAACACTGAGCTTAATGACTTAAGAGCAGCACTCTGCAAACTGTGCCAGCAGTTCGCACCAAAAAGGGTAGTGGTACAGTGGGTCCCATCACACTGCAACATCCAAGGCAATGAGGAGGCAGACAGACTGGCAAAAGAAGGTGCAAGACTACCACAAACAGATACTAGTATGACGTACGAAGAGTCAAAACGGCTTATCAAAGCCAGATACATGACCAAATGGGAAACCGAACATACTGGTTACACCAAAAACGATGCCCATTACCAGTTGAACCGAAGAGAGCAGGTCGTTGTCTTCAGACTTCGCACTGGCCACAATAGACTGAGGTACCACCTATTCAACAAATTGAAGATAGGTGGTACCGACGAATGCCCGTGCGGTACCGGTAAAATGACCGCTGAACATCTTCTGCAGAACTGCCCGACATACGAGGATCAGAGAGAGCAGATGTGGCCATCACCAGTGGAACTGTAAGACAAGCTCTATGGCAGCGGCGACAGCCTCAGGATGACCGCCGCTTTTTTCGAAAAAATAATGGTTACTGTCTGACTGCGTACGAAGAAGAAGAAGAAGAAGATCAATGTTTATTTTGAATGTCCACAATGAGTCTTTTGTGCGCCCTGAAAAGGACGTTACGTGGCGGCTTATCGCAGCTTTACTCACATTCCAAGCATGTCCATGAAGGTGGACTGGGATCTTCCAGGTGCTTGTGCTATACTTGGCTTCATCTGTGTGTCGCTCACTACTGCGGTGATCACGTCGATCACTCACCTCGTTAGCCACGTTGCCATGAAAACTCCCCGTTTCCAGGGAGGGCTACGAGGAAGCCGAGGTGAGGGTCTTGGCCAGTATATTTTGTCTGACCATGACTAATATGTCTGATCAGTATGTTGTGCCTGACCCTGACTAACATGTCTGATCTGTATGTTGTGCCTGACCCTGACTAACATGTCTGATCAGTATGTTGTGCCTGACCCTGACTAACATGTCTGATCAGTATGTTGTGCCTGACCCTGAATAACATGTCTGATCAGTATGTTGTGCCTGACCCTGACTAACATGTCTGATCAGTATGTTGTGCCTGACCCTGACTAACATGTCTGATCAGTATGTTGTGCCTGACCCTGACTAACATGTCTGATCAGTATGTTGTGCCTGACCCTGACTAACATGTCTGATCAGTATGTTGTGCCTGACCCTGACTAACATGTCTGATCAGTATGCTGTTCTTGATCAGACGTTAGTCTTTCTCTTCACTGACATCAATAAATGTCACTTCTTTGATCTCCCTGCGTTCACACCCGTCCTCTATTAGTTGTACTGTGTTAAGGATGTGACTGCAACATGACCTTCATTGTCTGAAACCTGCTTGTTCTTGTATAAGCTTCTTGTCATTCGAGGGGTCAATACGGCTCATGATCATCGTATTAAAAACCTTATATCGATGACATAGTAACACATTCTTTGGTTCTGTTCGGGGTGTTTATGGTTTTACAACGCAACCGCGAGGAATTTTCTTCTGGTTTTTAGGAATTTGCATAGATTCAATGAATGTGTTAAAAAGTTTTAGCAGCCGTTTGGTGGTTTCTAGTCTAAAGTTTTAAATTTGTTTTATCATTAGATGAGAACGAACGCTGAAGAAGAAGACGAAGAAGAAGAAGAAGAAGGGGAAGATGAAGAAGAAGAGAAGGGGAAGAAAAAGAAGAGAAGAAGGAGAAGAAGAACGAGAAGAGAAGAAGGAGAAGAGAAAAAGAAGTAAAGAAGAAGCGAAAAGAAGACGAGAAGGAGAAGAAGAAGAAGAAGAAGAAGAAGAAGAAGAAGAAGGAGAAGAGAAGAAGAACATCAGGGCCACCTGTTTTGTTGTTTTTCAATTGAAAGTATTAGGCAGTGCACGAGCTGCAGCGGTCAGCGACCCAAAGCTGAATGCTAACGACAGGGCCAGCGAACCAGAGCTGATGACCAAGACCCTTCTACACCTCTACGCGGTGATCCTGAATACCAGACTGCAGCGGAGCAGACTGGCTACGGTGAAGGGATCGAAGAGAGAAGGCTAATTCGGTACTCAAAAATGTCTGCTGAAGTCGGATGTGTCGGACCGAAACGTGCATACATCGCTGTAAACAATGACACAAAGCATTCCGTTCTCCGGACTACATCCTGCTACTTGCAAAGTCTTTTTCAGGGCTTGGTAGCCGGAGTTTGAGAACAAACAACGAAGAAGAAAAAGATTTAATGTTGTACATAATTTAATTCTTTTATGGGGACGGGTTTCTTCAGCAGGCTGCGGGTATACTTAGTTCTAGTGTTTGAGTCTATTAAGATGGACTCGCACATCAGTAAAAATCACCCTCAAAGAAACTGGTTGTATACAGTCTTTGTCGAGTCTTCTAAACCAGTATAAAGACGTTACGTCAAGTTAGGTTGGGTTAAGTAATTATCATTTGACAAAGTCAGTTGGATCTTGGTTTGCTCTGTTATTTTAGGGATGGGTTATGTGGTTGTGGGTAACAGTATATCCGCGGGAGCATCCACTGGGTCAATACTTCGATTCTTTATTTCCAGTAGACTGTTTTGCTTCATGTCCAGGTCTTCCACAAGGTGGCGCCATTGTTCTGTTCTCGAATCAGAAATGGTATGTTTTGAGGTCATCCCAGATCTGGATGGTCTCCTCGAAGAAGGGGTCACTTTCAAATTGTTGCTGTAGGGGACGGCGTGGGCTAGTGGTTAAGTGACACGGCTCACAGTCCCGGGGAAGCAAATCTTTAGAAAATGTAGGAGAAAGCAGACCCTTACATAAAATGCATGACGAAGTCGGATTCACTGGACCGACAGGCGTACAATAAAACAGTGCAACTCACACCACCACGGGGAATAGAGAAATAAGACGAACGCCTTACAAAAGTTGTTGCTTTTATTGCTTGTATATTGACTTTGTGTCTTCATTTGGGGGAGCGTGTAGCGTTGTCGGCAGTGAGCTGGCTTGTTAAGACTGGGATTAAACCTCGCCAGGGTTCGAAATCACGGACAAACAAACACAAATTTGAGTGAGGTTTGTTGCTAGTACGATGGCTCCTCCAGTCGACCCAACTGCAAATAGATACCTGACATATGAGTTGGGGAAGGTCTAAACAGCAAGGAAGTGGGTATCCCCTTCTCTCTCTTCACACCTTACTCTATTTCATTTGACTGTGCTACAGTCACACTCTTTCACACGCGTCCTCGGGGGTGAGACCCTTCCATTGCACTTTGGTTGGGCTGGCTTATGAGAGCACATACACCTAGCATAGGTACATACATATGCACACATACATCCAATCATTGGTTTATGCGTCTTAATATCGTCCAAATTGACTACGTTCTAGTGGGGAATAGACGCGCCTCCGCGAGTTGAAACTAGTGAGGCAAACCGCACCTTACATAGGTTGAGGCTTAGTCAATGAAGAGTTATCTTCATCCCCGACGGCAGTTGTTGCCATGGGACCCACCTTGACCTAGCTTCATTATGGTCAGTCATATACTGGGTTCTGTTTCTCGGTTTGTGACGCCTGGAGATCCTTTCAGTTAGTTAAACAAAAAATCTCGTATTTCTGGGCTTTGTTCTAAGTTTGAACACCTCTGTGTCTATCTCGTCTCGCAAACAAACCACATTTGACTCGTTTAAAGTTGAAGCCGAATTTTAAAAAGTACATTCTCCGGTTTATCAACTGCTGTAAGATTGCACAATGTGGGCTTATTTGCGTATATTCTCCTCTACCGATTACGTCACTTGATGTTTTATCTTATCGCTCACAAATATGTTATCAGGATAATATCCTGTTTGCCATCTGCGACTATTATGAAAATGGTTGTAGTTTTGGGTCATGCAAGAGCTATAATCCGTTCTGTTCTGTCCAGTTCTCTACCTCCTTGCCATCAGCGTCTAATGTATTGTACCTTCATACAGTGTTGTTACATCTAGTTATCGGGTTCTTTGAAGACAAAGTTGTTATTGGGTGATTTATATAGTAATTGTAAGGATCTCTGTATCTTCTCTGAAGGTCTGGCCATGGCCTGCTTTAGTTATTAAGAACATTATTTACTAAGATATACTATCATATACTAAGATATACTATCATATACTAAGATATACTCATATACTAAGATATAATATCATATACTAAGATATACTATCATATACTAAGATATACTATCATATACTAAGATATACTATCATATACTAAGATATACTATCATATACTAAGATATACTATCATATACTAAGATATACTATCATATACTAAGATATACTATCATATACTAAGATATACTATCATATACTAAGATATACTATCATATACTAAGATATACTATCATATACTAAGATATACTAACATATACTAAGATATACTATCATATACTAAGAGGTACTATCATATACTAAGAGGTACTATCATATACTAAGATATACTATCATATACTAAGATATACTATCATATACTAAGATATACTATCATATACTAAGATATACTATCATATACTAAGATATACTATCATATACTAAGATATACTATCATATACTAAGATATACTAACATATACTAAGATATACTATCATATACTAAGATATACTATCATATACTAAGATATACTATCATATACTAAGATGTACTATCATATACTAAGATATACTATCATATACTAAGATATACTATCATATACTAAGATATACTATCATATACTAAGATATACTATCATATACTAAGATATACTATCATATACTAAGATATACTATCATATACTAAGATATACTAACATATACTAAGATATACTATCATATACTAAGATATACTATCATATACTAAGATGTACTATCATATACTAAGATATACTATCATATACTAAGATATACTATCATATACTAAGATGTACTATCATATACTAAGAACGGGATCAAGATGCTGAGCAGCGCATGAGCTGCGGTGGTCAGCGACCCATAGCTGACTGCTAGCGTCAGAGCCAGCGAAACAGAGCTGTCAAGACCCTTCTACACTTCCACGCGGTGATCCTGGATAACAGGCTGCAGTAGGGCAGACTGGCTAAGGAGAAGGGATCGAAGAGGGAATGCTAACCCGGTACTCAAAAAATGCTTGCTGAAGTCGGATGTGTTGGACCGAAAGGGGCAAATATCGCAGCCAAGCTGTAAAACTACGACACAACGCATTCCGTTCTCTGGACTACATTCTGCTACTTAAGCCCTTTCAGGGTTTGGTAGTGGGAGATTGAGAACGAACGAAGAAGAAGAAGAAGAAGAGAAGAAGAAGAAGAAGAAGAAGAAGAAGAAGAAGAAGAAGAAGAAGAAGAAGAAGAAGAATTGTGAACGAATTTACGGATGACAAAATGTAAGAACAGTTTCCCTGAACTCTCCACTACACGTTCGTTGCCTTCTTTCATTGGATGTGCGAGGGAAAAGATTGTCAAGGGAAACAACAAATATATTATACACGTCCTAAAGATTCTACGGTTATCTTATCAGCAAACAAACTAAGAGTCCAAACAATGAAGAATGGAAATCAGAATATAATTGGACGTTGTCAGTATACACATGGATGATAGATCATAATATAATTTAAAGTTGACAAAATACACATGGACGACAGATCGTAATATAATTGGAAGTTGACAGAATAAACATGCATGACAGATCAGAATATAATATAAGAAACAACAGTGAAGAACCAACATTAGGTGTTGATCATGCTGCATACAGCACGAGAAAACTAACAAATATCAGAACCTGGGTTAAGATAGATTACCATTGGAGAACATTCAGACCCATTTAGATTCTGGATGAGCACGGGAGTAGTAGACCGAACAGTGATCTGTTCTTACCTCAAGCAACGGTACCGGGTTTAATATCCGCTATCGACGTGCTATAGTCAACTCATCTATAAATGAGTAACCAAGTTACTGTTAAAAAGGAAGGAAAGGCAGCTAGGAAGAGAACTAGTTCCTTCGCTTCATAACAAAACGGAGGTTTAGCACAATGATGTCTCTGAAATGTCATCACCGACATTTGCTCAGAAGACTATCTTCATATTCGGGAAATCCTTGGGTGAATTCCGAGGGTCCTTACAAAGGAAAGAAACAACCGACACACTGCACTCTAGTTAGTTAGTTGCCCATCGCAAGCCAAGTATAGTGAGCAAGAACTGCGCATGTCATCAACCTCACTCTCTCGTCCAGAGCTACATTGGATCAGTGGCATGACGACCAGTTGAAACAACTGGAGGTACTCTGGTCTAACCTCTATCGTCTCTCAAAGTGAACGGAAATGCTGGGCAATAGAATCCCGCAAGTTCCAAGCACCCTATTATGTATGCCAGCAACCTCAAGATGTAAAATAAGTGCTACAGAAACTATTATTGCATAAACACGATTTTTGCTGCGTGCTTCCTGTAAGGATACATCTATAGCCATGGTCTCGTGCATTAAGAAATAAATTTGGGAAGATGAAGAAGAATATGATAATGATGAAGTAAAGACGAATGTGATGATGAAGAGAAACAATAAGATACTTACTGATAAAGAAGATGATGATTTTTTGTGTGTAAAAGCTTTACCTCTCTGTATTCTACTGAGGCAGGAACTTTGCGCCACAGAACGTAGTTTTAAAAAAATGTTTTTACTTGTGATCTCCGCACAGCTTTAGTGTCTTATCTGTCTCGAAAGGCCAGTATCGCTTTCTCTCTCTCTCTCTCTCTCTCTCTCGCTCTCTCTCTCTCTCTCTCTCTCTCTCTCTCTCTCTTAATGTGTGAGCATGAATTAGCCAGTTTTCATTTCCGTACTTTTCTGTCCACTAAGACGCCGTAGGGGAACCTAAGTTAGCATTCTTGGACCAAGTGTGTTGGTTGTTCTAAGACCGTGATGTTGTAAGATTTGTCTTATGTCATCTATCTATCTGTCACGCGTTCTTCCTCAAACTACCAGCATAACCCTGAAAAGTAAACATCCATCCCTCGAACACTGGCTTTCTAACAAACCCCACCTCTCATCTTTCAAACAAACCCCACCTCCCTCATCTTTCTAACAAACCCCACCCCAGCCATCTTTCTAACAAACATCACCCCAGCCATCTTTCTAACAAACCACACCCCACTCATCTTTCTAACAAACCCCACCCCAGTCATCTTTCTAACAAACCCCACCCCACTCAGCTTTCTAACAAACCCAACCTCACTCATCTTTCTAACAAACCCCACCCCACTCACCTTTCTAACAAACCCCACCCCACTCATCTTTCTAACAAACTCCACCTCACTCATCTTTCTCACAAACCCCACCCAACTCATCTTTCTCACAAACCCCACCCCAGTCATCTTTCTAACAAACCCCACCCCACTCAGCTTTCTAACAAACCCCACCTCCCTCATCTTTCTAACAAACCCCACCTCCCTCATCTTTCTAACAAACCCCACCCCAGCCATCTTTCTAACAAACATCACCCCAGCCATCTTTCTAACAAACCACACCCCACTCATCTTTCTAACAAACCCCACCCCAGTCATCTTTCTAACAAGCCCCACCCCACTCACCTTTCTAACAAACCCCACCCCACTCACCTTTCTAACAAACTCCACCTCACTCATCTTTCTCACAAACCCCACCCCACTCATCTTTCTAACAAATCCCACCCCACGCATCTTTCTAACAAACCCCACCTTACTCATCTTTCTAACAAACCGCTCCCCACTATCTTTCTAACAAACACCACCCCAGCCATCTTTCTAACAAACCCCACCTCACTCACCTTTCTAACAAACCCCACCTCACTCATCTTTCTAACAAACCCCACCTCAACCATTTCTAACAAACCCCACACCACGCATCTTTCTAACAAACCCCACCTTACTCATCTTTCTAACAAACCGCACCCCACTAATCTTTCTAACAAACCCCACCCCAGCCATCTTTCTAACAAACCCCACCCCAGCCATCTTTCTAACAAACCCCACCTTACTCATCTTTCTAACAAACCGCTCCCCACTAATCTTTCTAACAAACACCACCCCAGCCATCTTTCTAACAAACCCCACCTCACTCACCTTTCTAACAAACCCCACCTCACTCATCTTTCTAACAAACCCCCCCTCAACCATTTCTAACAAACCCCACACCACGCATCTTTCTAACAAACCCCACCTTACTCATCTTTCTAACAAACCGCACCACACTAATCTTTCTAACAAACCCCACCCCAGCCATCTTTCTAACAAACACCACCCCAGCCATCTTTCTAACAAACCACACCCCACTCATCTTTCTAACAAACCCCACCCCAGCCATCTTTCTAACAAACTCCACCCCACGCATCTTTCTAACAAATCCCACCTTACTCATCTTTCTAACAAACTGCACCCCACTAATCTTTCTAACAAACCCCACCCCAGCCATCTTTCTAACAAACACCACCCCAGCCATCTTTCTAACAAACCACACCCCACTCATCTTTCTAATAAACCCCACCCCAGCCATCTTTCTAACAAACCCTACCCCACTATCTTTCTAACAAACCCCACCCCAGCCATCTTTAACAATTTGTAATTCACTACTCAAAATGACTTTTTGCTAATTGTTTAAGATGGCTGGGGTTTGGTGCGGAAATTCTGTTCTCTAAAGGGGTAAGGAAGGGGGTTGGGAGATTACTTTTCAAGGTGGTGCTAGTAGTATATGAGAGAGAGAGAGAGAGAGAGAGAGAGAGAGAGAGGGGGGGGGAGTTGATTGCTGTTTATTATAACGACAGGCAAAATATCTTGACTAACATCCCAAGGGCCTAGTGTTGAGTCAGGGGCGTTTTACTTTGGAAGGGAGAAGATGGGAGTAGGATTTGTTTGGGGCTGCATCCTTGGTTGTCATCAGTCCACATACAAGTCTGAAGTTGACTTATTGCCAATCCTCATTGGAAAAAAATCAACTTCAGACTTGTATGTGGACTGATGACAACCATAGGCTAAGGATGCAGTTCCAAAATGAGGATTGGGACAGATGACAGGTGCCCACGTGGGAAGCATACAATGACCGTGGAACACATCCTACAAAGCTGCATGCTTACGCAGGAAAAGAGACAGCAGTGCTGGCCTCGTGATGCAGATATGAGACAGAAGCTGTGTGGAGATGAAACAGCCTTACAAACAACGGTGTCCTTTGTAAGAGAAACCGGAACCTTGATCTGAGGATGAAAAGAAGAAGAAGAAGAATTTATTGCCATGGTTGTCTTTCCTGATGAAGCTGTCTTACTTGATTATTTGTTTTATTCATGATTATTGCGAGGCCGAAATATTTGCACGCCTTGGATGAACAATAATAAACTCGCATTACAGGATATAACGTGGATAGCCGGCGCCAGACCCAAAGAGACTCTACACAGAACAATCATCAGGGGCTATGATGGAATATGTAAAAACTACAGAAAGTAGCGGGGGACCGATCGAACTGGATAGTTTTATGTTCTGCCTTGTGCTGCGCCTTTGGCTCTGACAGAGATAGATAACGTCGGATACAAATCTCTGTCAGAGCCAAAGGCGCAGCACAAGGCAGAACATAAAATTATCCAGTTCGATCGGTCCCCCGCTAATTTCTGTAGTTTTTACATATTCCACCATAGCCCCTGATGATTGTTCTGTGTAGAGTCTCTTTGGGTCTGGCGCCGGCTATCCACTATAATGCGAGTTTATCATTGTTCATCCAAGGCGTGCAAATATTTCGGCCTCGCAATAATCATGAATAAAACAAATTTTCTGGGACAAAACGTAAATACTATCCAAATCATCACTATCGATAACTATTAACTGCCAACGGTGGACAAGTTCACTTATCTGGGAGAGGTGGGGGGGGGGGGGGGGGGGGGTGTGTGTGTCTGTAATCAATAATAAGCTCTCCCTACACCCCGAATTTGTCAATCGCATTGCCAGAGCTGATATAATGTTCTCGTCTCACCAGACGTGTCTGTGAAAACCCCAAACTTAGAGCCCAGACCGAGGACATGGTCAATAATGCCTGTGTTGTCAGTACGCTTCTATATGGCAGCGAATCGTGGACAACATATGCCAAACAAGAGCATAGGCTTAACACCTTTCCCCTACGGCACATGAGATCTATCCTTGGCATCTCACGGAGAGACAGAGTGACAAACGCGGAGGTGCATTTTCTCACTGGTCTTCCAAGTATGTACACCCTCCTTTACCAATGAAGACTGCGAATGTTTGGTCAAGTTCGTCGCATGGAAGACGGTCGGATCCCCAAAAATATTTTCTATGGACAGCTGGCGTGTGGTAAAAGAACAGCTGGCCGACCACATCTGCGGTTCAAAGACGCATGTAAGCGGCACATGAAAGCTTTGGATATGAATCTGACATCTTGGGAAGAAATAGCTGCAGACCGATCCAAATGGAGATGTAACCTGAAGAGTCACCTCAGACTGGGCGAAAATAAGCTCATGCAACAAAGGGAAGTGAAGAGACAACAAAGGGAAGTGAAGAGACAACAAAGGGAAGTGAAGAGACAACGCCGAAAGGAAAAGGAAATCCAACAACTCAGTTGAGAGTTGCTACTCCAAGGTCACATCAACCTATAGTCAGACATGACTGAAAAGGGGCTACTACTACTTCTATCTCAAGTCCTATCTGTTTGGCTATATTATACTGCACAGTTTAATTCGAAGGTAAGTCAGTAAGTAAATCACATACTGATATGGGGATAGTTGATATGGCAGCAACATCCAGCTTTGTGATTACTGCAGATAGCAGACGCTAGATGTCGCATGCAGGCGCGCAGAACAATTTGAAAATGGCGTTCGCGCTCACAAAATATACAAAGAACAGTGTATTGGTGTGCGCATGTTTTAGGCAAAGTGACGTATTGCAAAGGATATTCATAATTCATAATGAAATGCTTCCTGTTCATGGTGAGAAGTGTTTGTAGCGTAAAGCGGTGTATAAGTTTATAAATTCTCTCGATTGTTGATGAAGCCAGATCTGGTCGTTCTGTTCAGATTACAAATTAAGCACATGCGTGTAGGAAAGGCCATTCAAGTTGACAGACAAGTAACAATAGACAGTGCATGAACTGCAAGATGGTGATCGCATGGTTTAGCCTACAGGATAATGCATGAACGATTGAATCAAAGTAGAAAGTGTGCTCATGGTGTGTAACAAGATATCTGAATCTGAATGACGAACACAAAATGTGTCTGTCCTTGCACTAAAACAGCGATGGCATAAAAGTATATCAATGTTGGTGGAAATTATGTTGAGAAATAATGGACAATGTAAGTGCAATAATAAAGTTCGTATCTCATTTTTAAAAAAAAATTGTCATTTGTGACATATTTACTGGCTTGCTCTCGTATAAATGTGTCGAAGAAAGTCAACACAACTGATAAACAGTCACCATGGTTACGAAGCTGTGAAGACATGATCGCATAGGCGAGTCGGTATTGCACATCAAGAAGTGTAAGAGTCAGACAAGATCGACACATATGTGAAGTTATTGGGCCGTGAGTGATATCTTCTGTTATTATTTTTCTATCTACTAGTTAGTATATAGGGCGTGACCGCTACCATGGTTGGCTCCCCTTGCAGAAACCAAACACCGCGACATACAATTTCTTGCGCTGTGTCAGTCAATTTATTAGAAACGGGTAACGTTAACACATTGAAACTGTTACGTCCAAACACGTCATTTCTTACCTTTACAACACGCTTTGTTGGGCGCAGTGTGATTCTATTGTTTGCTCCCGGTTATTAAACTAAGGGACAGGGGCGTAGTAGGCATGCTGAGTTGAGGTCTAATCTTGGACGTTCTGAAAGATGAACTAATCGTTCTCACGCTCAGGTAGAATCTAGACCTGCGTTTTTTAACTGACAAGTCGTAAAATTATGAGCTATTGAGATCTTGTTTGATGATTTAATTAACAACATACACCATACCTGTTTCTGAATTATATTACTCATCATCAGGTGGCTTGCTGGTTGGCGTTATCGATCACGGATCTACATCCGCTTCTATCACGTGTGTCGTTTACCAACTCTGTTGTCGATTGTAGCCTGTGATATTCTTCGAGGCTGCCCAACGTCTTCTCTCTTTGCCTTCCTCTGTCTCTCTTTCCTGCTATCTTTCCCGTTGTCACAACGTGCTACACAGCGACTTTTCTCATAACATGTTCCCAAAAAGGGCACTACCTTATTCTGATTTTTGCAATGAGTTACCTTTGTGTTTGTGCACCTTCGAGTCATTCGTCTTCCTTTCCGTCCATGTGATCTGCAGCATTCTTCTGTAAAACAACATCTCCATGACTTCCTTTTTTTATTTGTTAGCCCTCGACTTATTTATTTGTTCCCTAAGGCGGTTGTGCGTTGCACTGTGGTTTTTATTTTGCGCCTGTCGGCCCAGTGCATCCGACTTCGGGATGCATTTTATGTAAGGGTCTGCTTACTCCTGCATTTTCTAAGGGTTTGCTTCCTCGGGGTAACGGCGGGTGCTGTGATGGGGATCGAACTCAGCACCTTTGTATTGTGAGCATTGTCGCTAAACCACTTGCCCACGCTAATGGGCTCCATTACTTCCAAAAATCTATGCACATGCTTGCTGATTGTTCGTAATTCACTGCCATACGTCATTGCTGGTTCCACGTATCATTCAATAACTCTCTTTCTCAGTTCCAGCTACGGGATGAAGACGTTGAGCAGCGCATAAACTGCAGCGGTCAACTACCCATAGCTGACTGCTAGCGTCAGGGTCAGCTAACCAGAGCTGCCAAGACCCTTCTACGCCTCCATGCAGTGATCCTGGATAACAAGCTGCAACAGAGCAGACTGGCTAAGTATAAGCGATCGAAGAGGAAGGGCAACCCGGTACTCAAAAATTCTTGCTAAAGTCGGATGTGTTGGACCGAAAGGTGCAAATATCGCAGTCAAATTGTAAACCACGACACAACGCATTCCGTTCTCTGGACTACATTCCGCTACTTGCAAAGCTTTTTTCGGGGCTTGGTAGCGGGAGATTGAGAACGAACGAAGAAGAAGAAGTTCCAGCTACAAGGTTTTGTTGTACAAGATATTAAATCAAGGTTGTATATGGTATAATTTCATTTCACGACAACATATAAAGAAATTTAGAATGAGATTGTTTATTTCATGTTGTAATAGTTTCTGTTCATAATGTGTCCAATAATATGGTTGATAGATAATTACATAAAACATATGATAACATTAATACACAAATATAAAAGTCACCGTATACTTTACATATTTTATTTTGTTTTTATTGGTGATCAATTTACGATAATAATACTACAGAAAACATTTGAATCTATTTTAAATAGGACTTACGGCAGCGCATGAGCTGCAGTGGTCAGCGACCCATAGCTGACTGCTAGCGTCAGGACTAGCGAACCAGAGCTGCCAAGACCCTTCTATATCTCCACGCGGTGATCCTGGATAACAGGCTGCAGCAGGGCAGACTGGCTAAGGAGAAGGGATCGAAGAGGGAATGCTTACCCGGTACTCAAAAATGCTTGCTGAAGTCGGATAAGTTGGACCGAAAAGTGCAAATATCGCAGTCAAGCTGTAAACTACAATACAACGCATTCCATTCTCTGGACTATATTCTGCTACTTAAGCCCTTTTAGGGTTTGGTAGCGGGAGATTGAGAATGAACGAAACCAAGCTAAGCCAAATAGGACTGACAGTCCTAGTAAATTTTAGATAATCTTGTTCATTTTCTTCTTCGCTGGCTAAAGATAATTGCAAGTTCCAGCCAACTTGTCGTGACTAATTTTGACTAATTTTGACTAATTCTACAAATAATAAAAAGGTATTCAAGTCTTCATTTTCGTAAATATATAAATTATTTCCTTTCTCTTGAATAAGCCTTGAATATTTGCACAGTCCCCATCGTTTGTTATCAAAGAGCCAAGGTAATCCACGTGTTCAATTTCTTCATTACCAATAGTGATCTTGGGTTGGAGTCTGTGTCTGCCAATGAATATTATCTTTGTTTTAAAAAAAAATGATATTCAGGAAAATATTCTGATCTTCATTGTGCTCCTGTGCTTCTGAACGGACGTAGGCAACTGTACCCGGTCCTCGTCGATGTTTGAGAGCGCCACTGTGTCATCTGCATTTCTTAGTTTATTTATTCTCATAATCTCTAATTTTCTTGCTCTGTGTATTCTCAGTTCCAATGGATGCTACTTCCCTCAAGTATGTTCCCCTTACTTTACATCTAAGGTTACACGACAGTGAATCCAATTCAATGGGCAAAGTCCAGATCATCAAGGCATCATCACGTTGCATGTCCTTTACAGAACGTCGCTCTCGTGACAGACTATCTGTAAGACACTCAAACCCTGGCCAGCACCCCCACTTCTGCCAATGTCAGCCACACACCCTCTGTAATGTCACTTGTCTCTCTTCTCCTCGGTTTGCCTCTGTCGCATTTGCCAGACATCATACCCCCCAGAATCGATCTTTCTAGACCATTGTGGCGTTTGATGTGGCCGAAGTATGTTAATTTTCCCGACGTAATGTTACATGTTGCCAGTTTTTTTCTACGATGCGTGTTCAAATAAAACCGGACCGAACTGCAAGAAGTGAACATATGTACGATGCGCATTGATGACGTCACTTTTGGTGTAAACAGCACAGAATAACCGTCAAGTTTGCAAAATGGCACTATCCTCAGGCTTATAGTTTTCTAAGCAGATCATTGAAAACATGGCGGATGTGATACGGAATCCGCCCAGAGTTGACCTGCGAGCGGTGATTCGGTTTCTAACAGCGGAATGATATTGACGAATGACGCAGAATGCAGGCAGTTTATAGTGACAAAAATGTGTCGATGACAACAGTGATTAACTGGACAACGATGTTTAAAGAAGGACGTGAGTTAACGGCCGATCTTCCGAGACCAGGTCAGGCGCATATTGTTGCGTCAGAAGATGCCATCGCTACAATTGATGCAGCAAAGGGACAAAGATTCCATTCCGATGCAGACGGCATGGCTTCTGCGAACAAGTGGTTCTTCTTCTTCTTCTTCTTCTTCTTCTTCGTACGCAGTCAGACAGTAACCATTATTTATTCGAAAAAAGCGGCGGTCATCCTGAGGCTCTCGCCACTGCCATAGAGCTTGTCTTGCAGTTCCACTGGTAATGGCCACATCTGCTCTCTCTGATCCTCGTATGTCGGGCAGTTCTGCAGCAGATGTTCAGCGGTCATTTTACCAGTACCGCACGGGCATTCGTCGGTACACCCTATCTTCAATTTGTTGAATAGGTGGTACCTCAGTCTGTTGTGGCCAGTGCGAAGTCTGAAGACAACGACCTGCTCTCTTCGGTTCAACTGGTAATAGGCATCGTTTTTGGTGTAACTAGTATGTTCGGTTTCCCATTTGGTCATGTATCTGGCTTTGATAAGCCGTTTTGACTCTTCGTACGTCATATTGGTATCTGTTTGTGGTAGTCTTGCACCTTCTTTTGCCAGTCTGTCTGCCTCCTCGTTGCCTTGGATGTTGCAGTGTGACGGAACCCACTGTACCACTACCCTTTTTGGTGCGGACTGCTGGCACAGTTTGCAGAGTGCTGCTCTTAAGTCATTGAGCTCAGTGTTTTTCTGGCGTTTTAGCGCTGTGACTACGGTGAGAGCATCTGTCAGCAGGACTATATGGCTCTCATTTTCACTGTGTGTCACCATTTCTTCCACTGCCGCCCTCAGTGCCTCTGCCTTCGCTCTGAAATTGCTTGTGTACTTACCAGTAGCGAATGACAGTGTTATTTTTCTGCCATTTGGTAGGTTCAGGAATGCTCCTGCCCCTCCGTTCTGTGTAGTGTTTGTTACAGAACCGTCGGTGTATGCATGGGTCCAGTCCATGCTTGGGTAGCTTTTCTTTATGAAGCTTAGGGTAGTATCTCTCCTTTCTTTTTCAGTCTGGCAGTTTTTGTTTGCAATACCTGGTATATTTTCTACCACCTCTGGAAATATATCCTGCCTCCAGGTAGGTTTTCGTACAGTAGTGATGGGTTTTGGTGTTGTTAGTGCGTTTATGGGATCTTCGTGCATCTTTGCTTTGGCTATTTCTGCAAAGTTTCTCCGCTTTAGTTTCCCATTTCCCAAATTGTTTAGTCTCTGGTGCATTGGATGGTCAGTCAGTCTTCGGAGTTTCTCTGACTGCAGCTGGGCTCTGCAGTCTCTTCTATCGGTCATGGATTGCAGTTTTGTAATCTTTTCAAGTTCTACAATTGGCGTTGACTTCATGCCACCTGTTATAATTCTCATGGCTTGGTTTTGAAGTTTGTTAACTTTATCGAAGTTCGCCTTCGCTGCTGTTGTCCATGCCGCAATGCCATACTCGAGAACTGGTCTCACTCTTCCAGTGTACAGTTTCTTTAGTATACCTTCGTCTGCTCCCCAGCTTGTGCCAGCAAGTTTCCTCATGATTGCCATTCTTTCTCTGGCTTTCATTCGGTTTCTCTCAATCTGACTTTTCCATGTCATGCGCCGATCAA
This sequence comes from Ariolimax columbianus, assembly GCA_036924085.1. NCBI lineage: Eukaryota > Metazoa > Mollusca > Gastropoda > Stylommatophora > Arionidae > Ariolimax > Ariolimax columbianus. The sequence continues at coordinate 98,225,510 of JAVGWX010000003.1, forward strand.
ATGTCACTCCCAGATAGGTTGGGTTGTCGTTTGGCTGCAGGATTTTGCCATTTAGACTTAATTTGGTACTTTGGGGTTTTAATGAAAGCGAGAATATTGTGCATGTGGTTTTCTCCTCGTTTATTTTGACCAGCCATGAGTTCGCCCACTCTTCCAGCGATGTTAGGGCCGTCTGCATCCGATTTCTTGCTATGGTGAGATTCTTTCCAGAGGTCCACATAGCCAGATCGTCTGCAAACATTGAGCTATGGACTCTTCTTGGTATATTCTCTGTGATATCGTTTATATATACCAGGAAGAGTGTGGGTGACAATACTCCCCCTTGGGGTACTCCCTGCTCGAGTGTCACCTTTTTGCTCATCTGCCCTTGTACTTGGACTCTGGCCGTTCTTTGTTTGAGGTAGTGGTTGATCCACTTGTACATCTTCCCACAAACATCACTTCTTCTTAGCTTGACTCTAAGTCCGTCCTTCCAGACTTTGTCAAATGCCTTTTCCAGATCCACCCAAACAGCTACTGTGTGTTTCTGTGCCTGGTAGGCATCTTCTATCTCCTGGGCTATGAGGATGACCTGGTCCTCAGTGGATCTGTGCTGTCTAAAGCCGGCTTGCTGTGGAATTAGTATTCGTTTTTCTTCCAGATGCCACATCAGTCTGGTGTTTATCATCCGTTCCATCAGCTTGCCGACACAGCTCAGTAGGCTTATGGGCCTGTATCCATTTGGATCTGTTTTGTCCTTTCCTGTTTTGAGCAAGTGGTTCAAAGAGCAAACCAATTTTTTTTCGGACGGCATCCGTCGTCAACCCAAACAGTGGAATGAGTGCCTGAGTGCCTATGGCCACTTTTTGTAACTAACCCTGTGGCATGGTTGCTTAATAACAATTGCTATATTTAATTATGTCACACCAGATGATGTAACGTTCATATGTTTGTAAAAAAAAATTTTTTTTTTTAAAAATTAAAAAAAAGGCCGGTTTCATTTGTCGGGCTAGGTATAATTTCTTCGTTTTTCTCTTTCGCTATCCATGGTAGTTTTGAGCACCCTCCTGTCGCATTTTTCGCTCGTAGGATTCAATCTTCTTCTATAGGGTTTGTGTGTTTGACCATGTCTCGCATCTGTACTTTACCACCGAGAAGATGCTGGCCCTCGGGAACTTTTTGTTGTTGTTGTTGTTGTTGTCATTTTGTTAGTGTTCCGTCGCACGTTTTTAATTTTAGTTAACCTCTGTACTGCCAGTCAACTTATTTGATCATTTATTTATTTATTTTGCAATCTTTGTTGCTGCTTATAGTCAAGTCGAGATGTTCAAAACTCGTGAAGTTCTTAAATGTTTCTTTTTATGATGGGACGAAGATTAATGCTTGGGGATGTCGTGGGATATTGGTTAAGGGGCACGGCTCACAACCCGAAGGTGCTTGGTTCGATCCCCATCACAGCACCAGTCGTTACCCCGGGGAAGCAAACACTTAGAAAATGCAGGAGGAAGCAGATCCTTACATAAAATGCATGCTAAAGTCGGATGCACTGGGCCTACAGGCGCAAAATAAAAGCCGCAGTGCAAGGCGCACCGCCTTGAGGATTAGAGAAATAAGGTGAACCCCACACCCGCCCCCTCCAAAAAAAAGTATGGTCAGGAGAAATATACTGATCAGACATATTAGTCGGGGTCCGGCAAAACATACTGGCCAAGATCCTCACATCGGCTTCCTATTAGCCATCCCTGGAAACGGGCTGTTTTCATGGCAGCCTGGCTAATGGGGTGAGGGATCGACGTCATTCATGTAGTAGTGAGCGACACACAGAAAACGCTACGCATAGCACAACCGCTTGGAGGACCCAGGTCCACCTTCATCAGCACGCTCGGGATGTAAGGAAAGAGACTGCAACCCACCACTTAACGTCCTTTTCAGGGCGTACAAAAGAGTAATCTACTCATTGTGGGCATTAGCAAACAACAAGAAGAACTTTCTAGGATAACTTTAGGTCTGGTTTTCGCCTTGTCAGAGCTCATTGTCTTAGTCTTGGCGGTGTTTAAGCATAGATTGTGTTCCTCGCTGTGAGGACAACTATTGTCATCTGTACATCTCGGTTCTGATATTTCATTCCCGCCGACTGTGAACTTGTCAAACTTGCCATACACTTTGTCATTCTTGACATTTCTCCTGTTGTTTCTGCATAGATATTGAACAGACAAGGGGAGAGTATCCATCCTTGTTGTACTCCCTTTGACATCCGATGTCTCTCTAGCTAGTCTGACTGTTGCTTGTTTTCCCTTATACAATGATTCGATCAGTCGAATCAGGTGCGCGTGAACTCCTAACTTGTGATGATTCGCACAGCTTTTCGTGTCGTATACAGTAAACAGTTTTTCTATAGTCTTTGAAGCAGGTCTGTAAGACGACAATGAACTCTCTCCACTGTTCAATATTTCACATGTTAAGGATGTGATCACTCGTGCCTCTGCCTTGTTAGAAAACGTACCTAAGCCTTATGGACTTCCTCTGATTTTGTTTTCTAAACTTTTCATAATGATTCGGATACGGATTTTGGGATGATGGCTTATTAAAGCGATAGTGTGGTAGTTAGTACATCGCTTCAGATCACCGGTTGTTGGGAGTGAAATAAACACAGATCTTGTCCATGCGGTTGGCCAAGTTGTGATGTACCAGACCTTCTTGTATAGAAGGTGGTAGATCTTAATGCAGGCCTATCCTTCCCTTTCTCTATTTTCGCTTGTGTCTTGCTTGTACCTTTCAGCATCAGGTTATGAAGACTCATCTTGACCTAGCCCTAGTATGTCCTTCGTGCACGAGGGGCTTTGCTGCTTCTGTTATTTCTGGGCCTCTCCATCTGCTTGTACTAATTCAGTCGGTATATCATCACATCCCTGTGACTGTCGTTCCTTACAGCCTTGTATTGCTAGCCGGACCTCATTTATCATAGGTTCCATTTCTATGGCCTGGTTCTTGGACGTTATGTTGGTGGTTCCACGTTGTCTTCGTACATGTCTCTGCAATATTGCTTCCATGTCTGGAGTATATGCTTACTCTCCGTCAGTTATTGCTTCCATCTCTGGAGTATATGTTTGCTCTCCGGCAGTGTATTGCTTCTATCTCTGGAGTATATGTTTGCTCTCCGTCAGTTATTGCTTCCATCTCTGGAGTATATGTTTGCTCTCCGTCAGTGTATTGCCAGCATTATCGTGTATTACGTGCAGTGACGGTTTGAACTCTCAAGTGAATGTTCTGATCTCTTTGAACTCGTCACATTCCTTCCCTTACCTTTCCAACTCTTCTACCCTGTTACATGTATCCAAGATCTGTTACTTCTTACCCTTCCTAATCTCTCTTCTAATTTCCTTTGTGCAGTCCCTGCCTATAACAGTCTTTCACTTCAAACAGGATTGTTTTAGCTGTTTTCTTTCATCTGCTAGTCGCAGGGTCTGTTCTGTAACTTAACTCACTGTGTGCCATTTTCTGGGTAGAGCATCAAGTTGGTTTGTCAAATTCTGTTTATTTCCATTATTGTTGGTTGGTGTTGCTGTCTTCATAATCCAATCTGGACTGAAGATGGAGAACAATAAATTAGCTGACAGGAGCACACGACTCACAACTAGCTGTTTGCATCAGGCCCATCGAACCAGAACTAACACCTTATTTCATCTTCAAGGGGCGGCCCTGAAAACAGACTGCACTAGTGTAGTCTGCTTAAAAGAATAAGTGTCGCAGTGGGAGGTCAAACTTGGCACTCAAAAAAGCGCGTTGAAACAAGACTTGTCGGGTCGAAAGGCGCAGATATCGCAGCCTCGCTTTAACCTACGGCACAATGTCTTTTTTTTTAGTATGAACGCCGAAGAAATAAAAAGAAGAAAAAAGAAGAAGAAAATAATCCAATACACAGGTAGAAGAAAGTGCAATGTAATAAGAGACATTCATGTCCTACACCAATTCTTGCCTTCACTGGCTCTGAAACTCAACATCCACGTGCAGCTGTATATTTCATATCTACTTAAAACAAGAAACATGTATTTCACAGAACTTCGCTTCTTACAGCCACCAAACTGTTTAGCTGTTATAAGTTTCTTGGTAGGTGTACAGTTCTGTTGGTTGCCATTATTTTCTGCAAGTGGAGGAGCAATCACAGCTAGGAAAAAAACACGTATATCTGGCAAATTGGAATTAATTATGTTAGGGTTGGTTGGTTGGTTTCTAATGCCTACAATGGGTTGGTAACCCTTTTGTGCGCCCTGAAAAGGACGGAACTTATGGCAGAATGTAGTAGCTTTCCTGACATCCCGAGCGTGCTGATGAAGTGGACTGGGGTCGTCCACGTAGTTGTGCAATGCTTGGTTTCATATGGGTGTCACTCACTACTACGGGGATCACATCGAACCTCACCTTGTTAGCCAGACTGTTGTCCTCGACAATAGCCCGTTTCCAGGATGACCAACAAGGAGGCCAGGTGAGGGTCTTGGCCAGTATAGTTCTCCTGAACCTAGCCAACAATGTTTGATCAGTGTGTTTTGCCTGACCAGACGTTAGCCTCGTCGTCTCAATTATGTTAAGGAACTTTAGGACACGCCATATGTCTAAGCTGTTAAATTTGGTTTCATGAATCTGATATAAAGTGGTGAGTTCTACTCCACACTTTGTTCAACTATTTTTCTCAGTGAAACTATTTGGTTAACAGAGGATCGATTTTGCCGAAACCTGTATGTGCTTATCTCAAATGTTTCTTTAAGACCACTTATAATCCATCTAGTCTTAGTCAACCCGTACCTCTACAAGGGCGCTTGCCCGTGTGCAAGTCCCAACTCTTGTACGGGTTGGTGGTAGTCGGTAGGTGCATTTCTCTGCTTGGCGGGCTTGGCTTAAGTATTACTGTGTTGTTGTTTGTTTTTTTTGGTTGTTTTTTTTTAGGGGGGGGGGGGGGTGTTGGAGTCCCAACTCAGTTTCCAGTCGGTTCTGTCTAGAGCACAGATTGTCCAGTGGAAGGCTAACTTGTTTGTTTTAGGGTACGGTCCTCAATGCTAGCCATCAACTGGGTCAATTTTAGTCCGATTTGAAGCTTGATAACATCGGAAATAAACACAAACACCGGAGAGAATTATGAGCGCAGCCTATTAGGCGCGCCAGCTTTTCTTTCAATATTTTCCTGGCACTGATAGTAACATTCTCTCTCTCTCTCTCTCTCTTTCTTTTCTCGCTCTCCCTCCCTGTCTGTCTCTATTTATGTCTCTCTCTCTTTCCTTCTCTTGTATTATTCATTTGTGCGGCGAGGCGTCGTGGCTGGCGCAGGTATCTGTCAAAGACCAGACTCGTCGATGTAGTTGTTGACATCCCAAAGCAGTTTAGGATATCTCTCACATTTTTAATCTACCTCTTTCTCGGTCTTCCATCATTAGGGAAACCCGATCGCCGTACTTTATAAGCGCGCAGGGGTAGCCTCGAAGGTTGTATTCTCAATAGATGACAGAAACACTTATTCAGTGAATGGTCTTGTTTCGACATTTTGTCGGATGTGATCATTCCTTTTTCTGTCTCTCCTTAGTGACGTTGATAGTTTCTCTCAACCATCTCATCTCACAGGTCGCAATGTTTCTCTCTCGGCTCTTTGTTAATGTCTAAGCGTGACACTGATAACGAGTGTTGACCAATAGTCTTTTTGTGGACTAAAAAAAACCCCCATTATTTATTTGTAATTTGTGCACTGGCGACTAGCATTTCATGACAGATGTTGTATTCATTGGCTCTTTCATTATTGTTAGACTTGGTAGTAATTCTGCTTTGAAAAAACGAGAGACAATGTTGAACGACGATTCGAAGTATGGTCGGCACTACGTCTTAACTTAACTTAACTTCATTATACTGGTTTAGAAGGCTCTATAGAGCCTGTATACAACCAGTTTATTTCACTCCACGGATACCGAAACTCTGTGAGCATCCAATCTATTTTTGAATGCATTAACTGACTCTGCTTCCACTATATCCTGCGTCAATGTGTTCCAAGAATTCACCACTCTCTGACTAAAAGACTATTTCCTAGTATCTAATCTAGACCTGTCTTTAAACAATTTATTTGTACCTGTGCTCTCTTGTTCTTGTAGCCGGTTGTACTTTGAAAAACTTGGCATAATCTAATTTATCCTTTCTATTTATTAATTTATACACTTGTATTGTCACCTCTAATTCTTCTTTTTTTCGATTCACTGACTACCAGTTTTTTTTAGTCTTGCCTCGTAACTATCATTCTAAAATCTCGCGATCATTTTTGTAGCTCTTCTTTGTACCCTTTCCAGCATGTTTTTATCCACTCTATTAAATGGACTCTTAACCTGAACACAGTAATCTAATTTAGGTTTCACTAATGATTTATATAACTTGACTATTACCTCCTTGCTCTTATGTGAAATGTTTCTTTTTATCATGCCCATCGTGGCATTAAACTTTTTCTGCCCCATGCAGAAAATAACTTGGTTTGGTCATCTCGTAAAGATGCACCTTCATCAACCTCCACTGATGGTTTACTACGCTGATAGTTCTGACTACATGGCAAGGGGCAGCCACGAGACAAGTGGATAGATGACATTAAAGTGATTGTGCACCGACAAGGGTTCACATTGACCGACGCAAAGCACTTTGGGCAGGATATACGACAGCTACCCACAGTGCTCAACGGTACAAGTGGAAAAAAAACTTAACTAAAAACGGGTGTAACTACAATCCGTGACTATGACCAAAGTGACTCGTAAGACCAATCCGAGCAGAGAAGCGTCTTCCACAGTGTGTGCAAGGAAAGTCAGGACTGTTTGCGGCATCGCATGGTGTGGCGTGTCTTCTCCAAGGTTGAGTCTTTAGCCTACCAGCAATGATAGTGTTGTATATACTCCAAGCAATTCGCCCATATTCTCTTCAGTTTTAAGGAACTTGCTTTCTTACTTAGTAAATAAGAACGTTTAAAGGAGCACAGCATATAATATTTACCCGCTTAATTTCTTCCCCTTCCACCGGCGTTCAAGACTAGGCTGCCGGCGCCATGTTTGGCAGAAGTTAAGTTTTTAAAAAAAAAGGGGGAAAGGTGCTCAGATGCGAATCCAGCGTGATAACCACTGCGCTATACGGCTCCCGCAGCAGCTAAGGCATACCATGAATAAGAAATATCGGAAACATATATTTGTTTTCTTTAAAATTTGCTTCAATTTGCATCTTTATAATTCCAATTTTCAAGTACAATTCACCCATAACTTCGGCATGTTTCAAAACCCTACGCGAAACTTTGCATCCGTTACTGTGCCTAGCTTTTACATGTTATGCCTGGCTCCCAAATCCTCAAAAACATTTGACATCTCCTGACGTACAAAACTGAATTAAAACAATAAAGTATTGCACCAGAACTTCTCCCTTCTTCGCTGAGCTTTATAACTTCGATCAATTCTTTCGAAATTAAAGTCTTAAGTTTACTTTTACATGCAAAAGTATCCATTAGTGTATCCACGTTATCCTGTAAATGGAGCTAGTTAGGACTGAACCACTCCTCCTGATAAAATCGTTCACACCTTAATTCCCCTCAAAACGTATTGACCCAAATGTCTCGCACGTGCAGTTATCAACCATTACGTCACAGTCCGGTGTGACCAGATAGCGCGGTGCAAACTGGCGACAGGGGACGATTTTGGGTTGGCCGACGCTGCGGCAGGTGGTCGGCTTGTTTGATAAGATTCATTATTAAGGAAACAGGAAAATAACATTAAAAATAATCGAGGTTGACGTACATCGTGAAGACTGGTTTAAAACTGTGCGCGCGCTTTCAGCATCATCTCAATGATATATAACCACACGTGTTTACCAATCGCAAGCAATTTCAATGGTCCTGGACATCTGGGTAAGTTTAATGTCAGTATCGTCTCTTGCTTCTCTGATAATCGCCTTCGGTCCGAACTTGAGAATGAACTATCTCCCGCATTGGCTGTCTTCAGTCGCGTATCAACATTTCCCATACCTTTACCCAGTCCATGTCTTCATCCACTTTTCTTCTGTTTCCATCTGTCTTTCTATTTTTTTAAGTGAGCTGCTTTACATATACATATATTTCCATCTGGCCATTCCCTGCTTGTCCGCTATCATCTTCTCCGGCCATCCCTCCCCTCTTGCGCCTTCCTGGCAAGTAACTTCCGCTCCTTTGTTTCACCCATATGTTATACGAGTCAACCAGAGTTTCCAAATGATGAGTTCTTATGTGATGTACAGCTAAGTACATATTCTTACTATTTTATGTATTAATATCTCTATTGTATGTCTCCAATCCTTCCTCTTTGATTTGTTAGCTCATATTTTTGTTGTTTGAATTTTAGCAGTGGTCTCAGAGTAAGATGTCTGCCTCGGGTGCCTGCGGTCACGGGTTCTTCTTCTTCTTCTTCTTCTTCTTCGTTCGTTCTCAATCTCCCACTACCAAACCCTGAAAGAGTAAGTAGCAGAATGTAGTCCAGAGAACGGAATGCGTTGTGTTGTAGTTTACAGCTTGGCTGCGATATTTGCACCTTTCGGTCCAACACATCCGACTTCAGCAAGCGTTTTTTGAGTACCGGGTTAGCATTCCCTCTTCGATCGCTTCTCCTTAGCCAGTCTGCCCTGCTGCAGTCTGTTATCCAGGATCCCCGCGTGGAGGTGTAGAAGGGTCTTGACAGCTATGGTTCGCTGGCCCTGACGCTAGCAGTCAGCTATGGGTAGTTGACGACTGCAGCTCATGCGCTGCACAGCATCTTGATCCCGGTCACGGGTTTAAATTACAACGGAGACCGGGATTTTATTCACATGGATCTTCTGGTAAAAATTACCATGATCTCTGGGTAGCGAGATCGGATTCCCGTGGTCAGTGTCGAGCACGTTAATAATCCCTTTACAGTTAGCAATCGAAAAGGTTAGGCTTAACGGACGCTGCCCGGACATAATTCAACAATTCCAGCTACAGATCTACCCAAAAATTATGTGTACCTTCCCTCAGGTGATTCGTTAAGAGCAGCTATAGAGTTACTGTTGGTTAAAAACATTTGGTAAACCACCCTTCAAGAAACTGGTTGTATACAGACTCTGCACCCAGAGTCTTCTAAACCAGTATAACAATGTTAAGTTCAAGTATCGTTTCTGCTTTCGCCATGTATCTGATACTACCTATACATGTTGTGTTTTTTTCACACTAGACTAAAATTATACTTTTGCCTGACCGACTTAGATAGGTGACCGTCTTATACAGGTGGCTGCCACAGAATTTTCAACTGTAATTGCGCGCGCTTTAGCAGCCATTATTTCTATTAGTGCATACCCTAACATGGTTTCTCCTAGGCCTATTCCCAACAATGGATGATGTATCTCGAGTGGTTTTGTTCATTGTGTCTTTTTTTTGCTCTCGAAAATATGGATCCATGACCCACTCTAGAATATAACTATATATACCAGAGGGTCTCAAACTTAGTTCAGGAAGGAAACATTGCAAGTGAAACTTTATCATCAACTCTTTAGACGGGATCAAGTGACAATGCACGTTAGACAGTGGACAAAGTAGAATGTGGTCTCATCTTTATAGAAAATTTGCGTTTAGAACGACAGTTCTGTGCTTCCGAGGCACCTTTCCTCTTACCATTAAACACGCGTAGCAACCCTGGTTAATATTCACTGAGAAAGGAGAGGCAATCTGTATCACGGCATAGACGCGGTGCATCTCTGGTTAATATTCACTGAGAAAGGAGAGGCAATCTGTATCACGTCATAGACGCGGTGCATCTCTGGTTAATATTCACTGAGAAAGGAGAGGCAATCTGTATCACGTCATAGACGCGGTGCATCTCTGGTTTATATTCACTGAGAAAGGAGAGGCAATCTGTATCACGGCATAGACGCGGTGCATCTCTGGGTCAGCACAATTTCTTTTTCGGATTCTATTGTTTTATATGTCAAGTTGTCTTAGCTGGCAGCAGTAGGCGATTCGCAGCTGGCAGCAGTAGGCGATTCGCAGCTGGCAGCAGTAGGCGATTCGCAGCTGGTAGCTTTCATCAGCGTCAACGAATCAGAGCTGATCAAGACCCTAATCCATCTCCAAGTGCAGGCTTGCTTGCAGGATACTCATCGAAGAAGGAAGGCAAACCTGATCACAAAAACGGTGAGCTGAAATCAGATGTGTTGGTCCGAGAGGCGCAGATGTCGCAGCCTTGTTGTAAACTGCGACAAAATGAAACAAAACGTCCTTTTCATAACAAACTTAGAAGAGGAACAATAAGAAAAGGAAGAAGAAGAGGAAGAAGAAACTGCAGGATAGTGTCAAAAGCCGTGAACTGATTGTTATCTTTGTTGGAGTTGATGTGAGTGTCTCAATCTCAAAATCATGTATTCAATCAGGCACGTATGCCAGGTAACAGACATGTTGAGTAAACTTATTTCCTTCTTTTGCCTTGGTATACCATGTTGGTCCCACGGCCTCCATTAAGCCATCTCTCCACCTCATCCTCGGTCGCCCGCGAAAGTGACTACAGTTGTATAGCCACCACGACGTCACTCTTTTATCCGACATGCGGACCACATGGCCGGCCCATCTGCATTTTCATAACAGCTCGATATCTATGATGTCAAAGAAGGAAGTTCGACGTCTGATCTCTTGCGTTGTGGATTTGGTCTCGAATGAATATCTTCAAAGTTCTTCGCTCGTTGGGCAACGCGTAGTCTATCTGCATCAGCTTTCCGTAGGTTCTACACCTCGCAGCCATATACTATGGCTGGACTAACCACACTGTTCCATTTGGGACTTCAATGCGAGAGTAGGGTGTGGGCAGACAAACAAACGCTACATCGGCGCCATCTCCGACGACATCCGAAATACGAGAATTGATCGTCTGTCTGTCTTTACCCAAATACGGAAGCTTCATGTTTTTCTTTTTTTTTTCTCGTTCGCCTTATTTCTCTAATCCCAAAGGCGGTATTTTGCGCCTGTCGGCTCAGTGCATCCGACTTCAGCATTCATTTTATGTAACGGTCTGCTTCCTCCTGCATTTTCTAAGGTTTTGCTTCCCCGGGGCAACGGCCGGTGCTGTGATGGTGATCGAACCCAGCATCTTCGGGTTGTGAGCCGTGCCACTTAACCACTAGCTCACGCCGTTCCCATGGAAGCTTCATGTGATCAACACCTACCTACAAAAGCCAGCTGGGAACAGATGGATATGGCAATCCACGAACTGGGAAACCAACGCGGAAATCGACTATGTGCTAAGTGACGATATCAAGTTTGTTACAGATATGGAGGATCTTTGTCAACTAGCTATAAATAGCGGTCACGGGCCCATTAGGGCAACCTTAAACATGAACTCACTACCGCACAAAAGACGTTTCCAGATTCCAACAATGCTAGATGCTGTTATGCTGTCAGAGAAAATCCGATAAGAGGATTGGAGGTGCGCGTGATCTCCTACCTGTCACCCGAAACAGCTAACGAAAAAGCTGAAACAGCACATCAATGCGGCAAATGTACCCAAAGCGGCAAAAAGCAGTCGGATTAGCGAAGACAACCTACAACGTCTACTTAAGAGAAGAAGGATGAAACAGAATGGCAAACACAATACACTCGAGTTATGCGAGCTGAACAAGATGATCAGAAGCACACTAAAAGAGGACTATGAACAGCATTGTCTGAACAAGATGATCAGAAGCAGACTAAAAGAGGACTATGAACAGCATTGTCTGAACAAGATGATCAGAAGCAGACTAAAAGAGGACTATGAACAGCATTGTCTGAACAAGATGATCAGAAGCAGACTAAAAGAGGACTATGAACAGCATTGTCTGAACAAGATGATCAGAAGCAGACTAAAAGAGGACTATGAACAGCATTGTCTGAACAAGATGATCAGAAGCAGACTAAAAGAGGACTATGAACAGCATTGTCTGAACAAGATGATCAGAGCAGCTGAGACAAGAAACGGCATACTCAAATGCCGAAAAAGCATTCTCCAATCAAAGAATATTATATATATGGGGACGGCGTGGCCTAGTGGTTAAGTGGCACGGCTCACAACCAGAAGGTGCTGGGTTCGATCCCCATCACAGCACCGGCCGTTACCCCGGGGAAGCAAACCCTTAGAAAATGCAGAAGGAAGCAGACCCTTACATAAAATGCATGCTGAAGTCGGATGCACTGGGCCTACAGGCGCAAAATAAAAGCACAGTGCAACGCACACCGCCTTGAGGATTAGAGGAATAAGGCGACCGCCACAAAAAAAAACCAAAAAAAAGAAAGAAAGGCCGAAAAAGCATTCTCCAATCAAAGAATATTATGACCGCTCCCTACAAAATACAGCCACTGATAGAGCTGATTTAGAAGCAGAATGTCAGAGGTACTACACCGGCCTCTTTGCATCAAGGCAATAGTCACCAAATTGGCAACCAACACTGAATCTGTGCCGGTACCTAAGATCGAATCAGATGAGGTGGCACATGCAATCAAACAACTTAAACCAGGTAGAGGCCCAGGACAAGACGAATCACAAATGATGTGTGTTTGATAGCGAATATTGTGTCTGTGTGCGCATGTATTCTTCTGCTGTGAAGACGTCTTTTTTGTTGTTGTTGTTCATGTTTGTTTGTAAGTTCTTCGTGGTTAAATCAGTGCGTATGGATCAAGATGCTGAGCAGTGCATAAGCTGCAGTGGTCAGCGACCCATAGCTGACTACTAGCGTTGGGACCAGCGAACTAGAGCTGCCAAGACTCTTCTACACCCTCGGGAGTGATCCTGGACAACAGTCTGCAAAAGAGCAGGCTGGCTAAGGAGACGGGATCGAAGAAGAAAGGCTAATCCGGTACTCAAAAATGTCTGCTGCAGTCGAATGTGTTGGGCCGAAAGGTGCAAAAAAAATCACAGTCTGGCTGTAAACTACAACACAGCGAAATTTCGTAGCATCCTGCTACCTGCAAAGCCCTTTTAAGGACTTGGTAGCCGGAGATTGAAAAAGACGAAGAAGACGTCAGTGTTTATCCTATCAAAATGTTGTCATCTTTCAACTTAAAGTCTTGTATAACGCGAAAAAAATCACTTAATATTTGTCAGGCAATTCAGAAGTTTGAGGGAGCGAAGTGTAATCAGGTTCAGAGTAATCAACGTCACTGCGCCCTTTTCAGGTTGAACGCAGAAGAAGAAGAAGAAGAAGAGGAGGAATCGTTTGTAATGTAACATAATTGTTAATTTATTTGAAACTACTCTATTATTTCATTTGCTGCCATTGTTGAGATGCGGCCTAGAGGGGGGGGGGGCGGGGCGGGGGTTGTGGGGGGGGGGGGGGTTGATGAGGAGCTGGTGACTTAACACCACTTGCAACGGCATGTTCCTTAGTTTGCCGGTTATGTTTTTTTTACTTCCGATGCGGAAAACCGAGGCTTTACCGAGGCTCAAACCACTGTCGCCTGATTACGAGTACGATATACTAACTGCTCGGTCATCCTCTCCTCTGCAATATCACTTCCCTTAGTCCCTCCTCTTCTATCAATGTTAGGGTGTAGAGGTCTTTTTAAAATCAGAACCTACAATCGAGTTTGCAGAGAACAATCAGTTAAACGACTTGTTGTGTCTTTACATGTGTCTTTTGGTCTTCATGCCACTCGTTGTTTTTGTAGGAATATAATAACTTTTAAATTTTTGTTGTTGAAGTCTCGGCTAGCATCCTGTTTTTTTTTTCAATTTTAAACTGCCAAGGGTTCTTTAACGTGCCGACGTTCATGGTACCTCCAAGTTTATCATCCATCTTCTAAAGGATTGTTCGCCAATCTCCCGTCTCTTGAGATCAGGGTACAATTGAAACATGCCGAATTCCAACCGGCCACTGTTTCATGCTTTCGTTTGTGTCTTGATAGACAAGCGCCTTACCTCTTTGCTGTTGTTGCTGTTATTGAATACCCCCAATGAGTAGAATTACTATTTTCGTGCACCCCGAAAAGTACGTTCAATGGTGTTATTCAGTAGCTTTTCTCACATCCCGATCTTGCTGGTGGAGGTGGACCTGGGTCCTCCATGCGGTTGTGCTATGCCAGGCTTTATGTGCGTGTCGCTCCCCCTTACTCGCGTTTTCTGCGCCTCATTAAACTTCGTTGATGCTGGATGCAAATTCCTACCCGCGCTTGTCTCTATAATATCACTAAAATATACTGACCAAGTCCCCCACCTCGACTTCCTCGTTGTCCTCCCTGGAAACGGGCTGTTGTCATGGCAGCTCGGCTAACGAAGTGGGTGTCAACTTGCTCCCCGAAAGGGCAGAAGGAAAGACGACCCAGAAACTAAGGTTGGCAACATATGTCTCACACTGAGAAAGAATCGCCATCAATCGCAGAGACTGGCACATCACTTTTGCGGAGCGTGTTCAGCGACATGATGTAGCTCACAGCAATTATTGCTCACAGCAATTATTGCTCACAGCAATTATGGCTCACAGCAATTATAGCTAACACAGCAATTATAGCTCACAGCAATTATAGCTCACAGCAATTATAGCTAACACAGCAATTATTGCTCACAGCAATTATGGCTCACAGCAATTATAGCTAACACAGCAATTATAGCTCACAGCAATTATGGCTCACAGCAATTATAGCTAACACAGCAATTATTGCTCACAGCAATTATGGCTCACAGCAATTATAGCTAACACAGCAATTATAGCTCACAGCAATTATAGCTCACAGCAATTATAGATCACAGCAATTATAGCTCACAGCAATTATTCCTCACAGCAATTATAGCTCACAGCAATTATAGATCACAGCAATTATAGCTCACAGCAATTATTCCTCACAGCAATTATAGCTCACAGCAATTATAGCTCACAGCAATTATTCTTCAACTTCTGTAGAAAATAGTGTCCTATTTCCTTGTACTAAGTGCAACGGACAATTCAGGACTCAGATTGGTTTATTTAGCCATCTTCGAACTCATGCCAACCTTGTATGTTGAGAAAGTCTTCTTCATCGATTGCGATGGACGAACAACACACGCGGTAGAATTTGTCGTCGTCTCAAGATCGGACCGTACAGTCAAC
The DNA here is from genome assembly GCA_036924085.1 of Ariolimax columbianus. Lineage (NCBI taxonomy): Eukaryota > Metazoa > Mollusca > Gastropoda > Stylommatophora > Arionidae > Ariolimax > Ariolimax columbianus. Next base: position 98,240,573 of record JAVGWX010000003.1, read on the forward strand.
TGCCGTCACATCTGAACACACACGTCTGATACGTTGACCCTCTTTGCTTGCGGTAGACAGATATAATTATTAAGAGACGACTAAAAAAGGATTGTCATTTGGATATCTTACAGTATCCCATAGAAACTGTAAGCCACAAGAAAAGAAAACGATGACATCCACAATGTGCCGTAGACGCGGAGCGATCAAATCAGAACGTAACTTTAGAACGTCTTTATACTGGTTTAGAAGACTCTGCAGAGTCTGTATTCAACCAGGTTCTTTTACATTCACTTGGTCTAAACATAACAATGCGCATCAAATATATTCTTGAATGCATTAATTGACCCTACCTTCACTATTTCCTGTGGCAATGCATTCAAATCATTCATCACTCTCGTACTAAAAATATATGACCAGGTATCTATAAATATCTAGAATATGCCCCAAAGAGAAACAACAGTTTTGAATCCCTGGTACACAGTAAGAGAGACAAAATCTTTCACCGCCTACTTTGCAGTCAGTCGCTAAATCCAGTCATCGATTTATGAGACAAAGGAAGATATTTTCAAATAAGTCAGAACGCAGTTGCGAACATTGCAAAATGAAAGGCAGATCGCTGCTATTGCGTGCCTTTTTTTTTTCATTTGACTTTGGCTGATGCTGCTCCTTTTTAAAAAACATTGATAGCTATTTTGTGATCTGTTGGCTGCTAGAAAACAGTATTGTACGCTACATTGAAAAAAACAAGCAGTGTGTCGCAAATATTGAAATCATCAAATAGATCGGGATATACTACAGTAAAGGTATGTACTATTTTTCATATTAAAAGTTACTGGGGCGTTAGTTCTCAGGTTTTAATGTGACTGAGACATAATAGATAATTTGTGTGTTGGTAGCTTGAACGTTGCCTCTTACATCTGCTAACCTATTTTAGATATTATTAGTTTCTTGGCATGTGTGCATGCAGTAAGGTAGGTTGCCTTCTTCTTCCTCCTCTTCTTCTTTCTTCTTCTTTTTCTTCTTCTTCTTCTTCTTCGATCAACTTATGCTATGCATCTAGCAAGGTCAAGTTCACGAAGGAGATTATATGTTCCATGTCTTCGCCTGTCCCTCACAGCTTTACATGCATGGTTGCCCCCCCCCCCTCCCGGGCCAGACTGCCTCTCCTTGGGCTGTATGAGTAATGCAGTCCTGCAGGATATGTTCTGGTGTTTGATTGGGTGCTCAACAATCGCACGTGAGCGTGTCCCTGAGACCCATTATGTGGAGGTGGACCTTGAGTCTGCAATGTCCTGTTCTGGGTCTGAAAATCTGTCTGCCCATATTTGCCAACCTTGTCTTTGCTGTAATTTTCCGGCTTGTATTCTTTGTACTGGTCTCTTTATTCCGTCCTCATGGATCGTTTGATGTGCCTGCTTCTTTATAGCTGTATAAATGGCGAGTCTGCGTGCCCCATACTTTCCATACGTGGAGAAACGATTATGCGAAGAGAAAAAATCCAGAGTCTGTCAAACTGGACACGACAAGATTCATACCCGATGTCTTGAGATTGCGAAACTGATTGTCACCCTTATTCGATACTGCCCTCCATCTTTGATAGCTAGGACATCTGACTTACTTTCCTTGTCCAAGCACCACGTTATATAGTGTTCATCCAGTTTTCAGCGACTTGAATTGCCCTGTCATTCGTCTTCTGTATGTCGATCTCGTCACATGTTTCCGGAACGTTGAGACAAAACAACAGATGACCTGGATCTTGTACCGCCCCTCAGTCACATATATCGCCGTCTGAGAGGTCTCATTTCTTCATGTCCTTCCTACTTCTGGATACGTCAGTTCGAAGTCTATTGTCTTCCAAAGTGAGTAAGGTAAGTGATGTCCGGGGGTAGGTTCCTCCTGAATTCGATTACCGGGTCCAAATGGGAAACCGAACATACTGGCTACACCAAAAACGATGCCTATTACCAGTTGAACAGAAGAGAGCAGGTCGTGGTCTTCAGACTTCGCACTGGCCACAATAGACTGAGGTACCACCTATTCAACAAACTGAAGATAGGTGGCACTGACGAATGCCCGTGTGGTACCGGGAAAATGACCGCTGAACATTTGCTGCAAAACTGCCCGACATACGAGGATCAGAGAGAGCAGATGTGGCCAGCACCAGTGGCAACACTAGACAAGCTCTATGGCAGTGTTGACAGCATCACGATGACGGCTGCTTTTTTCGAAAAAATTAAGGTTGATGTCTGACTGAGTACGATGAAGAAGAAGAAGAAGAAGATTCCCGGATCCTATATCATTTCGTGCCATAATGCAATGCGACGACTTTCAGGACTTGATTGTATGGGTTTAGTTAGGACATAATAAATTTGGTTAAAACAGACGTTGTGTGTCAAAGCTTATCGCTCCTATCGGTGCATGGGCCAGAATACACGGTCCTGAGCTACTCTCAAAACCTGTCTCTAGGTTTAATCTCCCATAGATCTTCAATTTCAGTCCAAAGCAGCAGATGTTTTATTCAACAATTTCTCAGTAGCAAGTCACCACAGACATAAAGAGGTATGTTGACAAACAAGTAAACTACACTGAGCACTCAATACAAGTACGCAAGGACACCTGGCTGAACTAGAACAGACTAAGGACGAGGAAGAAATGACTAACACTAAGAACTGCAACATACGTCAATAACTGCCGTAGGGCGGTAGCCATCTCCTCTCCCTCGCCGCTTTTACTTCCCGGACTGAACCGGTACCCATTTAAGGCTGGGTCGACCCGGGAGCCATTGCGGTCTGAAAAAAACATTACCGCCTCAACTGGGGAATGAGCCCAGGACCACTCAGATGCGAAGCCAGCGCGCTAACCACTGCGCTACGCGGCTCCCTAGATGTAGATACCCACCAAGAAAACATAGTATTAATAAATAATGCCTCGTCAGTTTTCGCAGTTCTAAAACATAAAGATGAAGATCTCAAGAAGTGCATCTGCTCCTAGACACAGCTCTCAGTAGAACACCCAAACTTGGCCATCCAGTGGATCCCCTTCCTTTATATTATCGAAAACGATGAAGCTGCAGGCAGACTAGTTACATTTGGAGGTCACAAACAGACCTGATTATCACGTATAATCAGGCAAAGACTACAATTTAAACCAACTTAAGTAGGAAATTGGATGATCAACAACTCCGCTTTCGATAAGAAAGCAACCTCTCCGTTTTAACTACAGAAGGGAAAGTTCTCATCTTTAGACTGAGAAATGGGCATAATAAACTCAATGGTCATCTTTACAACAAAATGCGAATTGGGACATACGACAAGTGTCCATATGGGGAGCATACCATGACTGTTGAACACAACACACAAAGACTCACGCTCACACAGAATGAGAGAGAACAATACTGGTCTCGCCAGACAGATGAGATACACAAGCTGTACGAAGATAAAACAGCCTTACAAACAATAGTGTCTTAGTAAGAGAAACCAGGACCTTGATCTGAGGATGAACTAAGAAGGAGAAGAAGTAAGCATTAATAACCAGTGTGTGTGAGAGTACGTATGTATTTGTTTGAATGTGTATGTATGTGAAATTTGGCAAAAAATGTTTCCAATTTAGTATATCATAGATCTTAGTGTATTGAATGTTTCATATGTGATTATGGTAACTCAACTGAAGTGGGAAACGCTATAAGAGTCGTATGTATGTATATTTCGTTATATAGTAAGTAACATGACATCTGCTTCACATGCTGAAGCCATAAAACCTTGATTAACCAGTTTACACTAAAATACTGCCTGTTGCCGGTTTTGGTCATATGTGTGTGTGAATGTGCGTGGGAATGTGTGTGTGTGTGCAGCGCGCGTGTGTGTATATAAGAAAGCGCGTGCGTGTGTGTGTGGGTACACACACACACACACTCACATACGAGGCGTGTTCAAATGAAACCGGCTTAAACTGCAACTAGTGAACATAAGTACGATGCGCATGGTGGCGTCACTTCTGATGTAAATAGAACATACCAACCGTTAAGTTTGCAAAATTTCATTATCCTCCGACTCATAGTTTCCTGATCAGACCATTGAAAACACGGCGGGTGATACGGAATCCATCCAGAGTAGATCAGCGAGCGGTGATTCGGTTTCTAACAGCTGAAGGATGTCGACCAGTTGACATTCTTCTCAGCATGCAGGCAGTGTAGGGGACCAAAAGTGTATTGAAAACAACAGTGAAGAACTGGACAACGATGTTTAGAGAAGGACGTGAGTTAACGAAAGATCTTCCGAGACCAAGTCAGGCGCATATTGTTGCGTTAACTCACGTCCGAGACCAAGTCAGGCGCATATTGTTGCGTTAACTCACGTCCGAGACCAGGTCAGGCGCATATTGTTGCGTTAACTCACGTCCGAGACCAGGTCAGGCGCATATTGTTGCGTTAACTCACGTCCTTCTTTAAACATCGTTGTCCAGTTTTTCACTGTTGCCTTCGACACAATTTTGACCACACACTGCCTGCATTCTGCTATGAATGTCAACTGGTCGACATCATTCAGCTGCTAGAAACCGAATCAACTATGGACGGATTCCTTATCCCACCCGCCATGTTTTCAACGGTCTGCTGAGGAAACTATGAGTGGAAAGATAATGAAACTTAGCAACATTGACGGTTGGTATGTGCTGTTTACACCAGAAGTGACGTCCTCATGCACATCGTACGTATGTTCACTTGTTGCAGTTTGGTCGGTTTCATTTGAATACGTCTCGTATACACACACACACATGCGCACACACACACACACACACAAGCGTGGCTTGGCTTGGCTTCGTTCGTTCTCAATCTGCCGATACCAAACCATGCCACGGGCCTAAGTAGCAGAATGTAGTCCAGAGAACGGAATGCGTTGTGTCGTAATTTACAGCTTGATTGCGATATTTGCACCTTTCTGTCCAGCACATCCGACTTCAGCAAGCAGTTTTTAGTACCGGGTTAACATTCCCTCTTCGATCCCTTCTCCTTAGCCAGTCTGCTCTGTTGTAGCCTGTTATCCAGGATCACCGCGTGGAGGTGTAGAAAGGTTTTGGCAGCTGGTTCGCTTGCTCTTACGCTAGCAGTCAGCTATGGGTCGCTGACCGCTGCAGCTCATACGCTCCTCAGCATCTTGATCCCTTATTATTTAATAGCAAGACATTTACACTAGAAAATACAATTTATTTTTAAATGAATACATTTATTAATTACACAATAGTCATCCCATCCACTGGTATTCGAACAGATAGTTGTCAGTTTGATCAAGGGCGGTTAATTTGAAACGGGAATACCAATTCAGTGGGGGAAAGTGTAGTCGGCGAATTCAGAAAATTGTGGTGTCTCCCACGGATTGTGAGGCCCTAAGCTTGCTTAGCCTAGGCTTAAATCCGGCTCTGGGGTTAGGGATGGGTGAAAGTGGATCAGTTCTGTGAGAAACGATTAGTGGGTTAATGGATGAGTTGAAAGGGGGGGGGGGGAGGAGATGTACGATTAAAAAAACGATGGGCGGGGAATGGGTAGGTTGAGGTGTGGAAGAAATGGGCAAGTTAATTGAGATGAAAGATTGGCATAGGAGTGGACAGATTATGAGGAAGCTCTGTGCAAGCTGAGGAGTGAGTAATGAATGGTACTGAGGCGGAGAAGAGATTGATGAGTTGGAGAGACCGAGAAGAAATATACGGGTTGAAGGGGAAGAGATGGGTTGATTGAGTGGGAGAATATGTCAGCGGGTTGGAGGAATAGGGAAGAGCGCAATGGGGATTTGAGGGAGGGGTGCATGGAGGTTTCCCCAAAATTCTTCTATTTCTGCATTCAGGCTTTTTGGTCATGCTAAATCTATAGTCCCGTTGCTAGGACGTAGTCCACAGCACTCTCCAGATCAGGGTGGCAGTCCCCAAACATTTTACGTCACCTCGGCTCCCTCTGGCCAGGTCTGGCATCGTAGGTCTCTGTGTATTGAACAAATGTCTAGACTCTGGTTCCACATGGGCAGTCACGTGTGTGATATTTTGAGCCGATGTAGGTGACCTAATAGTCTCCATTGGTCTGTTCTCAGACGAAAGATGGTGGTTTGTTGGTGTATGTGGATTGAGTCAGGTCTATTGCTCATTTCCATGTCTTTCTTCCATTTTGAGTTGCATTGATTGTGGATAATGGTTTTTGTCTATCGGTATGACACTGTGTGGATAAGTTGCTCCGTCTTGCCACCCGCTTTGGACAGGTCATCAGCTGTCTCATTCCCTGTGATTCCACAAACGGGAGGATAGCCAATGAAGAACAAAATATTCAACTACTTTCATAAGTATCACGAACAATACGTAGTGTACTCAATGCTAATATTATGCAATTGAGCAAATTCAGACTAAAATATGTAAATAATGAATTGCTAATTCAATACTTTTTGTTCTTCTTCGCAGCGAAACATGAGCACGTGGTGTAACCTACCCAGGTCAGACTCCTTCAGTCTGGGAAGTGGAATCAGCAGACAAATGTCTGCTCCCTGTGGCACATCAGACAACTCAGTGACCTTATTAAGCAGACATAAATGTGCAATGATGGTTAGACACACAAGCTGTACAACGCCATTGGAACATCATAACTACGAACATCCAACGATGCTTGTGAGTTGTGTTCTTGTAGGGAATGCTCAGTTGTTGTTCCTGAATGAATGTCCTCAATGAGTAAGATTACGTCTTTGTGCACACTGAAAAGTGCGTTAATTGGCGGGTTACGGTCAGGTCATCCCGTAACCGGTGAGGTCGTTGGGGCACGCATATTTTATAATTTTTTTTTTTTTGCGTTCGCCTTATTTCTCTATTCCCCAAGGCGGGTGTGCATTGCACTGTGGTTTTTATTTTGCGCCTGTCGGCTCAGTACATCCGACTTCAGCATGCATTTTATGTAAGGGTCTGCTTCCTCCTGCATTTTCTAAGGGTTTGCTCCCCCGGGGTAACGGCCGGTGCTGTGATGGGGATCGAACCCAGCACCTTCGGTTTGTGAGCCGTGCCACTTAACCACTAGGCCACGCCGTCCCCTGTTGGGGCACACATGAAGACATCCTCACAACTCCACGCCACCCCTTTCTGTCAGATGCCGCTGCCTGTGACTCTTCTGGTCGAAGACTGGTCCATTCTTTTATGTTTTTTTTTGTTTTTGTTTTTTTTAACTTAACCACTAGGCCACGCCGTCCCCCATTCTTTTATGTTGTCCTCCCATCTCTTTTTGGGCCGGCCTCTTCGTCGTCTGTCATGCACCTTTCCGTGAAGGATTGTGTTTGCAAGACCATTTGATTTCGATATGTGACCGTACCAAGCGAGTTTCCTTCTTTTGACAGTTGCCAAGAGGTCTTCGAAAGGCCCTATTGCTGTTGTAATTCTATCTCGTATTTCCTCATTTGTAACTCGATCTTTGTACGTGACGTTTAAAAGTTTTCGGAAACATCTCATCTCTAAGGCCTGTATCCTTCGTTGAAGGTCAGATGTAACTGTCCATGTCTCACACGCATAGAGCAATATTGACAGGACCAGTGTACGCAATACAGGTAACAGTAGCTTTCCTAAAATCTCGAGCGGGCTGATGTAAGTAGATCAGAGATCTCCAGGCGGTTCTGTTATGCTTGGCTTCATCTGCGTGACGCTCACTACTAGGGGATCACGTCGATCCCTCCCTTAGTTGGTCGGTCATAAAACAGCCTGTTTACATAGAACCTACGTGGAAGTGAGTTTGTGCTCTTGCTCGGTGTATTTTTGCTGACAAACATGACTGATCAGAATGTTTTACCTGTCCCTAACATGATTGATCAGAATGTTTTACCTGTCCCTAACATGACTGATCAGAATGTTTTACCTGTCCCTAACATGACTGATCAGAATGTTTTACCTATCCCTAACATGACTGATCATAATGTTTTACCTGACAAACATGACTGATCAGAATGTTTTACCTATCCCTAACATGACTGATCATAATGTTTTACCTGACAAACATGACTGATCAGAATGTTTTACCGGACAAACATGACTGATCAGAATGTTTTACCTGTCCCTAACATGACTGATCATAATGTTTTACCTGTCTCTAACATGACTGATCATAATGTTTTACCTGACAAACATGACTGACCATAATGTTTTACCTGACCCTAACATGACTGAACAGAATGTTTTACCTGTCCCTAACATGACTGATCAGAATGTTTTACCTGACCCTAACATGACTGATCAGAATTTTTTACCTGTCCCTAACATGACTGATCAGAATGTTAAACCTGACCCTAACATGACTGATCAGAATGTTTTACCTGACCCTGACTAACATGTCTGATCAGTATGTTTTACGTGGCCCTGATTAACATGACTGATCAGTATATTTTACCTGGCCCTGACTAACATGACTGATCAGAATGTTTTACATGACCCATACTAACATGACTGATCATAATTTTGTACCTGACCCTCACTGACATGATAGATCTGTATGTTTTACCTGGCCCTGACTAATATTGTTGATCAGTATTTTTTACCTTACTCTGACTAACATGATTGATCAGTATGTTTTACCTGACCCTGACTAACATGACTGATTAGAATGTTTTACCTGGCCCTGACTTACATTACTGATCAGTATGTTTTACCTGACCCTGACTAACATGCCTGATCAGTATGTTTTACCTGATCCTGACTAACATGGCTGATCAGTATGTTTTACCTGACCCTGACTAACATGACTGATCAGTATGTTTTACCTGACCCTGACTAACATGACTGATCATTATGTTTTACCTGATCCTGACTTACATTACTGATCAGTATGTTTTACCTGACCCTGACTAACATGACTGATCAGTATTTTTTACCTGATTCTGACTTACATGACTGATCAGTATGTTTTACCTGGCCCTGACTAACATGACTGATCAGCATGTTTTACCTGACCAGACAATGGAAACCCCGTAGTGGTGAGCATTCTAAGGAGCATCACTTTGCATTACAGCCAGGAGGAACCAGGTCCATCTTCTCAAGTATGCTTCTGGATAAAAGAATAGCGTCTGTAACCTGCTACAAACACGTCGTAAAGATTAACTCCACTGAGTACTTGTAGCTTCAAACAATAACAAACCGATATACAGATCAAACGTGGGTGACCATCTGGTTAATTTCGATGTGATTTAGAAGAAAATGAATATTTAAGCTAGGATACTTCAAAGCGGGTCCTGGGATCAAGACGATGTGTATGGTCTGTAGCTGTCTGCGACCCATAGCTGACTGTTAGCGTCAGCAGCAGAGACCCAGAGCTGACTGTTAGCGTCAGCAGCAGTGACCCAGAGCTGCCAAGGCTATTCTCCACCACCATTTGGTAGTCCTTGATAATAGACTGCAACAGGGAAGACTTGCTAATGAGAAGGGATCGAAGAGGGAAGGCTAACCCGGTACCCAAAAATGCATTGCTGAAATCGGATGTGTCGGACCGAAAGCTGCAAATATTGCAGTTAAGCTGTAAACTGCGACACAACGCATTCCGTTCCCCATACTACATCGTGCTACTTGCACAAACATTTTCAGTACTTGGTAGCGGGAGATTGAGAACATTCAGGGCTTGGTAGTGGGAGATTGAGAACGTTCAGGGCTTGGTAGCGGGAGATTGAGAACATTCAGGGCTTGGTAGTGGGAGATTGAGAACGTTCAGGGCTTGGTAGCGGGAGATTGAGAACATTCAGGGCTTGGTAGCGGGAGATTGAGAACATTCAGGGCTTGGTAGCGGGAGATTGAGAACGTTCAGGGCTTGGTAGTGGGAGATTGAGAACGTTCAGAGCTTGGTGGCGGGAGATTGAGAACGTTCAGGGTTTGGTGGTGAGAGGTTGAGAACGTTCAGGGCTTGGTGGTGGGAGATTGAGAACCAACTACGAAGAAGAAAAAGAAAGCAGGTTCTCTTTCATCTGCACCTTAAGTTCCCCTAATTATTGGTATATTTTCCCCCATCATAGTGGGACTCACAAGATGTGATGTGGAAGAGAATAAATGTTTTAATCTAGGATATTTCAAAACTGGATCTTTCCTATCAGTATGTCAAGTTCCCCAGAATTATGTATATTTCCATTCATCAAGATCACTATAATCGGAATTATTCAAGAACTTCATCCTTTTCTTCTAATCCATTTTCCTGGAACAACGAGTTGTTTGTTTTCTTTTTTCCCCCTTATGACAAAGTAGCAATGACAACCGCACAGAGATATATTGCATGCAGTCGTGACTCAACCCACTCCTGCGCAAGTGCGCGTACGCACCCATGCAGACACACATACACACATACACACACTTTAGGCTACAGAAAAGAACGTGGTGTTAACAGGAAATCCAGATTCGAACAACGGATTTCCCTGTTACAGATGCGCCTTGATGTCAGGAAGACCTGACATTCCCCCCAAAAAAGTTGGCATAATTTACCTAGCCTATCTCACAACAATACAATATGGCTCGAGGTTGGCCGAGACAAAGGTCTGTTCTACCATTAGAATTTACTACGCAGTGCTTTGAGCGCGAAACTAAGTAGGAGTGCGGGGTTGACCTTGAGGGGTGCAGTTTTATGCAAATTAGTTTTTTAAAACCATTATTTCGAGCTGTTACGAAAATACAAATGGGCCGGCCATGTAGTACGCATGTCGGATAACAGATGGGCCAGCCACGTGGTGCGCATGTCGGATAACAGATGGGCCAGCCATGTGGTGTGCATGTCGGATAACAGATGGACCGGCCATATGGTGCACATGTCGGATAACAGATAGACCGGCCATATGGTGTGCATGTCGGATAACAGATGGACCGGCCATATGGTGTGCATGTCGGATAACAGATGGACCGGCCATATGGTGTGCATGTCGGATAACAGATGGACCGGCCATATGGTGTGCATGTCGGATAACAGATGGACCGGCCATATGGTGCACATGTCGGATAACAAATGGACCGGCCATATGGTGTGCATGTCGGATAACAGATGGACCGGCCATATGGTGCACATGTCGGATAACAGATAGACCGGCCATATGGTGTGCATGTCGGATAACAGATGGACCGGCCATATGGTGTGCATGTCGGATAACAGATGGACCGGCCATATGGTGTGCATGTCGGATAACAGATGGACCGGCCATATGGTGTGCATGTCGGATAACAGATGGACCGGCCATATGGTGCGCATGTCGGATAACAGATGGACCGGCCATATGGTGTGCATGTCGGATAACAGATGGACCGGCCATATGGTGCACATGTCGGATAACAGATAGACACGTAGAGTGACGTCGTAGTGGCCATACAATTTTAGCCGCACCCGCGGGCGACCGAGGATGAGGCGGAGAGATAGCATAATGGAGGCCCTGGGTCCAATATGGTACACCAAGGCAAAAAAGCTAAATGAATTTACTAAACATTTGGCTACCTGACATTAGACACACATGCTTGATTTAATACCAGAATTTTGAGATTTGTTTTAATGCAACTGTCAAATAATTTATTTTTTTATGTACATAGCGTAGCGCAGTGGTTAGCGCGCTGACTTCGCATCTGAGTGGTCCTGGGTTCATTCCCCAGTTGAGGCGGTATTGTTTTTTCAGACCGCAATGGCTCCCGGGTCGACCCAGCCTTAAATGGGTACCGGTTCAATCCGGGAAGTAAAAGCGGCGAGTAAAAGCTACCGCCCTCATAAAGCCGAGCCTTTGAAATGTGAGATCGCTAACACCTCACACCCTTACGGCAGTAATGCTATACTTTACTTTACTTTACTTTTACTTTTACAAATACCACAATAGAGATCATCATCATCATATGATTGATCAGTCCTGAGAATGGTTATAATGCTGTCTATTGCCCAACATAGACCAACCCTGAGGGGGCAAAGGATACACTCTACGAGAATCTGCACACTGTTATTATGTCCGTTCCCCGGTCTGACAAGTTCTCAATACTTGGAGATTTCAATGCTAAAGTCGGCTCTAACCCTCATGCCTGGGTAAGGGTGGGTGGGGGGGGGGTGGTGGTGTGATTAGAGCACGGCATTGCTGAATGTGGATGTGTTGGAGCGAAAGGTGCAAATATCGCAGTCAAGCTGTAAACCACGACACAACGCAATCCGTTCTCTGGACTACATTCTGCTACTTAAGCCCTTTCAAGGTTTGGTAGCGGGAGATTTTGAACGAACGAAGCCAAGCCAACCCATATACCCAAACTAACGAGGCCAAAAATGATAAGATGCAAATGTTTTACAATGAGCTGAAAGAGGTCATTGACACGCAGAAAAAGGAAGATCTCTTAATATTAACGGAGGACTTCAAGGCTAAAGTGGGAGCAGACAATCTAGGTTGTGAACAGGTTATGGGAAGACAAGGAATGGGACAGATGAACGAAAATGAAGAAATGTTTGCAAAGTTATATGCGCTACACAACATGATAATTGGAGGAAGCATGTTTCCACACAGAAAGGTACATAAGGTCACATTAAGATCATCATACCACGTGACCGAAAACCATATTGACCACATCTGTGTCAGACTACATCAAGCGTTCAGAAGAACAATACAAGATGTAAAAACAAAGAGACGTACACACATAATATCAGACCACAACCCGTTTCTGAGGATCATGTAGCTCAAACTAAAAAAAATGTACCCGGTACAGGGCGCAAGGAGAACAAAATATAATGTACACCTTTTATAATACCAGGAAAATAAGACAGAATGTAGCATTAAACTGAAAAGCAGATGCCAATGCCAATGCCTACAATAGCTATATAAGGGCGAGGAGATGGACATTACTAGCCTGTGGGAACATATTGAATAGATATTGGGAGATATTGAATAAGACATGTGAAGAAACTATAGGATTCAAGAGAACCCAACACAAGGAATGGATCCCAGCAAAGACATTACATAAAATAGAAGAAAGTAAAAAGAAGAAAGCTATAAACAATTGCCGAGCCTGAGTCACCAAAGCAGAAATGCAAAGAAATTATAATGTTACAGACAAAGAGGTCAAGACATGTATAAGGAAAAATAAAAGGGAATATATTGACAAGTTGGGACAGGAGACAGAAAAGACAGCAGAGAGAGGAAATATGAAGATCTCTATTCATTAACAAAGAAAATACAAAATAGATATATACAGACAGACAAACCAATCAAAGATAGAAAGGGCAAGATATTGACGTCATTGAAGGAACAACAGAAACGATTGGGTGAGCATTTCAAAGAAAGTCTAAACATATCTCCACCGCAAGAAACACCAATCATCTTACCAGCCTAGGTGACCCTGAACTTGGACTGCAACCCACTAAATAAGATAGAAAGGTAAAGGGCCATATCTAAGCCCAGGACAGGCAAAGGAATAGGATCAAATGGAATAGCAGCAGAAACCATAATGATAGATATAGATAAGGCCACTGATTCCTTGTTATGATTATTCCAGAAAATATGGGATGAGGAGACGGTGCCCATAGAATGGAAAGAAGGACATAATTATAAACTGCATAAGAAGGGAGACCTGGCAGATTGCAGCAATTATAAAGGGATTGCATTGCTGTGCGTGCCAGGTAAGATATTCAACAGAATCATTTTTGACAGATTAAAAACGGAAGTAGACAAAAAGTGCAGAGAGGAAATCCTGTTACTTGCAAAGCCCTGTTCGTGGTTTAATATCGGGAGATTGAGAACAAACGCAGAAAATCCATATACGCAAATGTTATAGACTATGAAATGGCGTTTGACAGTGTGGATCGAAGTACTATAATGCAACTATTGAGACACTATGGGATATCAGAGAAGTACACAACCATCATCCAAAAATCATATTAGTAGTGCAAAACGTTGGTTGGAGTATGCTACCGGACTCCATCAAGTACTAACGATGATGATAAAGATATCTTTCAGGCTATATAAATATCCAGTGCAGAGAAATTATTAATAATGGGGGATTTCAACTTTCCAGAAATTAATTGGCAGAAGATGGAAGCACGTGTGGAATCCCATCCATTTGTTAAATGCATAGCTAAAAAATGTTGTATTTCACCGTGTTGCTGACTGTACTAGAGGCAGAAATACACTGGGCAATATTTTCTATAGAGAAAAATATGATTGCAAATATTACTGTTTGCGAACTGTTCGGCTCGAGTGATCATCAAATTGTACGTTGGGATCGTGTAGCAATGAAAGATGATAGAATAAGCTCACTAACTTACTACCCTAGAACAGATGTACATACGTTGATAGATGCAGCAAGGCACATAGTATGAATAGATATTTTCACTGGCGTAGATGTGCAGAAAGATTAGAATAAATTCAAGTCTATACTTTATCACCTGAAAAATGAATTTGTTCCTAGTGGTAGATTGAATCCCAAAAAGGACAAAAATGGATAACTTGATTCGGGGGCTAAATGTAGAAGAGCTAAGAATAAAACTTGGAAAAATATGTAGATGATAGACAATCTAATGAAACAAATTTAAAATATTTGGAAATACCCACAGCATCTTATAAAGTAAATAGATCTGCAAAGATTGACTTCGAAAAAAAAACTTGTTGAAAATATTAAAACTGATAGCAAGAGTTTATTTTTTCCTATGTTAGACATAAACAGAGAACAAAAGACACTGTAGGCCCACGTCAAGATAGTACGGGAAATATAATAAGAGAAAATTGTATAGCTGCAAATCTACTTAATCGTTACTTTAGCTCAGTTTTCACTAAAGAAGACTGCTCCAAGATCAAAGAGCCCTTAGATATCTTCCAAAGGGGCATATATATAGAGGGATTACACTCAATCTACATTACTGAGGAAATGGTTTTTAAAAAATTGAAATGTTTGAAAGTGGGTAAAAGTACTGGTTATGATGGTTCTTAGTTCTTAGTCGACCTGTACTTCTACAAGAGCATATGGCCGTATGCAGGCCCCAGCTCCGGTATGAGCTAGACGTAGCCGGGAGAAAGATTTCCTGCTTAGCGGGCTAAGCTCGAGCAGCCTAATACTCTGCAGTGTACGGTCAAGCGCTTAAGGAGGGTAGTTAACTGATGTGCGAGTCCATCTTAATAGACTCAAACACTATGATGGTATTCATCCAAAAGTGCTATTTGATCGCAGATACTTGCTAGCAAACCCATTGTCCAAATTGTATTCTCAAACTGTTAAGAAGGGGATTATTCCAAAGGATTAGGAAGATGCAGGTGTAATCCCCTTGTTAAAAAAAGGACAAGAAATCAGATCCAGGCAATTACAGACCAGTGAGTTTGACAAGCAAAATTGTAGAGTCTATTATTAAAGACAACATAACCATGCATTTGGACAAGTTTAATCTCGTCAAGAAAAGTCAGCATTGTTTTACTAATGGGAGATCGTGCTTAACAAATCTATTAGAATTTATGGAATAGGTTACCAAAATGTTAGACGCTGGAGAGTCATAAATTCTTCTCTAAGGTTTGTGGACGACTTTCCTGTTGAGACTTCTTCTGTTATATTTCCACTTTTGTGTCATGAATATGCTTCCTCCCCAGTTTCGACCTGCCCCCTCTGCTGAACCGTATGTGTACACCTGTGTCCAGTCCTTGGTATTATATTTCTTCTCAATCATTACTTGTGCTAAAGTTTTCAGTTCGTGGATACTATATTGGTCTTTTCTTCTGATCCCTTGGATCTATGTACTTATTGCGATGGTGTTTATGTTGCAGCTTGGCTCTTCATAGTTGATAAGCATTTCTATTTCTGCAGGTTGGTTGGGTATTAGTTCTTATATTTTTTATGTAGGTGGTTTGATATATGGACGAAGTTGGTTTCTTTAGCCTATTTTTAACTGGGTGTTTCAGTTTGATGCGTATGGGATGATCAGGCATGCGAAGAATCTTTTCACTATGTGTCAGCACTCTTTCCTCTCGTCTAGTATTTAGGGGTCTTATATTTGTATATGTTTCCATTGTCTGGATTGGTGTAGTCTTCATTCCTCCTGTTATTATCCTTAAACCCGAGTTTTGAATTTTATTTAGGCGTTCCGTGTTTGTTTGTTGATGCTGTGATCCTGGCTGTCATGCGTATTCAAGTACTGGCCTGACTGTGCCAGTCTATACATTTTTAAGGATGTTGCTATTTGCACCCCAGCTTGTTCCAACCAGCTTCTTCGTGAGTGATAGTTTTCTGGTTACTTTTTGTTCTATCTCCTGTATGTGTTCCCTCCATGTGAGTTTTGTCCATTTTAACTCCAAGATACGCAGGGGTATTTTCTTGTACAAGCTCTTTGCCATTTAGATTAAGTGTTGTTTCTTCCTTTGTGTTGGACAGTGAGAAGCATGATGTAACTGTATTTGAGATGTTAATCTGCAATCCTCAATCTGTAACTCACTTTCCAACAGTGTCCAGTGCGGGTTTTCCACTCCACATTGCAAAATCGTCAGCGTGTAGGGCACTGGATACTTTCTTTGGGAGTTTCCTCTCTATATGTTTATGAATAGGATAAAGAGGATAGGAGAGATGACTCCCCGCTGTGGTATGCCTCGTTGGAGTTATTCTATGGCTCAGTGATCCATCTAAGTTCATTCTTGCTGTTCTGTATAGGAGGGAGTCTCGTATCCAGCTGTACATTCTCCTTTCTATTTTGTTGTTTAATAGTTTTAGGAGGAGTCCTTCTCTCCAAAAGCTTTTGCCATATCTACAAAGACCGCAAGTACTTTTCCCTTACCCTGGAATGTATTTTCTATTTCTCGGGTTATGTACACTAGTTGGTCTTCTGTGCTGCTGTTTTCCCTGAAGGCTGACTGGGAGTTGAGTAGGCGCTGGTTTTTTCCCATATGTTTTATTAGTCTTGCGTTTACCATTTTGTCCATGACTTTTCCAACACAGCTGAGCAGACTTATTGGCCTATAGCTTTCCTTGCTTGTCTTGTCCTTTTTTTGATTTTCTGATGGAGATAATGATAGCTTCCCGTCACTGGTCTGGGATCTTACCCCTGCTCAATGATTGATTGAAGATTTTCATGAGTTTTCTTCTTGACCCTTTATCTAGATTTGTTGTAATTTCATTTGTGATGCCATCCTTTTCTGGAGCTTTCTTGTTTTTCAGTTTCTGAATAGCAGTGTTAAACTCTACCATTTTGAATGATGCCTTCATGCAAGGATCCGCATTCTGTGTCTTCATGTTCTCTTTTATCTCTTTTTAAACTTCTAGTTTGCGTTCTTGTGTCGATGTTGTAGTACTCTCCTCTCTGAAAAATTCAGCCAGAATGTTTACTGCCATTTTTCATGTATGATGTTTCTTGTTTTTCTTAATGACCGTCTTCCCATGCCTCCCTCTAGTTTCTTCATTTAAGGCTCTTGTCAGGTTCCAGAGTTTATTTGTATCCCTGTCCATGTTGAGGCTTTCAGTTTTTTTCATGCCAACTTCTTTGGATCACATCCTTCTTTTGCTCTATGAATGTATTTTTAATTTTGCTGTGTTTCCCTATGTTTCTGGTGAAGGATTTTTTGTTCATGGTAACTCTTGCCTCGTTTAGTTCTTTATGGATTTTCCAAAGTTTATAGCTCCAATAGGGTTTATAGTTTTTCAGTTTTCTACGTGGAATTGATTTCTTTGCTGCCTGGATGATATCATCCGTCATGATGGCGACATTTTTATTTACATTTTTGCTATGGAATATATTTTGACAGAGTTTATTCACATTTTCTCTAAAAACAGTCCAGTTTGCTCTTTTAAAATTCCATCTTGGGTGCATATCTGTTATCTCTGTGTGTCCATTGTTACATATTTCTAAAGTTATTGGAACATGATCGCTTCCACGCAGTTTGCTGTTGACTGTTCTTGCTATTAGCTGTTGAAGGTCGTTCGTTGCCATCGCAAGGTTCCGAGTACTCATTTTTTCCCATATTCTAGAGTAATATGTATGCCTATCGTCTGGCCTATTTATAAGGATGAGTTTGTTTTCTATCATCCAATCTTCTACCTCCTCGCCTCTCTGGTCCATTGTTTCGTAGCCCCAGCTTGGGGAGTGACTGTTAAAATCTCCCACTATGAGATGTCTCGACTCTTCAATTTTGACTTTGTGTATTGCCAGAGCTGTGGCTGATGGACTTTAGCAGTTTGTTATTATTGAGTCTCCACTGGGTAGGATGATCTTTACTGTGATGTACTCGAGTTCATCTGGTCCAGACCTATTTGTTTCTACTGCTGGTATTGAGTTTTTGACTGGTGTTATTATTCCTCCTTTGGCTCTTTTTCCCCTATCTTGACGGAAACGTTCATATCCTCTGATGGAAAGTTTTTTGAGTTTCTTTTATGTGTGTTTCCTGTATACAAATAATGTCTATGTCGTTTTCCTTGAGGAATTCTTGCAGTTCGGTTTTCTTGTGTCTCACGCCCTCTGCATTCCATTGTATCACTTTTAGGTTCCTTGTTTGTTGATCAGTCGCATTACTATGCCTCCCCCTGACCACTAGGTTAGCAGAGGCACCTGTCGTTTGGGTGGGTTCCCTCGAGGCACCTGTAGCTGACACACTCCGTCTTGACAGGTATTGTTGAGTTTTCTGTCTTGGGTTGTCTCTCATAGCCTTTCAACCTCCTGATAGTACCTGCAAGGCAGTAGGTTGATTTGTCTACGGTGTTTTCCTTCCCGTGGCTAGAGCATATAGCAGCTCTTACCCGCTTGGTGTACTCGTCATAGGACACATGGGGTATTTCAGTGGGGAAAGCAGTGCCACCTGTTGCCCCACCCCATCCTGCTGGAATACAGCGCCGTTTGGGTGACGCCTGCTTATTCGTCCAGTTATTATACCTGGCCTATATCGCAGCTGACGCTCCATATATGGAGGTCGTTCCGCTATCCGCCACCCGTGGACGTGCCTGATTGGGGTCGGTTGGCCCTGTCCTCCAGGTTGTCTCGTGTGAATAGCGGGGTGTGTAATGCCATGCGCTGGAGAGTCTCCTACCTTAGAAGCATTAAACATCAATGTTATATGGTCTTTGTGTGACAGTAAGCCTTTTCTTTCCTACTCTCGTTTGTATCGTCTATGTAACTTCCATATTTTTGGGATTCTGTTTTATTGACCACTGTCAATTTAGTTCTGCAGGCATTCAATTCCACATCTTTGGATTTATGACCAAATCTTAGAATGTATAATTGACTGAATATGGTTCTGGATCAATGATTCTCACCGTTATCACTCCGAGAAACATTTGGTTGAAGAAGTTTCTTCTGAAGCACGTCATATGAGATGTCACACACTTGTTTTATATTGTAATACCGGAACATACGAGGAGTGTTCAGATGAAACCGGACCAAACTGCAACAAGTGAACATATGTACGATGCGCATGATGTCGTCACTTCTAGTGTAAACAGCACATACCAACCGTCAAGTTTGCAGAATGTCATAATCCTTAAACTCATAGTTTCCTCAGCAGACCGTTGAAAACGTGGCAGGTGTGATGCGGAATCCGTCCACACTTGGTCAGCAAGCGGTGATTCGGTTTCTAACAGCTGAAGGATGTCGACCAGTTGACATTCATCGCAGAATGCAGACAGTGTATGGTGATAAAAGTGTGTCGAAAACAACAGTAAAGAACTGGACAACGATGTTTAAAGAAGGACGTGAGTTAATGCAACAACGTGCACCTGACCGGGTCTTAGAAGATTTTTCGTTAACTCACGTCCTTCATCAAAGATCGTTGTCCAGTTGTTCCCTGTTGTCTTCGACACACTTTTGTCACTATACACTGCCTGCATTCTGAGATGAATGTCAACTGGTCGACATCCTTCAGCTGTTAGAAACCGAATCACCACTCGCTGATCAACTATGGACGGATTCCATATCACACCCACTATGTTTCCAACGGTTTGCTGAGGAAACTATGATTCGGAGGATAATGACATTCTGCAAACCTTCTTCTTCTTCTTCGTTCATCCTTAGATCAAGGTTCCGGTTTCTCTTACAAAAGACACCGTTTTTTGTAAGGCTGTTTCATCTCCATACAGCTTCTGTCTCATATATGTCTCACGAGGCCAGCATTGTTTTCTCTTTTCCTGCGTAAGCATGCAGCTTTGTAGGGTGTGTTCCGCGGTCATGATATGCTCTCCACATGGGCACCTGTAGGGTGTGTTCCGCGGTCATGATATGCTCCCCACATGGGCACCTGCCATCTGTCCCAATGCTCATTATGTTGTAAAGATAACCCTTGAGTCTGTTATGCCCAGTTCTCAGTCTGAAGATGATGACTTGCTCTTCTCTAGTTAAGTTATAGTAGCTGTCTTCTTTTCAGAAGTCGGGGTGTTGATCAGCCCATTTTACCCTGAAGTTGGCTTTAAATATGGTCTTGGCCTCATTATATGTGATACTCCGGTCTGTTTGTGGGGATGCTCCTCCGCTCTTTGCTAGTTTGTCTGCAGCTTCATTGCCTTTAATATTGCAGTGGGATGGGATCCACTGTATGACCAATCTTGGGTGTTCTGCTGAGAGCTGTATCAGGAAGAACATACATTGCTCGAGATCTTCATCTTTGTGTTGTTTTAGCGCTGCTATTACTGACGCGGCATCGGTCAGAAATACTATGTTTTCTTAGTGGATATCTTTGTCTTGGATTACAAGCTCAGCTGCGGCCTTCAGTGCCTCTGCTTCTGCACGAAAATTACTGGAATATGTTCCCGTAGTTAAGAGTCGAGTTTTTTCTTCTCCATTCCTTAGTCTGTAATCGACCCCTCCGCCTCCATTGGATGTGGCTTTGTTAGATGAGCCATCTGTATATACGTGTGTCCATGTTTCTGGTGGGTATACTCTCCTAAGATATTCTTCTTTTTTCTCACTGAATGACATCTTAAATTCCCCGATTGCCTTTGTAGATTTAACAATGGATGCGATTTGCATAAATCGGTAAGATGATTTAAAGTAAATCCGAACATACACACACACACACACACACACACAGAGAGAGAGAGAGAGAGAGAGAGAGAGAGAGAAGATGGGGGGGGAGTGGGGGGAGAAAAGGGGTGAGGAGATTTGTAAATTATATTTATGGCACTTAACATCTAGCGTGAAAAAAATTGACTTAAACATGTATCTAAATGCATGATAATTTTTGCAAATAAATAAAAACACACACACGTATAAAGGAGTACACGTGACACTTATTGGATATCGCCTCAGTTCAATTTATTAATTTTCAAACTCATGTCCGAGTTGTTACATATAGCCTTACGGGAACATGTCACGAGACTATGAGCACAATGAGCACGGGAAAGATAACTCTCATACCTTTCACAACACCTGGTAGAAAAGTAGTTGATCCCGGACACATACGGGCACTTCTTGTGTTATGTTTAATTCGTCATCAATAACGGGCTTCGGTCAGGGTTGTAACCAGACGAGAGAGTATTTGTGTTGGGAAGTGTGTCCCCTAAATTGATAGATGTCTTCGTCACATACAATATATGGCCTGCCTCCTGGTTCTGTAAGTATGATACATTTAAAAGCCACTAATGTCAACGAAAGGGTGGAAATATTGGTATAGGTGGTTTATGAGTAATTTTGATTTATAAATAAAAGAACTTTAGAATAAATGATAGTAGTGTCGTGTCATTTGATCCGTACTACACAACTTCACTTGTTTTGTTACTTACTGTTACTTTTACTGTATCACGCCTATCATGGATGGCATGTTGCGATGCAAATGAACAAACTATTACAAACTCATTCAAGTTTGATGTGGACGAAGGTCGTAAAGCGCAACATTTGATTGTTACATGATAACCATCACTGATGTGTACTAATACTATAATAGTATTAATAGTAATAGTAAAACTATATTAGTATATTCAGTTAAATTAAAACTTTTTTTTTTTTTAAAGGTAAGTCTTTGAGTCTGGTACTTTTAGAAGTAGACATTGTCACATTATCATTACTCTTAGTCGACGAATAGGGCCCAGTGGATTTTATTTCCTAATCTCGTTTTTGTAGAAGTTCTATTTGACTACGAAAAATAGTTCTGATGGGTCTTATTTCTTTGCTTCCTGAGTAATTTAACGTAACTTAAGGTAAATTAACTTAACGTCTTTATACTGGTTTAGAAGACTCTGCAGAGTCTGTATACAACCAGTTCCATGTACAACACCTTCCTCTAGAAGCTGTACACATCCAATCTGTTCCTAAATGCATTGACCGTCCCAGCCTCCACCACCTCACTTGGCAATGCATTTCATTCCAAGCATTCACTACTCTCTGGCTAAAGAAATACTTCCTAATATCTAATCTGGACCTCTCCTTAGTCAACTTGTAGCTGTGCCCTCTTGTCCTTGTTGGTGGTTGTACTTTAAAAAACTTGTTATAGTCCACTTTATCCATTCCTCTGATCATCTTATACACCTGTATTAAGTCACCACGAATTCTTCTCTCTTCTAGACACTGAAGGCCAGTTCTTTTTAATCTTTCTTCATAACTGTAATTCTGGAATCCCACTATCAGCTTTGTCGCTCTTTTTTGTATTCTCTCCAGCATGTCTATATCCCCTCTCTGATAAGGACTCCACACCTGTACACAGTACTCCAATCTAGGTCTAACTAATGCTTTATACAGTTTGACTATCACTTCCTTGCTCCTATGTTTAATATTTCTTTTTATCATCCCTAACATTGCATTTGCCTTTTTTACTGCTACCTGAACTTGCTCCCTCACCTTACATGTATGATCTATTATAACCCCTAAGTCCCTTTCTTTATCTATCTTTCTAATATTGTTCTCTCCCACTTAAAAATTTCCCACTTAACAACTTATATTTATTGGGAACATAGACTATTTTAGTATTTCTAATAAATTTTAAGTTAATTGAGTGTTGATTTGATTGTTGATAGAGTACTAGTACTATGTAATACACTTTTTCAGATGTTGCAACAAATAGGTATCAGAGACCAATCATTAGCCTAATTTAATTAGGGCAATGATTAACTTAATCCAGATTCTATATGATGAAAATCAAGAGGCAATTATATAAATCATAGTCATAGGAGGACTAACCAATCCACTGTCAATAAGACATCAACTTCTTATGATCAAGGGATGCAACAAGTTACTTACTTTCACAGTTACACTCGTATTCTGAGATAAATATGGAAAAAGTTCAGACTGTTTTGAAAACAACTTGTTTAAAGGGGAAAGCTTGATGGAAGAGAGAGTGATCTTGGTCAGTATATTGTGCCTGATCCTGTGCCATGACCATGGAAAAGTGGATTGGATGTCAGTAAAACTTGCTTTGTTCTCATCAGCAGGCAATTTTATGTATCTTGTCAAAAGCTGCTCTGTGAATATAGCAGACACATCCTATGTTTGTATAATGATGTTGCAGATGTTCAGAATCATGTTTATATAATAGATTGTGATTTTCTTACCTCATGTTTCCTCATTACTATGTCTCATCAAGCTGTTGCAATAGTCACTCTGTCATTTATTTCTGTTTTGTTCATCTTTTGGAGTTCCACCTATAATGTTCTCACTGCCTTCCCTTTCTACTATTTTTTGCTAGGTTTCTTTGGTCAATAGAATACAATGAAAATCGATGTATTGCTTTCATTGATCAAGAAAAAGTGGTTGATAGGGTGTTGACAGGGCTGAACTTTGGAAGACAGTAGAAGATTATGGTTTACAAGACCAGCTTCTTGATAATGTCAAAGCACTGTATCGTTCGAGTACAAACGTCAGACACGAGTATGTGTGCTTTCTCCTCTGCTGTTTAATATCTACGTGGACAAAATTACACCAGAGACCAGTCAAATTGAGATATCTGAAGCAAAACAGAACTCAATACACAAATTACTCTTTGCTAATGATCAATGTCTGCTATGCGATGATGAAAATAAACTGCAAAATCACATGAATGCTTTTGCGACTACCTGGACTAAATACAATGTGGTAACTTATCAGCTGTCACCACTGCTTAAGCACCCAAGCATTAGTTTGGCAACAAAGCAACAGCTGATAAGCAGTATATTTTTGCAGACTCTGTGCTACCAGTGCCAAACATGGTCTCTGTCCAGGGCACGTGAGAGCAGAATTTTGACGTGTGAAATGAAGTGTTTGAGTATGGTCATCAGTGTTACCAGGAAAGACAGAATGCAAAACGATGACATTCGTAGTGTGGTCGGCACTATGTCTTGTGCCGAATACATTTCCAGGCAGAAAATAAGTTGGTTTGGTCACCTTATGATAATGCACCCTCATCAACTTCCACTGATGACTTACAACACTGGCGGATTTGGCTACAGGGAAAGGGGATGGCAGCTAGGCAGGTAGATAGATGATATTGATATTAGAGTGATTGTGCAGTGACACAGGCTCACATTGACTGACACAACACACTTAGTGCAGGACAGATGACTTAAGCTCCCCACTGCACTTGACGGCACAAGTGGAAAGAAAACTAACTAACCTTCATTGCTCACCAAACATTTTTTTCTCGTGGGTACCATTCCAGTACATGTTTAGATATATTTTTTAAGGTGTTTTGTCCATGTTTACTTTGTCATTGATCTCTGGCTGTATTTATTGTACTAAAATGGCTACCAGACTGATTTAACCTAATAATAGAGGAAATCATACCAACTTTATCTGACCTACTAATAGTGCACACAATCGATACTATGAAGACAAGTCAGCAAATAGGTCACAAATAGTTACTTTACAAACAAAAATACAATGAGATAAAAATGTAATACAAATTAAAAAACCATTTAATATTGCACTTATATTGTCTCTTATCTCTAAAAATAATTTCATTCAAAATAATTTCCACCAACATTAATACACTTATCTCAACACTTTACCTGTGCAAGGGTAGACCCATTCAGTTCATTTTGTGTTAATTAGCCATGAGCACACTTTCTGAAAATTCAATTGATTATGCTTTGTGCTGTGGGCTAAACCATGCAAACACCCTAGTGCAGTTGATATTCTGTCTGCTACTTGTTATCTCAAATCTTCTCTCCCACCTACTGCACAAATGCTTCTGTTGCAGTTGCATAGGGTGACCAGGTCAGGCTTCATCAGCAACTATTGAACATTCTTGAGAAAATTTAATGACCCAGTTATGCAGCTCTTTAAGGACCAAACACTTCTCACCATGTACAGGGAGAATTGCCTAATGAAAATCCTTTGCAGAAAGTACTTCTGCGGCCGCCCCCGCCCCCCCCCCCCCCACACACACAAATGCGCAACAGCACGCTGTTCTTTAATTGTACATTCTGTGAGCACAGATGCCATTTTGTATCTGAGCTGCACACATACATGCAACACCTAGCATCTGCTACTAAAGTAATCATAAAGCTTCATGGTGCTGCCATACAGTGAAACACGTAGAAACATTTTTCAGCTATCCCATATCAGTTTGTGACCTACTTACTTACTCTCGTATTAGCACAGGATGTGTGTAATAGTTATGTGCAAACAATTTGCAATAAACCAACCATCTGTGAACTTAAACATTTATTCTTTGAAACACGTAGGCTATTTAAAAGCTTGAAAAAGGGAAAGTTCCCAGGATGCGATGATATCCCAGCAGAGTTAATACAAGCAGGAGGAGAGGCATGTGCTCGAGTCTATCACAAGCTGTGTAAACAGATATGGCACAGTGCTGAGTGGCCAGAAGCATGGAAGAAATCAATTTATATTCCCCTCCCCAAAAAAAGCAACCTGAAGCTGTGCACGAACTACCGAACTATCACGCTGATCAGCCACGCTAGCAAGATACTCTTGCGAATCCTATTAAGAAGGATAGAGAAAAGGTTTGAATCTGAAATTCACGTAGTCCAGGCAGGTTTTAGGAAAGACAGAGGGACCTGGGACCACATATTCAATTTAAGAAATATCTATGAAAATGTAGAGAGTTTAATGTAGACCTGTACACATGTTTCATTGATTACACTAAGGCCTTCAACGCGGTAAATCATCAAAATCTGTGGAGAATCATAAAGGAAATGGGGTTTCCTTTGCATATAGTCCATCTCATTGAAACATTATACCAAGATCAACAAGCCGCTGTCCGAGTATCTGGGCAAACATCAGATTGGTTTGCAGTACAAAAGGGAGTCCGACATGGATCTATACTCTCACCTTATCTGTACAACATATATGCGGAATGTATAATGAGAAATGTCGTGAAGATGAGAACATTGAAAGTTTCGACCCATTTACGATTGGGGGGTACGAGATTACAGAGTTACGATACGCAGATGACACAGTGATACTATCAAGAAGTGCAGAAGGGCTAGAGCAGCTACTATCAGCCGTTAATGGACATAGTAAAGATCAAAATCTGTTCATAAACAAAACAAAGATAATGACCACAGATAAAACGCAATGTCAGCATAAATTTACAGTGGGTGGTGAGGAAATAGATCAGGTTACACATTTTGAATATTTGGGCTCAAGAATTGACAAAAATGGTGACTGCTCGAAAGAAATCGGAAATCATTGCTATGGCAATGCAGAGACTTGAACAGCGTGAAGAAATTATGGCAGGGCACCAACAAAATGATAAAAGTAAAAGTCTTGAGAGCCTGTGTTTTTCCTGTGGCAGCTTATGGCTGTGAAGCATGGACGATTACTAAAACTTCTTGACAAAGAATCGAATCCTTCGAGTCAAAATGTTACAGAAAGATCCTCAGAATACCCTGGACAGAGAAAAGAACAAATGTAGACATTCGGCAAGAGTTGAGCATAGAGGAGAACTGGTTTATCAATTCCATTTTGGCTAGAAAATGCAAATACTTTGGTCACATCAAGAGACATAACGGTCTTGAGAGGACGGTGATGGAAGGTATGGTGCCAGGCAAAAGAGGAGGGGTAGACCAAGAAGATGATGGCACTAAGATATCCAGGAATGCCTGAGTATGACAGGGGTGAAGCTGGTGTTTTGGCAAGGGAACGAGTTTCTTTCAGGCAGACTGTGATGGGAGCGACGTTCTACAAAGGACATGCTACATGATGATGAGGCTATTTGTAAGTTCACCTGTGTGATGAAGGTTTAAAAGTCATGTAATTTATAACACGCATGGTTTTTACTTCTTATAAACAGTACACTCACTGATAGTGAATAATCCACCGCACAACTTTTTGAAAATATGAAAAGTAACTTTCAGGGGCTGTGTAATGAATCGGTTAGAAACAAGGCTCACAAACTGAACATGCATATATTTAGATTCAGCAAGGTGGCGCCCCTGTGGGAAGTAGGCCATTAAAAAAATATGTTCTGAAGTCAGATGCACTGTTCTGTAAGGTGCAGCACAGTACAACACACTCCACCTTAGAAAACAAGGCGAGTATCATCATAGGCATCTGTCTCTATAGACCATGCTCATGGCGCCCTGTAAGTTTTGTCCAGCTCCGTCTCCTGTGTTTCAACACTGTCTGCAATGACTGTAAAGGCTGATCCACGAGTAACAGTCCCTGCCACAGATTGTACAACCAAACTGCGGAGGCTGGCTTGCCTGGCTGTTCCTTGATCTCTTCAGTCTTTCTCTTTTCTCTGCAGCCAGAAGACCTCTACGAGCGTCAGCAGTCACCCACTATGCCCCATTCAACTGACTGTCTTAAGATTAGCTACAAATTGCATAAGCAAGAGTGGGCACAACCTGCCTAAGAAAGATTCACATAATTTTCTGGCTAGAGCTCAACCAATATCTGTTTTGCCCAGAACAATCAAGAAGACATGAATACCATCATAATCTGACGACGCTGCTATTTGATAGGTCATGTCCTAAGAAAAGAACCAGTCACTATCACCAAGACCTGCCTTGGTATGGACCCAAGTGAGAAGACAAGAGAGAGGTCGACCTAAGACAACTTTGGTGAATAAACATAGAGACCAAAATGATAATCATGAATCAGGCACTGTACGAAGGATGGCTGAAGACCAGGTGAAGCGGAGGGAGTTTGTTGCTACCCTTAAAGACACCACGAGGTGCGATAGTCACTGGCCGCTTTGTCAGTCATTGACCAAGGAACTAAGAAGAAGAAAGCGTAGACCAAAAATTTGCTGGCGTGCATTGGATGCTGAATGTATGTAGCCCCTCTAATCACCAATTTTTTTATTTTGTTTTTGCATTCATCTTATTTCTCCATTCCCCAAGGCGGTGTGTGTTGCACTGTGTTTTGATTTTCTGCCTGTCGGCCCAGTGCATCCTACTTCGGCATGCATTTTATGTAAGGGACTGCTTCCTCCTGCATTTTCTAATGGTTTGCTTCCACGGGGTAACAGGTGCTGTGATTGGGGAGTGAACCCAGTACTTTCAGGTTGTGAGTCGTGTCATTTAGCCACTAGCCCACGCTTTCCTCACCTATTTGTTTGAAAATTAGATTATAAGAGGACCAGAGAAAGCACATGTGCCCATCACCAGTGCCAACACTAGACAAGCTCTATGGCAGTGTCGACAGCCTCAAGATGACAGCTGCTTTCTTCGAACAAATTCAAGTTGACGTCTGACAGCATACGAAGAAGATTTTTATAAGAAATTGCAAAGAGAAAACCAGACTGATTTTTAAAATGTCCCACTGGCACGGTTTGTTACCAAACTAAGAGGAAGACAGCAGGATAGAACTTTCTGGCGTTCTGTCTGATCGATCTCTATACACCAGGGTTGAAGAAGAGCAGCAAAGTAAGTTCATGAGACTGATAAAGTGTTATGTATTTTTTGCAGGATGTCCCAGGAGGCACAACCAAACTGCTGCGAATCAAAATTATAGAGGGAGCTAACCTAGCGAAAAAGGATGTTTTTGGTGCTAGGTACGGATGAGATGGTTTTTAAAATATTTAATTGGTCATGGGAAAGTATTATAAGACATGTTACACAATGGATGCAATTAGTTTTTTAAAATAGGTTTTCTCTGATTGCCATAACTAGTTTGTTCATGTTAAAAAAAAATTTGTTATATAAGGAAAATACATATATGTCAATAGATTTTGTTATTTTGTAATGATATTTACTTCATTTTATGTCATTATTTGAGTGGGAAGACCATCAGATTATACGATTGATAACCTTTCATACACACACACAACATTTAGGGACCATACTTCATTCTGTCTTGGTTAAACCACACAGAAATATCTTGCATCACTGAAACACTAGCATAGGTACATACCGACGCACACATGCATACAAGAGCTGGTTAATATGTCCTGATATCACCCAAAAGACTATGGTCCAGGGTGGAAAGTAACTCGGTCAATAGAATATAGAGGCAAATCTTTAACTGAAAAAAAAATAATAATTTGAGTAACATTAAATTTTTATTAGTCTTGGCTAACTCAAAAAATACAATTTGTGTTAAGGAATAATAGAAATATTTAAAATATGTTTTTATGATAATTATAGAAATGAGAGGGTATGAATGTTGTCCTTTTGTAGATTTTGAAAACAAAATTACTTGGAGGCAAGTGACCAAAGATTCCTGGGTATGTTTGATGACCAAAGATTACTGGACATATGTGATAACTAGAGATTCCTGGGTATATTTGATGACCAGAGATTCCTGGGTTGTTGTTATTGTTTCAGAATGCCCACAATGAGTAGGTTACTCTTTTGTGCGCCCTGACAAGGACATTAAGTGGTGGGGTGTACTAGCTCTCCTCACATCCCGAAGGTGGATCGAGGCCCGCCAGGCAATTTTGCTAGGCTTGGCTTCATCTGCGTGTCACTAACTACTACAGGGATCACGTCGATCCCTCATCTTGTTAGCCAGGCTGCCATGAAAACAGCCC
This sequence comes from Ariolimax columbianus, assembly GCA_036924085.1. Lineage (NCBI taxonomy): Eukaryota > Metazoa > Mollusca > Gastropoda > Stylommatophora > Arionidae > Ariolimax > Ariolimax columbianus. The sequence goes on from JAVGWX010000003.1 coordinate 98,270,332, forward strand.
GTTTCCAGGGAGCGCTGCTAGGAAGCTGAGGTGAGGGTCTTGGCCAGTAGTTTTGCCTGACCAGGCGTTAAGTTTTCCTCCCCAGATTCCTTGGTATATTTGATGATTATTAATTCCTGGGAATATTTGATGACCAGAGATACCTGGGTACATTTGGGTTGACCATACTGATAAACACATTTTAAATTTAACTGATTACTATATGTTTTCTTTTATAATTTACAGTGATCCATATGTCAAGGTCTCTTTGCTGCAAAATAATGGTTTGGTAGACACAAAACATACCTCAGTTGTGAGAAAGGTGAGGACTTAAGTTGTTTAAATGTTTTAAAAGTTGTGTGTTAAAAGTTTCAAAGTAAAATTTGTGTAACTATTTCTGGCAAAAATTGTTTAATCTTAATGAAATGACATACAATACAATACGTATGCGAGGTAGCCAACAATGTGCTGTATGCAGTCCGATCTTTTGCAGTGTCGTACCATTTCGGACCTAGGTCTCTCAGCAGACGATCTCGCCAACATCTGGGTTGGCGGCCACGGGGTCATGTATAATGATATGGCCACCAAAACGTCGTTCTGAGTGTCCATCTGTTATCTGGCATGCGCACCATGTGGATAATCCACAGGACAAAGACCCGGATAGACACCAAAACACACAGAAAGCCTAGTGGTATTTACGTGACAATACAGCCTCCACGTCGTCTTAAAATAGAGTGCGTTCTCTTATTTCTGTATTGTGGATTTGATATCTGATCGAGATCCCAAGGACGGATCTTTCCATCGCTCGCTGGGTAACTCATAGTTTCTCTGCATCCGTGTTGCGTAGATTCCATACTTCACATTTGTAGATCATGTCTGGTATGACCGCAGAATTGAAAAGGTGCAAATAAGGCAATCATCCAAATCCTTTTCAGCTCCCTGTGTAGTGCAGGTCTTCAACAAGTATTATTTGTCTCAAGCTACTATTTGCCTCTGTGTGTTTTGATGTCTATCCAGGTCTTTGTCCTGGGGATTTTTGGTTGTTAATTTTATTTTTCTCCTTGCTACAGAGCATTTCAATAGGACTGGCTTTACAGTGGCGTTAAAGATTTTTCTATTTGTTTTGTACTTAATTTCTTTTGATTTCCATAAGTTCCCTCCATTTAATTAAAGCTCTTCTGATCTTTTCTTTTCGAATTTTGATATCTTCATTCATTGTTCCATTCCTACTTTGTCTATATTGCTGCCAAGATATATAAAATTTCAACTTTCCTTGTTTTTCGGCCAACATCGATACTGAGGTATGTTGTAGTCCCTCACATATTTGGTTTGCATCACTTCTGCTGCAGTTATTTGTTGCTTTGTCCTTCATTTATCTAGTTTGTTTAAATTTTAACTTAGCTGTTTTTATTTCTCCAGTTCTTTATCAAATATATTTTGGTACAAAAACACCTGTTGCTGTACCATGTAAAACTGCAGTTTTAGTCATGCTCATTTTTCAGCCACCATACCTGGTGTGGTTTTTGTTGGTCTGTCAGCCACTTCCCTCAGACTTATTAAAGCATGTAACAGCTGTGTTAGTGTATGCACACATGCTTGCATTTGTGAATATAGCATTACTCATTTGCTGATTACTTTGTTAAAAATACAACTGCTTTGATATATACAGTAGCCTATAATCTAAATGATATAGATAGTTATAATATTACAGAATTATTGCACATTTTATACTAAAAAATGATAGTAGCCACATCAAAAGTCACATGTTTCAAAGCATAAGCAAACAGCTGATAAAAGTTAGTGATCTAAAGAACATTACATTTATTTTTGTGCTTTTTTTTTTCAGTCACTCAATCCTAAATGGCATGAGGAATTCATTTTTAGGGTAAGTATTCTTACTGTTTTAAAAAAAATACTTATCTTTTCATTTATTGTCCTGTTTTTGTGTTTTGTTTTGTTGTTCTTCTGCTGCATTCTTTCTCAATCTCGCGCTACCAATCCGTGAACAGGGCTTTGCAAGCAGCAGGATATAGTCCGGAGAATGGAATGTGTTGTGTCGCTAGTTTACAGCTTGACTGTGATATTTGCACCTTTCGGTCCAACACATCAGTCTTCGGCAACATTTTGTTTTTTGTTAAAACAACCATATGTAAAAATTCTATTATTATTCACTTTGAATCACAAATGAATGTTATGAATCACAAATGAATGTTATCGTTTTATATTCTCTGTAAAGTCAATTAATTTCCTTCGATCCATTAAGCTGATGCTTTTCTTAGAGGAATAAGAGTGCTTGTCTCCACACTTGTTCAATTCCTAGTCTCAACATGATCCAATCTGTCCAGCTGTAAATGGGTAACATGACTTACAGTTAGGAAGTTTAGGTGACAGGGATTGGAACTGGTTATGAAATAAATGAGATCCTGTTTGTTGTGGAAGTCGCGAAGCGCAGTGGTTAGCAAGCTTGCTTTGCATCTGAGCGGTCCTGGGTTCATTCCCCAGTTGAATCTGAAATGTTAGTCAGACAGCAACGGCTCCTGGGTCAACCCCACATTAAATGGGTGCCGGTTCAGTCCGGGAAGTAAAAGCGGTGAGGCAGAGATGATGGCTACCGCCCTTATATAGCCTAGCCTTTGAAATGTGAGATCGCTAACACCCCACACCCCTACGCCAGAAATGATATGGGTTACTTTACTTTTTTACCTTCTTTGTTTTTAGTAAATGTGTTAGGATTTTCTCTATCCACTTCCCTAGTTTTCTTTCTCTCTTCCTTGCTTGCCTCCTTTACAGTTAGTCTTTCCTTCTGGGTTTGTCATAAAAACTACGTGTCTGATAATTAAACGACAAAGTTGCAATAGCTTTACCTTTCAGCCCAATACAGGTTTTAGCGTGACATTTTTGGTATCGGGTTTGCCTTCCGTCTTTGATTTTTATTCTTGTAGCCAGACCACATGAGTGCTGCCTGTTCACAGGCCCAACTCTTGGTAGTTGAATAAGATCCATGTCAGCTATGGTTCGTTGCATCCAGTAGCCAACTACTCATAGCTCGCCATTATATCTTCAGCCACATTTTCTTTAAAATAAATAGTGACATTTTCTTTCACCGTATCTGAAATCTATACCCAGGTCATTTTAGTTTCTGTTCAAAGATACTCTTGCTGAGTTGACTCTTGATAACGTTCATTTGGTAGCGAGTTAAAGCGACTCTTCTGAGGAGTACTCGAGAAGGTGAACCCCTCCTGGTTGTATTGCAATGTGAGACTCTTGAGTATACTCACCACTAAGAAGATTACAGTCATTGGCCAGAATTCTGTGACTGCACAATTCCAGAACGAACAATGACATGGGGTATTATGCGAACCTGATACTAGCACACTACTATGTCGTATCAGTCTTAAATTCCAATATGAACTGGCGTTCAACCAATACAGATCCCCATTAATTGACACCTCTTGGAAGATACTGAGCACGAGGACCAAGATAACAAATAATGGAAAGTAAAGGTAATAAAAATCCAATGGGGGACACGTGTCAACCGTGTGCCTACTCAAGGATTAAGTAGTACCGTCTGTTGTGTATAGAGGGGTACAATTACTAAAGGGTGCTATTGATTGGCTTGGCAGTTGCTTTTTTTTAACTGATGCTGGCGTGCTGTTTTACTCTCTGCCTCCCAACACACGTTCACAGGCTCAGAAATGTTCATATTTCTTTATTTAGCTCACCTGTTACACAATATAGGAAAATTTGGCTTGCATCATTGGATTAATCAGTGATTGTACAGCTATGTCAATTTTCAAAACTCGATAGGGTAAAAAAAAAAACTAAGTAATTATGGTAAGTATAATTAATAGAATAAAATTTAATGTATAATCTATACCTCTTTTTTACTTATTGATAGTAGCTCCATAATTGTGATTAATTATGAAATATCATAATAAATTCACTGATATAGTAAGACAGATTAATTGGTAATTAGCCAATTTGCTTATAGGTGCAACACTAGTAATTATCTCACTCTGTGCATTTATATTACATACAGTTTTAGAAAATAGTCTTTCTCTTGTTACAGGTTAATCCAGCAGACAATGTCATCCATCTAGAAGTTTTTGATTCTAACCGAGTGGTATGTGAACTGGGCAGAGCTGTTGTGAAATTTTATCTTTTTTAATTTCTTATTCTGCACACAGGGACATTTACAATGTTAGATGACTTCATCAACACTGATTGATGATTTGTCACAAGATAATGATAGCTGCAGGTCAAGGGGTCTTTCTGAATAAACTTTTGTGTCTAGAAAGATGGGACAGCGTGACTTAGTGGTTAAGTGACATGGCTCACAACCCAAATGTGCTGGGTTTGCTCTCCAATCACAGCATTGGCCTTTATCCGGGGAAGCAATCCCTTAGAAAATGCAGGAGGAAGCAGGCCCTTACATAAAATGCATGCCAATGTTGGATGTACTGGGCCAAGAAGCGCAAAACAAAAACATAGTGCAACGCACACTGTCTTAGGGAATGGAGAAATAAGGGATATATATTTGTAGTGGATTACAGTGGCTCTTCTTGCATTCTAAGGCATACTGAAGAAGGTAACCTAGTTCCTCCTGACTGAAGTGTAATGTAAGGCTTCTCAGTAGGCTCACCACTGTGATCACATCATCTTTGCTAATTCTAGGAGTATAGGATCACACCACCGCCGCAGTTGGCCTTCTTGTAGGAAAGCCTCACAAACATACTGGATGTACCCTTCAAGCTTAGATATGTTTCATGTATGAGATTGCTATTCTGGTGGACACACAAATTTAATGGCAACAATGCACATGATCTCTTTTAATTTTTAGATTTCATAGATATATATTGTATTTTGACTTTTGATTAGACATACTTATAGTAATAGTAAACACACATTGTAGATAATTGGAAGACTCAGGTAAGGTAAAATGTAGCCTCATATCAGATGCTGCTGTTGGAAATGGAGAATTGGAGACTTCATTGTATGAGGCGATATCTTTGTTTATGATGTAAGGTTGCCAATTCCATTTCTTCTCATAATAATAGCTGTCCATCGTTGTCGATGAGGACCGCCGACATCATCCTTGTCACAGATTCCCCTGTTGGGTGTGGGTGCGCATGTGGCTGAACAAGCCAATGCGGGCATGAAAACATCTGCTACATAGCGGGAACACAAGGTTTGTAGAAGGTGATGGTGGTCCCGCTGTTTGGGATTTCCGGGTCTCGCGTCTGCTCCTGTCTTTCACAACACGGTCGTCTTCGCTGATAGCTACACCCGATTTGACTGCGCTTCTCCAGTCTGATCTGTTTTGCGCAAGACATTCCCAGGTGTCGATGTCTATCTGGCATCCTTCTCATACAGGTACCTATTTACAGCTTGGTCGACTGGAACATATTGGCAATGGAAGTTGAAACTCGTACCGTTGCTGTGAAAAGGGAGTGAATGAAACAACAATGGAATGGGAGACGACTTGATGCTGGCCTTGAATAATTCACAGATTAAGGAAACCAGCTGTATGACATTACAAGGCAGTTTCCGTTCTGGTATCCTCTATATAAGAAAAAATAGAGGACCATCTAACCACACATAGAAGAGAAAGCTTGAAACAGACATACAGGAAATATGAAAACTTGGAAAGAATTATAATGGATGTCTGTTGTTGAACTTCCGGTCGAGCGCTTGACCAGCCGCTGATCATATTCGCTCCTGAATCTTGTGTTATATCTGTGATTTCCAGGATTGATACTAAATTGCCGTTCATTTCTCTTTGGATTACAATACATCAAGTGGTTTGTGAAAATATTAAAGTAACAATGAACAAAAACCCACGCTCTGGAGTTACCAGAGTTCATGAAATAGGGTGAGTTTAAACCCGCCTAAATACCCTTCATTATCCAAGCAAGCCAGGGTCATAGGTCAGGAGTCTGTATGTATGGCACATAACAAAATTAACCATGAAACTGAGAGACACTGTCGAAGAATATGTTCCATTGAACAATCATAGGACTACAAGCGAGTGCTATGGTAATAGTATTTAATATTCCAAAATTTTCCTCCTGAATTTGCGCCTTTCAACATCAACACAGACAAGCAACTACCTAAATAAACTACGTGAATATAACATTCTAAGAAACAAATAAAATTTAACAATCACAAGATCAAACAAAATAAAGAGGTACTAGAGGCGGAAAAAAGAAATTTAAAAAAAACCATTCACATCAGTCCGGACAACAAGCACAATCATGGACAGACACAAAACAACCAATTTTACTGTGCTTCATCGTGCACCTCCTCCAGGCCTAGTGAGCTGCAGAGAAGTCACCTCCGCTATGTATAGTCAACAATGCTAAACTAGTCCACTCTGCAGACCAGCCACGATGCACGGCGACACTTCGTAGGCCCATGAACCAACTGAACAGGCCTACGACCCAAACCAATAAGTACATCGGTCTATGTCATTTCCTGCAACTTTGAAAGCGGATTCGATTCACACAAGCAGAACCATTTCATGCATAACTTGAAAAATAGGGGCTATCGGAACCGCATGCCCACTAGACTTGCATCACACTTGGTGCTAAAATGGCGACGAGATCCATGTAGGTGAAGGAGAGGGTGAATACCACATAGGTGGAATTGGTTTCATTATCTCAAGCCGCCATATAAAAAAATGTAATCTCTGTGCACTTGCCACGTTAGAATTACAAGTCCCTGGATAGAAGAAGCCCCTCCTCATCATACAATGCTACGCACCCTATAGAAGCTATGACGATAACTTGGTGGAATGCAGAGAAGCTATGTGTTACCCTATTTCGATCAGATATCGAATACAGAAATAAGAGAACGCACTCTATTTTGAGATGTCGTGGAGGCTGTGTTGTCACGCAAATACCACTGTGCTGGCCACGTGGTGCACACGTTAGATAACAGATGGACACTCAGGATGACATGTTGGTTGATGATTATTGAAACACATTAGTGATTTTATTTTTAAAATTTAATAATGTAGTTTCATTCTTGGTGTGATTTTCAACATTGCTATGAATTCTTTAATAAAATTTCAACAGAAATCCTTGTAGTGGCTTTGTTGTGTATTTCTAATAAGATATTAATGTGTGTACTTGCAACAGACACGAGATGATTTTTTGGGCCTTGTTGAAATACCATTGAATCATGTGAGCATTGCTACAGAAAGAACAGGCAGAGACATAGCATGCAGAACCTTTGTGTTGAGGCCTCGGAGGTTAGTGCAGTTCATGGACATTTATAATGATTCTTAAGTTGGAACATATGTCAAACTCTCAAGATGAAAATCTGTACATTGGATAATATAAAAACATGCATTCATAAATCAATAGATGTGAGGTTGTGTGTCTATAGAGGAACAAAATAAATGTTACTCATGCATGGCCGCATTTCAAGTCCCAGCTTCACTAAATTCTGCACAGAGATTCCTTTTGATCCCATTTAGGTATCAGTCCACGCTAGAACAAAAAAGATAAAGGATCTTTAATGCGATTTTAAAAAAAATATTTACAAAGGCAACTAAGAGAAACATGAACTGCGGCTTGGTGACCTAATTCCAGGTAGGATGCATGTGCAGGACATATGCACAAATAGTATGCTGAATTCCTATTACACTCTTCACAAAATTTTGGGCATGACTTAGTTTTTGTAGGGATGCACTGAATATGAGCTTTAACTACTCGACTGAATGTGAAAATAGTCACAAACTTGGAATCCTGGTATTCAAAGAGGCATGTTAAAATCTGCTGCCAGGTAGCCGAAGGCTTCAGCTATACGTAGTAGGTATCTTAAAACTTCCTGCGGCTAATTAAGCCTGGGGGAAGTTACAAATAATTTGGGTAGATTTTTTATTACACTTTTTGAATTTTGTACAACTAACGGCCGTAAAGCCTACTATTTACTGCCAATGGATTTTTAATGTCCTCAACACTGAACACGGAAGTCTGATCTCACTACCCAGATATCAGGGGAATTTTTACCAGAATGTAGTTATATAATTTCTGAGTTACCGCCAGTTTTCTCGACTGATCATCTTGCTACTGGTCCAAGATAGTGAGGTTGATGACCAGCAGAGTTTCTTTCTCACCGTAATCCAAATACAGCGCGTTACATCATCAAGACAAAAACCGCCTGATGATGTCGCGATCATCGCTTGAGATCGGTTACTAATTAACATCATTACAAAAAATGGAGCAAATATTTTAAAATTTATTTAATGATGCAAACATCACTTAACATTTAAAAACAAATCTTTTCAAAAGTCATTGCTGCATGAAACATGCATTCACTTTTCAAAATAAAGTCTCAGCATTCTGTGTCAAAAGGTGATATCTGTTGTCGGAAAGTGTTGTTGGCAGTGCTGAACAGGAATTCTCTTGGGACTTGTTGGATTCGCTGCAAGATATACACAGGAGCAGAGTACGGGAAGCCGTGTCAGCATTCTGCTACCAGGACATTGGATCAGTATCACTCAGTACACATGATTCCCTGATTGAATCCAAGGGCACAGGAAAGAATAGGGCCATTGCAGCACATGAATGTCATAAAAGTGGGGGTTTTTGTTGCTTCAAATTTCTTCAGAATGGAGCAGCCAGCTCATGTCCAACTACAATTGCATCTGCCTTATCGATCCCATACACCTCATCTAGAAGAAAAGAATAGGACAAAGCTCCCTACTGTGTGTCCTATAAGACAGTAATGAAGGCGTGTGCACGTGTCTGCCGCAGCCTTGTGTAGAAATTACCACTGAAACAGCACGTACATGCTTTAACTCAGCCTTCCTGCAAGTAGGCCACCTATTGCGTCTCGCTTCTGACCCACTTCCCCCCAAAAAGTAGGGTGATGATGAAGTGATTCTCACCATACATTGAATGAAGCTAGATTGTTTTAGATTTGTCCTTGTCTTAACATCTATACATAAAAATAGTAGCAAAAAAACTTTATGATTGAACATGGACAGATGAATAAAGTCTAAATATGTAGCCAATACATTCTAAGGGAGACTGTAAGAACTGTATAAACCAGTAACTAAGCTGTGAACATGGGCTGGAGATTATTGTTATTAAGAATAATACACATTACCATATTTAATATCATCAAAGAGAGATTAGTAATATATACTGGTGTAAACAAACAGGTGGGTAACACTTCATGTCGTGGTCATGTAGTAAGTGAAAATGGGAGATGAGAAACATCATTTTTAAAAGAATTATGAATTATGAAATACATTTTCAGGAATATGACTCAAATAGCACAGAAAATATAAATTCCAATTTTCATTTTTTTGGCGTTATTTTTGCCTTATTTTTCTAATCCCCAAGGTGGTGTGTGTTGCACTGTAGTTTTTATTTTGCACCTGTCGGCCCAGTGCATCCGACGTCAGCATGCATTTTATGTAAGGGCCTGCTTCCTCCAGCATTTTTTAAGGGTTTGCTTCCCCGGGGTAACAGACGGTACTGTGATGGGGATTGAACCCAGCACCTTCTGGTTGTGAGCCGTGTCACTTGACCACTAGCCCACGCCGTCCCAAATAAATTAAAATGAATAAATAATGAGACAATATTTTCAATGTTTGTACGTTATTAAAGCACTTAACCCTTTACAGTCCTACTGACATTACAGTTACTTAGAGTAGCACCACTTACAGTTCGATTTATCTCAAGTCACATGTCTCATATCAACCATATCTGTTATTTATAAAAATTTATTTTATAAACAAATTATCTTTAAATTTAAAAATCATGATTTTAGTTTGTGATTTTTTTTCTCTTTAACCATGAGACATAAAATGATTTCTTGTCTTGGACATTAGACTACCATTTTGTAAATTAGGTAGAACTGTAAAGGGTTAAATAAGAATTTGTAATAACATAAATTAATTCTTGAAATTTACATTGTCACTTAATATAAGATTTTTCCATGAATTTCTGCTTTCAATTTTAGCAACAGTATATGTCAAAATGCTCACTGAATATTATAGTGCAGAAAAATATTGAAAACATACAATAAAGACAATGATGAAGCTTTGGATATGGATATAGCACTATTTGATCTGAAAATGTCCAATTCACACTAACCTTCAACAATATTATCTTTATCTCTGAACAGCAATCGCTCACGGGTGAAAGGACACTTGATTCTCTACCTGGCATACATTTCTTCCAGTGGTAGCATAGATGTGGCTGATGATACTGCATCTGGAGTTACTCTACAAGAGGTTAGCTTGTTGTTTCATTGGGGCTGAGATAATGTAATGTGTCACTGACCTACAGAATCTATGGTCGGGGCCAAAGATGCGGCACAGTGAATGAGCTGACATCAGCCAGCATCTCAATCTGGCTGCTTGAATCAGGATCAGTGAACCAGAACTGAAGAGTTTATTATGCCTACAAGTGGTGGCCCTGGAAACAGACTGAACTAGTGTCTTCTGGTTAAGATTATAGGGATCACAGTAGAAAGGCAAACCCGGTGCCCAAATAAGTAAGTTGAAACCAGACATGTAATGTCGAAAGACACATGCCACAGTCTTGCTGTAAACTATGTCACGACTTCCTTTTCAGGACAAATGCAGAAAAAAAATCTATGGTCAATGGCTGACTAAATTCTAATTGTATATATCAGCACAACAAAAAAAATCTAAGCAATTTGCTTGGTCTGCAACCTTCATCTTCTTCTTTGATCAACTGATTCTATGCTTCTTACCCGGTGAGGTTCATAAAGGAGACTGCATTTCAGATCTTCACCGGAACATCATGACCGTCAGGTTTCATCAGTAATTTTTGAGTGGCCGTGAAACAATTTATCAACCCAATTATGTGCTGCTTTATGCGACAAATATTGTTAACAGAAATAATTTTCTTATGAATATCTTTAACAGAAAGTCCGATGACCAATCACATAGCTGGATGTTCCTGAAACCATCAGCTACATTTTTCACTTACATACCAGTGTGTATGTGCGCACACACATTTACTGCCTGCCTTTCTCTCTCTCTCTCTTGCTTGCTCAATGTCTCTCTTTCTCTCGCTAAATGTATCAAAGTTTGATCTTTGAAAGCCTGATCCAATTTACTCTTTAATTTTTGTTTATTTCACCCAAAGCAGCCTGGTTGGGAGTTGGTAGATGCAGATTCTGTCAGGTCACCAGATGTTGGAGCCTCTGGACCAACTGTGCCAGAGACCACTACTGTTAGCGAAGCAGGCAATCACAGCAGTGAACAGCCGCTACCTTCTGGGTGGGAGCCGCAGACAGACCCAACTGGCAAGATCTATTACGTCAATCACTCTACCCGCACAACACAATGGGATCGGCCCACTGAGTAAGTTTTAGTTAGTTAACCAATAATATTATTTCTGCTGTATAACTGATAGTGACTATAGAAGAGGATACTCTAATGTCTGGTCAGACAAATCATACTGATTAAGACTCTACCTCACTTCCATGCAGTTCTCTCTGGAAACAGGTTGTTTGGAATCAAGATGCTGAGCAGTGCATGAACTGCAGCTGTCAGCGATCCCATAGCTGACTCAGGGTGTCAGGGCCAGCGAACCACAGCTGCCAAGGACCTTCACCTCCACGCAGTGTTCCTGGATAACAGGCTGCAACAGAACAGATTGGATAAGGAGAATCGATCGAAGAGGGAAGACTAACCAGGTACTAAAAAATGCCTGCAAATGTGTCGGATCGAAAGGTGCAAATATCACAGTCAAGCTATAAACTATGACACATCGCATTTTAAACTTAGAAATGTTGTTCATTCTTGAATTGCTGCCATTTTGGTCTGTAGTTAGAAAAGGTTCAGTGTGTACCACATGTGTGCTTTATTCAAATATGTCAAAACATGTGATGACTGTTGAAACAAATTGGACTTTTCACCTTCATATGCCTACAGTAAAATATGAACATTGTGAAAATTATTTCACCTAACCCTGAAAGGGCTTAAGTAGCAGGATGTAGTCCAGAGAATGGAATGCGTTGTGTCGTAGTTTACAGCTTCACTGTGATATTTGCACCTTCCGGTCCAACACATCTGACTTCAGCAAGCATTTTTTGGGTACCGGGTTAGCATTCCCTCTTCGATCCCTTCTCCTTAGCCAGTCTGCCCTGCTGCAGCCTGTTATCCAGGATCACCGCGTGGAGGTGTAGACGGGTTTTGGCAGTTCTGGTTCGCTGGCCCTGACGCTAGCAGTCAGCTATGGGTTGCTGACCACTGCAGCTCATGCGCTGCCCAGCATCTTGATCCCAGTCAATGTTTTAAAGATTATGCTCTTGTTTCTTGTGTGTCACAGTTTATTAATGTTATCTTCTATAATTTGCTTCAGGCTGTCTTCACTGCCCCAAGACTGGGAGGAAAGGACTGATGCTAATGGCAGATATTACTACATAAACCACAAAACCCGGACAACACAGTGGGACAGGCCCACAGGGTATGTTAATGTTGACAGTGTTTCATTAGAATTAGTAACATTAACCCTTTGAACCTGACACCCCAAAATGTGTGTGTGCACACAAAAATCTATTCCCCAAGCCATCAATTCACACACCCACCTTATGTAGACTGGCTGGACACGTGAAATATAGTTACGTCAGACTGCCGAAGACGGATGTGTCGAACCGAAAGGTGCAAATATCGCAGTTACGCTGTAAACTAGCAACACAACGCATTCCGTTCTCCAGACTACATTTTGCTACTTGCAAAGCCCTGTTCAAGGCTTAGTAGCAGGCGATTGAGAGTGAACGCAGAAGTAGTAGTTACATCAGAAAGTACACGTTTTCAGGAGTTACCTTAAAATGTGTGACACACATGATTGATCACATTTTGCAAATTTATTGTTTTCATGATGAAAAGATGTTGGGAAATGGCAATTCTAAAAGGTTAACAACAGAACAATGTTCTCTTCTTCTTCCTCGTTCATCTTCAGACCTCAACTTCAATGAATCTAACGAAGGCAGCGGTAGATGCAAGGCTATGTACGCTTCCGTACAGCTTTTCACGTAAGCACACTGGCTGTTGCCAAATCCTACTTCTTTTGTCGGTATACAGTGGACAGGACTGCAAAATATGTTTTGCCTTCATGGGGGCTGTGCCGCAGGCACAAAGGTCTGTAGTGCCAATCTTGAACTTGTTGTACAGATGACATCTAAGTCTGTTGTGACCTGTGCGTAGCCTGAGAATTATCACCTGGTCTCGCCTGGAGAGTTGATGGTAGGCATCGTTTTCTATGTTCCGAGGGGGATGAATTAGATCTAGATGGGGATTGATCTGAAACTGTTGTTAAAATGGAAGCTGATGGTCATTTGAATGACGAAATGTGTGAATTGGATTATGATCAACTTAACGTCTTTATACTGGTTTAGAAAACTCTGCAGAGTCTGAATACAACCAGTTTCTTCTACATTTCCTTGGTCTAAAAACAATGCGCATCAAATCTATTTTTGAATGCATTAATTGATTCTGCTTCTACTATTTCCTGTGGCAGTGCATTCCAAGCATTCACCACTCTCTGACTACAAAAATATTTCCCTACATCAAGCTAAATCTTGTTCTGCTCGTTGTCCCTCGGATGATGAGGCTACTCTCCATAGGGGTATTCCACACAATGTATCAAACAAATTTGATGCAGGTTGGTCTTCGATAAATATATTCCACAATCTACTGGCATAATTTGCATAAAAATTTGTGATATCAGGTTAGTCAATTGACGATTAGCTCATAGTTATAAATGAGCACATAGTTATAAATAAACAGTTATAAATGAACACATAGTTTTGTCAGAGTATATATATATATATATATGTGTATATGTCTTCTGGGAATATTTTGCTGAGACGATCTGATGAGAGGTTTTTACTTGGGAACCAGAATTCAAAGGATTAAATATATGTATTTCAATCAAATGAAAGTATCATTGATAGTTGAGGTTTTACAGGGTAACATTTGCCACGCCATATTTTTGTCTCGTCAGAAATACCATTTAATAAACTGACCCAGACATGTTCACAGCAATTTTTGGCACATTATCAACATCAGCTCTTACAAAATATAGTTGATCGTCTACATTGTGTTTGTGACATATCATAGTTAAAAGCGAGGCTGAGATATCTGTGCATTTTGGCCAAATGCATCCAATATCAACACTGCATTTTTGGGACAGGGTTTGCTCTCCTTCTTCGATCATTAATCTCTTAGCCAGCCTGCAGGGTTGCAGTCTATTTACAGGGCCATGACTTGGAGACAGAATAGGGTCTTGGTCAGTTATGAGTAACTGACCCCGATGCACACATCCTGCTGTGAGTCAATGGCTGCTGCCAGCTCTCACTGCTGCATTGTCAGCCCCATTGTTGTTAATTAGCTAGGTTGCCAAGCTGTTTGCTATTTCACAATCAATGGCAAGTTGAAGAATTGCAGGTAGCTGGTGAGTGGAGCTGTATAAGGCATTAGTGATTGGTGGTGTGCTAGGCGTTATATTTTCTATTCCTGTGGCGAGTCCTGAGAAAGCAGGCCGCACATGTTGCACTGTCTTATATCTTCTTCTTCGTACGATGTCAGACGTCAACTTGAATTTGTTCAAAGAAAGCAGCTGTCATCCTGAGGCTGTCAACACTGCCATAGAGCTTGTCTGGTGTTGGCACTGGTGATGGCCACGTGTGCTTTCTCTGATCCTTGTATGTCGGGCAATTTTGCAGCAGATGTTTAGCGGTAATTTTCCCTGTACCACAGGTGCATTCGTCAGTGCCACCTATCTTCAGTTTATTGAATAGATGGTACCTCAGTCTGTTGTGGCCTGTGCGGAGTCTGCAGATCACGACCTGCTCTCTTCTGTTCAACTGGTAGTAGGCATCATTTTTTGTGTAGCCAGTATGTTCTGTTTCCCATTTGGCCATGTATCTGGCCCTAATAAACCTTTTGGACTCTTCGTAGGTCACACTAGTATCTGGTTGTGGTAGTCTTGCACCTTCTTTTGCCAGTCTGTCTGCCTCCTCGTTGCCTTGGATGTTACAGTGGGATGGAACCCACTGTACCACTGCTCATTTTGGTGCGGACTGCTGGCATTGTCTTATATGAATTGGTGCAATTGCTACAGTTAGGTTCATGTGCGGGGTTCCATTTGTTGTTGAAGATTTTTCTTTGTTCCCATTGCAGTTTGTTGCAGTTGTCATTTCTTTATACATGTTACACCAAACAGACTATTATGTCCATCAGTACAGTCATTCCTTGAAGCTGTTTTAAAGTATCTGCTTTCCAGTCAGCATGTTGGCTGGGGTGTTTATTTGAACCATGCTTGCTCCTAGTTTTTCTAGTCTTGAGTTCTTTTTATTTGCTTCATATGTCTGTGTTGTTGAAACCACTGGATGGGAACTTTGATGTTGTCTTGTTTGTGCCAGTAATGTCCAGGCACAGGTTTCCTCCCGCAGCTCGATCCAGTGGTCTGTTCATTCCAATTATATGCAGCGTTTCTCAGGACTTGTCTGTAGGGGCTGTGCTGACTGTAAGAAACTTGATTTCAGTCTTCTGCACTGCACAAAGGGTGCTTTGGGTCATTTTCCTGCTTCTCTCTTTCAATTTCCGACACAACACTTCTTCATGACTCGGGCAGTGCTATGCAGATTATGGGGTATATTTTTTCAGTTGGAGTAGGTTTTAGGCACCCTGTAACTATGTCTCATTTATTGCTGTATAAATAATTTTGACATGTGCAGAGTTTTTCCTAACTGGCACGGTGTACTCAGCTACAGGAATGTGTGGACGGCGTGGCCTAGTGGTTAAGTGACACGGCTCACAACCCGAAAGTGCTGGGTTTGCTCTCCACCGTTACCCTGTGGGAGCAAATTAGAAAATGTAGGAGCAAGCAGACCCTTACATAAAATGCATACCGAAGTTTGATGCGTTGGGGCAACAGGCGCAAAATAAAAACATAGTGCAACGCGCACCGCCTTGGGGAATAGAGAAATAAGGCGAATGCCAAAAAAAAAAAAAAAAATATGGCCATATCTGTCAATTTCCACTGTAAACATAGTGTATTTACATAAAAAATCTAAACAGATCTACCTCAGAAAAATCCATTGCAAGAAGTCTAAAACAAACGTCAAAATTGTCATTATTTTTAAACCAGATAAGACGGAAGTTGAACTGTCAAATGAGCAGTATGTTAAAATTTCTACGTATATCCCGGTTTGATTATATATAATTAGAATGGCTGTCGCCTTTCAGAGACTTTCGCTATGGAATTTACATTTTTCGTCGCTTTAAAGCAATAGACGTAAAGGTTAATTAATGTAATTTATTATTTATTACTACTTCTAGCCATATGTTTTGTTTCAATTTCTGAAGTAATCTTCTCTGTTATTAGCAATGTTGCTGAAACTGCCACTGCTGGAGAGGTCCAACGACAACATTACTTAGAGGCACAAATGCTGTACAGAAACCGTAGACATATAAGCCAAGATGACTCCATAAACAACATCTCATCTTCAGTGAGTGAAACAGACATACATGCACAGGAAGACGGAAGGGTATTATACAGTTTCTACTTACCATAACCCTTAAGTATGTGTTTGTGTTGGCGTAGGGAATTGTGATTTCCAACCACGAACTGCCCAGAGCAATCAAAAAGTTATTTGCACAATCATAAGTATAGTTTGACTTTGTGGACAAATATTTGCCATAAAGTCTTATCTTTACAATTTCATTAATATTTTTAATATAATTATATCTTTACACAAGCACTACATGTGCTGGAAAGTCTGTTTGCAATGAAGGCCTCTCTAAGTTGTCATATTTTGTAGTTGTAAGACAATGACAGTAGCTGACATAGCGCAGTAGTTAGTGCCCTGGCTTCCCATCTGAGCGATCGAGGTTTGGCCCCGTTGGTGCAGGATTTTTCCAATTACAGAATGACGCCTGGGGCCAACCCAGCCTCAAAATTTGGATACCAGAATAATGGGAGAAAGTAAAGGCAACCGGCGTGATGTTGACCACATCACCCCTAGTTTGCCGTTGGTCAAGAACAATATGGGCCCAATACCAAATTCCCAATATGCCCCACTGGCATGTTTACAGGATCTTTACTTTACATTTTTTTGTAAGGCAAATCAAACTGCAACAAGTGAACATATGTACGATGCGCATGATGGTGTCACTTCTGGTGTAAACAGCACATACCAACCGTCAAGTTTGCAAAATGTCATCCTCCGACTCATAGTTTCCTCAGCAGACCGTTGAAAACATGGTGGTGTGATATGAAATCCGTGCAGAGCTGATAAGTGAGCGGTGATTCGGTTTCTAACAGCTGAAGGATGTCGATCAGTTGACATTCATCGCAGAATGCAGGCTGTGTATGGTGACAAAAGTGTGGAAGACAACAGTGAAGAACTGGACAACGATGTTAGCTTCTGTTATGTGAGCTGTCCATTATGATAGCCATACACATATATAACTGATGGTGATGTTTGATACTTAGCCTCATGTAGGTGTCACTTTTATAACTTTATACTTACTTTATGCTTGAAAGTGAAACTAGGAGCCACAGGAAACCTGTGCCAAGGCACTATGCACTCTTACAGTGGTGGTCCTTGTAGGGTTGTGTGACATACTGAAGGGTATGAGAGAATTGCTTTTGAAAATATGTTTTCTAAATATGCAAATTTAAGTTTATTTTCAAAGTAATACTGAGCTATTTCGGCTATTTCTTATTTGTGTAATGCCTTCTTCTGCATTCATTCTCAATCTCCCGCTACCAAACCATGAACAGGGCTTTGCAAGTAGCAGATGTAGTTCGGATAACGGATTTGCATTGTTGCTAATTTACAGTTTGACTGCTATATTGTTAGTGTTTAAGGGACACGGCTCAAAACTCGAAGGTGCTGGGTTTGCTCCTCAATCACAACACCGGCAGGGAAACAAACTCTTAGAAAATTTAGAAGGAAGCAGACCCTTACATAAAATACTTGCTGAAGTCGGATGCACTGAGCTGACAGGCGCAAAATAAAAACAGTGCAACGCACACCGTCTTGAAAAATAAGAAATAAGGCGAACGCAAAAAAAAACAATTAAATAGTTAGTTGCAGAGGTTGTATTCTGTCCCCTTCCTAACAAAGGGATCCCAGGATCAACAGAGGAAGTTTTATACCTTTAGTAAGGTTGTCTTGAGTGATATTTTGATTTGTATATTCTTGATATCATTTCAGAGTCAAAATTCAAGACGAAGTGCGCCAGCCCCTGTAAGTACAGTTACATTACCTAACATTTTTATAGTGAGGTTATAGCAAGTGTTTGTTATATAAAATAAAATATTACTGTCCTTATATAATGGTACAGGTCTCTGAAAGAAATTGTATAAAATACTTGTGTTTTATTTAGTGGTATAACCATTTTTATATTAAAGACTTCATTTACAATGTCTTAGGACGTTTTATGATTTTTTAGATTGGATTACTATTTATCTTCCTAGCTACATTGCCTTCTATCTGTAAGTAGATATCTATTTTCAGCTGGGTGGACTGAAGATCTTTGTCCTTTAGTTCTTCTTCTTCATCGTACGCTGTCAATCGTCAACCTGTATTTTTTCTAAAAAAGCAGCAGTCATTCTGAGGCTGTCGACTCTGCCATAGAGCTTGTCTAGTGTTGCAACTGGTGATGGCCAAATGTGCTTTCTCTGGTCCTCGTATGTCGGGAAGTTTTGCAGCAGATGTTCAGCGGCCATTTTCCCGGTACCACAAGTGCATTCGTCAGTGCTACCTATCTTCAATTTATTGAATAGATGGTACCTCAGTCTATTGTGGCCTGTGCGGAGTCTGAAGACCACGACCTGCTCTCTTCTGTTCAACTGGTAATAGGCATCATTTTTTGTGTAGCCAGTATGTTCTGTTTCCCATTTGGCCAAGTTTCTGGCCCTAATAATCCTTTTGGACTCTTCGTAGGTCACACTAGAATCTGGTTGTGGTAGTCTTGCACCTTTTTTTGCCAGTCTGTCTGCCTCCTCGTTGCCTTGGATGTTACAGTGGGATGGAACCCACTATACCACTACTCTTTTTGGTGCGGACTGCTGAATAGTTGACAGAGTACTGCTCTTAAATCATTGTTCAGTATTTTTCTGGCTTTTTAGTGCTGTGACTACGGCCAGGGCATCTGTAAACAGGACTATCTGGCTTTCATTGCTTTCGCCTGTCAGCATTGCTTCTACTGCAGCCCTCAGTGCCTCTGCCTCCGCTCTGAAATTGCTTGAGAATTTCCAAGTTGCCACTGACAGTGTTATTTTTCTACCATTCGGTAGACTCAGTAATACCCCTGCCACTCCGTTCTGTGTTGTGTATGTTACAGAACCGTGAGTGTATGCATGGGTCCAGTCCATGCTTGGGTAGCTTTTCGTTATGTACCTCAGGGTTAGGTCTCTTCTTTCTTTTTCAGTCTGGCTGTTCTTATTTCCAATACCTGGTATATTTTCTACCACCTCCGGAATGATATGCTGCTTCCAGGTAGGTGTGCGTACAGTAGGGACGGGCTTTGGTATTGTTACGGTGTTCATAGGGTCTTTGCTCATCTTTGCTTTGGTTATTTCTGCAAAGTTTCTCCGCTTTAGTTTCCCATTTCCAAATCTATTTAGTCTCTGATGTATTGGAGGGTCTGTCAGTCTTCTGAGTTTCTCTGCTTGCTGTTGGGCTCTGCAGTCTTTCTGTCAGTCATGGATTGCAGATTTGTAATCTTTTCAAGTTCTACAATTGGTGTTGACTTCATGCCTCCTGTTATAACTTTCATGGCTTGGTTTTGAAGTTTGTTAATTTTGTCAAAGTTCGCCTTTGCTGCTGTTGTCCATGCCGCAATGCTATACTCGAGAACTGGTCTCGCTCTTCCAGTGTACAGTTTCTTTAGTATACTTTCGTCTGCTCCCCAACTTGTGCCAGCAAGTTTCCTCATGATTGCCATTCTTTGTCTGGCTCTCATTCGGTTTCTCTCGATCTGACTTTTCCATGTCATGCGCCGATCAAATGTGACTCCCAGGTAGTTTGGGTTGTCGTTTGGCTGCAGATATTTGCAGTTAAGACTTATTTTGGTGTTCTGGGGTTTATTTGAAAGCGAGAATATCTTACATGTTGTTTTTTCCTCATTTATTTTGACCAGCCATGAGTTCGCCCACTCCTCCAACGATGTTAGGGCCTGCTGCATCCGATTGTTTGCTTTGGTGAGATTTTTTTCAGAGGTCTACATAGCCAGATCGTCTGCAAACATGGAGCTGTGGACTCTTCTTGGTATATTCTCTGTGATGTTGTTTATATACACCAGGAAAAGTGTGGGTGACAGTACTCCCCCTTCGGGTACTTCCTGCTCGTGTCACCTTTTTGCTCATTTGCCCTTGTACTTGAACTCTGGCTGTTCTGTTTTCGAGGTAGTGGCTGATCCATCTGTACATTTTCCCACAAACTTCACTTCTTCGTAGCTTGACTTTAAGTCTCTCTTTCCACACCTTGTCAAATGCCTTCTCTAAATCCACCCAAACCGCTACTGTGTGTTTTTTCTCCTGGTAAGCATCCTCTATTTCCTTGGCTATGAGAGTGATCTGGTCCTCAGTCGATCTGTGCTGTCTAAAACCTGCTTGCTGTGGAATTAGTATGTGTTTTTCTTCCAGATGCCACATCAGTCTGGTGTTTATCATACGCTCCATCAGTTTTCCTACACAGCTCAGTAGACTGATAGGCCTGTTCCATTTGGATCTGTTCTATCTTTTTCTTTCTTTGGTACTGGTATAAGTACAGCGTCTTTTCATGCCTGCGGTACAATTCCCCTTTTCCAGCTTTGGTTCAGGACTGATAGTAACTTCCTCTTTGCTGTTTGGCCCAACCCCCATCAGCATTTCGTTTTGTTACCCCATCTTTTCCGGGCGATTTCTTTTTCTTTAAAGTTCTCATGGCCTCATCCATGTCATTCATTGTTAGTTTTGCTATCTTGATGTTGTCGTGGCTCTTTTGTTCTTCACTAGTATCTGTATGCCTGTCTGTAAGGGCATCGATGTGGTTTGCTCTGGCATAATGTTCAATAAAGGCGTTTGCTGCCTTTTTTCCAGTGAGCATGTTGTCTACCTGCTTGATGGTAATTTGTTTATTTGATGGTGTTTCGTCATTCATGGCTCTGACTAACTTTCATAGTTTGTTCCTTTCTTTATCTAAATTGAGGCTTTCTGTTTTGTTTTTCCAGCTGTCTCTTATTATTTGGTTTAGTGTTCTTTTGTATTTCGCCGTGATGGCCTTGAGGGCGATATTTGCCTCCATAGATTGCTCTCTCTCTCTGCCATGTTCCTAGCATTTGAGACTTCATCTTCCGCTTTCTGCAATTCATCATTCCAATATGTCTTGTAGTTTTTCTGTCCTTTTTGTTCAATTACTCTAGCCTTTCTGCACCACAATAGCTTCTTTTCTAGGACTTAATAAAGTAAGTAATAAAACAACAGTTTTTATATAATTGTGGGACTATTACTTTTCCAGTATAAATTAACCTGATGCATAAACATTGGTAGCAAAAAAAAATATAGTTTTGTTAATTTTGAATTCTCTTTGTGTGTAGCTTAATCTTAGTTGAAAATAATTGGACGATGGGGAAACAATGATTATGCTAAATGTGTGTGTGTATAAATTGCAGGTAAACACAGCTCCCAGAGTGTCAGAAGAGGAGCCACTGCCTGCTGGTTGGGCCACTGGTATTGCTCCTAATGGAAAAACATTTTATATAGATCATAATACTCGAAAAACTAGTTGGGTAAGTCAAAGTTTTCAAGAACTTAACCTTTTACCTTATCTTATTTGTCAGGTATATTTGAAACATTTTAGCGATGCGCTCATCGTTCAATCAAGGCTGTCCATTTGGTTATATCCTGTCGTATTTTGTCTTCTTAATGGTAGTGAAGAGTAATCAGGGTCTGGTGAAACACTGATCAAACTCCACCATTGTGTCTTTATTCGTGCTTCTAGAAACAGACTGTTCCACAGCAGTTTGGCCAGCAAAGTGAGAATCAACATTGTGATTCCCATAGGTGTGAACGTACTAAGGAGTTTTACATTGCACTGCAGCCAGGAGGACCTCAGTCTGCCTCAAGCATTCCCCGGGATGTAAGAAGAGCCACTGTAACCAACTACCAAAGAAATGTCTGGGAGCCAACTCAGCATGAGTAGCTTTGAACAGCAACACCATCTTGATGTAATGGCAGTTGACCTGAAATTAGTCCTGGTAAGCGCCAAATTATTTGCTATTATAGTATACCTGTTGTAAAATAGCATTTTTTTTTGCTACTAAAGCATGAAACCTGCCTAAGTCATTTGCAGGAGTGATCTGTGTTTGATAGATGAGAAAAGGATCACTGCTGGACATAAAGCATTCAAAAGAGGTGACTGACAGTCCTGTCTAACCACTAGAGTGTTGTCCAATCAGTTATGGACTGCAACTTCAAACTACAACTCAACAGACCAACATAAAACCTATGGATCTAAGGTGCAAACGTGCAGTATTTGAGGCTACAGAACGATAAACACGGATGAGACAAGAATAGACAGCTGGTTGAAAACTGGAAACCAATTAACAGATGACAACAAAATCCCCATTACAAGTAGCAATAACCTTAGCAGAACAAAATTATCTCTCACAAATACAGTCTCTCACAAATACAGGAAGTTCCAAAAATGCCTAGTCCTTTACCTAGGAAAGGAATTAAAACCACCTACAATGACGCAAGAGAAATCAATCCAATAATAAGACGGCAGCTTTGGAAACAATGGACAGCTACCGCAATACTATGATGCATGCATATACAAATGGCTCTGCTTTCACAGCCACTATAAATGCTGGACTTGGATCTTTAATGAAGAACCCAAATGGCAATACATTCAAACTATTTGGAGAAGAACACTTTAATAACCACCAAGCAGAAATTGCAACAATAAACACCACCAAAATACATAATACCCAAGAAGTTCCAGCAGGAAAAGCAAAAACTATCCAATATTAAAGTCTTCACTGATTCAAGAATAATACTACACGCACTAGAGATATACCTACTAACTAATAACAAATAAGTTACACACATTGCTGAGATGATTGATAATATACAAACAACTCATAACAGCAGTCACTCTCTAGAGGATTCAGGACATATAAATAAATCAGGCAATGAGAAATCAGACAGACTAGCAGAAGTGTGAGCAAACATGGTTCAAACAAACACTAGCCAAGCAGACGGCAAAGCAGATACTTCCAAACAACTTCAAACAGGAAAAGATGAACAGAAGGATCTACTGGACATGCTATGTATAAATAAATGACACCAAAACAAAAATTACAATAAAATAAACTGCAACACAGGAAGTCAAGCAAAATCTCCTAGCTTAGGACAGAACACATGAGACTTAACAAATAGTAAAACAAATTAGAACCTGCATACAAACCTAACTTATGCTACTCCACCCATCCATATCAGATAGTGCAACATGTGCTGCTTGCTTGCCTGGGGTTCGCCACAGAAAGAGAAGTTATTTGCTGGGCACCCAAACAATCAACAGTTCAATTTAGTCTAAGAATCCACGTCATTGCACACGGTTTAACCCATAAGTGCTCTGTTCTTGTCTATATTTTTTGGAGAATCTCAGCACAATGCATGAACCGAACTCAATGCAAGAACTGGATCCCATAATAGATTGGATAAATTTTTACCAATTTTGAATTATGCCTGGGCAACGGACGTTAAGCCTACTTCTTTTGACTTCCAACTGCCAAAGTATTTTTCACATGCACAACACTGCACACGGGTGTCTGATTTCAACAACCAAGAGATCCGGGGAAACATCAGAAAGTCCACATGAAAAAATCCTGGTCTCCACCGTCATTTGAATCCATGACCTCCACCACCCGAGGTAGACGTCAACGTCTTACCTCAAGACCACTCAGTCTCCTAACGCCTTACACAGCACCACTCACCAGCTACAAAACATCTGCAAATTCTTAAACTTTGCATTGAATGCAAAAGATCAAACAGCATTATAGACCTATTTAATCTTGTTTTTCCCAGGGGCAGAACTAGGAGAAAAGGGCAATAAAACTCACTTTGCTTCTTGTTACTTCTAACCTTACTTTGTTGCTTCAATAACAAAAATGTATTTTTATGTATAACTAACATTGTGATATTATTTCTTTGCAGGAGGATCCTAGAAAAATAGCACTTCATAGAGGTGGATCTCTTCGTGGTACAGAATCTCCCAGTCCTTTATTTAGATCAAATTCATCGGATGATCTCCTCCACAATCTTGGTCCACTGCCGGTGAGAAATCTTTTATATATTTTGGTCTGAGCTATTTGCTTCTTGATCTCATGCAACATTTAACAACGTTCATGTTAGTTGCAGTGCAAAAGTGATTTTATTAACAATTGAAAAGTATTATAAGTAAAGGTGGCCTCTCTATGTGAAAAGAGAATAGGGGAAGTGGGAAAAAATAGGAAGAGAGAAACAATTTAGAAGGGTGTGGCGAGGAAGGTGCGGTGTGTGTGAGTTGAGGGGGCCATGAGATTGATATTATCCCTTTCCACTCCTGAATAGTTTAGCAGATTTATGTTTTTTCGTAGGCGACCAAGTGCTGCAATTCTATATGTTTTATGTTTTATTCAAAATAAAATTAAAAAACATTGAACAAATTGAGCTAAAATTATGATATAAACATTGTATGACACATAATCAGATTATCTTTGACATGAAGTGTTCATAATAATAAATGTGTATTAGCATGAAGCGTTAAATTACAAATATTCAAAGGTGAAAATCAAAGTGGGGAAACAAATGTTTGCATTCACCATTTTGTGTATATTATTTTCAGCAATATTTCCATCAATTCCCATTGCCACATACTTTTCTTCTGTGTTCTAATTAAAGTAGGAATTGAGCATGTAGTGAATATCCACAGGCAATCCAAATGCATGATCATTGATCTAATCAAATAATAAAAATAAAATTGTGGGTCTTAAAGGCTGATTTTCATTGAGAAAACTGTGGCAAGTTTAAATGTTCACCACATTGGTAAATACATGCCTATCAAATATAACTTTATATTAAATGAAAACTGCACATATAATCCTCAATCATTTATAGATCTGCTAATGTTGAGTCATCCTGCATTTCTGAATCCATGGCTCTTTGGTTTTTTAATGTCTAGTGTGGCTACTAATCCTCTCTGATAAAGCAGACATGGTCAAAACATTACTGATGGAACTGTTCACCTTGGATCTAAGAGACATGGTTTTATGATCCGATTTTGAATGTTGTCTTCTCTTGTTACATGGATTAAAGTGACGGTGAACGTCAGTCCCATGGCAGCAATTGCCGTTGGGAATAAAGATATATCTTCATGTGCTAATCTGCAGCCTATGGAAGGGGGGTATTAGTTCTCTTCCTTGCTGTTTTTACCTTTCCCAACTCATAGGTCAGGTAGCCATTCACAGTTGGGTTAACTGGAGGAGTGGTCGTATAAGGCATGAGCCACAGCCCAAACCTTTTGTTAGTTCGTCCATGAATTCGAACCCTAGCATGCTGTAATCCCAGTCTAGCAAGCCAGCTCACTGTCAACTAGACTACACGATCCACTACATTAGATATCTTATTTCTGGTCTATTTCCTTCTGACTCCCTGGAAAACAACTTATTTACGCTTTTATTCCTGTGGCTACTCCATACTCTAGGTTTTTGGCCTGTGTAAATGGTGGAATGTGTAATACCATGAGGTGGAGTGTCTTCTACTCTAAATGGGTTAGATCACACTGTTAGTCACTTCGTACGACATGATCTCAGTGTGTGGCAGTGTACCTATTCTCATCTCTGCCACAAACAGAGCCTTCCATGACACTACATGTATATAGTTGGCTTTCTGCATTTTGGCCACAGCTCATGACTCCCGTCCATGAGGTGTGAAAACATGTGAAACTCAGACATTCATATTTCTATCAATTGACCATTTGGTTGATTGTGAAGAATGTAGCACATTTATACCATTTCCTGTTGATAATGTTCTTTCCCCTTGTATGTTAATGACTTTCCTTATTTGGGAATTGCCTGTGTTTGGTGAACATTTTGCACATGGATTTAAAAGTCTAAGTTCATAGCAAAATAAATTATTTGGAGATTAAGTAGACATTTTAAAAAAAAATTTTTTTTCTCTAATTGGAAATGTTGAGCAAAGTTTGTCCATTAGCAGACTAGCAGACTTTTTCATCAGGGATGAAGTGAGAGATTTCATTTGTACTAGATCTCAGTTTTTGTTGTTGCTTGTTTAAGGGGATTACTTTCCTTCAGCAGTTGGAAAAGAGAATTGATGCCTTTAAACATGTGAATATAAAGAATAATGGGGCACATCTCGTGGAAAGAAAATAAAACACAAAGGACGAATTCTTTGAGAAATTAGGGAGAGAAATAAATCTGAATCAGGCAGTTCAGATATTTTGGTCACATCAAAAGAACTTGCCGAAAATAATACTTGAATGAAAGGGGGAGGACAAATGTCCCAGAGGTAAAATAAAAAGGCTATACGAGGAAGGATTACATCGAAACATGGACAGGGAAAAATCTGTCAGATTGTACCATCAAGGCAAGAGACAGGGCCCGAACAGTCATTGGGAATCCATTGCAGCCAACTTTTCATATAGAGTAGACACTTGAACTTAGTTTGGCTGACTTGGGTTTCATTCATTCTCAATGTCGCTACCAAGCCATGAAAAGGGCTTTACAAGTAGCAGAATGTAGTCCAGAGAACGGAATGCGCTGTGTCATAGTTTACAAGCTTGACTGTGATATTTGCATCTTTCTATCCAACACATCTGATTTCAGCAGGCATTTTTTTTCCCCACTGAGTTAGGTTTCCCTCTTCAATCCCTTCTCCTTAGCCAGTCTGCTCTGTTGCAGCCTGTTATCAAGGATCACCGCTTGGAGGTATAGAAGGGTCTTGGCGGCTGGTTTGCTGGTCCTGGCGCTAGCAGTCAGCTATAGGTTGCTGACCGCTGCAGCTCATGCACTGCCGAACTTAGTTTTATTTAGATGTGTAATAACATTATTCTTGCTTTGTGTGTATTTTAGCCTGGTTGGGAAGAAAGAACCCATAATGATGGCCGAGTTTTCTTTATTGATCACAGTAAGTATTGGGAAATGCATTAACAAATTTGTTTAACCTTTTCCAGTTTAAAAAATTACGTCTATTTCCTATATCTGCATAATTTTTCAGCAGGTCTTACCCCATGTGATTGTTGATTTTGAGAAGCTAAATTTTTTTTTTGTAATGTGTGTGCCTAGAGATGTATATTAATAAAGAACTTGTTGTTATTATGTGTATGTTAGTTTCTGAGATACAAGAAGATGAAAGTGATAGTGGTGAAAAATAGCACAAACATATAGACTCACTCGGCAGTAGTGTCCCTTAGTTACAAAAAATTGTAATTAAAATTTGCAGAAAAATATACTAATGGTACTGTCAATGTTTACCGTAATGGCTACGCCTGTCACTTTGACTATAAACGTAATTATTGTATCTACATAAACAAACTAAATAGATATACCTCCAGAAACAAAATCTGTTGCAGAAACTTAACTCCCTTATTCTCAATGAACGGTGAATCTTCAAATCCAAGCAAAAAACTGAAGAAATCTTTTCCAAAATCTAAAACAAATTTTTTTTAAATCCAGTTTTCGTCCAACCGTATATGACAGAAGCTGAAATTCTCTGCAATCAAAAGAGCAGTATGTTCAGCCGTTTCTATGGCATTAACCCGATAGTTTATATAAAGCGATGACCCTAGAGCTGGTGGCATGGAGCGGAGTCAAATTGTCATAATCTTGCTCCGTTGGAACAAAAATGGTTAATTTTGTTCATTTCC
Source organism: Ariolimax columbianus (assembly GCA_036924085.1). Lineage (NCBI taxonomy): Eukaryota > Metazoa > Mollusca > Gastropoda > Stylommatophora > Arionidae > Ariolimax > Ariolimax columbianus. The sequence goes on from JAVGWX010000003.1 coordinate 98,298,229, forward strand.
ATTTGAAGATGTTTGTTGTCCTTCATTTTTCATTTCACTATGAGCATAGGCCGCCACTGCAGTTATCCTCCTTGCTTGAAACTTGTGCCAAATATGTATATGCTGTTACCAGTGTTGACTTCTGCAACTGCACTGTATTACGTGCTGAGTTTGTCAGACTCATGCACAACCGTCACCTTTAACAACACACTTAGTGTGACACAGTCATCATATATTTCTTAAAGTACCAACAGATTTGTATATGCTATGACATTATATAACAGTTTCTGACATTAGGTGAATATTTTCAATTAAATTGACATAAGGTAATTTTTTTCTTCTTTCTACAATGCTTGTGTTGTCAGTACGCTTCTATATGGCAGCGAAACGTTGACAACATATGCCAAACAAGAGCAGCGGCTCAACACCTTTCACCTACGGCACATGAGATCCATCTTTGGCATCTCATGGAGAGACAGGGTGACAAATGCGGAGGTGCATTCTCTCACTGGTCTTCCAAGTATGTACACCCTCCTTTGCCAATGAAGACTATGATGGCTTGGTCATGTTCATTGCATGGAAGATGGTCGCATCCCCAAAGATATTTTCTATGGACAGCTGGCGTGTGGTATAAGAACAGCTGGCCAACCACAGCTGCGGTTCAATGACGCATGTAAGCGGGACATGAAGGCTCTGGATATAGATCTGACATATTGGGAAGACAAAGCTTCAGACCAATCCAAATAGAGATGTAACCTGAAGAGCCACCTCAGGCTGGGTGAAAATAAGCTCATGCAACACAAGGAAGTGAAGAGATAACGCCGAAAGGAAAACCAAACTCAGTAGAGAGTAGTTACTCCAAGGTCATCAACCTATATTCAGGCATGACTAAAAAGAGGCTACTCCTACTTCTAGGTTATTTATATTTTTGTCTTCAACTACGAAGAAGCAAGAGCCATAATAAAATGGCAATACAAGGTTAAGTGACGGAAAGAACACCACAGAGATGACAGATACTACCAGCTGTCCAAAAAATACCAGGTTGTAATACTTTTGTCTCCAAACTGACCACAACTGATTGAGACAGCACATGTACTTCAGAACTGCTGTACACACACACACACACATCATTACACTGATGTGAGGAGAAGGATGTGGTCCACGCCCACTCATTTCGAAGAGAAACTAAGAAACTGAAAAGATTACAGATTTTAAAATTTTTTTTTGCGTTCGCCTTATTTCTCTATTCCCCAAGGCAGGTGTGCGTTGCACTGGTTTTTATTTTATTTATTTTTTTGCGCCTGTCGGTCCAGTGCATCCGACTTCAGCATGCATTTTGTGTAAGGGTCTGCTTCCTCCTGCATTTTCTAAGGGTTTGCTTCCCCAGGGTAACGGCCGGTGCTGTGATGGGGACCGATCCCAGCACCTTCGGTTTGTGAGCCGTGCCACTTAACCACAAGGCCACGCCGTCCCATAGATGGCAGATTTGATTGAAGAATCCTAAGCTGCAGTCTAAATGAGCAATGATCACACAAGAAGAGGAAGATTTTTGTCTTATGCATTTTAATTGCATAGTTTCTGCAGCTTTCTAAAATCTGTTCATTGTCAATTTTTTTTTCTCTAACAGATAACAAAACAACTCAGTGGGAGGACCCCCGTTTACAGAAGATAGGCGGTCCAGTAAGACATTTTCTGTTTCTGCTGACATTTTTCATAGATAGTTAAGTCACTAACACAGCTGAAGATTAATGTTAAAGGGGATTGGATATACTTTGAGGTGGTTTCTTATAGAGCCATATTTGTCTGTGCTAATAGATTTAGAAATCATTGTGATAATAAGCAATTGTGCTATTGGCACACCACCCATGTGTTACTGGACACAAGAGCGGAACAAAAAATAGTAACATTGTAACCTGCCATGCATGTTCGATGTGGCTGATGAGGGTTGGGGTTGTTGTTTGCTATCCCATCCTGTAAAAGCTGTTAGCTACCAGAGAAAGAAAAGAATACCTAATATCAAATTGTAGAAGAAAGAGTGACTTAAATAAGTCAGCCACACATGTACAAACAGGTAGGATTTAGTTCAGTTCATGCCTTTATCTCTTGAGATCATTGGGACACCCCTGCTGGCACCTCCACAATCCTGCGCCACCCCTCTCTGTCTGCGGTTGCTTTTTGTGCCTCCTCACGTCGTAGGTTAGTCCATTAATGGATGTTGTCTACCCGTCGTTTTCTCAGACGTCCTCGCCGTCACTTGCCTTGTACTGTGCCCTGTCAGCTTTTCCTTTTTGACCGTTATGAGTAGATCATCATAAAGTCCACATGCATTCTCGATTCTTCTACTTACTTCATCATTTATGACACGGTCTTTGTAGGTACATTTAGTAGTCTTATAAAACGTCTTGGGCCAAAGGGTAGGAGCCCATAGGTCACTGGATTAATTAACCAACCATAAAATGTCTCATCTCCATGGCTTGGGTTCTTCTCCGGAGGTGTGCTGTAATGATATATGTTTCACAGGCATAGTGCAATATCGAAAGAACTATTGAGCGCATTAGTCTGACTTTTATGAGGATGGATTATAGATAGAAAATACTAAGTAGTAGAAAAATAGCAACACAATTGACAAACAGCTTCTTCTGCTTTCGTTCTCAATCTCTCGCTACCAAGTCCTAAACAGGGCTTTGCAAGTACCAGGATGTATATAGTCCGGAGAACGGAATGAATTGTGTCGCTAGTTTACAGCTTGACTGTGATTTTTGCACCTTTCGGTTGGACACATCCGTCTTTGGCAAGATAAACAGCTATGTTGTTAGAAGCTACTTGAGCTGAGTTAATGCTTGATGCTTCTTTGATAGGGGGGTTACCTTGGCTCAACTTTACATCCCTTGATATACTTGATAAAGTAGACCTTGGCGGTCCTGTATGTAGTGCACGCAATGCGAGGCTCCTCAATAAGCTCATGGCTATGCTGATTACAGTGTCAGCTGCCATACATTTGGTTTAGTTTAGTCAGAGGGGTGAATGCTTGGAAAGCATTGCTTCAGGAAATAGTTGAGGCAAGGTCAGTTAATGCATTCAAAAATAGATTGTATGCACTTAGTTATTTTCAGATCAGATTGAGTGGAAGAAACTGGTTGTATACAGACTGCAGAGCCTTCTAAACCAGAATAAAGAAGTTAAGAGGCAAGCAGTCTGACAACTATACCATTTGTATGCTCAATTTAAAATGAGAATCCTTATTTTATCTCAGTTATAGTGTCCATTTATTTATGTTAGATTCCGATGGATAATATATGTGGTATAGGTAGTATCGTAGCCGACTGTGCTATGTGTAACAGAGTTACAAGGGTCCAATGAACCAATGTCAGGAAAGTCCTGAAAATACCGTTCATGGTAGCCACGCGTAACTTGATAACCCTGTCTGAGAGATGGAGTTCATAGAACGGGTCATTGTTCGGAAATCTTAAACAATACTCGTTTAAGACTGTCCAGCCAAAAGGGTTACCTTCCAACGGCTTCTACTGAAACCCCACGACTTTGTAGGTAACATAGTAGATTCAAAACAAGCTATCCTTTCTCTGGTGACACTGTAGTTCAAGGAAAGTTGAGACGAATGAACTGAAGACAAACAGAAATCATGGAGAATCGCTGAGAATAGCGTATAGGCTGGGGTATCAGGGTATTAAAGACAGAGTAGGGACAGAGAAAAGAGGAGAGAAGAGAAGACTACCGTGCAGTTAGTAGGTAGGATATAAACCAGAATAGAAGCTAGGATAGACAGCAGAACATTGCTAGTGAGTAACAAGAATAGAAAGAAAAAAAAAGTCACAGAAGCAGACCAGGACTGAGAGGGAACCAGAGACCATGCACATGTAAGAATCTTTCTGTGTGTGTGATGTTCTGTTTGAGTCGTTGCTGACACCAAATTCCCTGAGTGGCATTCATCTGCATACTCATCAGAAGGAGATGTGTTGCTTCAACACGAAGCTGTCGTCCCCGAACAACACGTAACACATGGGTTTCCCTTGGCCTGACAACCACAGTAACAGAACCACTGTCTGCAGTCGCCGAGTTCCTGACTAGACAACAAAGAAGAAAACCAGCAGATCTAATTACTGTAAACATCTTCCTGATGTTAAGACGAGACAAAAGGCTCAGAAGACACCTACGTTGGAGAAGCAGAGAGGTGATACATAACGCCACAAGACGAGCGAGAACAGAGAGATAGGACTGAGAACAATTAGCTAGACAGAATTGTATCAACGCAAAGGGATATATACTGAATGGAACATTTGCTAGAATTGGCCACATGATCGAACTCTGGGTTATTTAAGTGCAAAAGAAATACCTGTGCTGATTGCACACAGCTCTTGAAAGTCATTATAGTTAGTTGGTTACGATAGAAAACGATTCACATACCTAGTATTATTGTTATAATGTGTATGCTGTTTATTAAATAAATATTCTTGGGTTTCGCTGTTGTTAAATAATTGTTAGAATTTTAATTAATACAGTTGTGAGCTAAAGATAGATAGTTGTTAGGAAGAAAGTTAATAAAAATTTGTGATAGTCTGGTACATAGATATAATTAGAGTACGGTAACTCAGGATGGCAATATACGTTAACCCTGCCACATATATATAATTGATACCATGACTTAGGATATCATAACGTTTACCTTAACATATGTTCTGTTGTGGCATGAAGTGTTAGAGACTTCATTGTACGAGGTTACCTCTTGTTTATAGGGTGGGAAGGCTAGTTGCCTTTTTTATTGCCTTTCCTTCCCTAACAATAAACTAGGCACTCATTTGCAGGTGGCCAACTCAAGTGTGCCAGTGTGTTGAACCCTGTATCTTTTCCATGAAAAGCAAGTGCTCCACTGCTGTACTAGGACGCTATAGATAAAAGTTAACAATTTCAACATGTGGGACTGTTTGTATGAAACTAGTTGGATGATGTGGGACTGTTTGTATGAAACTAGTTGGATGATGTGGGACTGTTTGTATGAAACTAGTTGGATGATGTGGGACTGTTTGTATGAAACTAGTTGGATGAGTACGCTTTCTCTTCATCCATGTCTAATTTCTTTTTTTTCAGGCCATTCCATATTCTAGAGATTATAAACGGAAATACGAGTACTTCAGATCAAAACTACGAAAACCAGTAAGTTCGTAGATAAACTGAAAGAGTAAAAAAAAAAAAACAACCTTCTTATTTTCATCTAGAACTGCAGTGTTGTTTGCTTGCTCGTAGTCGGTGCCCCGATTCAGAGATTTTATGTGTTTTGTAGTTTATGGTTGAGTGTTCATGATTGTCAGGAAGTCAATAGCTTTTATCTTTCTGTAGTGAGTCCTGAACATGCGAGCGAGCAGCCAATAATCAATGAGGGTATTTTCTGCTAAACTTTTTAAAGCTTAAACAGTTTTGCAGGAATTGATGTAGAAGAATAGTGGTGATGTACAAGAATAGTGGTGATGTACAAGAATAGTGATGATGTACAAGAATAGTGGTGATGTACAAGAATAGTGTACAAGAATAGTGGTGATGTACAAGAATAGTGGTGATGTACAAGAATAGTGGTGATGTATTAGAATAGTGGTGATGTACAAGAATAGTGGTGATAAATATATGTGTGCTCTGCAAGTTAAGCTAAATCACAAAAATAAAAATGTCTTTCATGGAATCAGGTTTTTATGCAATGATTTCAATACCTAGGATGTGGTAGTGCCTGTTGCATAAGTTGTTGTTTTTTGCATCTATGTAATAACATTGTTTAAAGTGGAGTTGAGTTGAACAGAAATAAAGTAGAGAACAAAAGAAAGATGTTCGTTGTTCGTCCTGGAAAGGTTTTTTTTTGCTACTTTGTGTTGTACAAGGCTGACGTATCTGCACCTTTTGACCCGCATTTTTTTGGGGCCAGGCGTTTTTGATCCATGTTCTCTCAGCCAGGCTGCTTCTATGCAGCCTGATCCAGGGCTGCCACTTGGAGGCAGAATGGAACTTGGACAGCTCTCTTTCACTCACCCTGGCGCAAGCAGTCCGATATCAGTTTGGGATCAAGATTTTGAGCAGTGCATGAGCTGCAACAGTCAGCGACCTATAGCTGACTGCTAGCGTCAGGGCCAGCCCTCCACACGGGGATCCTGGATAACAGGGCAGACTGGCCAAGGAGAAGGGATCGAAGAAGGGAAGGCTAACCCGGTACCCAATAATGTCAGATGTGTCGGACCAAAAGGTGCAAATATCTCAATCAAGCTGTAAACTAGGACACAATGCATTACATTCTCTGGACAACATCTTGCTACTTCCAAAGCTCATTTCGGGGCTTGGTAGCAGGAGTTTGAGAACGAACGACACAGAAGAAAGAGGATATCAGTTTTAGGCTGGTGTCATCGAGTTCACTGCGTCTTCGGCTCTGAAGATAAATATAATGAACACAATATCAAAGTGAAAATAGTGTAAATGTGAACACTGTATTAATGTAAAAAGATTGTGAATGTGAACACAATATCAAAGTGAAAATAGTGTAAATGTGAACACTGTATTAATGTAAAAAGATTGTGAATGTGAACACAATATCAAAGTGAGAAGATTGTGAATGCAAGTGCTCAAATGAAGATAAACAATGAAAATGATGTGGAGTCCAAATTCATAAGTAGCTGCATTATATTCTTCTCCATGTTTTCTTAATGGAGTATCTCTTATTAAAGAAGAAAGATTAGGACCTCTGCAACATGTTTATGTGTTGTAAATTGTGTCTAAGGTGGGTTTTGTATAAACATGGCAACCTTATCACATAAAATATAGTGCTACAGATACCACCACTCCAAGAACAATTAAATACAGAGCACCTCTTACCTGCATCTGCAGTAGTGGCGCTTTGCTCTTATTTGAGTAAAAGAGGATATGATGGGGGGGGGTCTTTGTGTGTGACAAGGACAAGAATAGCACCATTGCCCCACAGAGAGCATGTCGTAAAAATGCAACCAACTGTGTGACATGGCATAACACCGGTCATGGTTAGGTGGTTTGTTAAGAGCAGCATAGATGGCGCCTAACAGAGGCTGCGGGTCTACTTTGCTCTAGTGTTTGTTAAGATGAACTTGCACATTGGTTAACCACCTTTTGCTGCACCACTTGTTCCAACACAGCAGAGTAATAAACTGCTCGAGCCTAGCCCGTTACACCCAGCTCACACCAAAGCTGGGACCTGCACAGGCACATCTGTCACTGTAGAAGTACAGATTGACTAAGAAAGAAGTATATTAAATTCTGTCTGCTTAAAACCATGTATCATAAGTATTTGGAATTTGTTTATAAACTTTATACATCATTTTTATTATTTCAGAGCTCCCTGCCAAACAAAATTGATATCAAAGTAACACGGAAAAATGTGTTTGAGGATTCATTTAGAATAATCATGGGTATCAAAAATCCAGAAATGCTCAAAACGAGGTAAGATATTTTCTTCACACTCTTTCAGGTGCTCACTTGAATATTTCTAAAGAGAGTAGAGGTCAGCCTGACGTTATGTGTATCTCCTTAGAACATGTCCAGGAATGGTATTGGTGATGACCTTTCTGGTTTCTCACTTCCTTTGTTATGCCATATACTAAGTAGCCTGTTTTGTCAGCGCTGCAGAGTTTCTGATCTGTAGCCCATATCTTTGGTTGGATTAATGCAACAGGGAAGCAAAGAATAGTAACACTGTAACCTGCCTGGCATGTCAATGAGCTGCAACTAATAAAGGTTAGGCATGGGGGGGGGGGGGGGGGTTATGTGCTATAGTCTAGTATTTTAACCCTTTCCCGTCCCATCGCTGTTTTGTGTTATTCGGTCCTAGCGAAAATGTCAAAATTTTGTGTCCCAAAGTTTTATTCAAAATAAAATTCATTATTACAGAGCCAAAATTATTATCTACACAACGTGAGACACATAATTAAACTAATTATGATTTGAAGTATTTATAATAAAGATTATATATAAGTATGAAGTGTTAAATGACATAAATGCAGAGGTGGAAATTGGAGAGATACAATTTTTTTTCATACTTACTAAGTCTTACTTGTGGCGTTTTCGCAGATATATCCGTCAATTCCTATACACATACCTTTTGTATTATGTATCTCAGTCATATTATGTCCCAGTCATAGTCTGAATTGATCATGTGTTGAATATCCACGAGTAATCCAGATGAGCGATCATTGGACTGATCAAATAATAAATCATTTCTACGGTCTTGAATCCCAACTTGCATTGCAATATATGGGTAGACTTTCAAATCTTGAATCACTATTTGTAATCAATCTATTAGAAATAATTGTACAGCTAAACATAAATTACGCATGCTTGGGCGCAACCATCGTCAAAACAATTAAACTCAGCAATCTAAACCACGAAACACAAACGCTTGTTTCAGAGGTCCATTTTGGTAGAGACAGGTTGCAATTTTTAGGTTTACATGGCCAGTGCCGGTTGGTACAAGTTGTAAAGAGTTAAATTTCTTTGTTATTTGTGTTCCAGCTTAAACTTTAGCACGCCCTGACGTCACGAAAAAAAAATTAACAAATTAAATTACATTTATTTCTCGCTCTGATCATCGGATTTCAAAATTTGTAACTTTTCTGTTTGTTTGTCAATAAATATGATTTTCTTGTGTGTAAAAACACAATTGAATAAAGAAGCTGTGGGTGTTATTGTTTTTATTGTGTGTTTGTTAGTTTCTGAGTTACAAAGTAACAGATGAAGTTATACAAATTTCTGAAAAAAATTTGGACTCGACCACTTTGATAGAAAACTATGGAAACCACAACAACGTATCGATACTGTGTTTACAATATCTACACAGCTGTTAGTTTCCAATTCAAATGTATTTCTTTCATATAAACAGATCTACTTAAAAAGATCTTTCCCAACAACCTACTTCCCCTTTCGCAAAAAGTCGGCTTGCTCCAAATGGCATATACAAAATTAAAACTGTTCAAAAGCCTTTTGTAATCGAACATACGATACTTTAACCGGCAAAATATCGTGTATATGTGGTGGATGTATTCAGCAGTAAAAAATGGCTCCGTTCAACCAAACAAATTTTTTTTCTGTACACCGGTTTTGTAGGCCGATTTGGTCGGCTAGCACTTGACCGTAGTGCGCTAAAGGTTAAAGCAGCTTTACACCTTCCTTTCGAGGAGGAGGAGACAAATGTCTGGTCAGGCAAAACATACTGATCGGACAGTGTTATCCGGTAAAATGCACTGACCAAATTTTCCGCACCCTACTTCCATGTAGTTCTCTCTGGAAACTAGCTGTCTTCATGGCAGTCTGGCTAAAGAGATGGGAAATCTACATGATTTCCGTAGTAGTGAGCGACACACATATGAAGGATAGTACACTCATGATGTGAGGAAAGCTACTGCAACCCCTCCCCAGAGTGATTTGACTCATTGTGGCAGTTCAACACCTTCTTTTCATGATCTGTAAGCCTCATCATTACTAGGGATATTTCACTGGTATTGCATCCACTTTATCACAGCTCTTTGGCATTAGTGACATAGTTTATAGAGTATTTCTACTTAGTTATGATCTCTATATGAAATTCCAAGGATATTTCTGAAGCATCCCAACTCCATGGCCTGGATTTTCCATTCCAATGCTGCACTAACAACTTTTTGTTTTATTGTATGTTGTCTGTACCAAGATTACCCAACTTTTCTTAGCTGCCTCTTATGATATGTCTGACATGTTACAATGTTACTATTCTTTATTCCCCTTTCGTGCCCTAGTAACAAACATGTGTTTCTACCCAGTGCGGCTTACATTTAATTCCCAACTCCTGCAGGCTGTTCAAACATAAGAAGTTTGAAACAGATTTAACAGAAATCAATATTCATCTTTTATTTATTTTTATTTTTTTTCTTGTTCTCCCAGGTTGTGGATTGAGTTTGATGGAGAGATTGGCTTGGACTATGGTGGAGTTGCTCGTGAATGGTTTTATCTTCTCTCAAAGGAAATGTTCAACCCGTACTATGGGTTGTTTGAGTATTCTGCTACGTAAGTAAATAGGATATTTTGTTTCGTCATTTTAATTCATTCACGCAGGAATTTTACCTGTGTAAGTTCCATGGACAAAAGAATAGGATCATTGTGCCCTTTCAAGCATATCGTAAAAGTCATCTAAAGATGTTTGTGCATGGAATTAGCAAACTCATCGTATCAAACCACTACCTCTAGAGGGCAGAAAGTGATGTAGCACAGGCTGCCTGTCAGAAGCCACAAAAATTGTGAAAGTAGCATACATCATATGGATCCAAAAGAAAGGATTATAAATTTGTATGGCAACATTTTTGTTACAGGTATAAAACTTTATTCCAGTGTCATGTACTTTCATTTCAATTCAATACCTGTTGCTCTATTCAGGGCATAGACCATTGATAACCCTCCTCCAGCATGTTTGATCTTGAGCTGCCCTCTCTGCCTCTCTCTAGCTGAGATCCAGGGACCAAAGTTCTCTTCTCCAGGTGTTTCATGGTCTACCTCTCATTCTTTTCACCTGTGGTATCCATGTTGGGGCCTGTCTGGCCACATTTAATAGTGTTTTCTGTAGTGTATGTCCTATCCAACCAAATTTCCTATATTTGATCTATTGCTCCGCTGGTTGTTGTTGGCTTCTTTCCCAAAGGTCTTTGTTCCTGACCAAGTTTTGCCAGTCTATACCCATTATCCTCTAGACATTTATTGACAAACAACTAGCATTTTCTCTTTGTTGTCTCTGTCATGTACTTTAGGCTTATTTATTTTCAGCTATCACAAATGCTATATCTAAATGATTATAATTGAAAACAGTATGTAAGCAAATATATTTGGCTTCGTGTAATATGTATGGGCCAAAGAGGGAGGGAGTTCATCATCATCTACCAATGGGATCAAGGTACTGAGCAGTGCATGAGCTGCATCGATAAGTAACCTAGAGCTGACTGCTAGCATCAGGGACAGTGACCCCGAGCTACACTTTTACATAACTATTTGGTGATCCTGGTTAGACTGCAACAGGGCAGACTGGCTGAACAGAAGGGATTGAAGAGGTAAGGTTAACCGGTACTCAAAAATGCCAGCTGAAGTCAGATGTGTCTGACTGAAAAGTGCAAATATCACAGTCTAGCTGTAAACTATGACACGGCGCATTCCGTTCTCTGGACAACATCCTACTACTTTTCAGGACTCTGTAGCAGTAGTTTGAGAACGAACAAAAAAGAAGAATCATTTACCGGTCACTCTACATGGCGAAGTATCGATCCAACATATTTGGTTTACCATAATCAACTTTTAGGTAATCATGAATTCATTTGCTTGCAGTGTGGCTTCACTAGCAGTGGTTTTTACATGGTGAGATTGCTAGCATCAAGCAAGAGAGACAATTATTTTCACTCTTGTCATTTCATAGGCTAAATGTCAATGCAATGTATTTTTTTTTATAGCAATGAAGATATTTCAGATGTGGTTTTTCTATAAGAATTATATAGTTTTGCTTAGTGAATTATTTGTAATATGCTCAATTTGCTTAATGTCAAATCACAGAAAGAAAACAACTCGCAAAAAAACTACTTTCTATCCTAAATCTTTTTGAAAATGGGAAGCAAAATTATCTCTATAGGATGAACTTCATGTGACTTTGTTTGGTTGAAGAACATATCACATTTGTATATAACCTGCGTTAAGTTCACATCAACTTTGCAATGATGTCACACAAATGTGTGACAATGTATCAGCTTCACGGAGTGAATGGGTTAGTACAAAGATTTTTGGTTGATGGCGACATGTTGTCATGCTTTCCTTTGTAATAACTCTGCTGTTGCTCCTGATTCACAGAGACAACTACACACTTCAGATCAATGCTCTGTCAGGTCTCTTAAATGAAGATCACCTCACCTACTTTGAGTTTATTGGTCGCATTGCAGGCATGGCAGTTTTCCATGGGAAACTTTTGGATGGTAAGTCTGTCTGTCGCAATTGATTATTTTATGGGAAAAATATAACCTGCAACCGTCAGGGAAAGCTGCCTTTTTTCTTCAGCTTTATAAAATCTTGATGGCATACCCTAACAGTGGAAATGAATGCTGTAATGTTAGTTGGGTTTTTTTTAAACACTACTGCTTTGAACTTAACAAGTATGCAATTCCACGTGCATCTGAATTATTTTTCAGCATGTCATATTTTTCTAGGATGTTGAATTTGAGAACCTGTATCTGTTTTGTTTGTTATTGTATAGATATTTGTTTGTGTGTAGAGACACAAATGAATAAAGAACTTGTTATTGTTTTTGTTGTGTACATGTTAGCTTCTGAGATACATGAAGATGAAGGTGGAAATGAAAAGTGGCAACAACATTTAGACTTAACAAATTTGGGTGAAATCTGAACCTTTGGAATTAGAAAATCGTCACAGAGCACTGATAGTCTTTCTTAAAAGATCATATCTGTCCGTTTCCCTTACAAACATATTTATTACTGCTAAATACACAAATTAAACATAGCTACCTCAGAAAAATATGTTTCAACAACTTAACTTCATCACCATCAATAATGGGATAATCTTCCAGAAACAGAATAAATCATTTCAAAATTCTCTTTCAAACTGAACCGGCCATTTTCTTGTTTACATCTTCAGTGACGGCTTTGACTATTTTTAGATTCTTCTTCTTCTTCTTCATCGTACGCTGTTTACAGCGATATTTACGTTGCACTGTTTTATTTTGTTAAGCCTGTGGCTCAGTGCATCTGATTTCAACAGGCGTTTCTGTAAAATAGGCGTTTCTGTAGATTCAAATCACAGTGTGTTAACTGATGTAAATACACAGTAATGCTCTAGAACAGTTTTTTTTTATCGCCCAGCATATTTTCTAGCCATAAAAATGAAAGTGGAATTTTTTAAATTCTGAAATAATTAGCCGCTCAAGCAGTTAAAAGAAGTAAAAGAATTCCCCATGCATATATTTGATCAATGGTGCTTTATGGAGCAGAGACATGGACTATAAACAAGAGAGAGGAAGGGTATTTTAGAAGGCTTTGAGATGTGATGTTATCGGAGGATGGAAGCAATCAGCTGGACAGAAATGAAGGTGAAGGTGCCAGAGGCAGTTGATGAAATAAGACTTTTGACAATCTGAAGCAGAAGATTGTCTTGATACAATACTTGCAGAACGTGGCAGAGGTCGACAAAGGACTACTTTTATAATTCATTCCTGCAGAGACATGGCAGTCAAATCATACGACAAACTCAGAGGTGCAGCAGAAGACATTAGCGTGACATATGTCTTAAATATCAGCCAATGGACTGAATAACTGATGACGATGACTTAAAAAGTAATATAATAATAATGTTCGCGTAGGCGTCAAAGGCCCATTGCGTTGATTGACCACTACCATGTCGAACTGCTGAAGCTATGTCCATGTAGAGTGTCGTCCGAAATCCCTACAGACTCCCCAGGTGGAGCCGTATACTCCGCAGCCTTGGGTTGAGGATTGCAAGGAGTATGTTAAACTAATGTTTGTGTCAAGTCTTCCATGATTGTCCGTGTCAAACTCCCTGTTTCCAGGTGTCAGTGTGACTCTTGTTGTGCTGAAAATACGAGGCTGGGAGAGGTATCATGTAACCTCCGGTGGAGGGAGGGGCTGGCAGGAGAAAGTCGGCTTCAGTCTGAGCAGAAATGTCCTTTTGTAGTAATAATCTGGACTGAATTCTGGTGTGCAGTTAAGCGGAACGTTGAACCCTGTCATGGACTGGTTTCTCGCGGCTTGAACCAGGCATGAAATGCAGGATAACCAATCGAAAGCACATCAATTCCACAGAATAAAGTCCTTGATATACTACCTGGTGAAGGAATTGTGAACTATAATCTGAACAGGAACTAACAAACATCGGAAAACTTGACACAAACACTAGATAGAGTCAAGAGCGAAGCCACTAAGGCGCGGCCATCTTACTTTGTCTTCGTACTTTAAAAGTACAGGCCATAAATTTAGTTTTATGCCAATGTTATATCTTTGTATCTTTCCAGCATTTTTCATCAGGCCATTCTACAGAATGATGTTACGGAAACCAATCACTCTGACTGACATGGAGTCTGTGGTAAGTGTACATGTAACAACTTAGAATTGTGCTACAAGATATGTTGTGCTGAGACTGTTACAGTTCAGCAAGATTTGTCTTTGAGAAGTAACCTCTACAGGCTATAATTTTATACCCACTTTTTTAGCAAACGGGACAGCGTAGGCTAGTGGTTAAGTGGCATGGCTCACAATCCGAAGGTGCTGAGTTCGATCCCCATCACAGCACCGGCCATTACCCTGGGGAAAAGGCAGGAGGAAGCAGACTCTTACATAAAATGCATGTCCAAGTCGGATGCACTGGCCGACAGTTACACAATAAAAACATAGTGCCTTGGGGAATAGAGAAGTAAGGTGAACGCACACAAAAAAAAATAATTCAACAAACATGCCTTGATGATTTCACAAATGAAAATACAATGAGTTACTTCCATAACAAATTAAGCTAATTAAAATCCTGAAAAAAGGAAACAAATTTTGTGCAGTTACGATATTAGCATTCTTCTGGTGTCAAGGGGTCTCCCGAAAGAGGGATGTTAGTGTTCTTTCGGCCTATAAGCGTTAAAGGTAAAGATAGCTAATACTGCCATAGAAGATAATGTGTTAGAAACTTCTTTGTAGTTAACCTTTAACCGCCTCATTAAAAATTTATCAGCGCCTCCATCATTTTGAGCATGTCATGTTTTGCGGTGGTTATTGTCTTTGAGAGCCTGTAACCTTTTTGTTTGCTGGTCAATAAATATGATTGTGTTGTGTGTGTAGAGACATAAATGAATAAAGAACTTGTTGGTGTTATTGTTTTTGTCTGTGTGCTAGTTTCTGAGATACAAGAAGATGGTGAAAATTTATAAAAACAAATCACAAACATTTGGACTCCCTGTTTCAGGAACACTGCTCCTCTATTAATCTATTGAAATAACAGCAAAGGTTCGATACTGTTCTTTTTTAATATCAGCAGTTGAAAAGAGCTTTAAGTGGTGGGTTGCAGTAGCTTTCCTCACATCCCGAGCATGCTGATGGTGGACCGCAGTCCTCCAGGCCATGGTTGGTTTCATCTGCGTGATGCTCACTACTACAGGGATCACATCGATCTACATCTCGTCAGCCAGACTGCCTTGAAAATAATCTATTTCCAGGGAAAGCTACATGGAAGACAGGTTTGTCAAACTGACCATGATGTGATTTGAACCTGGTATCTTAGGAATGCAAACCAAGCTCACAACCCCTGGACCACTGAATGGAGACTTTATTATCATCATTGTTGTATGTCTGTTTGTATCACAATCGGCCGTCTCAGCCAACTCCATAATTTCTGTGTCAGTTTGTAGTCATGGTTTCAATACCCATAGCAGCAAACTATTTATTATATAATTACGTCCATTCATTTTTCAGGACTCAGAATATTACAACTCTCTTATTTGGATACAAGATAATGACCCTGCAGAATTGGAAATGACTTTCTCAGTAGAAGAGGATCAGTTTGGCGAGGTAAGCAAGTAAATCATATATTAAAAAAACATTTTGTTAGTGAGAATATAAGCATGTTACATTCTTCAGTGGTAAACTCACTCTTCATTCATTTCTCCTGTCGGCCACACCTTTCAGTGCAGATTTTTATCTTATGTTGTCTCTGTATTCTTCTGTTTTGGAACAAAGCATCAGGGTTAGTGAACCACAGCTGACGAAGACCCTATTCTGGCTCCAAGTGGTAGCCATGGAAACAGACTGCATTAGTCACTAGTGTAGCCTGGCTAAAAGATAAGGATCGCAGAACGAAGGCAAACCAGGTACCAAAAAAGAAAGCTGAAATCAATTGTGTGGGCTGAAAGATGCAGATATCGCAACCTTGCTGTAAACTACGACATAGCGTCTTTCTCAGGACAAACACAGAAGAAAGTAGTGTCCTTATCCTTTACGGCACTGAACAATAAAAGTACGGAAGTTCCCACTGAACAATTAAAGTACGGAAGTTCCCACTGAACAATTAAAGTACGGAAGTTCCCACTGAACAATTAAAGTACGGAAGTTCCCACTGAACAATTAAAGTACGGAAGTTCCCTCTGAACAATTAAAGTACGGAAGTTCCCACTGAACAATTAAAGTACGGAAGTTCCCTCTGAACAATTAAAGTACGGAAGTTCCCACTGAACAATTAAAGTACGGAAGTTCCCACTGAACAATTAAAGTACGGAAGTTCCCACTGAACAATTAAAGTACGGAAGTTCCCTCTGAACAATTAAAGTACGGAAGTTCCCACTGAACAATTAAAGTACGGAAGTTCCCACTGAACAATTAAAGTACGGAAGTTCCCACGTCTACTGAACAATTAAAGTTCAGAAGTTGCCACGTCTACTGAACAATTAAAGTTCAGAAGTTGCCACATCTACTGAACAATAAAAGTATAGAAGTTCCCACTGAACAATAAAAGTACGGAAGTTCCCACGAAACAATTAAAGTAGGGAAGTTCCCACATCTACTGAACAATAAAAGTACGGAAGTTTCCACTGAACAATAAAAGTACGGAAGTTCCCACATCTACTGAACAATTAAAGTATGGAAGTTCCCACTGAACAATAAAAAGAAATTTTCTTATCGTTCTGCTGTTTACACATCCTTTAGTAGGCTGGCGGACATTTTTATTTGTCTGTCCATCCAGACATTTGTGTGGTCAAAGTTATTTTCATTTAAAACACGTTCCTGTGGTAACATTAATTGCTGTCTGTCCCATATTATATCCAGAAAATTGTATCGTTCTAATATCTTCATTTCTTATTCAATTCACATTAATTCCGTAGGAACATGATGCTCTAGTGGTCATTCTAAGACAGTTCTTATTTTGAATCACCTTCTTGAGCTATGCTTATGAGACTCCAGCCACCAAAGCCCCGTCTTCCTCTGTTCTTCACTAGCTGTTCACAGATCAATAGGGAAAGCAAATCCGATCCCCAAAAAAAAGTTATACTGAAACCAGATGTGTCTGGCCAAAAGGCGCAGATATACCAGCTGCACTGTAATCTATGATATAATGTAACAAAATGTCCTTTTCAAAACGAGCGCTGAAGAAGAGGAAATACTTATAGCCTCTTTACCCTTCCCGTCCACTGTTGGTTCCAATCTAGCACATGTCTGGTTCTATTGTTAGATTTAATTCTAAGGGTATTTTGATCCATGTCCACATTCTCTCTCCAACTGTAATTGGTTGTTGTGCTGGCTATCGCCACAGATTTGTCTCTGTCATTACATCTGACCATTCAACACGAAGTATCCCACCAAGAATTTGCACTATAAGTTTATTCATTATCATTGTTTCCTTTGTCATTTAGATGAAAAGTTCCATAATAAATGGAATGGCCTCATCAGCACTTGCCAGGCTCTCACAGAGAATGTGGAATAACAACATTCTGACCATCTCCACAAAGATTGCTGTGTACAGATCCTGTGTGATTATTACCCTGCTCTATGCCAGCAAAACGTGTACTTTGTGTGCCTCACATGAAAAAATGCAAAATACTATTCATACACGCTGCCTGACGCGCATACTTGGAATTTTATGGAGTGACCGAGTGACAAACAACCACGTGTTGGATCATACAAAGATTGTCAGTTTAGTTACGATCCTCCACCAGCAGCGCATGCTGTGGCTTTAGTCAAGTGTGCAGAATGGAAGATAGGTGAATACTAAAATATATCAACATGGGCAAGCGTAACAAAGGTAGGCCCTCACTCCGCTACAAAGATGTTTGCAAGCGTGACCTGAAAGCGTTGGATATGAACACCTACAACTGGGAGGAACTGCCCAAAGACAGACCTGGCTGGAAGCAGAATTTGTGTATTGTTCTGCAGACAATACGTGTCAAGATGCAGACTCCAAATGTGTGCGGCGAAAGCAAAGGCAACAACTGACTAATTCCCCTTTTCTAGTGTGGTCCATTGTCTCTCGATAATAACAGGATGCCAATCAATCAATAATAAATATAGCTTTAAAATAATTTGTAGTGAGAAGATATATAGTTTATGCACTCCTTTTAATGACAGTCTTTGGCCTTTTTCAGATAAAAACAAAGGACTTGAAACCAAATGGAAGAAATATTCTTGTCACAGTTGACAACAAATTGGAATACATAAGGTATCTTCACAATCTTTTATGTTGGTTGTATACATACATATAAATATGTATCAACATACACTTATGACCATTGCAATATAGTTTTAGTGCAGGAATATTAAACCGGTTGAGGCCGAAGAGGCAGTGCAGGAAATGAGCTGACAGCAACCACCGACTCACAGCTGGCTGCTTGCATCAGGGTCAGTGAACCAAAGCTGACTAAGTCCTTATTCCGCCTCCATGGGGCGGTCCTGGAAACAGGTTGCACTAGTGTAGTTCGGCTAAGAGAATAGGATCGCAGTGGGTCAACAAACCCGGTATCCTAAAAAAACAGACTGAAACCAGGTGTGCCGTCCTGAAAGACACAGATATCGCAGCCTCGCTGTAAACTACAACATAATGTCCTTTCGGGCCTGAGTGGTCTCGAGGTAAGACATTGGCCTCAGGTGCTGGAGGTCGCGGGTTCAAATCAAGGTGGAGACCGGGATTTTTTGTACGTGGACTTTCCTGTATTTCCACGGATCTCTGGATAGTAGAGATCGAACGCCCGTGTGCAGTGTCACGCATGTTAAAAATCCCTCTGCAGTTGAAAATCAAAGGCTTAACCGCCCCTGCCCGGACAAAATTCAAAATTAAGTTAAAAATCTACCAATGTTCCTACTTCAGTAGAGTGTGGAATATATGTCAAATTTACTTGATATATTATGTGGGATATTTTAGAATGGCCATTTCCAGGATTTTAAAAAATCTGGTTGCTATAGCTGCGCTGGGCTCTCAAACACAAACGGTGGGGTGTTCAAGTAGCAAAAAGAAATAAGTTCCACAGTCAGACGATACAGCACGATCTCGAAACCTAGCCCTTGCAGACTCAATGGGGCCAATCTCAACTTCAATAGTTTGGCTATATCTGTAAAAGGAAAATAGATCAGCTACATGGCATTCATGAGGGGCAAGAATCCAGACCAATTTAAAGTCCACTGGGAAGACAATATAAAAGAGTCTATAAGAGACAGAAGACTGGACTGGGATCAAGATGCTGGGCAGGGCTTGTCTTGGAGTGATCAGTGACCAAAAGCTGACTTCTAACGTCAAGGCCAGCGAACCAGAGCTGTCAGGATCTCTCTACACCTCCACATGGTGATCCTGGATTGCAGGCCCCAACAGAGCAGACTGACTGAGGAGAAGGGATCGAAGAGGGAAGGCTAAACCAGTACCTAAAAATGTCTGCTGAAGTCAGGTGTGTCAGACCAAAAGGTGCAAATATCACAGTCAAGCTGTAAACTACGACACAGCACATTCTGTTCTTTGCACAACTTAACTTCACCTTCTCAATAATGGGCTGGCCCCAAACCACGTAAAAGAAGATATAGTGTGTCAAATCCATTTGTAATCTAACACAAAATACTTTGACCAATTAAACACCTGTGTAGATAGATGTGATGTATTCATCATTCGTTTTGAGAACGAACGACGGAGATGAAGAATCAGTCCAAGAGGAAGGCAATAGATGGAAGTCTTACACACTTTATGACAAACTTCTGCACCCCAGAATATTGTCAAATAAGGCAGGAAGCAAAGAACATCTGGTGAAAATCAATGGAAATAGAAACCCAGACACATTGGTAGAGCTTGAGAAAATTATACAAATTGATGGATCATGACTGCTCCAACCACATATTCCTATGTAATTAATTGAAAGACAAAAGTTAACAGAGTTTTAAGTTTATATTACCACAATATATCTAATTAACTTAAAAACTATATGTGATGTGCTTACTCGCTTTGCTGGTATTGTAGAGATCTATAGGTCCTTGAAATGTAGGTCACTTGCCCCATCCGCAGCTGTTTTTTTTGGTGTTGCGATCAATAGAAATAAATGTCGGTGTTACTGAGGTTGAAACCCTCATCTTTTAATTATAAGACCTGAAACCTAATGGCCCAGTCAATTGCTCCTCAGGATGAAAAGTAAATGCAGGAGAAGTTTGTCTTTTGTAGATCCTAGGTTGTTTTACTGGGGAGGAGAGTAAGGTCACTGCACTCTGCTATACACATCGTAAAAGGGAACTAAGCATCTGGCTGGCAACCTCTTAATGGGTAACAAAGTGGCGCAGAAACTATTTCTACAAGAAAACATTCATGCTTTTATACAGGCTTCCAGTAAGGAAGCCAATTGGAGGACTGACCCAATACTCCCATTTGAGCAAAAGAATAACCTTAATATGGCATATTCTGTTAATAACAAAATATTACGGTTATATTTTTTCTTTATGTATTTTTTTTTTTGTTTTTTTTTTTGCGTTCGCCTATTTCTCGATTCCCCAAGGCGGTGTGCGTTGCACTGTGGTTTTTATTTTGCGCCTGTCGGCCCAATGCATCCGACTTCAGCTTGCATTTTATGTAAGGGTCTGCTTCCTCCTGCATTTTCTAATGGTTTGCTTCCCCGGGGTAACGGCCGGTGCTGTGATGGGGATCGAACCCAGCACCTTTGGGTTGTGAGCCGTGTCACTTAACCACTAGGCCACGCCGTCCCCTTCTTTATGTATGATGATGATTAGTTTGTTTTAAATCTATGTACTATTGTCAATGTCATCATCAGCTGTGTGATCAAATGGAGGTTTTCATCCCGAGTCGACACTCAAATGAAGGCATTCATGAAAGGTTTTAATGCTCTCATCCCACAAGCCCAGCTGCAGATATTTGATGAGAATGAAGTTGAGGTAAACAGAAACACATTTTTGTTATACGTTTACATTTTCTTTATCGTTTGCCTTCGAATAATCATATCTAATATAAATGGACTGTCCGTCTCAGGCTTCAGCTATTGCTGTATAGTTTATCCCTCTAATGAATAGGAGAAGGCAATGCTGTCTTCATTTCTCTTTCTTAAATAACCATGTTAACCTACCTGGAATCCTGGTATTCAAACAAGCAGGTATATGCCTGCTGCCAGGGAGCCCAAGCTATCTATATTAGGTTCTT
This sequence comes from Ariolimax columbianus, assembly GCA_036924085.1. Taxonomy (NCBI): domain Eukaryota; kingdom Metazoa; phylum Mollusca; class Gastropoda; order Stylommatophora; family Arionidae; genus Ariolimax; species Ariolimax columbianus. Next base: position 98,319,397 of record JAVGWX010000003.1, read on the forward strand.
TTTCTGTTGCACTTCCAGGTGTTCTTTTATATGCATAGCTTGTACACTGGACCTCTGAGTTTTTCAACCGTCCTCAATAGGACTAGGTATTTGATTTTTACCTCCCTTGAGACCAGGGGTTTGCTAGATTTTGGGTTTTGAGCACCCGCAGTTTCATGCATTCATCATGAGAACAGAGTAGCAAAGATGTCGATGTAATTTTGCTCTAATGTTTTTGTCCATTATGGGTGCCCACAGGCCATGGATTTGACTGGAATTCACACTAGTTAATGACTTACACTTGTGTCCACAGAGATGTGTTGCGGTTTTCCATTTGGCTTAGTTGGTTCGTTCATTGGCCTCCACTCATGGGCACATGTCTGCATGTCCCAAATTTATTTGATATTATTTGTCTGTAGTGCAATTCTTCTCCATTGGTGAGGCTCCAATTCCCTGCCTACACTGTCCGAGCTATTTCCAGACCCACACCGGGCTCCTCAGTCACCTTTGAACTTATCGACCGACTGAACAAATTTCAAACAGCTGAAAGCTGAACAGAGAGAAGGGTCATCACACGTGATCGATGAACATCATCATCAGGGCATGTCATCTGCAAATACCAGAATATACTTTAGCATAGCCCTGTTTCTCTCTCCCTCTCTCTCTCCCTCCCTCTCTCTCCCCCCTCTCCCTCTCTCTCCTCCTCCCTCTCCCCCCCCCCCCCTTCTTCTTCTTTGCCCAGTGTTCATTGACTCCCTTTTTCTAGTGTTCCTGGGTTAGTGTAACAGTTACAAGTGTCCAACGAGCCAACGCCAGGGCAGCCCTAAAAGTACTGTTCATGTTACCAATACATAACTTGAGAACCCTGCCCGAGAGATTGGGTTCATTGATCGGGTCATTGTCCTAATTTCTTAAACATTGTTTTGCCTATTGGCACCAATACCTCTACAGCTAGACTATTTGGAGAAAGCCTGTATCCAAGCATTTGCTGTGCCAGCTTCAATGACTGAGGTTTTACATAATGATGTTGCTAGCCACATGCTTGGAAGCAAGTGTATATTGTTTACATTATACTTGACCAGTTCTTGTCAACCGGAGCACCACTTTTGAAAGGACTACAAAGCTTCAGTTTTTTGCATACTCTTTTAACAATTGTGAGAAATTGCATTATCAAGAATTAGAAATAATTCAAATATCCTGTTTGTTTCAGTTGCTAATGTGTGGCCTTCAAGACATTGATGTCAACAACTGGAAGCAGCATACAGCCTACAAAGGAGAGTACAACACTAACCACCCAGTCATTATCAATTTCTGGAAAGTAAGACGGATTTCACTATTAGACTTCTGTAACAAGTCTTTCTATATGTCTAGTTTCAGAGTTAAACTCCTGTATAGCAATTTTTAAACTCTCTCTCTTTCTCTCTTTATCGGTTTGTGTGAATGTGTCTCTGTCTGTCTGTCTTACTCACTGTCTTGTCTCTCTCTCTCTCTCTCTGTCTCTCTCTCTCTGTCTCTCTCTCTCTCTCTCTCTCTCTCTCTTTCTCTGTTTGTGTGTCTGTCTGTCTCACTCGCTGTCTATCTCTTTCTCTCTCTTTCTCTGTGTGTGTGCGTGTGTGTGTCTCTGTCTCACTCTGTCTGTCTCACTCTGTCTGTCTCCTTGTCTCTCTCTCTCTCTCTCTCTCTCTCTCTCTCTCTCTCTCGCTTTCTCTCTTTCTCTCTCTCTCACACCATGAAATTCTTCCTAGAAATAACCAATTTCATAACGAGGTAGGGATCGACATGATCCCTGCTCAGGATGTGAGGACAGCTACTGCAACCAACCACCTAACGTCTTTTTCCGGCTGCACAAGAGGAAAGTTACTCATTGTATACATTCAACAACAACAATTAGATTGGTATATGTTCTATAAAGGCGTTTGCTGCTTTTTTTCCAGTAAGCATGTTGTCGCCCTGCTTGATGGTAATTTGTTTATTTGATGGAGTTTCGTCATTCATGGCTCTGACTAACTTCCATAGTTTGTTCCCTTCTTTATCTAATTCCTTCTTTATCTAATTTGAGGCTTTCTGTTTTGTTTTTCCAGCTGTCTCTTGTTATTTGGTTTAGTGTTCTTTTGTATTTCGCCTTGAGGGCGATATTTGCCTCCATAGATTGTTCTCTCTCTGCCATGTTCCTAGCATTTGAGACTTCGTCTTCTGCTTTCTGCAATTCATCATTCCAATATGGCTTGTAGTTTTTCCTTGCCCCTCTTGGGATGGTTTCGGTGGCTGCTTGCATTATTGCTTTGCTTAGGCTTTCCACCATAGGTTTCATATTGTTATTCCGTGTGTTGATGGTTTCACACAGCCCATCTGTCAGCATTGCAAATCTGTCCCAGTCGGCTCGTTTATAGTTCCAACGTGGGAGCGGTTTTATTTCCTGTGGACCTACTTCCATATCAACTTCTAGCCTAATTGGTCTTTGGTTGCTACCTGCCAATTGGTTGAGCACCTGGCGGTCAATTTTGTGGTGAATATCCACCGTGGAAAAGGCCAAGTCTGGAGTAGAGGTGGTATGCCATGTTCTAGAATAGAAGCTAGGGCTGTCGTCAGGCCTATTGATAAGATAGAGATTTGTGTCTATCTCCCAGTCTTCCACTTCATCACCTCTGTTGTCTGTATCTGAATATCCCCATCTCTCCAAGTGGCTGTTGAAGTCTCCAACTACTAGGCAGCTGGAGTCCTTGATTTCCATACCCGAGAGTGACAGGTCTTTGTTGAGTGGGCCATACAGGTTGAAGATGCGGATCTTCGTTTCTTGTGTCATTATGTCGACTCCTACAATTTCTGCTTGTCCAGTGTGATTGACAGCTACCGTGCTACTCGGTATGCAGTTACGTGTCAGTATCAGAACCCCTCCTTTGTGACCTTCTCTATCAAGACGGAAGGTCTGGTATCCTCTGATTGAGAATTTGTGGTTGTTGTTGAGGTGTGTTTCTTGGATACATGCCACGTCAATCTTACCTTCATGCAGGTGATGTGTTAGGGAAAGCTTTTTGTTAATGACTCCCTCCGCATTCTACTGTAGTATTCTGAGGGTCTTGGGTTTTTGGTCAATAGTTTTTGCTCCATCACCTTGTGCCTTGACTCCACAGCACATGGGTGGGTGACCACCAGTAGCATTGTGTGGGCCCCTTCGAGGCGTGGGGCTCGGCACTCTCGCTGCCTGGCGGGACTCCACAGGATGAGCACCACACTTTTTTCTGTTAGGTTATACCGCCATCAGACAGCGATATACGTTGCACTGTTTCGTTAAGCCCAGTGCATCCGATTTCAACAGGTGTTTCTGTAGGATGCCCTCCTTAGCCTTTGGCTGTCCCCAGCCTATCTGCAAGGCAGCAGTTGTTTGAGGTCAGAGTTGTCTCTCTTAGGGAAGTTGTCTTGCAGGACTATCGAGTCTTCACCACTCGTGTCTAAAGGGTGTGGTGATGATATGATATGATGGACTATGTAGTAGTTTGTACTATCCTGGAAGAGAGGCAGTCCAGTGTGTCTGTGTCCCAGGATCGTCACGTCCTGCCAGAAATGTAGCATATGCATGTGAGTGGGGTATCTCCTTGCTCCCTTTATTTTCTCGGCTACTCTGCAGTGATGGTACACCTAGCATTCCCCGCCACCTGGGAGGTTGTCACAATACGGCAGAGGTGCAATGTCCGCTGGCCTGCATCTCTTCTGCGTCCATTGGGATGACTGATAGCAGACAGAGGTAAAGAGCAAGACAGAAGTGCATTTAACCAGGGTACAAGCCTGGTCATTGCACGGAGATGTTGTCCGCCTGGTGTGCGGACATATCTCATGGTCAAGGGCTGAGTCTCAACAGTTCGCAGTCAGGTGGCTGCTCTACTGCTTACGACACCCCGATCAAGAACTAAGTCTTTTACTAGTGGTTCCACACCTCAACGCCGTATGGGGTGAATATCGAGCAGCTCCCCGCCCGCTTTGATCAGCGGGACGGCAGAGACCTCTTTCTGCGGCTCGACCGGGTCGGGCTGAGACGCGAGCGCCAGGTCCCAACCATATCATTGCCTCCCGTCGCAGTGGTGCTGAGATTCAGGGCGGGATTGCGGCTTAGAGGCGTCTGGCTGTAATCCCTCAGATGGTAGCCTCGTACCATTAGCTTATCAGCCAGGCATGTGGACCAAGTGTCTGAGACCTGTGACTCCTCTCGAATTGAGCAGGATTACCGTAGTTTGACAGTACCATGAGTTAGACAGTCTTCTACCCTAGATGGGTTAAACTGTGTTACATAGACTGAGCATAGATTGACACATGCATTCTTTGGTGACAAGTTACAGTGGCTCTTCTTACATCCAGAGGTATACTTGAAAAGGTGGACCTGGGTTCTCCTGACCTAAGTGCAATGTGAGGCTCAGTAAGGTCACAACTATGGGGATCACAGTGTTAGTCCCCACCTCCTTAGCCAGACTGCCATAAAGCAACTAGTTTCCAGGGAGAATTGTTTGGAAGTGAAGTGGGGTTCATCAGTATGTTACACCTGACCCTGACTAACATAGCCTGGATCAGTATGTTACACCTGACCCTGACTAACATAGCCTGGATCAGTATGTTACACCTGACCCTGACTAACATAGCCTGGATCAGTATGTTACACCTGACCCTGACTAACATAGCCTGGATCAGTATGTTACACCTGACCCTGACTAACATAGCCTGGATCAGTATGTTACACCTGACCCTGACTAACATAGCCTGGATCAGTATGTTACACCTGACCCTGACTAACATAGCCTGGATCAGTATGTTACACCTGACCCTGACTAACATAGCCTGGATCAGTATGTTACACCTGACCCTGACTAACATAGCCTGGATCAGTATGTTACACCTGACCCTGACTAACATAGCCTGGATCAGTATGTTACACCTGACCCTGACTAACATAGCCTGGATCAGTATGTTACACCTGACCCTGACTAACATAGCCTGGATCAGTATGTTACACCTGACCCTGACTAACATAGCCTGGATCAGTATGTTACACCTGACCCTGACTAACATAACCTGGATCAGTATGTTACACCTGACCCTGACTAACATAGCCTGGATCAGTATGTTACACCTGACCCTGACTAACATAGCCTGGATCAGTATGTTACACCTGACCCTGACTAACATAGCCTGGATCAGTATGTTACACCTGACCCTGACTAACATAACCTGGATCAGTATGTTACACCTGACCCTGACTAACATAGCCTGGATCAGTATGTTACACCTGACCCTGACTAACATAGCCTGGATCAGTATGTTACACCTGACTGGATGTTAGTCTCCTCTCTTGTTATAATCCTTTTTTTTTTTCCGACTCGTGGTTTATAGTTTCTATAACGATAAGGGTTGGGGGTCCCAAATACTGTCATAGCCAGGAGTGTATGTCCCAAATTATGTCTTAGGCAGGCATGGAGGATGACTCTTAATTCTATTCAAATACTTCCACTGAACACATTGTCTCTGACAGCAAAAGCCCAACCTGGCCTTCACGTTGTTCTTACTAACAGGAGAAGGGGCGAGGTGTGAGTCTCTGGCGCCCTAAATTCAGACTGCTCTGGGCCGATGAAGCCTATAAGCCATAGGTTGCAATTTACATAGAAGGAAAAAACTTGTGATTTCAAAAATACCTGCCTTTGAGGTAGCCCGCCGACTTTACCAACGGACAATTCCCCTTGTGGTGTATTGAGTACCCAGCATTACACTTGGAATGGAGGAGAAACCTTTGGCTCTGAACTTAACTTGGGTCTGACAGAAAATACAAAGGACCACCAAGTAATGGTCAGATGACTCAATAGCATAGTTTGGAGCTGGCTGTATGCAGAACCTAGGGGTTATAATAGATCACACAGGTAAAATGAATGAGCAAGTCCAGGTAGCAGTGAAAAGGGCAAATGCAATGTTAGGTATGATAAAAAGAAATAGGAGCAAGAAAGTGATAGTCAAACTGTATAAAGCATTAGTTACACCTAGATTGAAGTACTGTGTACAGGTGTGGAGTCTTTATGCTGGAAAGAATACACACAAAAAAGAGCAACAAAGCAGATGGTAGGATTCCAGAATTACAGTTATGAGGAAAAACTCAGAAAAACCAGCCTACAGTGTCTAGAAAAGAAAAGAATTTGAAGTGACTTAATACTGGTTTATAAGATAATCAAAGGAACGGATAAATTAGACTATAACAAGTTTTTCAAAATACAACAACAAGGGCATAGCTACAAATTAACTAGAGAAAGGTTCAGATTGGATATTGGGAGATATTTATTTAGTCAGAGTGGTGAATGCTTGGAATGCATTGCGGCAGGAACAATTAATGCATTTAAGAATAGATTGGAAGCACATAGCTTTCAGAGCAGGGAAATGTAAATGAAGCTGGTTGTATACAGTCTTCTAAACCAGTATAAAGACATTAAGGACATGATGATAACTTGGGAGAGTCCAGAGCACAGGGATTTAGCTTCTGCATATTTGAAGAGCCCCTTTGGATGGTGGGGAATGCATCATATACCACTTCCTTCCACTCTAAAGAATCTCAAGACCATATACTTTACAACTATGGAGGATGGAATGGAGGGATGGAGGTCTTGACTCCCAACTCAATATATTGTAGAAAAAAGCCATAGGAAAACTCTAGGAAAATGATGCCAAGTACAGCTAACCCTTCTTCAAACGAACTTGGACATGGCCTCAATAAACAAGATCAGCACAAAGCAGTGAGTGAGACACTCCTGGCTGCTGGCTTGAAAGTGTACTACTGGAAACATAAGCAAAATACAACTAAACATTTCAGACATACAAAACAAAAAGGAAAAACTGCAGAAAAGCCATCACAACTAACAAAAGTGCATATTGCAGTACTCCAGGAAACCATCCCAAACGAAAACCCAATCAGAGTCACTGGATACACTTGGAACATATGTAAATGCAAGAAGTGTCAAGTGCTTATGACACTCATCAAAAATTTACCTTGAAGCAGAGGAATAAAACTTCTACAATGGCACTGACATTGACATGCAAGAGGGTCATTGCTGGATCAAAGAAAACAAATATACCATATACATCACCACCCCACATCTACATTAAACATCCAATTTTGAAGATTGCATGTAAAAAGACGGTAATCACTAGAGTTTTAAATGTCCAGTCACCATCATGGGGATATTAAAAATGCAGCAGAAGAGGCAGAGAGGTAGATGACATCTGCAACTCATCCCAACATGATCTTAAACAGAATACAAAGACAAAGTGATAGATTACATCTGCAACTCGTCCAACTTGATCTTAAACAGAATACAAAGACAAAGTGATAGATTACATCTGCAACTCGTCCAACTTGATCTAAATACAGAATACAAAGACAAAGTGATAGATTACATCTGCAACTCGTCCAACTTGATCTTAACACAGAATATTAGACAAAGTGATAGATGACATCTGCAACTCGTCCAACTTGATCTTAACACAGAATACAAAGACAAACTACTTTCCTACAGGCATGACCAGCAGACCTGACATCACTATGGTATCAGATATCACAGATATTTATACATACAAAGTTTTCTAAGACATTGGAAGTTACCGCAGTTGTTATAGAAACATAATACAAATGCAAGCAAGAGCGAAAGATGTACTGGAACTATACAAAAACTAACTGGATAACATATGCAGCCCTCTCAGACAGCAGATTCAACATTAACTTGGAAGACAATGTAAAGAATATATACAACTACATCACAAAGACATTCCTGTAAATAGATAAAAATGACTACACCACGATGACAAGAACGATGACAAGCCAAAAAAATTCCTTATCAGAACAAAATCATTTTGGAAATAACACAAAAATGACCAGTTCTTTACCCAGGAAAATGGTTAAAACCACCACAGTAAGAAACCTACTTTTGGAAAGTTCAATGATAAGGGAAACTAACCCAATAATACTAAAGGCAGCAACCTTGTAAACAATAGACAACTACAAGTCACACCAGAACAAGTTAGATCCTGCACACGAACCTAACTTCCACAACTGCGCCCACCCATATGAGACAGTGCAGGATAGTCCGGCTGACTCCTCACTCACCCAGGTTTTGCTACAGGCAATGAGACAGTGCAGGATAGTCCGGCTGACTCCTCACTCGCCAAAGTTTTGCTACATGCAATGAGACAGTGCAGGATAGTCCGGCTGACTCCTCACTCGCCCAGGTTTTGCTACAGACAATGAGACAGTGCAGTATAGTCCGGCTGACTCCTCACTCGCCCAGGTTTTCTACTGACAATGAGACAGTGCAGGATTTTCCGGCTCACTCCTCAATTGCCCAGGTTTTGCTACAGGTGGAGTAAAGTTATTGCCTGGCACCTCAACAATCACACCTTGTACAGCTCCTCTTCAGCTACAAAACACCTTTGTATTCTTCAACTTGTGATTGGCTTGAAAAGAGTGAACAGACCTAGTTAACAACAACAGCATGGGGTGGTCGGCCTCGTGCTCAACCCTTGTTAGCCATCTCTAACAACACGTCTGCCAATGTAACTGTTCTTTGCTTCCCTTTCGGACCCTGACTATATATTATCTAAAAACATGTAAACTACGAGGTATGTTCAAATAAAACCCACCCATGCTGCACCACATGGACATACGCGCGAGAGGCATGATGTCACATCTGACTTAATAAGCTCATACTAATGCCCAAGTGTGTACATGTTCATTATCCTCGCATTCACAGGTTCTGCTACAGACTGTTGAGAAAATGGTGGGTGTGATACGGTATCTATCCAAGGTTGAACAATGAGCGGGGATTCAGTTCCTAACAGCTGAAGGATGTCGACCAGTTGACATTCATCACAGTAATGCAAGCAGTGTATGAGTGACAAAAGTGTGTTGAAGACAGCAGTAAAGGACTGGCCACGGATCTTCCACAACAAGGTTAGGCGCAAATTGGTGTAACAGAGGAAGCCAATGCCGATATTGATGCAGGAATGTGGATTGGATCGTCGTCGGTGCTTACATTCGCTAGCAGAGGATCTCACTATGTCGCTTGGGACAGTTCAAATGGGGGTTAGGAAGAAACTGAAGTATCGGAAGGTATGTTCACAATGGGTTCTACGGATGCAGATCGACCATGATAAGGAAGAACACATGGGGTGGAGTTTGAACAACTTGCTGCGTGGTCTTTCTCAGACCACATCCGACATCTACCCAAGCAGTGGGATGTGTGTCTAAATACTCACGGTGTTTTTTTTCCAACGAACCCAGGTGCATGCTTGCTTCATAACAATTTCTTTGTTTAATTCTACCACACCTGCTGATGTTCCATTCAAATGTTTGTAAAAAATCCACCGGGGTGGGTTTCATTGAACACGCCACATATTTTGTGTGAGTACTATAAGTTTTATGACATTTCTGTTTCTCAGGCAGTGTACTCATTCAATAGTGAAATGCGGGCAAGGCTTTTGCAATTTGTGACTGGTACATCCAGAGTGCCCATGAATGGGTTTGCAGAATTGTATGGCAGCAATGGACCCCAGCTTTTTACTATAGAGAAATGGGGAAATACGAATCAGTTTCCTCGTGCTCACACGTGGTAAGTTTATTTTATCAGTTTATTCTTTATGTCTCCATTGTGTTCCATATGAAGCATAGGGGCACCACTGCAGCAAGCCTTAGATGTTGTTACATGGATAGCGCTAGATGTTACCCTTAATCACTTCTTGTAATGCAATGGTTCCTTCGACACTAAAATACACGTGACAGATTAGCAAAGAAATGATAAAGAGAAGGTAACCAACCATACACAGTAACAACTCTTCACAGACAACTTATAAGACAGAAAATAAAGATACCTGACAAAAGAGATGGGCAATGAGACATAGGGAGAGAGGTCTACAGACATAACAAACAGATGGACCATGGGACACACAGGGAGAGAGGTCTACAGACATAACAAACAGATGGGACACACAGGGAGAGAGGTCTACAGACATAACAAACAGATGGGACATGACAGAGAGAGAGAGAGGTCTACAGACATAACAAACAGATGGGCCATAGGACACACAGGAAGAGAGGTCTACAGACAAATAACAAATAAATGGGCCATAGGATACACAGGGAGAGAGGTCTACAGACATATAACATGCAGATGGACCATGGGACACACAGGAGAGAGGTCTACAGACAGAAGCAGATGGACCATGGGACACACAGGAGAGAGGTCTACAGACATAACAATCGATAATCCTAATGGCAGCATGAATCAACTCACAAGGAGGGATCAGATCACCATTTTCCTCAACGTACCCATCACACCCATTTAACAATCACATGTACAGAGCCCAGTCTTTTTCAGTGCTTACAGCTCAATGATATAATGAAAATACTTGCTCTGAGGCCAGATAAATGGGACACTTTGTATGGAACTAAACATCATATGCAGATACCAGAATGTGGCATTGGGTTGAAGGACTAGGAGCCCGAGTGTCGCTGGATCTGTAACAACACTTGTGATTCAGACTCTTGGAGCAGTGCATGAGATGCAGCGATCAGTGACCCATAGCTGTCTGATAGCGTCAGGGCCAGCGAACCAGAGCTGCCAAGATTCTTCTACACCTCCACGTGGTGATCGGAGATAGGCTGCAATTGGCTAAGGAGACTAGATCGAAGAGGGAAGGCTATCCCTGTACTCAAAAATGCCTACTCAAGTCGGATGTGTCAGACTGAAAGGTGCAAATATTGAAGTCAATCTTTAAACTACAACACAATCTTCGGACAACACCCTGCAACTTGCAAAGCCCTTATCAGGACTTGGTAGTGGGAGATTGAGAACGAATGAAGAAGACCCATGTCTTCATACGAAGGAGATCAGTACCCAAACCACTTGGCCAATCACTCATTCACATGTGTATTACGATATGTATTTTGTTTAATATTTATTTGCTATCCTTTCTTTGTTTTTTTTCAGTTTCAACAGGCTGGATTTGCCACATTATGCCACATACCAAGAACTGAGAAGTAAACTAGTCACAGCAGTAGAGAACACACAGGGATTTGAGGGTGTGGACTGAGTTGTAGAGGATGAATCAGTGCCTGGTGGATTTGATCTGACCATAATATTTTATCATCACACCTTCCAGAGGACATTTTCCCCCCATTTTCTTTACCAGTTCTGGTCGTATAGTGCTTGTGTTATGATAGGCTCAATCTAACACCAGCTTCTGTTATTTTAAAAAGCGTGTGCGAACATTTGACTTGAGGTCAGTTTGATTACAAGTGGCCTTAAATGAGCTTGAGTGATTGCTGTACATTAATAACTAACAACACATGCTCCCATCAGTATTTCTAAATCCAAATCAGTTTGGACTAACCCTTTTCAGTCCAGACTAACTTTGCCGATTTGTGTCTTTCTGTGCAGGCCAAAATGCGGGTAATTTTATGCGTCAATTTTATTCAAAATAATATGAATTAATATTGAACAACGTGCGATCTTAACATCATAAGATACATAATTAAATTATCTATGACGGGAAGTATTTATAATAAAGATCTATTCGTATAAAGCGTTAAATGACATTAACCTTTACATTACTGCATTAAAAAGTGCGCAACTTCCCCTGCAATTGCATTATTTTTCAGTTCATCATATTTTTCTATGGTTGTTGACTTTGAGAGAGATCCTATAACTTTTATTTGATGGTCTATTGATATGATTTGTTTATGAGTAGAGAAATAAGTGAATAAAGAATTTGTTGGTGTTATTGTTTTTGTTGTATGTGTGTTAGTTTCTGAGATACAAGAAGATGGTGATAGTGTTGAAAAACAGCACAAGCATATAGACTTGCTCGCTTTTGGCATTCCTTGGTTGATAAAAAATATTTTTAAATTCACGAAAACGAACTATTGATGTTTATCGCAATTCCCTATAATGACCATTACTGTCACTTTTGACTATAAACATAATTATTGTATCTATATAAACTAACTAAATAGATTTACCTCAGAAAAATCTGTTTGCATAAACTTAACTTCCCCATTATCAATAATGAGTGAATCTATCTAATCCAAGTGAAAACCATAAGAAATCGTTTCCAAAAGTCTAAAATACATGTCTAATTCGTCATTGTATGTACCTAATCATACAGGGTGGAAGTCGGAACTCTCTACAATCAAAAGTTTGTTCAGACAATTTATACATAGCCGTTACAATTATATTTGATTAGTACAGCCCTTGATATGCAATGACATCGGTAAGTCGAGTACCACCGACATTCACGGTGCGATTTTTGTGACATCAATCACGATGTGTTCCAGTCAAAGTCTGAATTGGGTATGTGTTTATTATCCACAAGTAATCCAGATACATGATCAGTGGTCTGATCAAATAATAAATCATTTCTCGGGTCTTGAAATACAACTTTTCTCACACTAAATGCGTCACCTTTGAAACCTTGCCATGTTGTTAAATGTCTTCTATCTGAAATAATTGTGCAGTTGAATGACATTCTTGTAGATTACTTTATTAAAGTCTGAAATCTGCTAACTAAATGATATAACATAACGCGTTTGTTAGGCGCCGGTCTGATTGGACAGAAATTCAGATCCAGTGGATGGTCAACACTAGCTAATCAAGCTGTAAAGGATTAAATATTGTGGCTGGCTGAATCTTTTATATAAACCCTTTCCAGTTCTTAATAATTTTGCTCATTTGTGTCTTTTTGTCTGGGCCAATTGTTGTACGTCAACGTTTTATTCAAAATAAAATTGATTGAAATTGAATAAATTGAGCTAAAATTATGATCTAAACATTGCAAGACACTATCTATGAAATGAAACATTTATAATAAAGATTACATATTAGTACTTGGAATCCTGGTATTCAAACAGGCATGTTAATGTCTGTTGCCAGGTAGCCGAATGCTTCAGCTCTATGTAGTAGGTATTTTACAACTTCCTGCGGCTTACTAGGCCTGGGGGAAGATACAAATAATTTTGGTCGATTTTTTTTTTTTTTAAAACTAATTTTTGTCCAGGCAGTGGCCACAGCCTACTTTTTTCGATTTCTGACTGCCAAGATATTTTAAACGTGCTCAACACAACGCGGTAGTCTGGCCCCACTACCCAGAGATCAAGAGAATATTTACCAGAAAATACATCTGAAAAAGTCGCCGGGACCTCCGGCGAGGCGGAGACCTTACCTCGAGACCACTGCGTATTAATATGAAGTTTTAAATTACATTAATAATGGAAATTGGAGACAAAAACCATTTTTTTAAAACTCACCATGTTGTGTGTTTCCTTTATATATCTCATTTCTGTTACACAAGTCTTTCTTATATGTCAACATCTGAATCGAGCATGTGTTGAATATCCACGATTATCCAGGTGCTTGATCATCGGACTGATCAAATAGTAAATCATTTCTTGTGTCTTGAAGCCTATCTTTCCTCACAATGTCTGATTCAACTTTCAATCATAACTTTTGCAAATGTCTACCTTCTATCGGAAGTAACAGTTAAATATAAATTGCTCATGCGGGAGATGCCACTATTGCATAACACATGTTTCGGAAGCCTGTTTTGATAATAGGTGGCAATTTTTGGTTTTTATCTATCAATTTTCTCATCAGGCAAGCTGAATTTTCTATATAGTGTATATTTGGAGTGTATGAAAGGTGGTTCTTGGAGGTGGTAGACGAGTGAAGATAAATTGAGGTTTGAGATGTTTCAAAGGGCAAGACATGTAACTTCACTGAATGCCACAAGGTTTATTTGAATATTAAGAACAAAAGGAACATTTCCATGTAATATATGAACAAGGCATATGTTCTGTGTAATATATGAACAAAATGATAATGTTCCATGTACCACGAGGTATTCCATATGACAAGGATGAGCCAGTATAATGTGTGAAGATTCTTTAAAAAACATTTTAAAAGCCATTTTCCCCCTTTTTCATAGTAGCTGTGAGACTGGCTCACCTTTATCGTTGTAATTTGATGGCAACCTAACCCTTGTCATATTGAAAGGCTCATATCAAACTGTAAACATATATTATGGCAGTCTTGGCCTTGTTGTTTGGCCGGCTTGGCCTTGTTATATGGCAGGTCTCATTGTTTGAATAATAATGTGCCATTCTATGAACAACACAATGATTGTTTCGTATAATATGTTGAATATTTCATGAAATTACATACAGAGCTGCTGTAAAGAATGAAGTTATTATAATTCATTTTTGCTCCTTTGTTAATTTCTGATAGCTACTGGGTACTTGAACAATTTTTGTTCCTGCTTATTTTCATCTTTTTAAATAAATGCTGCAGTCTGATGCACTGTGCTGTAAGGTGCAAAACACAATACAGCGCACTCCTTGAGAAACAAGGTGAACAAGAAAAAGTTAAAAACATTCAGAACACACTGGGTTACACAGGACTGTGAAATACACTGTGTTATGCATGAACGCTAATAAACATTACTTTGCAGATGCCGTAATCCATCACTTAGTGATGGTAATTTGTTACAGAAAAATAGTAAGTTTTTTAGATGCCAAACGTTGGCTTAAGTTACTGGGAGGGACTAGGTTTTTTTCCAGAGTGCCTAGCATTTTACTTTCTTTTTGGTTGTTTGGTGTATATATTTTCCAAGTGATTAAAATATTTGTGTTTGCAATCAGTGTGCTACTCTGCTGGCTGAAGTTATCAAGAGTATCACATCCAGACAGCAGATTTTTACCAAGAGAGGTATGTTCGTATCAAATGTAAAAAAATTAAAGTAAAGTAACCCATAGCATTACTGTCATAGGGGTGTGAGGTGTTTAGTGATCTCACATTTCAAAGGCTCGGCTATTTGAGGGCAGTAGCCATCTCCTCTTCCTCGCCGCTTTAACTTCCCGGACTGAAACAGTATCCATTTAAGGCTGGGTCAACCCAGGAGCCGTTGCAGTCTGGAAAAACATTTTCGCTTCAACTGGCGAATGAACCCAGGACCACTCAGATGCAAAGCCAGCTCTCTAACCACTGTGCTAAGCAACTCCCAGAAGTAATAAGAAATGATGACACATCTAAACAAATACACATGGAAGTAAAATGAAAAAAAATTATGCATAGGGCAAATCTTGTGGAAGAAACCTAACAATATAACCAGACATGAAGTAGATTAAAACCGTCAGGGTAACAGATTACTGGGAAAGTCTTAAAATGCATGACTACAGCAGTGGCAAAGGAATACATGGCAACTGTAGACTCATAAACAGAACTTAATACCTAAAGCAGGAAGACGGAGAATGACGATTAGTCTTATATTGTTTCGGAATCTGACATTGGTTCCGGGAGACTTCTTTGACTTTTCCTTCAGAAAATTAGTTATTCACTCTTTGACTCCTATGTCATATATGGGGTATTGTTTCTTGACCTTTATTTAAAACTGACATGACTGCTTGGACATCATCTAAAAATGGAGAATAACCTGGAACCTGTACTGACAAGATGTCACTGTGCGGGTTGGGCAGCCTTCCTATCTATTAACACGGTCCTGGACGGTTGTCATGACCAAGACCTACGAGCCTCTCTCTTCAATTCCATTGTACTCTGCTACGGTGCCAAGATGTGGACACTAACACAAACCCTAGAGGACAAATTGAGAGTTACCCAGGCCTCCCTTGAGAGACGCTTGGTCGGAATCACTCTCCGGAACCAACGTATGCAAGTTCTCACAATTCTTAATACAGGTTTATAGGATAATCAAAGGAACGGATAAATTAGATTAAAACAAGTATTTTTCAAAATACAACCACCTACAAGAACAAGAGGGAATAGCTACAAATTAACTAAAGAGAGGTCCAGATTAGATTATAGGACAATTTTGTTAATCAGAGAGTGGTGAATGCTTGGAATGCATTGCCACATGTAGATGCACATAGCTTTTAGAGAAAGGAAATG
The DNA here is from genome assembly GCA_036924085.1 of Ariolimax columbianus. Classification (NCBI taxonomy): domain Eukaryota; kingdom Metazoa; phylum Mollusca; class Gastropoda; order Stylommatophora; family Arionidae; genus Ariolimax; species Ariolimax columbianus. Next base: position 98,335,347 of record JAVGWX010000003.1, read on the forward strand.
TAAAAGAAACTGGTTGTTTACAGACTCTGCAGAGTTTTCTAAACCAGTATAAAAATGTTAAGTTAAATAACTGACATAAACAGTATGTTTTTAACCAACTCTATGCTACCAGCATAATATTTGGTCCACAGGAGAGAAAAAATATAACAAATGAAATGGTTGATAAAAGGCATTGATGTCAGCAGAAGTAAGAGATTGATAAATGCAGACGTTAGAATTACTGTGCTGAGTACACAAGACAGTAAATAGCAGAGGTCTATCATCTCATGAGAATCAAACTCGATCTAACACTGCCCTATTATTTAACATCTGAGACATAATGAAGACTACCCGGTAGATGGATAAATTCTATTAAACAGTTCCTTAGCCTTTGACTTAGAGTAAACAGAACTGTACATTTCACCAAGGAGAGAAACCTTTTCCTCCTCAGCACAAGTGAACAGTTGGGTAAAGACATTATAGATGCAAACTCATTAAGCAAGAGTCTCCTGTATTAAAAATAACTTTAGTTCAATTAATGATGTTGTGTATTGTGCTCTGATTTCTCCCTACCCTTAATTTAACAATGGACCACAAAATGTTTGAAATAAAATAGTATACAGTACTTGAAGATGTATATTTGTAATTAGTCACAAACTGTGCCTGATTTAGCTAGAATACCAATGTTTTTAGCCGTGTTTTTCTATAGAATAAAAATTAGTCACAAACTGTGCCTGATTTAGCCTAGAATATAGATGTTTTTAGCTGTGTTTTTCTATAGATTCATCATAAAATAATGTATCTGGTTCATCTAATTCTAGATGTCTGAAAGAGATAACAGTAATTTGCCATTAGGCTAGGCTTTCAATATCGTGTAGTATCTAGGAGCTGTACATATGCTATTACTTGTATGCATTAGAAATGATTTAAGTCAGGGATGGGGAAACTATGATCAAGGGACATTTCTGGCTTCAGGCTATGCCTGTTGCCCCTTTTGGGGCTTAGACCATTGTCAAACCTTCCTCCAGCAAGTTCGATCTTGAGATTACCTTTTTGCCAGGGACTGAAAAGTTCAATTTCAGTCTCTTCTCCACGTGTTTCTTGAACTACTTCTCTTCCTCTTCCCCTGTGGGTTTCATGTCTGGCCACATTTAATGCTGATTTCCGTAGCTTGTGTGCTATTCAACCCCATTTTCTACATTTGATCTGTTGCTCCACCAACTGTTGTTAGCTTATTTCCCATAAGTCTTCATTCCTCACCATGTTTTGCCAGTCTGTACCCATTATGCTCCAGATATATTTATTGACGTCCAACTTGGTTTTCTTTATGTAATATTTACTCCCAGCTTTACTGAATGCTCCCTCACCTTATTTAGTTTTTCTTGCATCTGGCTATGGCTGTCTTAGAGCAGTAGCAATTGTTAGCATGCCAGCAGGTAAAGAATGTGATTACTTCCCTAGTTATAGATATCCTAGTCTTTTGATTCTCGTGAAAATGAGTTATTCACTATTGTAAAAGGTTTGTCCCATAGAAGTTTGACTACTGTCAGCGAATGGCTTGGCTTGACTCATTCTCAATCTCCCACTACCAAACCCTGAAGGGCTTAAGTAGCAGAATGTAGTCCAGAGAACGGAATGCGTTGTCGTAGTTTACAGCTTGACTGCTATATTTACACCTTTCGGTCCAACACATCCGACTTCAGCAAGCATTTTTTGAGTACCGAGTTAGCATTCCCTCTTTGATCCCTTCTCCTTAGCCAGTCTGCCCTGCTGCAGCCTCTTATCCAGGATCACCGCGTGGAGGTGTAGAAGGGTCTTGGCAGCTTTGGTTTGCTGGTCCTGACGCTAGCAGTCAGCTATGGGTCGCTGACCACTACACCACAGCTTGCATGAGGTAGGGTGTCAAATTCTTTTCCTCACTGCCTTTTAATTCCCTGATCAAATGCCAGGTATTGTATTCCTGTATAATATTTGGGGCATTGTTTCTAGAGATTTCTTTCAAACCCATAAAACTACTTCTTCATCTGTGAGAATGGAGAACTGTGCTAGGTCATGACGTGGAGAGTCTTCTATGCTAGAGGTTAAAATGGTTATAGATATATCAAATGTGAACCCATCGAATATTCAATACAGCCCTAGCAATGTTTGTTGTTTTTAGTCACCAGAGGAGAAAGTTTCCCCACCCTGATTTAGGCGTCTTGCTTAGTGAATTAATGTGGGATTATTGGAGGATTTTGAAGTTTTTTTACAAATTAATTTTATGTCTTATAGAATAACCTAGAAAATATTTGGTTTTAATACATATTTGTATTTACCGTAAAATCTCGCGTATAATATATATATAATTTTTACTCATTTGGCTCACTAAAACTCAGGTGCGTATTATACACGAATGCTAAAAAATTTGTCATTTTCTGAAAGTAACCTACTTTGAAACGTTTGTCACAATTTGTCAATAAAAGTGGCACCAAATTAAATGTGCCATGTGTTTTCTCACTAGATGAGTTTTCTAGTGATTGAAGACAAGAGTACAAAGTACCTCACGTTTCAATGTTGCATACATATTTATGTTTCTTATCACCCATACCTTTGTCTTTTCACAAGTATTTCATCAAATAAAGTCTTGAAAAATCCAGAATGTATATTATTGCTCGAGATTCTATGGTACTAATTTGTGTATATTGTTTTTCTTGCCAACGTTTGCCGACGGCTAAGCTGTACACATCCCCAAGCTTCCCTGATAAAACGTGATACATCAGTTAATGGCTGTTCTTGCTTTCATGTCCATAGTTAATATTTCTGCACTTCATTTGCAAATACATGCAGCCATGTCATAAAGTTCAGTTTCGGAGCTTTGTGTGCACCAAAACTGAGCTGTTTATACGTTTACAAGTGCTACATTCATCCCTTTTTCAGCTTCTTGTTAAATATGTGTATTAATTCTTATTAGCGTACAGTCAAAATACATGTATTGTTTGTAATGAAAGTATTGTGCTATATCATTTTATGCAAATGGCTGTGTTATGTTTTCATTACATTTTAATTTTATGTTGTAGTTCAATGTGTTATCTGGTTTGGAAGAATGGGCTTCTTCTTATAGTCTTCTTTTTTGCTCCATGCAGAGCATAGTGGGTCCACTGCAGCTGGACTATTAAAAAAAAAGCCTATATCAATCAGAGCACTTTTGTGAGAAACTTGCATTGGTGTGTTCTGAAGTAGTTGCTTTACAGTCAGGTTGCTAGCCATATGCACAACCTTTTTACAACATGCTTGAAAGGTTCATTAATTAATTCAATTTTTTGCTCTAATGTAGAGCAAAGCCTACAACTGCAGCTGGCCCCTTTTGAGGTAAGATTGTTTCCAAGCATTTGCAATCATTCACTTTTTTGCTCCAATTAAGGAGCATAGTCCAACACTGCAGATGGTCCCTTCTAAAGAAAGCCTGTATCTGATCTCTTGCAGAGGCTGATTATAAACTCCAAGCACACCCCTCTTTAGTCACCTTTTATGACATGTTTTTAAGGTGACGGTGATCATAGTCTTTTCGTCCCGATTACAACTTCTGGTGGAAGGTTATAATGACTTTACTTTCGCATTCTTCTTGAGAACAATATTGTTTTTTAAATAATTTTTTTTTATTTCTAAAGTAGGCATGTGCAACTTCAACAACAGTGCCTGTCAGATAGGATATTTTAAATATATCGACAAACCTTACCATATGGTGTGCTTCAAAAAACGTTAAGATATTTGTATTTATTTGACAACAAAACTTTAGTTCTTGTTAATTTAAAAAAATTGTATTATGTCATTAGAATTAAAATGTAAGAGTAGGTTAACAGTAAAACATACATTTCATCAGCTGTTTATTAATTGATATTTAATTTAATAAATATTAATTTTTTTAAGTTCGCTTTACGATTAAAATTGAGCTTAAGACAGATCAGATGCATTCAATGGGGATTTAGGACTGTTTGTCTCATACAAGATAGTCGTTCTTTTTACAAATAATTAAGTTGCAAAGTGTTTTCTATACTTGGAATTCTGATATTCAAACAGGCATGTTGTTAATGTCTGTTGCCAGGTAGCCGGAGGATATCTGTAGTAGATATTTTAAACTTCCTGTGGTTTACTAGACCTGGGGGAAGGGCACAAATAATTTTGGTAGCTTTTTAACTAGAATTTTTGTCCGGGCAGTGGCCGTTAAGTCTGTTCTTTTTGATTTCTAACTGGCTAGGGGTTTTTAACATGCTCAACACCGAACAAGGGAGTCCGATCTCACTACCAAGAGATCGGGGGAATTTTAAACAGAATATCCACGTGTTAAAATCTGTCTCCACCATGATTCGAACACACGCGAACTTTACCACAAAACCACTGAGTCCCAATGTTTCTAAATGCATTCGTCTCGTCCTTGTTTTAGATTTAACGAACTTCAGTCTAGAAAAAAGTTCCTTGCAGTTGCAAGTACTTCCAAATAGTGTTTTCTTTTCCAAGGAAAATCTGTTAGTTTCAGATACTTGTCCCGAGATCTGTTGCATGTCAGCTTCAAATGCAGAAGAGATGATTTTTAAATTTATATCTTGTGCACAAAATCACAGAAGCTGGTGTTTTAATTCTAATTTCTAAGACTTAACTAGTCCGTAAATGAATCGCAATCAAAGTCACAATGTGATAAAATAAGATGGCCTAACCTTAGTTCACTTTCTCCTAGTCTTAAGTTTATTTTGAAATGACTTAATGTGTACATTGTCTTTGAGCTTGCAGCTTAGCATTGAGATCATTAAGATGAGTTGCCATTCTACAAGAAGTGCCAATCACACAGCCAGCGTTTGTTTTACAAACTCCTCAGAGGTTTTCCATAAAAACAGATCTCTCTCTCAAATCATAAAAGCGCTTCAGAATCTTACCTTAAGCCAATACTTCAGTCAAATGGGAGGTTTTGATACTCGGATTGAACGCTTTCCAGAAACTCTTGAAACTGGCGGTGGTTTGTTGGAAATGTGATCATGACAGGGCAAATTTGATTGATTTGCACATGTTTTGTTGGTGTCAATTTCAATGAATCCCACAATACAATCTTCTGTTTCGTCGTGCTCATATTAGATAACGCTGATCTGATTTTAGCAACAGCGTCTACATTTGACCCAATCATTGTTGGAGCCCCATCAGTTGATGTCCCATTTAGCTCCCACTTCAGATTACATTTATTTAAAGTATAACTTACCTCATGGATAATGTATTTACATCTTGTATATTACATTGGTTAAGAAACAAGCAATTCTTTTATAAAATTGAATTATCATCGACACCACATTCAAATATAGCAACTGAGTTGTATGTATGCTATCATCTTGAGCAGTTGAAAAATGCTTCCAATTGTGACTTCAGTTTCTTGAGGCTTTATTTCATCTCATCTGCCATTTTGCTGATATGGATCATCATAGTCAAATGAGAAAGACTTATTTGTTCAGTGTCCTTGCTTTTCTTTTATCAGGCCACGATACTTTAATCACAGCACTGAGATGTTCTTTGACAAAATCTCTTTCGAAACATAACACTTCATTATTCCATTTATGGATAAAAAGAATTAGATAAGCAGATATACTGTTTTTTCTTCTTCAAATGTAGTATCTTATCTTTTCTCAGCTGACCTTTGAAACCGCTGAAATTGATATGCTTTGTATGTTTGCGCATTGTTAGGTTGTATTCTTTCACAACAGAAATAGTTTCAAAACAATAAAAAAGGATTTTTGTTCTACATGACTAAAAAGTAATCATCTGTCCACTTCTATTGAAACACACTACATTCACTTTTCTTTGATGATGTAATTTTCTTAATAATTTAGAACACAAAACTTATATATTAAATCGCAGTGTGCAACAAGATAGCAATATAGTTCAATATAATAAACTCACATAATACAACTTTTTAAGATGCTCAATTCAATAACGAGGCGTGTAAACAAAAATGATTTTATTCTGAGTGTTACCATTGGCCGTTTCACCATAACTTGCTTTAGCTTGTAAAATTCAAAAGTTTACACACCATAGACGCCAGAAGTGTTACGGTCAACATCAAGTACAAATGCATGACCCGTGAAACAATTCAAATGAACTCATTTATTTTTTATACATTCAATTTTCTAATTTATGAGTAGACTCGTTTTATTTTCTTCCCTGATTATAGTAACAACCTAACAGTCCGTAGATGGCCCTAGGGCCAGATTCTGTTTAAATTTTGAAAAATCCATGTGGCCCAGATAAAATCAAAGTGATGGCCGGATGAGGCCAGCAGGCCATACGTTGCACATGCCTGGTCTACAGCTACATATACATAGTGTTGCCATATACTAGTGTCTTTGTTATACATGAAATTAGATTTGTGACAGTTATGTTTTCTCCATCTGTGTATGTCTAAACAAAAGTAGTAAAACATACATGAGCAACGAAATGTTCCATAACTTGTAGTATGATTTATACAGCCTGAATGAAAGTCAGTTAAATTAGCAGATTAAATAGCCAGACTTGCAAATAACTGCACATTTATGCTTTTTTTTTCCCTCAAAATATAACAATCTATTTCAATAGCAATACATATAAAAACGCCACATGTATCTTTGACCCTAGTAACCCTGAATAGTTATTTCTCAGAGCAGCGATTAGAGTCGTCATTTATCTGTCTGGTTCCTATTAGAACAAAGGGCCCCAACAGATGCTCTCCATCTTTTCCTATTCTGTGCCATCTTTCTGAGTTGCACCCATGAGATCCCGATTGAACTGATTCGCTAGACTGGTTCGCCACCAGGTGTTCCTTGACCTTTCCACTCGAATCTTTCTCTGAGTTCTATAATCCAGTGCATGTCTGATTATGCTGGCCGGCCTCTCTGAGTGTCTCCTATCCATTACCACTTTCTCTACCTAATTTCCTACAGTATTGGTTGTTGCTTTTATCGCTGGGGTGGAGCTTTGAGGTATCTGTTGCCAAAAAAACAGAGGTCATGTACCAACCAGCACCAGGCATGCCATACACAAAACCAGAGACTACAGTCAGCGGGCAGACGTTGAATGCCGTAGACAAATTCACATATCTGGGCAGCACGCTGTCGAGATCTGTCAGCCTAGACGATGAGGTGACAAGCAGAATAGCAAAGGCCAGCACAGCCTTTGGTAGAATGCGCTCGATGGTCTGGGCACGTCGTAGCATCAGCGTCAAGACCAAACTCAAAGTCTACCGTGCAACCATCATTCCAACCCTACTATACGCTTGCGAAAGCTGGACTGTATACTCTGGACATGCAAGGAGGTTAAACCACTTCCACACAGGTTGCCTGAGGCGAATATTCCACATCCGATGGCAAGATCGTGTCACTGACATCGAGGTTCTCTCGAGGGCTAACATGCCCAGCATCCATGCACTGCTAGAAAAAGCACGACTAGGATGGGCCGGACACCTCGTCCGTATGTCAGACGAGCGGCTCCCAAAGAAGCTTCTCTACGGCGAGCTGAGAGAGGGATGGCGCGAGAGAGGGCGCCCAAAGAAACGTTTTAAAGACGGTCTGAAGGACTCACTAAAAAGTTGCCAGATAGACATCGACACATGGGAATGTCTTGCGCAAAACAGATCTGACTGGAGAAGCGCAGTCAAATCGGGTGTAGCTGCCGGTGAAGATGACCGTGTTGTGAAAGCCCAGAACAGACGAGAGACGCGGAAATCCCGAGCAGCGGGAACACCATCCCCTTCTACAAACCTCGTGTGCCCGATATGTAGCAGATATTTTCGTGCTCGCATTGGCCTGTTCAGCCACATGCGCACCCACACCCAACAGGGAAATCTGTGACAAGGATGATGTCGGCGGTCCTCATCGACAACGATGGACAGCTATTATTATTGGTTGTTGCTGTGTTCTTTACCTGAATTGTTTGCAATTACCTCTGGACATCTGACACAAAGACATGTGTTAATGATCTGCAGTCTGGATGTGATTGCCTTGATTATATAATCCCTTTAACTGTGAGCTGGTAGCTCTTGACAGTCCAATGATCTGATCTATTTTATTCAGTTTCTTGGCTGGGTCTGTAGGATCTGGTTTTGCTTGATGTATATTCTGTTTGTCTGGGAAGCCCATTTATTTAGGCATTCCTGTCTATAGTTGTTTTTCAGTATCTGCCTGCAGGTCTGTTGTGTGATACTTGGTAGTGACTGATGGTGTTGGTCCACTTCTGCAAGCCCATTAGTCTTCTCATTTCCTGGGCTCCGACATGGCCAGGTGTCTCTTGGAGCACAACTTCTGCTACATAAAAGAGTTGGACAGTTGGCCCATTTGTACATATTATTAACATCGGAAGATGTTCTGTTTTCCCAAGGCTTGAAGCATAGATTTTGAGTCTAAGAATGTGTTTTCTTCAAGTTCTACGGTGCTCGCTTTCAAAATCTGAGGTTATTCAGCACACAGCTTAACATTGGTGGTAGTCCTGGTGGCAGATCCATCTGTGCATACTTGGATGATACTTTGTGGATATGTTTCCATGGCAATAGTTTTCAGCAAAGATGTTAGGGTGCTCCTGTATGCAGAGGGGTAGGAGAATACAGTTCTTGCTATGGTTGTAATCCCCTGCCAGCAAGGTGGTTCATCGTTGATAGTTGCCATAAGTCTGCTAGTTGCTGGTCTTGTGCATTTTATTTTAAGAAAGATTATTTATTCTATGCTTTTGGTACTAATGTTTATCATTTTCTTCTTCCTTTCCCATAGTGTCCATTCTCAATATAATTCATGTTTTCCGCAACTAAGCGTTCTCTCTATAGGTTTAGAGGTTTGATATTGGTGTTGATTTCACATGCATCAGTCGTCACTGTTTTCATGGTGCTGCATATGAACTGCAGGGCATGATTTTCTACTCTTGTTGAGCTTTTGTAACAAGCTTGCAATGACTAGCAAATAATTGATTACTGAGTGGATATATCCAATATAGTTGACGTCTTGTATATTGATCAGCGCGCGCCCCTCCCCCCCCCCCCCCCCCCACAAATAGAGAGGTGCATGTCTAGCCCAAGTCTTGTTGCTTTATCAATCAATCATCTTGTCTATATAGGGTTTTATAGTGAGTGTGTATGTATGGTACCCTTAGTCGCATGTCATGTTTCAGAGACTTGCAAGTTGACCCATCACAGAAGACCTGTATCAATGGACTGTGTGCGTTCTTGCAGTGGCATTTTTTGTAGCAATTTCTTTTATATAACCAAGTTGCTTGTCGCATGTACAACCCTCTTTGTTCATCTTTTACAACATACTTGGTTTTGTTAATCTACTCTCCCACATACCATTTTGATAAAGGAATTATTTTCATAGTTAATATTACTTACAAAAGATTTATCACTGTCAAAAGTGTCACCACTTTCAGATAACCATTCTATCTAGATAAATACTGAAAATCAAAATTATGTCAAGTTGTTGTTAGCCCATTCTGAGTAACTTTTTTCTTGTATGTGCCCTGAAAAGAGGGTTAGGTGGTGGGTTACAGTGGCTTTCCCCACATCCCGAGCATACTCTTGTGCTGGGATTCATCTGTGTGTCACTCACTACTACGGAGATCACATTGATGCCCACTTCATTAGTTTGTCAATGAAACAGGAGGTCTCATTCCAGGGAGAACTGTACGGAAGTGAAGTTTGGTCAGTAAATTTCACCGGACCCAACTAACATGTCTGATCAGTATGTTTTTCCTGCCTGGTGTTAGTCTCCTCTCTCAAAAATTGTGTATAATTTTTGGTGCAGACAACAAAATAGTTAGGGATTTTTTTTTTAAATGCAGATTTTGTAATTCCCAAATCCAGTCAAAGAACCAATCACCATATAGGTCACAGTTTTCTAAGAAAGTCAAGCTAAACAGGACTAGAATACAATGAAAAGTTAGTTTGAATGAGTAGTACTTCTCATCCCTGCTAAAACAAATTGTTGACTTTTTCCATTCTTGTATCATATATTGGATATTGTTTCTAGGAATTTCCTTCAAACAGAGACTGCTACTTCACGCTCAGCAGGCTTTGGGCTGACTAAGTAGAAACAGGCAGTAAAAAGGTGTGACACACCTGTCTTTAGATACAAATGACATGATCCTACATTTGCATGGTCTTCTTGTAGGTCATAGATGACTATAAAAGTAAAGATTCCATCACACCATGTGGCTCAAAGGAAATATGGTGTTTAGGCCCATATTATTTTGTAACCCAAGGCAACTTCAATGACTCCTAGATGCTAGATGTCAATTAGATTGTCCATGTTAAATAGATTGTCCATGTTAAATAGATTGTTCTATTTCTGAAGGACATGCATGTGAGACAAATGGTTAGTTTTTTTAAACAAAAATATATTAGCATTCATATAGAGGCTAGATACATTTTGTACAAATGTTATTTGAATAAATATTTAATGTATTAATGTCATGTTGTTTATATTATGAATTTTTTTTAAGAAAATGCTCATAAAAAAAGGAACATTCAGAGAAAATATACTCAAATACAATTGCCAGTTATGACTATTGTTTGTGTCCTAGATGTTGTCTTTACTGATAAAACATATGGAAATCTATTGCCATTTGATTCTCCTTTTCACTCATCACCTCCTTTTTCTTGCTGGTTTAAAAAAAAATATTATTACATCTACATGCGAAGTCTAGTTCTCTGGATAAAAAGGGTTTCTGTGGTGGAGAGTTCTCCTATCAGCTTCGTTTGGAGTTTGTCTCCATGGGCCAGTGTTCAGTACACAATTGACTAAGCACATAATAGTCTTGTAGAATATGTCCGGCTGTCTATGCTGCTTGCCCGCACAAACATATGGGTAATGGAGCCAATTTGGCATGTGTAAGTGGCCATTCAATCTGTTATATCCCATTCTCATGCGGAACAGAATCTATCACTTGGTAGACTTTCCCTAATGGCTAGGATTAAGGTCTATTTTTCTTGGTGATTGGTATCAAGACGCTGAGCAGCGCGTGAGCTGCGAAGACCCTTCACCTCCACGCTGTGATCCTGGATAACAGGCTGCAACAGAGCAGACTGGCTAAGTAGAAACGATCGAAGAAGGAAGTCTTAACTCGATACTCAAAAATGCCTTTAACTCAATACTCAAAAATGCCTTTAACTCAATACTCAAAAATGCCTTCTGAAGTCAGATATGTTGGACCAAAAGGTGCAAATATGGACTAGATCCTGCTGCTTGCAAAGCCCTTTTCAGGGAGATTTTCCTTGGAGATTGTTTGTTCTCATGTTGCTCTCTCCTTTACTAACCTGTCTCTCATTTCACTCTCTCCTTTACTAACCTGTCTCTCATTTCCTGGTATACCACAGTGTGACGGCATCCACTGCACAACTACCTTTCTCTTGGTTTTAGTATCTTTCTTGAGGGCTTGTGGAACTGACATTGCATCTGTAAGGAATACAGCTGGCCGGAATTGGCTTGTTGTGTTACTAATCATTTCTGCACCACACCATACACTGCCTGCATTCTGCGATGAATGTCAACTGGTCAACATCCTTCAGCTGTTAGAAACCGAATCACTGCTCGCTGATCAACTCTGGACGGATTCCGTATCACACCCGTCATGTTTTCAACTGTCTGATGAGGAAACTATGAGTCAGAGGACAATGAAATTTTGCAAACTTGACAGTTGGTATGTGGTGTTTACATTAGAGGTAACATCATGCGCATTGTATATATGTTCATTTGATGCAGTTATATCCAGTTTCATTTGAACACGCCTCATAGTTTGAACATAATTTTTCAGTGGATGAACTAGTGGTTTTGATTTCTTTATCTGGGTAGACAACATAAGATTCCTGCATCTCCATTCTTCACTGCTCTCATTGCTGATCCATGTTTCTCTAGTGTATAGTTAATTTTGCTCATTTTCCGCGTGAGCTTGAAAAGACCTTCAGAATAAAGTAACCTATTTTTCTAACTAAACCAGTTATCAAAAGCCAGTATGACATCTTCGTCACTGTCAAAATTATTTCCTTTCAGCTGTTTAAGTTTTGGGAAAAGAAAAAAGTCTGATAGAGCTAAATCCGGAGAATATGGTGGGTGTGAAGAATTTCAATATTCAAATAGTTGGCTGTTTGCAGCACAAGCCTTGCTTTATGGGAGAGCGCATTGTCTTGAAGCAAAGGCAGACTTAGAGTGCACGCTATCCATCATTTTCTGGTCAAACTTTTATATTGCCCATTAATCGTGTTGCCATGAGACAGGTAATCTTTCAATATGACACCTTTGACGTCAAAAAAAACAGTCAGCATCCCTTTTCTTGCAGAGTTCTGTGCTATTGGCTTGCCATGTGTTGGTGAACCAGGGGTTTTCCACTGCATGCTGGAAATTTTGGATTCTGGGTCATAGTGATGAACCCAAGTCCCATCTACTGTTGCCATGTTTTTCAACAGACACATTTTGAGCAACTGGCCACAGCAATCAACCCTTGTTTGTTTCTGTTCACATGTCAGCAGACGTGGGACCCAGCAGGCACATACTTTTCTCATGTTCAGTCTGTTGTGTAAAATTCTAAAAATCTAGATATCTCTGCAATTGCCATTTTCCTATCCTGGTCAATGATTTTCTTCACTCTTGCAGAATTTTCATTGCTACACTGAGGATGGTCTTTTTTTTACAGAAGCATACGAATGACAGAATTCCTAAAAACACTGGCTCAATCTCCCTGTGTATTTCTGTAGGTGTTTTTCCCTGCGTTATCAATAATTTTATCACAGTTCTGGCCTCTGATGTCTCCATTGTTCTGACAAACTGTTAGAGTAGCAGATCCAGTCAATAAGGTGTGTTGGACCATGCATCATACTGGGTAAACCCACCGAGGAGAGAAATTCATACTTCTCAAGTCCAGTACAAATTGAATGAGCTACATATGTGCCAAATTTCAACGTTCTCCTTCATAGTCAGGGTAAAGACTTATGACAAGCCCCTTGTATACTGAAAGTCAACAACAACAAAAATATAGGTAATGGGTCAGTGACCCTGATGAAGTCCTTGTGACTGTAACATACATGTAATTTTGTTTCTGTTCTGGTCGGCCACTATCTATGTTGTCGTGAGTCCAGCAGCATCTGGCGTCTCGTCCTTCAGCCTAATGCCATATAACAGCATCTGCATGTGTCAGTTTTGTCTAGTGCCAAACAAAGTGTTCCATTTATCATTTGTAGGAAGGGGATGGAGTGGGTTAGTGACATGGCTCACAATTCGCAGGTGCTGGGTTCGCTCCCTATCATAGCACCGGCCGTTACCCTGGGGAAGCAAACCCTTACATAAAATGGTTGCCGAAGTCGGATGCGCTGGGCCGACAGGCACAAAATAAAAATACAGTGCAACGTACACCGCCTTGTGGAATAGAGAAATAAAGCAAACGCCAAAAAATAACGCTCTGGGTGTGAGGAATATTACTGCAGCCAGCCACTTAATGCCCTTTCAGAGCGCACAAAAGAGTAAAGCTACCATACACATTGTGAGTAAATAACATCGTCAATTTAATGAGACACTTGGAGCAATCACGTTCAGATATAACATACTAATCAAGACCCCCATCTCACAACTGCTCTCCTGGAAACAAGACTTATCAAAACAGTCTAGCCAGTACGGTGGGGATCTTGCTGAACTGCACTACAGACCAGGGTACTTCCCTTCACAAGTAGACTTCAGACTGTAAGAAGAGCCTCTGTAACCTTCTACCAAAGAAAAGTCAGTTAACTCCACTCAGCGTGAGTAGTATCCGACAGCTACAAATATGCAATTTAAGCAAGACAAGAATAAGTGAGCAAGAGTGCCTGGTGAAAAAGTCCAAAATAGAAAACAATTATGAGCAATAATTGCAACCATATTCCCCCATGTGGAAATAAAAAGGATGAATGGTGATGTTTTGTATGCATATACAAGACAAAGAAAAGCAGTTTGAAATGGAATGAATCAACAAAAATAATGTTATATTTGAATCCAAAGGTTATTCCATAGACACTGCTGATCAGGATGAAGTGTTAAAGGCTTCATTGTACTACGTCTCAGTTTTTTTCCTCACCGACTTACTCTGTAAATCAGGTAGCCATTTACAGCTGGGCAGAGAAGCATGTTGAGACCAGGAAATCTTTCTTCTTCTGCGTTTGTCCTGAAAAGGATGTTGTCATAGTTTACAGTGAGGCTGCAAAACATCCAACCAGGAAATCGAACCCCATCACTTAGCCACATGAAACAATACACTAATACCAACAGAAGTATAAAAATGAACAAGTGAACTCAACAAATAGTACGCACATTAGTTTATTTCTTTTCGCATAGCACATACAATTGTTCATTTACTTCTATTCAACATTTGATATTTCAGCCATGTTAGTTATTGTCTACATGTCGTACTTGAACATGGAGGAGCTCAACAGTGATTATGAGTATCATTATGAGCTGGATAAGCATGGATGGGTTTGTCTATGGCTGATGTATGAGAATATGGTGGAAACAACATACAAAGTCCTCCACAGTTCCCTATCCTCAGCCCTGCGAGCGAGTGACAAAAATCATGTCCCTGAATATTCTTTGATGTTATCAACCCAGAACTTTATTTGTCCTCGCTTCCTTCCACATTCAACTGTTCCCAGCAACATTTTTTTGTGAGATGGAAGGCATGGCTTTCGATGTTACACTACTGACAGAAGTGGTTTCCATTGACCGGCCCAAGACACTAATTGATCTCTTACATACCAGTAATCATTTGTTTTATGTTCTGTATAAAAAAATGTGCAAAATTCTTCTGTAAATCTTATATTAAAAAAGTGTCTTTAGCTACACATTTACAGCCGAGTCCATCTGTCCAGGGACCTACACATGAAAGAAATTTACACCCTGGGGGACTGGAAAGGCACTTTGTGCCGCAAGAGGCAAGCACTGTAACCATTTCAGCATTATCATTTATTCGCCTGGTTCCCCTTGGAACATTGAGCCGCAACAGATGTTCTCTATCTGTTCCGTCATCTCGAGTTCCACTCACAAGATCCAGAATGAACTGGTTTCCTCTTCGACCATTAAAAGCCAGCCGTTTCTTTGCACTCCCACTGCAACAGGTTACCCATTTCTAATTATTAAAAGCACAACAATAATTTGTATATAGAATATTCTGATCATAAAAATATATTACAGCAACTTCTTGGACCCCCAACCGTTAAGGTACTAACAACTAACTATAAGATGGCGCATGGTAAGGGATGAACATTAGTCCACCCCTACTGTACGAATGGTTTCCAGGATGCACTCTGTGGGAGGCAGAGACAAAAATAATATAGTACGTCATAAAGCGATTAACAGTGCAGTCTAATCCTAAAGTCAGCTAAGTGTGTGTTAGTACCTGCTGGGTTTGCAAGAATACTCTAGAACAAATACCCCATATATGATAGAGGCAAAAAAGCATGAATAAATTTATTTTCCTAGGGAATCAGAAGACCACCAGAGGGCAAAATGGTTAGTGACACGGCTCACAACTTGCTTGTGTTTGGGTTCTTGAAATAGGAAAGTCATACCAATTTGGAGGGGACGGCGTGGTTAAGTGGCACGGCTCACAACCGGAAGGTGCTGGGTTCGATCCCCATCACAGCACTGGCCATTACCCCGGGGAAGCAGACCCTTACATAAAATGCATGCTGAAGTCGGATGCACTGGGCTGACAGGCGCAAAATAAAAACCACAGTGCAACGCACACCGCCTTGGGGATAAGAGAAATAAGGCAAACGCAAAAAAAACATTTTAAATACCAATTTGGGAAATAAACCCATTTGAAAAAATCTGCACTGAAAGTACACTTTTACGATGCAAGACACAATACAACACACTGTGTCTTATGAAACCAGGTGAATTGGAGAAAAGAAAACCTTAAAACAAAGAACACCCCTAAGACACAAGTGCCTGGGAATCTCCTCTGGGTTGATGTTTAATGCCCACTCTTTCTTGCACCCTGAAAATGGCGTTAAGTGGCAGATTGCAGTAGCTTTTGTCACATCCTGAGCATGCTGACAAAGGTGGACCAGGGTCCTCCAGGCTATTGTGTTATGCTTGGCTTTATTTGTGAAATGCTCAGTCCTATAGGGATCACGTCGATCCCCACCTTTTTAGCCAGACTGCCATGTAACAGTCAGTTTCCAGATAGAACTGCATGGAAGTGAGATTGGGTGTTGGTCAGTATATTTCCCCTGACCCTGACTAATATTGTCTGATCAGTTTGAATCTCTTTAATGTAAAAACCACCCTACAGTTCAGTTCAAGCGCCATCCCTGCATCGAAGGTCGGCTGCAGTGGATCTAAAGGGTACTCTCTTGCTGTAACGATGCAATCTGACAGACTTTTCCCAATTCATCTCCAGATGTTATCCACCCACAAAGCATTGTCTGCCTCTTAAACGACCGCCTTCTACCCTACCCTAACCTCTAGCATGCCTTTCACTCCAGCAAGCATATGTGGGGTAGGAAGTTCCAAAACGGCATGAGTTCTGTGACAGACTGTTCACAAACAGGTCAGGCACACCAAGTAGTGACCCCATAGTCGATTGCATTGAGTGAAAGGCATGCACCATTATACTGGACCTTCATTCGCAGAATCACTTCAATCAGTGAATGGAACTACGCTTATAGTTATACCTGTGTCGTGTTTCACGGGTTAGTTCTGCCGGTTCACCTTCACGAATTTGGCGTGTGGGAATTTTAGATGCTACTATGATGAACTGAATACAGCTGGGGAGAGATGCCAGCCTCACTCACACGCTGAGTGTTGTCCATACGACCTCTTGTGGTTATCGAAAAGGCACGACAAACTGCGTTAGATGCCTTCCCACCTTTCTACCCGGCGGGTTTCATGTTTACGGAAAGGCTTCGGTGGTAACCCTGAGGCAAAATCTGCATCCTATGCTATCTCCAGTCGTCTCGATGAATGTCTTGCCACTGGCAAAAGGTAGCTTAGGCTCTGTGAGTGAGGTTGACAAAAGGCGCAGTTTCTTCCTCACTTTAATCCAAATCTCCGCGCAAGTCACCCATTTCAGCGGACACAGCAAGAGATACGACTGTCCACACGGCTGAACAAAGAGAGTGGTCTTCATCACTTGTGATGGACAAACTATCATTCGCAGATGAATTTCTATAGGTTTCAACCCTTCGCTGTTCAAAAAACGGATAACAGAACGTGGCTCCTCTTTGGTACATGTCAATAGTGGGATGGCCATCGTTTAATTGCAATTATGACATGTTGTTCGTCTGCACTGTGATGTCACTTGCAAGACACTATTAGCAACCATTTCAACAAGTTTCAATACAAAGGCATAGTTTTCCTAATTTCTATCCCACTTTTAAGGTTATGTGCTCATATGTACACAGCTGTGGGTCCCAACTTCTCTTCCAACAATCTCTGTCATAGGTCACAGTGGACAATGAGTCGCCCATCTGCGGCATCATGAATGTTGTTCCGGGATGCAAGGGAGTTGGACTAGCATGTTGGTGGTAATTTCTTTGTCTCTAGGATACTATATTGCTGCCACTGCGCTCCATCAATCGTCTGTTCTTCACAGTAAGTGCTCTGGTTGTTGATGTTGCCCAGTACATGTTTTATTGAAGAGAAAGCCACCAGTCCATGCGACGCCGTCTTGTCAACTCTGGGCTTAGGACGTTTTGCATGTTGAGCAGGCATCCAAGGTAGATGTACTCGTCCAAATTCACTCTCTCTCCATCTAGGAAGACTGGGTCGCAGGAAGCAAAGCGATTGCGCATGACTTTCATCTTGAACGTGTTCATTTCAAGTCCCGTTTTTTTCCCCTCCGTTTTTCATTGGCGTCTGTGGCTGCCCCCATGATAAGTACTAGATCATCCGCGAAGCGAAGGTGATTTAGCATCCTGCCATATGTATCCCAGTCGCACCGGCTGATGGCGGATTCCAGGCATGCAAAAAAAAAAGGCTTGGTGAGATGGGCTCCTCTCTGTATGGGTACTACTACCAGTCTTTGGAAGGTAGTTGTACAATCAGTGTAGCAGTCAGCAAGGATTCTTATGTATCCCTGGTCAAACCCTCGATCTATTAGAGATTGACAGACGAATTTTGGTTCTACTGAGTCAAGCGCTTAATATGTGTATACATACAAACATACAAATAAATATATATATATACACACACACAAAGCTGATATACACACATAGTCGATGAGAATAATTAATAATTTAATTAAAGTTACAAGAAGGCTTTAACATGCACAACTCTCGTTAATGGAGGAGTTAAATATATAGCCTCATTATAACAAAAAACCAATACAGACAATGAAGTACATTTTCCCATATGTCTGAACAAAGTACTTATCAATCAACACTCTTGGTTCTACACACATGTATCCTTATATTGAATTCTTCTATACACTTTCCCCACTCGTTCCAGGATTTTTTATCCTGCCCTGTGTGTTCCACGACAATGAATAATGAGTTATAATACATTTGTTATATGCCAAATTCAGATCCACGTGTATAGTCTTATCTGATGCTTGGAAGTCTCTTGTTTGGCTTTCACCCAGAGGTCTTCATTACAATAAATTGTTAGCAGCTTCAAAAATATTAGCTATTTATTGCTTGCAGAAATTATTCCTTTTTATTGCTTCCATGGCATACTTCCTCTTGGGATCATATCTAGGAGATACTGACGTTGCAGATCTTGTTGATTTGCAAAAGGAATATTGTATGGAAAAGGAGCACGAGAGAAAGCTTGAAGACCTAAAGGCTGACCAGCCCTAAGTTGTGCTTGCTGCAGTAAATTACGATGTTGACAAAGTTGTTCCGCACTTGGTCTGAAATTGGCAACAGCGGCTGCGGCCGCAGCATTGGCAGCAGCAGCTGCCGCACTTGCAGCTGAGATCATTGGACCAGACGGATGCTGTGGTTTTGGGGTGCTGCTTGAAGAAGGTTGTGGAGTCGGGGTTGATGGCGCTTGCATGCGTTCTATTTCCTGTTCTTGCTGTAAAGCCTTGACGAATGCAGACTTTAAACGATTTGTATGCTCCTGCTTCAAGGCCTTCTTTTGATTGGTTGTCACACAATACTCACAAATGACGTTCTTGGAGCCAGGTTTCTCCCTCTTCCATACAGGCGTAAAATCAGATCCGCACTGCACACACGTAAACGGGGTGCACACAAATCGTTCATCCGGACTTTTCTGTCCACGAGCAATGAGCTGAAAGTCAATCATGTGATTCACTACCTCCTCAAGACCCAGAAGTAAGACAAAGTCAGGACAGGCCAATGATGGGATGAAGTTCATTTCTGGTGGTGGTGGCTTGGGTGGTGGGATCTGCAGAAGGGTCTTCTCCAGCTGTTTGCGTAAAGCTTGCTTAGCTGCTGCCTGGCGTTGGGCTGGAGTCTGAGTATCTTGTTCCTGCAGTGGAACTGGTGGGACGACAGCTTGCCTCTGAGTTACTTGCTGCTGCTGTATATGCTGCTGACTACCGCTGTCACTTCCTCTAGACATGCTCTGAGGCAAATTGCCATGCAATGGTTGCTGAGGCAGACCTCCGTGGCCATTACCTGCACGAGGATTCACTACTAGTGGCGGAGGACCTTGCTGGGACCGCAAAGACTGGTTATTCATCTGCTGTGCCCGCATGTGTGAGTTTTGACTACCATTGTGAAGAGTCTTGGAGCTATGCTGACTGCCTCTTACCAAAGGTGGAGGGCCCCCATGTGGTCTCATATGTAACTGATTGCTCTGCTGCTGGTGGGGTACAGGTCTATTTGGTAGCGCTTGTTGAATGGTTTCTTGAGGATGTGCAATCTGACTCTGTCTTAATTTTTTTAAAAGCACAAGAGTAGCTTCTTCATTACGTAGCTGATTCTGCAGAGCTTTAATTTTTTTTAAGGTACGTGAGCGCCAAGTTATTGATTCTAATGTGTCTTCTCGTAAAGTCAAAAGGCCATCCTCTTCATCTGATGGCATGACGGCATCGAGAGATTTTTCCTTCTTCATGTCAATGTTTTCCTTCTTCATGTCCATGTTTTCCTTATCACTTCCTTCGGATTTAACAGTTAATGTCTCGCCATCATGATCCTCACTATCACTTCCAGAGACTTCTGTACTGATGTCAAATTCATTGGCTGTGTTGTTTTTTACTGCTGTTACTTCTGCGTTACAAAATTCTGATTGTATGTCTACTTGTGGGTCATTGTCTTTCTTAAGATTTTCTCTATCCTTTGAAATTCTTTCCAAAGCTGACACATCATCCTTTACTTCAACATTCAATTTACTTTCTTTTATGCATGTAGCAACTTCGTTATTTGACTTCAGTTCAAACTTTCCCAACCCTAGATCACCACTTTTGACATCAGATGATGTATCTTCTCCTTTGATGTTATTGCCTGAGCCTACTTCTACACTTTCATTCTCTTCGCCAGTTTTGGCTTTCTTGCATGCATTCATTAGGCATGTCACTTCTGATATGGCAGCACCACAGACATCTTCTTCCGACCTTTGCCTGTAAAATGATAATAGAAAATGGTAGTTGAATAGACAGAACAATTTATAACAGAATTAAACAGTTAAATATACTTTGGAGGCCGAAGATGCAACACAGTGAATGAGCTGACAGCAGCTAGCAACTCATGGCTGGCTGTTTGCATCAGGGTCATCAACCCAGTTCTGACCAAGACCCTATTCCGCATTTTCAAACCACATATAACATTCTTTTCAAGACAAACATTAAAGAAGATAAATACTTTGATGGCTACATATTGCAAACAAAATCAAAATATTTAAATTACAGATATTCCTCACTGCTGACCCTGGAAGTGTTTTGTCCTGAAGAAGGTTTGTAACAATTAATTAACATGCAGCTAGTTATCTTTTCATCTAATGGTACTGGGGGAAGAGGTGGGAGAAAAAATGTTAGCAAGAGAGAAATGGCCAACATTTTTCTTCAATATCATAGTCATACTCATTAAGCTCTATGAAGACACAAAAGCATGCAGCAACTAGCTGCAAATGATTTCCTGTATGTGAATAAACATTTTCCTTTACGTAAAACAGATTTTCTGACTGAGAGCAAGTCTAAAATAGTATTCGCTAATCAATGTAAAATTTGTAATCATGCTGATATATCTCAAATGTTACCATAGTTGTAATAGTATGTCGTGGTAAGCAAGCACATCCATTCCACAAAATCACTAAACTCAGGGGTAGACAAAAACCACACAGTTTTAAGTAGACAATTCATTTTTGTGTGTGACCACGTAACAAGAATTAGAAAATGAATGCAGCAAGAGAATGAAAATTGTCAAGCAACAAGGCAACAGTCCTTATCATACAGGGGATATAAACATGCTGAAAAGAATACAAAAAAGAGCGATAAGCTGATAGTGGGATTCCAGAATTACAGTTATCAGAAAAGACTCAGAAAAACCGGCCAACAATGTCTAGAAAAGAGAAGAATTCGAGGTGACTTAATAGAGGTTTATAAAATAATCAAAGGAACGGATAAATTAGACTATAACACGTTTTTCAAAACACAAATACCTATAAGTACAAGAAGGCATAGCTGCAAATTAACTAAAGAAAGGTCCAGATTAGATATTAGGTAATGTTTGTTTAGTCGGAGAGTGGTGAATACTTGGAATGCATTGCCACAGGAGGTAGTGGAAGCAGGGAAAATTAATGCATTTAATAATAAATTGGATGCACATAGCTTTTAGAGCAAGGTAATTTAAATTAAACTTGTTGTATACAGACTCTGCAAAGTCTTCTAAACCAGTATGAAGACATTACGGTTAAGTTAAGTTCTGGAGAACAAAGAATAAGGTACTGCAGTCTTTGCAACATGCTGTAAATAAGAACCAAAGTTGCACTGACAAGAGGCTACGGATCTCCTCTTCTAAAACAAATTACAAAAAAGACCATCCCTGCAAAAATTCACAAAATGCTTTTTCAAGGACTTCCTGTATTCTGTATAGGGCTAACAGCAGTAGTGCTCCTATGCTTTGTAAGGAACATAACAGAGACAATAAGAAATGGCTTGATTTCGTTCATTCTCAATCTCCCGCTACCAAACCAGGAAAAGGGCTTTTGCAAGTAGCAGAATGCAGTCCAGAGAACGGAATGCATTGTGTCATAGTTTACAGCTTTCGGTCCAACACATCTGACTTCAGCAGGCAATAAGAAATGAGGAAAAGGTCATTGCTTGGTTCGGATGTCTTCCCCTGACTTTTTAAACATTTTGTAATTTACTTTTCTTTTAACCCTACAACTGTCAAGTGCATTTGTTCTGTGGTGCCAAAGGCATTTTTGAGGATAATAAAATTTCCAATAAAATACCAGAATAACATAAAAAATGAAATCAGAGGTCCATCCATATAAGTATACATTTTCTGAAAGCATATTGGACAAGGAATATTATGGTATGAATTTAGAATGTTTGTGCATTATATACGGTGACCTTGTCCTGTACACAGTGAGTAAAATTGTGCAACTGATCTTCTGCTTTCAGCCTACCCTCACACTTACTGATTGGTTCCAATTACCATTGTAATGAGTTTTTCAGATACTGCAAGCTGTTTTATTTCAGAAAATGTATACTTATGTGGATTTCTTTTGAAAAATTGAATTTATGTAATTCATGATAAAAAAAATTCTATAACATAGCGAGAAAGAAAAACTACAAAATCAGTTAAAAATTATCTTTATCAGTGCTTTTATTAATATTCTGAACAAAAGTTGATGCAGAAGAATAACACATTTTAATATTAATCTCTCTTTTCTGATTGAGTCCTCTTGTCAGTCTTGTGAGTGAGGTTTTGCTCGCGGTACCCAACCTTGCATGTCGGACATCGGTGAAATGTTGATTTTCTGCTTTTGCTGTTGTCAATGCTCTTACTTCTGTCAGTGTTACTGCAAACAAAGCAGTCTTTCTCCTCTTGCCATCCAATAGTCAAAGACAATGCACAACAGTATCAGCATATGGCATGAGATGTCCAACTTGAGGCTGAACTTCTGGAATGATGCACTGTAGCATAGAGGTTCCACAATAGAAAGAATATATTTTTCTCTCTAGTCTTTTGCTTGGTACCACAGTCATATTATAAATAATCCATCTTTCCCAAGTCTATATTCTGAAAGATGTTAGGATTTCTAATAATTAAATTATGGTCTAAGCGTGGCCTATTCCTTTCAATATCCAACTTTTCCCAAACAAACTGGTCAGTGGCAACACTAGATCTAGAGCTAAGCATGATCTCAATCTGATTCGTCTTCACCCTACTACTAATCACTGTCATGTCCTCAAAATCATTCCTGATATTACTTTCGTCCATCGGAAGAACTTCAAATAATGAATGTTTAGATTTATTATCTAGTCATGATGGACCCTTTCCAGCATCAGACAAGATGCAGGCAGACAAATGTGAAAAAAAATCTTGCTCAGTTCAAATGCAAAACAACCATGAAATGCGAGGATTTGACAATGCTGTAAGAACCGAACCAGAAGAAAAACTAATTAGTTATAGTAATCTCCCCTTTGATAACCAAAAAAAAAATGAGATTCGCAAATTTAATTAAGATTTTTCTTTAGGCCGATTTTTATGGCCGTAATGACCGTTGGAGGGTTATTTTGCGTAATTAGTAATTCCTATAAAGTTTATCATTTTTGTAAATGGTTGTTATTGTTTTTGAATGCCCACAATAAGTAAGTTACTCTTTTGTGCGCGCTGAAAAGGAGGTTAAGTGGCGGGTTGCAGTAGCTTTCCTCACATCCCGAGTGTGCTGATGAAGGTGGGACGAGGTCCTCCATGCGGTTGTGCTATGCTTGGCTTCATCTGTGTGTCACTACTATGGGGATCACGTCGATACCTCATTTCGTTAGCCAGGCTGTCATGAAAAAAGCCTGTTACCAGGGAGAGCTACTAGGAAGCCGAGGTGAGGGTCTTGGCCAGTATGTTTTGCCTGACCAGATGTTAGTCTTCCTCCCCTTTGTAAATGGTAGATGGCAAGGTTGACACACAGGCACCTCAAATAAAAAAAGGGGCTAAAGATGTAACACACAGTGAATGAGCTGACAATAACCAGTGACTCATAGTTGGCCGCTCACATTAAGGTCAACTGCCAGAGCTGACTAAGACCCTATTCTACCTCCATGCGGCAGTTCTGGAAACACACTGCACTTGTGTAGTCTGGCTAAGAGAATAGGGATCACAGTGGGAAGGCAAACCTGTAGGCAAACAATTCCGCTGAAACTGGATGTGTCAAGTCAAAAGGCGCAGATAACACAGCCTTGCTATAAACTATGACACATTGTCCTTTTCAGGACAAACGTTGAAGAAGAAGAAATACAAAAATATGACTACAGTATCTAAGGAAGCAGTGTCAACACTTTAACCAATTACACCCTACGGCGCCCAAAAGCACCCGACGAATTTTCATGCGCGAACACCCTAACGCGCCCGTAAGCGCCCGGGAATTACCGACGATCACGGGGAATCCCCTGCTTTTAATTTCAATTCAACAAGCACGATCTTTTATACGAAACGAAACGTTCGTGTTTTTAATAGCTTCGCCGGATATTGAAGTTTCATTTGAAACCAAAACAGCGTGTGTAGGAGTACCTCGAGAAAAGTTACAATTTTTCAAAGTTTGTCTTCATTTTTGCGAAAACGATGGCCTTTGCGATTCTCGGCGGATGGCTTCAAGATATGAAAGATGCTCCTAATAGTGATATACCTACAAGTGATACGGAAAGTGAAACTGAATCAGATGTAGACGTTATTGTTAGCAATAATAATGATGACATCGGCGATTCGGATTCCATTGATGCCGTGATTGAAGGTGATATGGATGTCGAATTCACTGCTGATGAGCCTAGCTGGAGTGAAACATTGACTGACGTCAATATTGAAAATTTTACGGAGTCTAGCGGCCCTGTCCATAGTCTAGGCCTAGGAGCATCGGCAATGGATTATTTTAATTTATTTATCCCAAACACTTTTATTGAAGTGATGGCCACGCAAACGAACTTGTATGCTGAGCAGGTGCAAGCAAACAAAGGAGTTCAGGACAAGTATTGGAAGCCAGTGGATGTTGAGGATATACGAAAGTATATCTACATCAACATGATGTTTGGCATTCACAAAATGCCAAACTACAGATTGTACTGGTCCACTAATAAACTCCTTCGTGTTCCAGCTGTTGCAGATGTAATGGGCAGGCAGCGGTATGAGAAAATAAACCAATATTTTCACATAAATGACAACACTAACCAACCTGCTAGGGGCACACTCAACTACGATCCCATGTTCAAAGTGCGGCCTCTTTTGGATTTGGTTAGACCTGCCTGCTCTTCTGTTTATAAGCCAGACAGGCACATAAGTGCGGATGAAGCCATGATTGGTTTCAATGGCAGGGTGTATTTCAAACAATACATACATGGCAAACCAACCCCATGGGGAATAAAAGTCTGGTGTGTTGCAGAAGCCAAGACCGGCTACATGCTGAATTTCAAATTTTACACCGGTAAAGAGAATGAGCCGATGCAGAATGGTATTGGCCACAGTGTAGTTATCAACAATGCAGCTGATTACCTAGATAAATATCACTGCATTTACTTTGATAACTACTTTTCTTCTGTCAAGCTTGCCGAGGATTTGTTGAAACGAAAAACCTACAGCTGCTCAACTACTCGGCCAGCTCGGAAAGGATGGCCATTCCCAGCCAAAACCAAGGTGAAGAAAGGGACGTTGCTGATGAAGCAGAAAGGCAATCTAATTGCAACACAGTGGACAGACAAGAGGCAGGTGAATGTAATATCAACAAACTGCAACCCTACAGTCGGTGTTGCAAGTCGCCGCACAAAACATGGAGTTGAGCAGCAACCAATACCAACCCCTGTTCTTGACTACAACATGTACATGGGAGGGGTTGATCTTGCAGACCAATATCGTTCTTACTACAATATTGGTAGAACAGGAAAAAAGTGGTGGAGGTATGCTGTTTGGTTTTTATTTCAAATATCAACTATAAATGCATTCCTCCTAATGAGAGCAGCTCACCCTGGTGCCAACAAGCGTTCGCCTGCCTCTAGCCATCTGTGTTTCCGCATTTCATTGCTGGAGAGCCTTTTACAAGGCACTAGATCAGCATCGAACATTGGGGACTCTCCCAGTGTTTTGGGAAGACTGGACCCTTCATCGGAAAATCACAAGCTTGTACGAATTCCGGGCAGAAAGAAAGCATGTTATCTGTGCTCGAAAAATAATGTGAAGACCTCAGGCAAACGTTCTGTGACAACTGTTTACGGATGCATGCTGTGCTCTGTCCATTTGTGCAAGGGACAATGTCATTTGACATTTCATTTACAGGTGTAAATGTGTTGATGAAAGACCTCTAAAAATTGTTATATGTGATGGACACGAGGTAAAATGAAATAAATTTTTATGAAAATTCATTTTTTTATGTTTTAGATTTTTTTAATGACCACTATTTATCACAAACAACTACACAGTTATATTTTTCTGAAAGTGTGTCCATTCTTCTATATAATTAAACTTTTCAATTGAATTTTTTAACATGTTAAGATATTTAATTCTATTTTTACAAAAAACTATATTTGAATGCGGAAAAGAGTTATCTCCCTGTGCTTAGGAATAGGGGATGTATTTCCTTTTTTGATGCTTAGGGTGTAAAGGGTTAATTCAAAACGTACCTTTTACCAAGAAGGCATTTTGCCTCATTGTTCAACACCTCATGAGGGTGTTTCTTTTCAGATTCTTCAGGGTTTGACATGTTGGCTAGATGAGGGAAAATAGAGAAAACGACATTGTCATCACTTAAACAATGCAAACAAAATTATTTCATAAGAAGAACCACAGCAAGTGTAACTGACACTCTAGTCCATTGTCCCTGGTGCTCATTCTGATAAAGAAGGAAATGATTCTTTCAATAGTATACTTCATGTACGACCAATTTATCCTATGAATGAGTATAATACTCAAAATGGAAAGTACAAAAAACAATAAATAATGCTTAGAAATCACTATGTAATTACCCCTATTTTCTGTAGATCTATGTCCAAGTCCTGAGCTGCTCAAAGTGCTTTACTAAAGAGCATGTAAAAGAGCTAGGTAAATATAGTCTCATAGCAGACACTGTTGTCAGGGATGAAGTGTTAGAGACTTCATTGTACAAGGCCACAGCTTTTTTATGAGGTGGAGTGGCCAATTCCCTTCACTGTTTTTCATTCCCAAGCAGTAAGCCAGGTACCCATTTACAGCTTGGTTGACTGAAACATGCAGGCAAAAAGGAGCTAAACTCCAAATTTCAGACCATTACGCAAAACAGAACTAGCATATGAGTAACACAGTAAGGACCAAAAAGCAACAATGTATGACAAGTGAATCAGTATATTTTAAAGTTCAGTCATGGCCAGAATTTTGATTGATTGATTTTAAGCTGATCCCACAACTACTTTCTGTTACACTTCATTACACAAAACTAGCTGGTATACACAATATGGCTCCAAATTATATTCATTTAAATTTTTCATATTTAAACTAATAAATATTGAAATATTAAGAGACATTGCTTCCTAATAGGTATTTAAATATCTGAGTTTTCTCACACAAAATGGGTTCTGAAATGTGGTCCCAAAGATCTTTTATAAATCATTTGTATTATACTCCATGTATATAAGGTAAAGGTCTACTCAAACGGTGTATTTTCCAACCTATGTCATCAATCTGTTTTCTTTGTTTTTAGGGGGTTTTTGTTAGGTATTTTCTTATTGTTATCTTTCTACTAAAAAGGGCATTGTTGTAAAAAATGAGACTGGTAAACGAGGACAAAAGGGAAACTGGCAAAAACGAGGGAAAAAAATAACACCTATCCCATTCTTAAACTTAATTCTTAACAAGTTAACAGCACCTCCTAGGCTACAAACAAACAATCAGTCAATCACAATCATCAAAATCAGTCCAGGTTTTGGGTTATGTATTTTCTCTACTGAGACTACTCCTTTATTTTCGTTCTAAATGCTAGGAATATATCATATTAGCTATAAGAAGCTTTTCTTTTTTCAGACCTTGGTTGGTATTGTCTTTGCTATTGTATGATTGTAAAGTGCTTACGAAATCGAAACGAAAGTGTTTTGACAATTTGTTGTTATTTGAACATGTCTGTGACACTGTGACTCTGTCTAGTATATTCAATAACATTGTGGTCATGCCCCCTTCCCATCCTATTTTGATATGAAAATAAATAAATAATTTGCGCATCATTACGCTTTCTACACACCACACACAATAGAGTGAATTATAGGTGTTGTGGATTAGCTAGACTCAAAGTAAACGGTAGGCATATGCACTAACTAATTTCGCACATCCTAATGTTTTCGTATGCTTGAGGAACAGCTTTTTTGTCGTCTGCGATGGTTGCACTCCGAATGCCGATCGAAGTTACGCTGCCTAAATAAAACGAAACTAGATTTTGTTTAATGTTTTACGTTTAACAATGACTTTTCATATGCTTTTGTAGAACATGTCTAAAGGAAGATTTACATATAATTGACAACGAAAATGGAATTGACACAGCTTAACTCACTGACCTTTTAGTTTTACTACATTTAACGAGCAATATGGCGACGTAGTGGCCAGGTATGATACCGGTTGTAAAATTAACCTTCAAAAAACGGAATTTCACAAAGAAAATTGAATCATCTCCCAGCTAAATAAATGCAGAACTGCAAAATAAAAAACAATTACATTTTGCTATATATATGGTGATGATGTTATTAATAATTAACGATTATTATATTTACAATTTTCTGCTTCATTTAAGAAAAGTGCCAGGGAACATCTATCTTGGCATATCGAAGCATTGGGTCAACCATATGTTAATTAGGTCTTCTGTTTTTCTTCATCTAAAATTGTCTTCCTGCAGCTATCTACGCCACTTTGACCAGAGACCATG
Organism: Ariolimax columbianus; assembly: GCA_036924085.1. Lineage (NCBI taxonomy): Eukaryota > Metazoa > Mollusca > Gastropoda > Stylommatophora > Arionidae > Ariolimax > Ariolimax columbianus. The sequence continues at coordinate 98,364,311 of JAVGWX010000003.1, forward strand.
GTCTTCAGATTAAATGTTGACATAGTATCCACTTTAAAATGTTATTATGCTTGAATTATGCCTGAACTTCTGAGCATCGCCGAAAGCAACTTATCATCGAGAAGAAAACTGAGTTTAATGGATTTTTTTTTTACCCCTTTCGAGTCGCTTTCGTTAAATGTAGTTACGTGGTTCGATTTCCTGCTGCCTATTACTCACTTTTGGAAGGAAGACTAACGTCTGATCAGGCAAAACCTACTGGACAAGACCCTCACCTCGACTTACTTGTAGCGCTTCCTGGAAATGGGCTGTTTTCATGGCAGCATGGCTAACAAAGTGAGGTTTCGACGCAATCCCCATAGTAGTGAGCGACACGCAGATGAAGCCAAGCATAGCACAACCGCCTGGAGGACCCCTGTCCGCCTTCATCAGCATGCTCCGGATGTGAGGAAAACTACTGCAACTCGCCACTTAACATCCTTTTTAGTGCGCACAAAAGAGTAAACCTACTCATTGTGGACATTCGAAACAAAAACGTAACTCACTTTCTTTCTCTGTCGTTCGCTGTAAATGTTTTCCGAGTGCTGAAAAACACGTAGTGTCTAGGAAATCGCTGTCACAACAATCTTTATCTTGATTATCCGGTCCTCGTCGTAGCTGCGGGCCCCAAATTCGTTTCCAGCGACCCTATCTTGGGTCTCTGAAGTCCAGTGGGTGGTAATCACTTCCCCAGAGGCGTTTCGGGTGGTTTTGTGGACAGCAAGAGAGTATGACCAACACATTGGAGGTCTTTTCCGCGGTCTATTTTTTGCCTCGGAGGTACGAGATTGTTGTCGCCGTGCTCCATCATTTCGTCGCAGCATGTGATCCACCCATCTATGTTTTGCCTTGTCTACATATATTACCGCATGATTCACCAAGGATAATCATAATTGTGGAGATTTGGCATACTTTGGTTTCGGAGAGTGATTCCGACCAAGCGTCTCTCAAGAGAGGAATGGGTCACTCTCACTTTGTCCCCCGGTGATTTTGTGAGTGTTCATGTATCTGCCCCAAAGCACACCGCACTACAATAACACTAATAAAAATAGTCCATCCATCGCAAGCGATGATGACAATAGCAGTCAGACATGTTGTGTTGCACCTCACCGGTGAGTCTGGAGGTGACTATAGTTCAACTCTAGCAAATGATTCCCTTCCACATATGCAGCACATAAGGTCAGGTTGGACTTACGAGTATCAATTGTTTTTGTCTTTTCGTGTTTTCTCCGCGCCTCGAAGATATGGCGTTCTTCGACAATAGAGGCTACTATTATGGTGGTTGTACGTCATGTTTGAAGGTCTCGTGCCAGGTAATTCCATGAGTTTACTTCGATGTGGAAGCATGTCAGAGATATTTTCACAGAGTCTTTGAAGCGCTCCTTTTTTCAACCGACCAGACGTAGGTCTTTTTCAGCTCTCCGTACATTACGAGGGAGGCGTGTTCAAATAAAACCGGACCAAACTGCAACAAGTGGTCGACATCCTTCAGCTATTAGAAACGGAATCACTGATCAACTCTGGGCGGATTCTGTATCACACATGCCATGTTTTCAATGGTCTGCTGAGGAAACTATGAGTCGGAGGATAATAACATTGTGCAAACTTGACGGTTGGTATGTGCTGTTTACACCAGAAGGGACGTCAACATGCGTATCGTACGTATGTTTACTTGTTGCAGTTTGGTCCTGTTTCATTTCAACACTCCTCGAATTTAGGGATACGATTGGCTGACATGCGCACGACGTGATCTGGGTGTTCTGCAATATTATATGTACGCTCTGCATTTTGACCTTTTTGAAGATCTCGGTGTCTGGTATCCTATCCTGCCATTATGTATTCTCAACAATCTACGGGGGGGGGGGGGGGGGGGGGGCAGCTTGTGTGGGAGTGGTTTATTTTTCTAGCATGCCTGCTGTGCGCAGTCTTCGTCTCACTAGCATGAAGAAAGATGGAGAGCACTGCGTCGCAGTAGACTTTGGGTTCACATCAAGGAAAATATCCATCTGAATGAATACTAATACTATGAATAACGATTTTCTATTTCGGTCTTAAGAGCTAAGAACAACCAGGATCAGGGGACACATTCTTATCCAGACCCCGCATTACGTCCCTAATCGTGCTGTGTTAAAGCAGTCTGGCCAACGAGGTGATGGATCGACATTGTAATCCCCATGGTGGTGAGCTTACTGGGGAGCTGCGCTTTGCACTACATGACCTCGCTTTGAAATTGAAGGACATCAACTGCAACCCAACACCAAAGAAACGTTTTCATTTGTCAAATTACATTCAATTTCGAATGACTTCCACAAAAACGACCATTACGATTTTGTGTTTGTATTTTATTATTTTGTCTCTTTCGGTGTATCATATGTTCATTTATTCATGTCCCGCCTCCCCACTGCTGAAGCATATAACCGACACTACATTTGGCTTACATTAGCCAATTTTTAGGAAAGCTCCATGTCAGTCATTTGCAGTGCAAATCCTAGTAATGGAAAGACGAATACTTCCCAAATTCTGCGGAAAGGAAGCTTTTCAAGCAATGGAACCTAAAAACTAGAAGAAGAAACATATAAATTGGAACCTGGAACGTCATAATACTCAAAAAATTGAGAAAGCTGAACAGGTATCATGATGTTGAGCCGTAGCGGTCAACGGCCCAAAACTGATTGCTAGCATCAGGGCCAGTGGCCAACCAGAACTGCTAAGATCCTTCTCCACCTCCACGTGGGGATCATGGATAACAGGCTGCAGCAGAGCAGACTGGTTAAAGAGAATGGATCGAAGAGGTAATGCACACCCGGTACCCAAAAATGCCTGAGGAAGTCGGATGTGTCGGACCAAAAGGTACACATATCACAGTCAAGCTGTAAACTACGACATAACATATTCCGTTCTCCGGACAACATTCTGCTGTTACTTGGTGGCTTGTGTTTGAGAACGAACGACGACGAAGAAGAAGAAGAAGAAGAAGAAAGCTAAACAATGTGATTTCAATGGCCAGTGATGTCAACCTAATACAGCTTGAACGCATAACTTTTATTAATAGACTGAACTAGGAATGGACACAAAGGAGCGTTCGGAAAAGAAGGAGACTCAATGAAACACTCAGAACAACAATCATCCGAGAGGGCTAAAACATGACCATTGCCACAAGGTCTAAAACCCAGGGCGTCACACCGTTCCAAACGGAGATCATTTGTGTCTCTCTTGTGAACCGTATTTGGCGCAAATAACTAGGAACATAAATATTCAATCCACTATTCACACAAATCTGGCAGACTCAGACAACACAGCGAGAATAGAGCCAAGGAACGATTGTAAAATCACCCCCCCCCCCCTACAAAAAAGGATGATCTACTTCAGTAACTGGAGAGGAATTACTATTCTCTCTTAAGGTTTATCCTATATTAGTTACACAACTGGAGAGGAATTACTATTCTCTCTTAAGGTTTATCCTATATTAGTTACACAACTGGGGAGACATGAAGTTGTTAGAAACTTAAGTATACTAAGTCACAGCTTGTATGAGATAGGATGCCAGTTCATTTCCTAGCTGTCTTTTACTTCCCTAGTCGTATACCATGCATCCATTTATAGCTTAGTCGACTGGAGCGTGACGGTCGTGGTAGTTGAACCCTGTACTTTTGCTGCGAAAAACGAGCGCTCCACCACTAAACAGACGCTAACTTTTCTCTCAGTACCCAGCAAAATACTAGGCAGGCGAGGATAATAATCCAAATAATATCAATAGCACTAGATAGTAGTAAAAAAGTACAGAAGATCCTCAATGAATGGAGAAACTCCCAACTGCTCCTCCTAATGGGCGGAGAACGGACAACGCACTGTGTACGACTAGTGCAGACTTGGGGACCGAGTATCAGACGGTGTAGGTAGACAAACTGCGGATGAGCAAATGATATTACACATTCCTGTCTTACCCCTGTCTTAACTGCAAACCACTTAGTGAGTCCGCTTGGTGTTCTTACGGTACTGCGGCTGTTTTTATACATTGCTATTATATTTTTGTAATAACTGTCCTTGACCTCCATAGTTTTACAGGATTTCCCATTGGTTGTTTCTATCCACTCGGTCAAAAGCTATCTCCTGATCTACAAAGACGATGTTCTGTCCCTGATTAAAGTCAATAGTTTGTTCACAAATCTGTTTTAGAGTAAATATGGCGTCTGTGCAACCTCTTTCTTTTCTGAAGCCAAACTGTGTGTCACTTAATTGTCTTTCGACTATTGATCTTGTTCTGTTTTCAAGGATCTTAGCGTACATTTTACGTATATGGCTCAAGAGAGATATTCCCCCGTATGTTTTACAGTCTCTTTTGTTTCATTTTTCTTCCCTATGGGTATACCTTTCGATTTCTGCCAGTCCTCCGGAACGTCCATTGTTGTCCATGCTACATTCATTATTATGGACAGACATTTTTCTCCCGTTTCTCCGCAGGCTTGTGCGTCATCTGTTGTAATACCGTATATTCCTGGTGCTTTGTTTCGTGGACTCTTTTTGATAGATTATTCGACTTCTGCTGCTATAATTAGTAGTTCTTCTCTCTCCTTGTGGCATGGTGTGAATATTTCATTATCGCTTATTTCTGCCGGATTGAGAAGTTCCTTGAAATATTTCTCTCATCTCAAGTTTTTAATGTTTTCGTTTTATAATGGGATATTATGTTTGTCATTTAATATGGTTGACGGGATAAAACATTATCTCTCGGTCTCATTTTTTCAACAGTTTTATAGAGTGTTTTTTTTTACATAGGTTTGTTAGTCTTTCGCCATATTTTTGCAACGAACTTTCTTTTGCATTCTTCATAATTCTGCTTGTATCTCTTCTTGTTGTTTTGTATTGTTCATAATGGTCTTCTGTTTTTGATTGTACCAATATTTCTTTTTTTAAATTTTTCATAGCTTTTTCACTTCTTCATTCCACCACACTGTTTTCTCCTTTTTAATTGTCTTGTGTTGTGAAGACCGCAGTTCTTCGCTAGAATATCAGTAATTGTATTTTTGAAATATACCCGTTCAGTTTCTCTGTCGTGCACTTCTTCTGGTATGTTTTGGTATGCACTGTCAATCTCGCAGCAAAACTCTTTCTTGACTTGTTCAATGTGTAGTCTCTTTATGTTTATTACTCCTGAGTAATTTATTATGTTACGCCTATGTGTATTGTTGGTAGTTTGACATAACCACTGGCATATGATCTGTGTTAATAGCTATGTTGGGTATTGCTTTGGAGTCTGTGACATGTTGTCTAGTTCTCCGCCTGGTTAGTATTTATTTATTTATTTTTATTTTTTTTGCGTTCGCCTTATTTCTCTAAAACCCAAGGCGGTGTGAGTTGCACTGTTGTTTTTATTTTGCACCTGTCGGCCCAGTGCATCCGACTTCAGCATGCATTTTATGTAAGAGTCTGCTTCCTCCTGCATTTTCTAAGGGTTTGCTTCCCCGGGGTAATGGTCGGTGCTGTGATGGGGATCGAACCTAGCACCTTCGGGTTGTGAGAGTGCCACTTAACCACTAGGCCACGCTGTCCCCTGCCTGGTTAGTATGAAATCAATCTGCGATCCCTGGTCGTTATTGTTCTATCTGTACCATGTTCTGATCTGACTAAGACGGTGTTGAAATATGCTTATAATTTGCTAATAATGATCATAAGTTCATACTCTGCACACAGATTCAACAGTTTTTCACCAATACTATTACACTCGATGGTTTTGTCGCTGTAAGGTCCAAGATAGTTGAAAAATGGCTGAGGTCACCCATTGCAATTAGTCTGCCTTTGTCGTTGACTTTATTTATAATTTCTGACAAGTTGTCGAAAAAACTCCCCTCTTTCTTCTTCATTGTGGCCATCATTACAACGCGTACACTTGTATTAGCGTCGTTGTTTCACTTCCTTCTGCCATTTTTATTTGTATGCTTTTTGTCTTATATGTACTATGTATCTGTGATACATTTTGCAATCTCTGGTTGCACTATAAACCAAATCTCCTGTTTTGCCCTTCCTTGTGTTGTAAAACCACTCCATATTAATAAATAGATTAGGTGCATTTCTTTCATGCTTGATCTTTTTCACCTCACGCACGAAACCTCCATGATATCAATCTTCTTCCTTTTCATAAATTCAACTATTCCGAGCTCTTAATTGGTTCGCCCGCAGACGTTCCAATTGCCCATTTTCCTTGCTATTTTGGCTGGTCTTCTTTTTACATTACTGGTCACATTTCGATTGAGATCTTCCTTTGTTTCATTTTTGGCAGGCGAAAGTTCACTGGTGGCTTGCCGGGCCAATCTCAGTTCTGTGTTTGTATCAGTTGATTTATGTTTGCAATTACCGCCTCTTTTTGCTCTGGTCTTTTTGATACCACGGATGCGCAAGACGTTGATCTATTTGAGAATTCGAAAGTGTGAGAGCATTCATGTGATCCCCTGTGTTAGGGGACATGAGGTATGCAATCTCAACCCACGTGTAAGCAGGTCAGCTCTTGTGTATTTCAGAACAGTCTTGGGGATCAAGATGCTGAGCAGCGCATGAGCTGCAGTGGTCAGCGACCCATAGCTGACTGCTAGCATTAGGGCCAGCGAACCAAAGCTGCCAAGACCCTTCTACACCTCCACGCGGTGATCCTGGATAACAGGCTGCAGCAGGGCAGACTGGCTAATGAGAAGGGATCGAAGAGGGAATGCTAACCCGGTACTCAAAAACTGCTTGCTAAAGTCGGATGTGTTGGACCAAAAGGTGCAAATATCGCAGTCAAGCTGTAAGCTACGACACACTGCATTCCGTTCTCTGGACTACATTCTGCTACTTAAGCCCTTTCAGTGTTTGGTAGTTGGAGATTGAGAATGAACGAAGCCAAGCCATCCTGATAACCATTTAAACATGTATACTGTTCAATACTGTATGTATTAAACTAGAAACCTCTTATGTAACAAAACTCATAATGACATTGTTAATATTATATCTCATCCAAACTAAGCACCCTCTTACAATGGACGGATTTATTGATGACAGTTGATTTGTTAAATAGGATCAAGTCCTAGCCAGAGACTGAGTAAGGGTGCTGATGTCGTGCTAACCCGGTACTCAAAAAATACTTGCTGAAGTCGGAGTGTTGGACCGAAAGGTGCAAATATCGCGGCCAAGCTGTAAACTACGACACAACGCATTCCGTTCTCTGGACTAAATTCTGCTGCTTACCCTTTAAGGGTTTGGTAGTGGGAGATTGAGAACGAACGAAGAAGAAGAAGAAGAACGTCTTGGTACTGTCGACGAACGGGTTATCAGTCACCATGGTGTTTGTCCTGGGCCCCAAGTGCTATCTCGTTGCGCACTACTTACAGCGTTAACGGGGCGCTGTCGAGATTTTGACGAGATAAACACATGGACAAATACTCGCAATGGTCACAATTAGCCCGTCCAAGTGTCCGAAATGTTCACACGTTAACACATTATGTTCACAACTGTAAGCTGCTAACTAGCGCAAACTGTATTCCGAAACTGAGGTCAGAATGAAACATAATTAACACAAACAACGGTCTAAAAATGTGCGGAGCCTGTCCGGCGCGGCCATGTCTGTTTATATTGGATAAATAAACATTGGGAAAAAATTAATGACAAAAATGTTAAAGTACATTAAAGTTAGGCCTAAGTTTAATCAACATTTTAAAATGGGTATGGTCAGATACCGAACCGAGACGAGAACACAAACAAAACCTACGTTACGACCAATAGGCCTTCATCAGGGACAACAAATAACACCAATACTGAACTAGCAAATCAACATATAAGGAACAAATGGTCTACTTATCTGTTAGCAGACCCAGCCTGTCAAAGCGACAGGTTGGGTTGCAAGCTCGACTGAAAATGAAAGTAAGCGGTCAAATAAGGTGGCCAGGAGATCGTAAGAAGTGAGGGGGATGAGCCGGATAAGTCAGTGGTGGCCAAATATTGAAAAGGCCAAATAGTGATCCAAGTGAGAGAACAAAAAGAAGCTGATATAAGCCGGGAGGGGGTGAAATTAATATAGGAGTGGTGGGGAGGGGAGGGGGACTGGTAGAAGAAGGGGAGGGGAGGGGCAATGGAAGACAATTAGACGGAGACCAGTATGAGATTTCAAGAAAAGGTGTGGACGATATTAATGTCATGCGGTTGGAGGCAACCCATTCTGGAGATAAGTTTAATCTTAAGGGCGAATCGATGACGATCGTCAGAGAAGCAAGAAACTAGACCAGTGACACTAACGTCAGCCTTAGCCCGGTGCTCAGGACCATTGAAGTGGCTGGCAATAGGGAAACCCGTGCGGTTGCTGATATCGTTGAGGTGTTGGCGGAAACGCTCACGCAGTTCCATACCAGTTTCCCCAATGTATGTCATACCACAATGGTGGCAGATGATAGAATATATGAGGTTACGGGAATTGCATGTGAATCCCTCTTTGATCAATAAACATTCAACATCTGCATTGCGAAATGTGACCATACACAACCTCATATTAATGACATTGAGAATGGCTTAGAATTCGGTGGCCACAGTCATAATACAAATATATATCCCCAGAACAGCACACGATGAAGAGAAGGTAGACGAGATGTATTGTACTCTAGAGAAAATACAGAGGAGATCAAAGGCCATAGATAATGTCATGATAATGGGAGATTGGAATACTAAAACTGGGAAACGGCTCTGATGAGGACGTAGTTGGGAGGAACGGGCTCAGTACTAGGACTGCAAAGAGGAAAAGGCTAGTAGATTTTTACCACAGTGAAAACTACATTTTAACAAACACCTGGAATGAAGTGATGAATAGAAGGAGACACACATTGAAAAGGCCAGGGAATCTGGTGAGATATCAAATAAATTATATCTTAGTGAAAATAAGATTTAGAAACCAATTTTTTTAAATAGATTACTTTTCTAAGTGCAAAAGCTAATACTGATCATAGTTTGCTTATAATGAAATGCCAACTAAGATGGAAGAAACCAGGAAAATCACAAGATTAGTTCTGACTCACTGACTCCAATGCAGGCAGGCAACTATAAATTGCTCACCCTAGAGTAGGCATTCATCTAGAAATCGCCGAGTATGACGCAAGTAGCCAGCTATGAACTGCTGACTCTGATGCAGGCAGTTAGCTATGAGATGCTGGCTGCTGTCAGCTCCTTCTTTGTCTATTCGACCCAAATGGGACTGTCTGAAAACTGGTTGTATACAGACTCTGCAAAGTCTTCTAAACCAGTATAAAGACGTTAAGTTTTAAGTTTAAGAAAACAAGCGGCAAATATTTAGATTTGGGAAACTGAACAATACGATACGCACTGACTACGCTCCACTCTGTGTGCGAAAGATACAGTATGAAAATTAACATATAAAACAGAAATGCTGTTGATAAGCAGATCGCCTGAAAATATGAACATTATGGTAAACGGGACCAGTTATATAAACAGCTAGTATATAAACAGATGCAGAAATGCAAGTACTTGTGCAGTGTTTTCACACATGATGGAGGTTTAGACAATATAAATTTAGTTGAGGTGCCAAAAAGTAAATGCAATTGCATACCAGCTGTCACCATTATTGAAACACGCTAACACAAACATGTCCACAAAAAGACTGCTGATGATCAGTATATTTATATCAACTCTCTGTTACCAGTACCAAACGTGCACTTTAACACAATTTCTAGCGAGAAAGATCATGACATGTGAGATGAGATGCTTCCGGTAAACCATCAACGTAACCAGGAGCGACAGATTGAGCAATGAAGAGATGCGAAAAATCGCTGAAGCATGACCCTATATTGAATATATTGATCGGCTCCCTAATGAGAATGCAAACTGACCCTGTGCATCTATAACGCATAACGATCTGATTTTCGCAACCGTGGCAGACTGAGAACTAGATATATAAGAAATGTTGAGGATATTCTAGATCATCAGTCACAATGAGCGAACTAAAGCCTTTATAAGAAATTTAAATACTACAAAAACCTAATGAAAAGATGACATCACAAATGCCATGATCCAGCATCTAGGATCCACAGCCAGACACAAGCTCCTACTAATATCTAACCAATCATGGATTACTGGACAATTTACAGACAGATGGCAAGTGGCACTCCCATAAGAAAGAAACAGCGGAAGAAAACCAGAAAATCAAACTACTGACCAATCAACTTACTGAGCTGTCTGGGCAAGGTCATGGACAGAATGGTCAACACGAGACTGCTGACACGACTGGGGAGAAACTGCTTGCTGGACAACTCACAATCTGCTTTTAGGAAAAACCGCAGTACCGAAGATCAGCTAGTATATCTAGCCCAGGAAGGAGCCGGTGATTTCCACGAAAACAAAAAAAAAGTACTGGCTGTCTTTGTAGACCTAACTAAGGCCTTCGACAAGGTGTGGAAAGAAACTTAAGTTGCTAAAAAAAAGAATCGAAGCAAGCATGTTTAGCAGGATACGAGACTTCCTCCAGTACCGCACAGCAAGAGTAAAACTTGATGGATACAGCCACTGTGTCAACCTCACGCAAGGTGTGCCACAAGGAGGAATAATCCAGTCCACTTCCTTTATAATGTGCATCAGCGATATTGCAGAGGGAATTTGGAGGTATTTAAACAGTTAGGGATGAAAAGAAAATTAGTGACCGAAATCAGGGTTAGATAGTTACGTTATTCTGGTCATATAACGTTATATCTGTTTGTTGAAGACCAAACTAGAGAGTGGGGTGGAAGGCAGTCTTAAATGAGGCAGACAACGTTTGAAGTGGATTGATAAAATCAGGAGATGAACTGGAAAACACCTCTCAGATTGCACCATTACAATATAGAGTACACTGGAAATCCATTGCAGCCGACCTTCGATGCGGAGATGGCACTCCGTCTGAACTGACGCCTTCTTAACAGATGCCTACGAAGTATAATAGACATAAAGTGACAGGACATGGTGAAGAATGAAGACCTTTGGGAAAGATGACAACAACAGCCACTGGAACAACAAATTAAGCGAAGAAAATGAAACTGGATTGGACATACGCTACGGAAGACACTATTTTTCTTCTTCGTTCGTTCTCAATCTCCCACTACCAAACCATGAAAGGGCTTAAGTAGCAGAATGTAGTCCAGAGACCGGAATGCGTTGTGTCGTAGTTTACAGCTTGGCTGCGATATTTGCACCTTTCGGTCCAACACATCCGACTTTAGCAAGCATTTTTTGAGTACCGGGTTAGCATTTCCTCTTCGATCCCTTCTCCTTAGCCAGTCTGCCCTGCTGCAGCTTGTTATCCAGGATCACCGCGTGGAGGTGTAGAAGGGTCTTGGCAGCTATAGCTCGCTGGCCCTGACGCTAGCAGTCAGCTATGGGTCGTTGACCACTGCAGCTCACGCGCTGCTAGACACCATTCAACATAACCAGACAGGCTCTTACAAGGAAATTCTCAAGGAGAGAGAACGAGAGAGAGAGAGAGGGTGGGGGGTGGGGGGGGGGGGGAAGACCCACAACTACACGTGAGAATGAGCTAAGATTAAATGATTACACATGAAGAGAGACAGAAAGAGCATCTCAGGGCCGTGTTTGCTGGTGGATGTTGTCAATGATCTGTGCACCGAGAGGAGCGACGGGCTCTGGTTGATTTGCAGAATTTCAGTTCTTCAGTAGTATCAGCATATCATACATTAACTTAAGTTAACTGACAATTGAGAAAACTTGGAAAGAAGAGTTGGATAACAGTAAAAGAAAGGTGCAACAATAGTGGAATGAAAAGGTACATTTTACGTGATTGTATCATTGTTGCTTGTTTGATATTTTAAAACTACAGACCTTGTCATTGTGGTTATAGCGTGTGGTAGCGGGCATGTGGTTTGCTTTTTAAGGTTATAGGTTTACCTTTCTTACCCTTCAGTGTGGATGAGTGCGCGCGTGTATCTGTTTGTAAAATGTTGTTATAAATGTTTCACTATTGCAGATTGCAGTACATTACTTTAGTCAATTCTTTCTGTACGTGGAGAAGTGCTCATATCGCGTAAAAACCCCTGACATGTCCAACTAACCTGAACACTGTGTGATTCGAACCCGCAACGTTGGGTTTGCAAACCGAGTTTGCATTCGAGTTACCCGCCTGGTGTTTGTCTTATTGGCTGTTCTATATTTGAAGACAGAGCCACTATTGACAATGCTAATATTATGAATAAGGTTAAGTGAAACAGCCGTACTTTTTATAACTGAAAGGGAAGTTCCAGGTCATTTGTTTTACCGGTGGGGACGGCGTGGGCTAGTAGTTAAGTGACACGGCTCACAACCGAAGGTGCTGGGTTCGACCCCCATCATAGCACCGACCGTTACCCCGGGGAAGCAAATCCTTAGAAAATGCAGGAGGAAGCAGCCTCTTACATAAAATGGATGCTGAAGTCGGATACACTGGGCCGACAGGCGCAAAATCAAAACCACAGTGCAACGCACATCGCCTTGGGAAATAGAGAAATAAAAAAACCATTTGTTGTATCAGCGTTTAACGTGAGAGAAAAATAACAACAGTGTCAGGCAGAACATAGTAATCAAGATGCTGATCTCACGTCTTCGTAGGGTTCATGGAAACAGTCTGTGACTCAGCAGTCTGGACAACGAGGTGGGGAACAATACTATAATCCCCATACTAGTCAGCTTACTGAGAAGCCTCGCATTGCACTACAGCCACGAAGACCACTGTTCGCCTTCTCAAGTACATCTCGGGATGAGAGAACAGACACTACAACAATCTTGAAAGAAACGTCGCTCATCTGAGTCGCCCTGTACCTCTACAGAGGCGGATGTCCATGTACAGGTCCCAGCTCTGGTGGGAGATGGATATAGCCGGGAGAAGGATTTTCTACTTAGCGGGTTAGGCTCGAGCAGCTTATTACTCCGCTTCGTCAGGACAAGTGCCGTGGAGGGTGGTTAACAAAAGTGCGAGTCCATTTTAATAGACTAAAACGCTAGAACGAAGTAGACCCACAGCCTATTAGGCGTCATCTGTGCTACTCTGAGAAAAACACATAACCATGACCAGTGTTATGCCATGTCACACAGTTATTCGCCTCTAACGGTATGCTCTCTGTGGGACAGTAGTGATATTCTTGTTCTTGTCATACACAAAGACCCCGGCGTACTTCTTCTTTGTTTGTTCTCAATCTCCTGCTACCAAGCCTTGAACAGGGCTTTGCAAGTAGCAGGATGTAGTCCGGAGAACGGAATGTGCTGTGTCGTTAGTTTACAGCTTGACTGCGATATTTGCACCTTTAGGTCCGACACATCTGTCTTCGGCAGGCGCGGGGGACCACTGGAGTGGTCAAGAAACGTTGTAAGGAAATAAATTAACTCAGTACAAATGACTTCGAACCATAAATACGTAACATACAATATACCACCATAATCAAGGCACTGCTAATTGCTGTTTATATAATAAAAATATATTAATTAAAAAAAGTAGTAGTTAGATGCATGCTGCTAGTCCGACCATTACTTTTCCAATGGGTAAAAGATGACGTTAATTGTGTACGGAACCACAGGAGTCAATCAACATGGCGTCTTCAGACAGAACATCTTTGGAACATCCATGGTATATCGCTCTTCTGGGCCTTGCCGAACATTTTCGCACGTCAAATCCACCAAATATTAGATTATGCATTCATTGTTTGCAGTCTGTGTTTAACTGTAACCCTCCACCTCACATTGAAGCACGGACTCATCTTCAGCTTGGTAATATTCTTCTGACTCATGCTAAGAACACTGATATTGCAAGGACCCATTTAGAGAAGGCGGTAAGTGAGGCGTGCGAAAGTCCAGGTTGTAAACAGTGTAAATCAGTAGTGTAATTTTGTACCATACAAGATATATACATATTGTAATCTCTGATTTTTAGCTACAGGTAATTAGCAAGTCAATTGTTTATTCGCCTGCTGTCTTTTCAGGCAAGTCAGTAGCGAGTAGTGAGAAGTGACTTACAGACTGAGACAAGAAGTGACAGTACTGCCAGTAGAGTCTAGATAGTATAATTATAATATTGTTATTTTGTACTAACTATAGACCTATTATTATTATTTAGATCTATTAGTAATTAGTCTATTTATTATTATATTTTTTATTATAGTATAAAATAGTTTAAACTACTGACACTGTTGACGTTGACTGAGCGAGTGTGATTAACAACATTTAAACTATTATTTATTAATTTTCATCATTATCGTTTGGGTGCTCCGTCCGGCGACTGGTTGTAAGGTTGTTTGAGTATAGCTACTAATGACAGGGCGTTGCTACGGTAATCCTGCTCAATTCGAGAGGAATCGCAGGTCTCAGACACTTGGTCCACGTGCTTGGCTGATAAGCCAATGGTGTGAGGCTACCATCTGAGGGATTACGGCTGAACGCCTCTAAGCCGGAATCCCACCCTGAATCCCAGCACCACTGCGACGGGAGACTATGATATAGTTGGGACCTGGGGCTCGCGTTTCAGCCCGACCCGGTCGAGCCGCAGAAAGAGGTCTCTGCCGTCCCGCCGATCAAAGTGGGCGGGGAGCTGCTCGATATTCACCCCATACGACGTTGAGGTGGGAAACAACTAGTAGAAGACTTGAGTTCTCGGTCGGGGTGTCGTAAGCAGTAGAGCAGCCACCTGACTGCGAACTGTTGAGACTCAGCCCTTGATCATGAGATATGTCCGCACACCAGGCGAATAGCATCTCCGTGCCATGACTAGACTTGTCCTCTGGTTAAATGCACTCCTGCCTCGCTCTTTACCTCTGTCTGCTATCAGTCATCCCAATGGACGCAGAAGAGATGCAGGCCAGCGGACATAGCACGTCTGCCCTATTGTGACAACCTCCCAGGTGGCGGGGAATGCTAGGTGTACCATCACTGCATAGAAGCCGAGAAAATAAAGGGAGCAAGGAGATACCTCACTCACATGCATATGCTACATTTCTGGTAGGACATGACAATCCTGGGACACAGACACACTGGACTGCCTCTCTTCCGAGATACTTGAAAAACTAGTACATACAGTCCATCAAATCATATCATATCATCACCACACCTTATAGACACAAGTGGGGAAGACTCGATAGTCCTGCAAGACATCTTCCCTAAGAGAGACAACTCTGACCAAAAACAACCGCTGCCTTGCAGATAGGCTGGGGACAGCCAAAGGCTAAGGAGGGCATCCCTACAGAAACGCCTGTTGAAATCGGATGCACTGGGCCACAGGCTTAACAAAACAGTGCAACGTATATCGCTGTAACCAGCGTACGAAGAAGAAGAAAGAAGAAGTTTGAGTATAGTATGTATCTTCATTTGACCATATGCTCTGGTTGCTCAGTCCGGGGACTGGTTGTAAGATTGTTTGAGTATGTCTCTCCATTTGATCCTATCCTTTGGTTGCTCAGTCCGGAGATTGGATGTAAGGTTGTTTGAGTATAGTATGTCTCTCCATTTAACCCTATCCTCTTCACCTCTCTTCATTTCAGCATAGGTTCTTACTTTAATGTTCCTGCATGCCTGTGACTGTGAGGTAAAATTGAATCTTAGATGCTGTGGTCCTCTCTTCCCTTGAATCTTTCCCTCTAGTATCTTCTGTAGAAGACTTTCATGTCTCATATTGGGACCCAGCCAACTCAACCAACGTTTTTGTATCATTTGCAATATTTTAATATAATTATAAGTTGAATAACTAGTCTAGTTTAATATTATTTTTAAATTCTGGATCCAGTCGTCTTATCTTGCTGAATGCACCAGTCATGCATTAGGTGTAACGGACACTCGCAATTGAGTATGTGCGTTTTTATTATCACTTCATGTATAATTTTGATATAAAATCAGGAGATGTAGCATTCACGCATTATTGCATTACACAGAGATATGGTAAAGGTAGTCCAATAACAGACACTTATGTCTGTTAAAGTGTTAGAGACTTCATTGTACGAGGCCACACCTTGTGTATGAGATGGTGTGGCAAGCCCCCTTCCTCGCTTTCTTTTTTTTCATTAACAGTAAGCCTGGTTTAAATTTAGAGCTGGGTTGATTGGAGCATGCTGGTAGAGAGAGTTGACCTCCATTCCATTGCGTGAAAAGTGAGTGCTCCACTACTATGCTAATCAGACCCTCAATCAAGAGACAGTAAGAGTAGCCAAAGATCAATGTAGGATTCATTATGCTCCATCCTCAAATTGCCTGCTAGTTATGCTGATATTTCATGAGCTGTAAGATTGGCACTGTAGAGTTATACACGGAGGACAACTCACAGAGCCATTCAAAATTAAATCAGAGGTACGACAGGGTTACCTACTGTCGCCTTTCCTGTTCATCATGGCAGTGGTCTGGATTATGAAAGTAACAACAAATGAGAGAAATGGAATCCAGTGGACCTTGAATAAACAGCTGGAGGACCTGGATTTTGCGGATGATATAGCCCTTCTGTGCAAAGGAAACTGGATAGACTGGATTATACCTCTGAACAAGTCGGTTTGAAGATTAATGAGGAGAAGACAAAAATAATTAGGGTCGATGCAGCCCACACAGAACCAATCAGGTTGAGAGGAATGCTACTGGAAGAGGTAGAGGTATTTACATACATAGGAAGTATCATCAACAAGGAAGGAGGGACAAACAAGGATATACAAACAAGAATACAAAAAGCAAGAATTGCATTTGGAATGTTGAAACCCATATGGAACTCCAAGAGAATAAGAAGGAAGACAAAAATAAGGATTTTCAATTCAAATGTAAAGCCAGTCCTGCTGTATGGAGTGGAAACCTGGAGGATGACCAAAGGTAATGACAGGAGACTGCAGGGTTTTGTCACCAGATGCCTGAGAAAGATTCTTGGTATAAAATGGTTTGGCAAAGTTACAAACAGAAATCTTAGGAAGAAAGTGAAAATGGATGGGTCATACATTAAGAAATACCCAGGTCAGTATCACCAAGGAATCCTTGTCATGGAACCTCCAGGGAAGGAGAGGCATAGGCAGACCAAGAATTACATGTAGACGAGATCTGGAGGCGGAAGTAAAGAAAACAGGAAAAAGCTGGAAGGAAGTGGAAAAGATTGCACAGGACAGAGCTGCATGATGAGAGTAGGTTAATGGTCTATGCACCCCTGGGTAATAGAAGACAAAAGAGAAGATTGTCACACTATGAGCCACTTTATCCACACAATAGGTTTCAGTCGCTCAGGATGTAATCATGCATGTATTTGAATTCTCCTTACACAGACACGTTCAGACTCTTAATCAACTACAGAGGGTTGTGCCAGTTTTTTTTGTTTTGTTTTTGCGTTGCCTTATTTCTCTAATCCCCAAGGCGGTGTGCGTTGCACTGTGGTTTTTATTTTGCGCCTGTTGGCCCAGTGCATCCGACTTCAGCATGCATTTTATGTTAGGGCCTGCTTCCTCCTGCATTTTCTAAGGGTTTGCTTCCCCGGGGTAACGGCCGGTGCTATGATGGGGATCGAACCCAGCACCTTCTGGTTGTGAGCCGTGTCACTTAACGACTAGCCCACGCCGTCCCTGTGCTAGATTTAATTTTTAAGGTTTGTTCCTCTAGATAGTGCTCTTCAACCTTTTTATTCCTGGCGCCAACTTTTATAACTCTCTGCACGGGTAAATTTTCCCTACCGCCCACTAAAGTCTAAATTGAAGAAAACTCGGCGATCGTCCACAGAGTCTGTGTATTTTTGATGTTTTAAATCAAGTAGCATGTCCTTCACAGCTGTCTGAAAGAAACTTGATCTTGAGCTAAAGTTAAAGCCTGCTCAAGAGTCATGCCCAAGCATTCTTAACTTAACTTAATGTCTCTATACTGGTTTAGAAGACTCTGCAGAGTCTGTATACAACCAGTTTCTTGGAGGGTGGTTAACTGTTGTGCAAGTCCATCTTAATAGACACAAACACTAGAGTGAAGTATACCCGCAGCCTGTTAGGCGCCATCTATGCTGCTCTTAACAAACCACCTAACCATGACCTGTGTTATGCCATGTCACACAGTTAGTCGCCTCTTACGACATGCTGTCTGTGGGGCAGTGGTGCTATTCTTGTCATTGTCATACACAAAGATCCCCACAGACCACTCGACATCTTGGTGCTATCAACTTCTTGGTCTGCCTCTGCTTCTCTTGCCCGACACCATACCTTCCATTACCATTCTCTCAAAACCGCCGTGTCTCTTGATGTGGCCAAAGTATTTACATTTTCTGTTTGTGATGATATTTATGAACCAGCTCTCCTCTATGCCCAACTCTTGTAAAATGTCTGCATTTTTCTTTTTTTCGGTCCACCGTATTCTGAAGACCTTTTTATAACATTTCAATTCAAATGACTCAAGGTTTGGGGTAACTGTCCATGTTTCACAGCTGTATGCTGTCACTGGAAAAATACAGGTTCTAAAAATTTTTGATTTTATTGGCTTGCTGGTATTCTGCGAGTTTCCTCAGGTTGTGTTTTTAACTCAGCATGTAATTATTCTGCTACCGCCCACCTGAATGTTAAAATTGCCTACTAGTAGGTGGTAGCACCCAGGTTGAAGATCACTGGTCTAGATCTACTGTATTCAGCTAAATGCTTGCACCCTTCAAATACTGGTACTATCTTGATGAACGGGATATGGTTATTTGCCATGTGCTATGAATATGAACAGTTATACTGAATCAAGAGCCTGTCAATGCTGTGGTTGTTTTTTCATGAAAATCACTACAATTGATATAGTGTGACAAAGAAAAGAGCACTACCACACTCAGAGCATGTCGTGAAAGGTGACTAACAGTGCTTGTGTAATCCCTGCAAGGTAGGAGCATCTCCAACTCATGGGATTACATACACTGCTGCTTCTTCTTTGTCCTTACCACCTTGGGATATGTAGACCATCAACTAATCCTCTCCAAGTAAACCTGTCCTGTTCTATGTTCTCTAGTTCTTTCCATTTTCTTCTCGTTTTTTTTTGGGTATCTGCCTTGAGGGTGCCACAACAGAGATGGCCTAGGCATACTGTCATGGGGTTTTAGCTATGTATGGCCTATCCAATGCTACCTTCATCTTAAGATTTCCTGTTTCACCTGTCCTTTTCCTGTTTTCTCCTTTAGGAATTTGTTTGTAACCGTTTCAAACTTCTGCAGGTCTAAAAGTTTCTTAGATATTTGTCGATGAAGCGCTGTAATCTCTTAATATTACATTTGGTCATCTGCCATATTTCTGCTCCATATAAAACTAACGACTTCACATTGGATTTGACGGTCTTCTGCTTGGTATGCATTTTAATCAGTTTAGAGTTTTGTATGGTTTTTAAACATTACGTGAGTCCCAGGATGCTGATGAAGTACTTTTCCCTCTGTAATGTAATTTGAGTGGTTTTTCCTGCCTCCCACATGATTCTAACATTGCAAGTGTCGGTTCTAGAGTCTTCCTTGTTGTAACAAAGGAGGTGGACAAACCCATTTCATTACAAATTTTGCTGGTCCAACATCGCAGACCTAATTGAAAAGCCTTTCTCCTTCAAGGATGTCTTGTAAGATAAATTAATTGGTGTTTTTGTATGAGGGAAGTTTTTAATGGGATGGGAAAGCTGGTCCCACACTGAAGCCTTCTCATTTGTAATAGGGAGGGCATGCCATGATGGAGTTACTCTGTCATTCACACAGGCCTAAAAGATTGTTGAGCATGCCAGAGGCTTTGAAACAATAACCCCCATATATAGAGAGGAAAAAAGAGTGAATAACTTGTAATTCCAAGAGATTAGAAGAAGAAGGTATAGAGTGAAGTAGGAAGAATTCTTACAGAAGTTAAAGTCCACGACATCAGCACCCTTACTCTGTCTCTGGCTAAGACTTGATCCCATTTAACAAATCAAGTGTCATCAATAAATCCGTCCATTGTAAGAGGGTGCTTAGTTTGGATGAAATGTAATATTAACAATGTCATTATGAGTTTTGTTACATAAGAGGTTTCTAGTTTAAGGCATACAGTATTGAACAGTATACATGTTTAAATGGTTATCAGGATCGCTTGGCTTCGTTCATTCTCAATCTCCAACTACCAAACACTGAAAGGGCTTAAGTAGCAGAATGTAGTCCAGAGAACGGAATGCGTTGTGTCGTAGCTTACAGCTTGACTGCGATATTTGCACCTTTTGGTCCAACACATCCGACTTTAGCAAGCAGTTTTTGAGTACCGGGTTAGCATTCCCTCTTCGATCCCTTCTCCTTAGCCAGTCTGCCCTGCTGCAGCCTGTTATCCAGGATCACCGCGTGGAGGTGTAGAAGGGTCTTGGCAGCTTTGGTTCGCTGGCCCTAATGCTAGCAGTCAGCTATGGGTCGCTGACCACTGCAGCTCATGCGCTGTTCAGCATCTTGATCCCGGTTATCAGGATAATTCATCATCAAGTGCTGTCTCCGCAACGGAGGTTGACATTAATGGAACTCCATCTGTCTTTGTCCCGAGCCAGACTGGTACATGCAGTCAAACTGTGTCCCGATCACATCCTGATGTTGCTTGTACCTTTGTCACCCTTTGGCCGTGTACCTGCGCTCCAAAATAACCTTAAGCAGACTGTCATGGCACTTGACATGACCAAAATATATATTTTTTTCTGATTTTTTATTATTTCAACCTAGAGTTGTTCCAGAATCTTATTATTGGTTTTCCTATCTTTCCAAGAAACTCGTCCAAGTCTTCTGAATACCCACATTTCAAAGGCTTCAATTCACTTTTGCATTTTTTTGGTCAGGGTCCACATTTCTACAGTTTCTGAATAATTTAAGTTGCTTGTATTTGTATGCTTGAATGCATAGTATTGCAATTCTTCTTAATTGAATTTGTATCTTTCATTTTCCATTAGCCCTGTCCTGAAATGTTGAAAATGAATATTTCTTTAATGTGTTGGATATGTGAAGATGATATTGACAGAAAGGAGGAAAATAACAATTTAATTGTTTTGTTTATTTTGGTAACATTTTTAGAGAATATGTGAATATAATAAATGATAATTTAAAAATAATCTGTAGATTATTTTCCACGTTAAAATGGTACTTTACAATGAAATAAGAGGCTTAGATTTATGAGCCTAGAAGTGTGGATTGTGTTCATAGATTTATTTAAGCCATTGTCATTATATAAATAACAGTGGAGGACAAAAAAACGCATGCATTGCAGACCGCTTATAAAATGAGGCACAGCTATAATCATACTTATATAATCATAATCATACAGAGGGGAATTGTTGACCACACATATTGTTGTTGTTGAATGGCCACAATGAGTAGGATTACTCTTGTGTGTGAAGAGGAAGACTAGCATCTGGTCAGGCAAAATATACTGATCAGACATGTTAGTCAGGGTCAGGCAAAACATACTGGCCAAGAACCTCACCTCGGCTTTCTAGTAGCCCTCCCTGGAAATGGGCTGTTTTCATGGCAGCCTGGAATACAAGGTGAGGGATCAACGTGATCCCTGTTGTAGTAAGTGACACGCAGATGAAGCCAAACATAGCACAACATCCTGGCGTACCCTGGTTCACCTCCATCAGCACGCTCGGGATGTGGGGAAAACTACTACAACCCGCCACTTAACACCCTTTTCAGGGCACACAAAAGAGTAACCTACTTATTGTGGGCATTTGTAAACAACATCTTTTCTGAGAGATACTTGCACAGCACTGTTTCACCTGGCGCGCTAACGTGATACAGGATTAGAGAAAGCAAACCGCCCGAAAGAACATACAACTCCACAGCCGACTCCTCATGTGAGTGCCTCAGGTGCGATAGAGTTTGCCGTGCTAAGATTGGACTTTACAGAAGTGAGAGCACAGCACAAGTCTGATGCTGTCACCATTTTTGCTTGTGAAGGACAACTATTATTACAATTATTGTTATATTCTTCATACATCCTTGTATATTCTTCATAATTGATTTTTTCCCCATTTTTTTCAGTGGACAATAGCATTAACAGTATCCTGAAAAGTTAAGAATGAATATTTCTTAAAGCTTGTTGGATGTGTGAAGACAATAGGGGCAGAAAAGAGGAATATACAAGTTTCATTATTTTTTTTTTTTGTGTGTGTACGTAAAATAGTGAGAGATTGTGATAATTTAAATAGCTGTAGAGTTCTTTGTACATTAAAATAAATACTTGAAAAGGAAATAGAGGCTTAGATTTACGAGTCAAGAAGTGAGTGATGTCATTGGTGCTGGTAGATTTACTGAAGTCATTGTCTCAGTGGTCCCATCATTGGTGGAAGAATTTCAGGAAGGCCTTTTTGGAAATGCAGTACAGCTGAGTAATAAAACATTCCACATAATGACTTCTTGTCATTCAAATCTGTCCCTTTCAGTGGCATTTAAAAAAAAAGACTTTGAGAACAGTCAAGAATAGTGCGCTTAGGTAATGTTTTTAGGTCAACATGACTTTGACGTTTCATCATTTCGCGGCAATTTAAAATCTGATGGGAGTTCACTACACTCAACTCACTCATAGGCTGAATGCCAGCAACTGATTCTCTCTGTGTGTGGAACAAAGTTCTACCTTATAATGAAAGGGACCGAACTCATCCTCTTCTACCAATGAAAGGGACTGAACTCATCCTCTTCTACCAATGAAAGGGACTGAATTCATCCTCCTCTTCTACCTTAATGAAATGGAGTGAATTCATCCTCCTCTTCTACCTTAATGAAATGGACTGAACTCATCCTCTTCTACCATAATGAAAGGGACTGAACTCATCCTCCTCTTCTTCTACTATAATGAAAGGGACTGAACTCATCCTCCTCTTCTTCTACTATAATGAAAGGGTCTGAACTCATCCTCCTCTTCTTCTACTATAATGAAAGGGACTGAACTCATCCTCTTCTACCATAATGAAAGGGACTGAATTCATCCTCCTCTTCTACCTTAATGAAATGGACTGAACACATCCTCTTCAGTACCATAATGAAAGGGACTGAACGCATCCTCCTCTTCTACCATAATGAAAGGGACTGAACGCATCCTCCCTTCTACCATATTAAGGCATCCTGACACAATGAAGTTGGTTCGATGAGTTATTTCCAATTACCAGAACTAATAACATTCTTCTACCTTGAGGTGTAGAAAGATTCTTTGATTTTTCTTGTGAATATAGTTTCCACTGCATTTGGTAGCCCAGCTCTCCTTACCTGCCTCCTATAACACCTGATAACACATGGGCCCACAGAAAGAAATAATAGATCATGCATTTGACTGATGTGGCTACTATCATTATTTTCCATAACATTTGCCAAGATTCCACATATAGATGATGTCCGGTTTGAATCAGCCTGTGTTTTGGCTCAGGTGTATACTGAAAAACAGGTAAGTCACCAACAAAATTTGACAACAATTTTGTTAGCATTTAATTAATTTGTTTGTTATTGAATGGTATGAAGATGCTGAGCAGCGCATGAGCTGCAGCAGTCAGTGACCCATTGCTGAATAGCTGACTGCTTTCATCAGAGCTGCCAAGTCCCTTCTACACCTCCACGCTGTGATTCTGGATAACATTCTGCAACAGAGCGGGCTGGTTAAGGAGAAGGAACCAAATAGGGAAGGCTAACCCGGTACTCAAAAATTGCTTGCTGAAGTTGTATGTGTTGGACCGAAAGGTGCAAATATCACAGTCAAGCTGTAAACTACGACAACGCATTCCATTCTCTGGACAACATCCTTGCAAAGCACTGATGTGGCATCTGGAAGAAAAACGAATACTAATTCCACAGCAAGCAGGCTTTAGACAGCACAGATCCACTGAGGACCAGGTCATCCTCATAGCCCAGGAAATAGAAGATGCCTACCAGGCACAGAAACACACAGTAGCGGTTTGGGTGGACCTGGAAAAGGCATTTGACAAAGTCTGGAAAGATGGACTTAGAGTCAAGCTAAGGAGAAGTGAAGTTTGTGGGAGAATGTACAAGTGGATCAATCACTACCTCAAACAAAGAACGGCCAGAGCCCAAGTACAAGGGCAGATGAGCAAAAAGGTGACACTCGAGCAGGGAGTACCCCAAGGGGGAGTACTGTAACCCACACTCTTCCTGGTGTATATAAACGACATTACAGAGAATACACCAAGAAGAGTCCATAGCTCAGTGTTTGCAGACGATCTGGCTATGTGGACCTCTGAAAAGAATATCACCATAGCAAGAAATCGGATGCAGCAGGCCCTAACATCGCTGGAAGAGTGGGCGAACTCATGGCTGGTCAAAATAAACGAGGAGAAAACCACATGCACAATATTCTCGCTTTCAAACAAACCACAAAACACCAAATTAAGTCTAAATGGCAAATTGCTGCAGCCAAACGACAACCCAAACTATCTGGGAGTCACATTTGACCGGCGCATGGCATTGAAAAGTCAGATCGAGAGAAACCGAATGAGAGCCAGAGAAAGAATGGCAATCATGAGGAAACTAGCTGGCACAAGCTGGGGAGCAGATGAAAGTATACTAAAGAAACTGTGCACTGGAAGAGTGAGACCAGTTCTCGAGTATGGCATTTCGGCATGGACAACAGCAGCAAAGGCGAACTTCGATAAAGTTAACAAACTTCAAAACCAAGCCATGAGAGTTATAACAGGAGGCATGAAGTCAACGCCAATTGTAGAACTTGAAAAGATTACAAAGCTGCAACCCATGACCGATAGAAGAGACTGCAGAGCCCAGCTGCAGTCAGAGAAACTCTGAAGACTGACTGACCACCCAATGCACCAGAGACTAAACAATTTGGGAACTGGGAAACTAAAGCGGAGAAACTTTGCAGAAATAGCCAAAGCAAAGATGCACGAAGATCCCATAAACGCACTAACAACACCAAAGCCAATCACTACTGTACGAAAACCTACCTGGAGGCAGGATATATTTCCAAAGGTGGTAGAAAACATACCAGGTATTGGAAACAAAAACTGCCAGACTGAAAAAGAAAGGAGAGATACTACCCTAAGCTTTATATCGAAAAACTACCCAAGCATGGAATGGACCCATGCATACATCGACGGTTCTGTAACAGACACTACACAGAACGGAGGGGCAGGAGCATTCCTGAACCTACCAAATGGCAGAAAAATAACACTGTCATTCGCTACTGGTAAGTACACAAGCAATTTCAGAGCGGAGGCAGAGGCACTGAGGGTGGCAGTGGAAGAAATGGTGACAAATAAAGAAAATGAAAGCCATATAGTCCTGCTTACAGATGCTCTGGCCGTAGTCACAGCGCTAAAAAGCCAGAAAAACACTGAGCTTAATGACTTAAGAGCAGCACTCTGTCAACTATGCCAGCAGTCCGCACCAAAAAGGGTAGTGGTACAGTGAGTCCCATCACACTGCAACATCCAAGGCAACGAGGAGGCAGACAGACTGGCAAAAGAAGGTGCAAGACTACCACAAACAGATACTAGTATGACGTACGAAGAGTCAAAACGGCTTATTAAAGCCAGATACATGACCAAATGGGAAACTGAACATACTGGCTACACCAAAAACGATGCCTATTACCAGTTGAATAGAAGAGAGCAGGTCGTTGTCTTCAGACTTCACACTGGCCACAATAGACTGAGGTACCACCTATTCAACAAATTGAAGATAGGTGGTACCGACAAATGCCCATGTGGTACCGAGAAAATGACCGCTGAGCATCTGCTGCAGAACTGCCCGACATACGAGGATCAGAGAAAGCAGATGTGGCCATCACCAGTGGAACCACAAGAGAAGCTCTATGGCAGTGTCGACAGCCTCAGGATGACCGCCGCTTTTTTCGAAAAAACAATGGTTACTGTCTGACTGCGTACGAAGAAGAAGAAGAAGAAGAAGAATGGTATGAAGATGCTGAGCAGCGCATGAGCTGCAGCAGTCAGTGACCAATAGCTGACTGCTATCGTCAGAGCTGCCAAGACCCTTCTACACCTTTACGCTGTGATTCTGGATAACAGGCTGCAACAGAGCGGACTGGTTAAGGAGAAGGAACCAAATAGGGAAGGCTAACCCGGTACTCAAAAAATGCTTGCTGAAGTTGTATGTGTTGGACCGATAGGTGCAAATATCACAGTCAAGCTGTAAACTACGACAAGACAACGCATTCTGTTCTCTGGACAATAGCCTTGCAAAGCTCTTTTTAGGGCTTGGTAGCGAGATATTGAGAACGAACGAAGAAGAAGAAAAATGGTACAGCATGAGGCAGGTTTTCTATTGGGGGTCATAGGCACCCATTTTAGGGAGAAAGAATAGGGACACTACAATACTAAGCATTTCATGAAAGATGACTAAGTAGATTGTGAATGAGGTTGGCAAGCTCATCATGTAAAGCAGAAAGTGCCAAAGAAATTAGCTCAACAAGAGAGCATAAATGATTGAATGAAGGCTTCATAGTAGAGGAAACAGAACATGATGACTGTTGTTGCTATTGCCACTCATACTTGAGTTAGGTACTCTTGGTAACTTTCTTAGTGGCAGGTTACAGATGTCTCTAACTTCTCAATGTATACTTCAGACGGTGGACCGTGTCCTTCTGGCTGTAGTGCAATGCGAGGATCCTCAGTAAATTCACCACTATAGGGGTCATAGTGTCAATCCACATCTCATTAGCCAGACTACCATGAAACAGCCTGTTTCCAGAGAGAACTATGAAAATGAGGCGGGGTATTGGTTAGTATGTTTTGCTTGACCCTGACGAACATGGTCTCATCAGTTCTTCTTCTTCGTAGTTCGTTCTCCTGTTACCAAGCCCTGAAAAGGACTTTTTCAAGTAGCAGGATGTAGTTTGGAGAACAGAATGCGCTGTATTGTAGTTAACAGCTTGACTTGCATTGTTCGGTCCGACACATCTGACTACGGCATGGCATATCTGGGTTCCGGGGTAGCCTTCCCTCTTCGACCCCTTCTCCTTAGCGAATCTGCACTGTTGCAGCCTGTTATCCAGGATCACCGTGTGGAGGTGTAGAAGGGTCTTGGCAGCTCTGGGTCGCTTATTCTGAAAGTTAGCTTTGGGTCGCTGACCGCTACAGCTCATGCACTGCTCAGCATCTTGATACCAGTCTCATCAGTAATCAGTATGTTTTACGTGACCAGACGTTAGTCTCCTCTTCTCAACATGATTACAGTGCAACAGCGTTTAGCTTGATTGTATCCCACAGCAATAAATAGCAGGTAATGTAACCCATCATGCTCCAATCTGCTGAGTTTAATGAGTACCTGGCACTGTTAGAGTTGAGGAAGGAAAGGTATTGGTCATCCAGCCTCTCAAAAACAAAGACCTCATACAATGAAGTCTCTAACACATTATCCCCAATGGCAGTGTCTACTATGGGGCTACATGGACTTTTTCAGTCACTTTTAAAATTAAAAATATGTTGGACACCATATGTACATACTTGTTAGTTGTTTTGAATGTGTTACATACTGTTTGCATTGTCATATGTATCAATCAATGCATTGGATGTGCTTTTTAGCTGCACAGGTCTTCAACAAATACATGCCGTCTTCTTGTTATGTTTAATTTGTGTCAGTTCCCTGCATGTCTTCCTTTTTCCCTTTTATGAATTCATGAGCTCTGTTCTGCATGTGCGTTATTTAAAAGCTTTTTTATTTAGCTTGACATCACCATTGTCCATATATGTCTCCAATTTTAACCAACTTCCCCATAAGAGAGCTGAAATTGTGTACGCAGACTCTACTAATGCGACCTGTTAATCTATCAACCATTGACGGATCCCGGGCAGGTCATTAAAAATTGTTTTTTTTTTGGTGTATTTACTTACATCGAGATCAGCCACTTCAATTTGCATTCGAACATGCTTCATTGAGTTGGAAAATCACGAACCATCCGAAGTAAAAATGTAAATGATGCAGGGGATGAAATCGACATGAACGATGATTTTTTTAAACGATTTAAGTCGGCAATGAATGTTGTTAACCAACTTGATTTCTTCAAATTCCACACAAGAAAAATATGTGATGAATGACACTATTGAATGCATCAAACTTTTAATTAAAAAGGAAACCAATAAATAAATAAAAACACCAATTCACCAAAAAAAACCTATTCCAGAATAGGGACTGTCTCATAATACTATCAGCTGGTATGTTGTTTGATGTCCAGCAACAACCATTGTTTTCTCCTGACATTCTCTTCCATTGTTGTTTACATGGTTCTTTCTAACACTTCCATATTAGCAGTCTTAAACCATTTATAAATATCTTTTCTGTGCAAGCACTGATTTAATACATGTTTGTATTCGTTTAGTTGTTGTTCTTCATGTTTTAGATCATCATGACTGTCATTACATTGAGTTGAAAGTTTTAAATTTTGTGTTCTACTTTTGATTTCTATAAATTTATAAATGTAATTTTTTGTCAGCATTCGCCTTATTTCTCAATTCCCCAAGGCGGTGTGCGTTGCACTGCGGTTTTGATTTTGTGCCTGTTGGCCCAGTGCATCCGACTTCAGCATGCATTTTATGTAAGAGTCTGCTTCCTCCTGCATTTTCTAAGGGTTTGCTTCCCCTGGGTAACGGCCGGTGCTGTGATGGGGATTGAAACCAGCACCTTCTGATTGTGAGCCGTGCCACTTAACTACTAGCCCAGGCCGTCTCCATAAATGTAATGAAAGCTCTTTTGTTTCTACTCTGTCAATGTTGCTCAAGATATATGTATTAATTAATCAATCAGTCAAATGCCTGTCAATCCCTGTGGAGACTGGGTCTTTGACAAACATGCAACAAGTCATTCCTTTGCTCTCATCTTCAATATATACCAGTCTGTCCTGGGGTCCTTATGTTTTTCTCAAGCTCTCTTTCTTGGATGGTCTCAGTTTTTCTTACCTTTTGGATTTCAGTAATGTGACTGTCCCGCAGTATCATTCTCCGTGTAATGCAAAGTATGTCATATTCATGGCCGCCTCCTTTTGATTTCCAGATAGACTGCCAGCTGTCTGGTTTTATTCCACAGGTCCACATTAGCAACCATAATGTACCATTTCAACCATAATATTCTGTGTGGACATCTGTTTACGAATGTTTGCACCATCAATGTTAGTATTTTTTTTTACTGCAAAGTAGTCACCTTAACATTAGAGTTGAAAATTCTGATCTTTGTGTCAGACTTGATTTCTCTGATAGCCCATAATTATTAATGCAATGAAGACCCCCTCCAACCTTCTGTATTCTTAATCTGATATCATATTCTGTAAGTCGGTACAGAACATATCAGTATATGTATAAATCCACCATATTTTGATGAAACACTCATATCATTCTTGTTTCTCTACCTTTCAGAATCAACCACAGCTTGCGAAGCCAATTTTACTGAAAGGTATTGAGCTGTCACAGCAAGCACCATACTGGCACTGTCGTCTTCTGTTTCAGCTTGCCGTAAGATATGATTTAGATGATATAAATGTATATTATACTATTATGTTTTTTGAAAGGTTCGATAGCTGGGACACACTCGGAAGGAGGATGACAGAATATTAAAGGATCTCCTCTGGGGAATTAAAGTTGGAGAAAAGGTCTCGGGGCCGACCACTACTTTGGTACAAGGATGTGTGCAAGCAGGATTTGAATGATGCGGGCATCATTTTGGAATCATGGGAATAAGACGTCATGGATCGTGTTACATGGAGGGGCAGGATTAAGCATCAAATATAGAGATACTGATTGCAGATAGGCTAAGGACTCAGCGTTTGAGAAGACACACCATGCCATGACATAAACAGTTATGATTTTCCATGTACATACTGTGGAAGGCTTCTCTGCTCTCGTTGGTCTTTTGAGTCACATTCATTATCGTCATGAACTGTAGTTACATCCTTTTTTTTATCAGAGCACAACATATTATCATCTGACAAGACAGAAAGAGCCAATAATAATATTATGTGACTAATGGGGTTCACAGAAATAGTGGAAGACTAAAACACACATGATGAAGAAAGCTTAAGGCGACATGAAAGGAATAAGGAAGAGCTGGAACTGATGGTACATGACTTGTGTCCAGTGGTTGAAGATCTGTGTTCCATATGGAACTGGGAGGTTTTGATTGATCTCTTCTGCCTAGTTGCTCCTCTAGTACTCTGGGGTGTAGAGGTCCTTAGCATTTACTTGCAATTGAATTTGCGGACAAACACATGATTGGCCCGTTGTGTCCATGGTGTTAATTAATTGGTTGATTTGATTAATGTTGGGATTATTTGAACCTAAACATGTTTAAAATCTTATTTTTGGTTGTTAGAAGATATTCATCATCAAAACTTTGCTTGTTTTGCTTCAATAGGACTGTCAGGGCAACCAGTTGGCTTCATTACAGGAAAACTATGACATAGCATCTCAGTTTTTGTAGTACTTTGTGTTTATATGATGAGGCTGACAGTCCCTTGTACATCCTTCATTCTTCTTCTTTTGTCCTGCTATTGTCATATGGCGTCGCAGAGTGGTGGGATGTGTAGATTTCTTGTTAACGCCAAGTGGGAGGCTTGTGCTGTCGTTAGGTGTAACTTCCTGAGAGTGTCAGAGACACCCTCGATCCATCGACGTCGTGGTCTACCTATTGCTGCTCGTGAACCGGAGATCTGAATATGATATGCTCTTGATGCAGGATGGTCATAATGCATTCTGACTAAATGACCAAACCATTTGATTTATTGAGAGTCAATGTACGCACTAACTGGGTTTGTTGAGAGTCAATGTACGCACTAACTGGGTTTGTTGAGAGTCAATGTACGCACTAACTGGGTTTGCTCCCACTGAATGTCTCTGGGGTCTTGCAGATTCGGTCACGGATTGTCTTTACTGCTGGACTCCTCTCACGGCTCTGTATCTTGCTCTTATGGGTTGCTAGTAAGGACCGAGATTGACATTAGTAACACAATGTAGGAATAAATAATGTATTTATCAGTCTCCTCATAGTTGAAGTAAGAACTCTAGGGTGTTTCAAAATCGGTGCAATTTGATAATAAACATTTTTCCTTAGCGGCCTTAAATTATATCCACTGTAAGGCGCAGTGAGCATGTTCCTCCATCTTCAATAAGTGTCCCCACTGAGAAGCGGTTAACTGATTATGGTGTCCTATTGTTTCATTATGTTATAGTTTAGATTTTAACAGTCAACTGGGAAAGAAATTATCAGATCACACCATTACAAAATGTATCTTCATTACGCTGCTTTTGTTATTCATATCAGTCAAAACACAACTATAAGGAAAACGGTCATTCTAACAGACTGCAGGAGTATACACCAAGTCATCTCAAGCCCCAAACAAGATAGACTCTCACATGAAATCAAATATAACATTGGATTTCTGTCTCAAAAAACAGATCTAGTCCTACTGTGGATTCTAGCTCACTGTGGTACCTTGGAAACGAGAACGCAGATGAGCTCGCAAAAGCATAAAGAAGCAAAGACACTCATCAAACAATCCATGAGGATGAAATGGAGAGATCAGCACAAAGAATACAAACAAGAAAATGACAGCATAGACAAACTTGACAGAGATGGACAGATGAAGATCTTCAAACTCAGAATGGGGCAGTCTCCTCCGTGAACCTCGCCGGCCAGAAGCAAAGCATGCATCAGTTGATTCAAGGAAATGCTAGTTTGATGTAGAATATTTTATTTATATTTCAGCAACTTCATTCTGCAGAGAAGGACTGGGTGGCTGCAATGAACATAATGGGAATGGGAGCAGACTATGCACTCTCTGTCAGATCCGAGTATACACGTCTGCTTTTTATGCTTAGCAGAGGAATGGTAAGGTGTTTCATTCTGCATGTGGAATATCGCACTACAATTTTGTATTGCTTTTATGTTACTGGAATTAAAATACATTTTATATTGTTTCTCTTGTTTGAGAAAAACATTAAAAACGATTAATTAAACCAAAATGATTTCTTCTTTGACGTTCATCCTGATATGGATGTTATGATGTGTTGTAGTTTGAAGCGAGGCTGTGCCTTTCAGCCCAACACATCCAGTTTTAGCACATCATTTTTGGGGCTAGGTTTGCCTTCCCTCTTCACTCCTTAATCTCTCGACCAGACTGCATTGGTTCAGTCTGTTTCTAGGGTTGCCACTTGGAGGCGGAGGAGGTTCATGCTCAACTATGATTCACTGACCCTGATGCAAGCAGCTAGCTACCAGTTTCTGACTGCTGTCATTTCTTTCACTGTGCTGCATCTTTTGTCCCAACTTAGATTAAGAAAAAAAGATTTGCTTTCAACTTTCTTCGCCCAAAATGAAGCTCAGCAGCATTCTCCAAGACAAAAATAGCATAGACAGTTCAACAGTACTGTAGCTCTGACATTATTTACATGTCAACTATGTTGAGCATTGATAGGCTTTTGCAAAAACCAAGATATGATGGACTGAACATGTTGTTCACATGCCAGATGAGCATCTTCACAAGAATCTGCTATACTGTGAGCTCAGAATAGGAGGACAGAGGAAACGATACAGAGACTCCTTAAAAATATCTCTGTGACATTTCAAGATTGTTGTCACCTCTTGGGAGATGCTTGCACAGGTCCGTGTCACCTGGTGCGCTGGCATCATGTAGGGTGTTTGGATCGCAGAGCGAGACATCGTTACCCAAACTCAGAGGAAGTGAGCCATCCGAAACAACAGAATTTATGATGACCCCACAGCTGAATCCTCGCATGTGTGTCACAATTGCAGCAAAGTCTGCCATGCCAGGATTGGACTTTGCAATGATATGAGATCACATCTCGCAGTTAAAGTCTAATACTGTCACCGTCTTTGCTTGCGATGGGCAACTGCCACTAATGTAAAATCAATCCTACAGTATGACTTGAAAACTAAAAGTATCACATCCAGACATTCACGAACAGATGTCTTCATCATCAGGTGCTTTGTGTTAGAAGACCAGTTTCAATAACAAAAGCAGGTATGTGACAAGGTACAAGGCAGCAACCTATACAGCTGGAGATTGGAGAGATAAAGTGGAAATGGATAGGTCACACCTGGATTAAGAAATCTGACAGTATAACCAAAGAAGTGCTGGATTGAAACACACATGACAGGAGGTGTGTGAAAGCGAAAGGACATGAGTGGAAAATTGAGACCGGCTAGAGTTTTCATAAACTGCTGTTAAGTCAAGCAGTTCATGTATCATTATAAACTGTTGTTAAGTCAAGCAGGTCATGTATCATTATAAACTGCTGTTAAATCAAGCAGGTCATGCATCATTAGAAAGTTATTAAATCAAGCAGGTCATGTATCACTAGAAAGTTATTAATTAAAACAGATCATGTATCATTAGAAAGTTATTAATTCAAGCAGGTCATCATGCATCATTATAAACTTCTGTTAAATCAAGCAGGTCATATATCATTATGAACTGCTGTTAAATCAAGCAGGTCATGTATCATTATAAACTTCTGTTAAATCAAGCAGGTCGTGTATCATTATAAGCTGCTGTTAAATCAAGCATTTCATGTATCATTATAAACTGCTGTTAAATCAAGCAGGTCATGTATCATTAGAAAGTTATTAAATCAAACAGGTCATGTATCATTAGAAAGTTATTAAATCAAACCGGTCATGCATCATTAGAAAGTTATTAAATCAAGCAGGTCATGTATCATTAGAAAGTTATTAAATCTAACCGGTCATGCATCATTAGAAAGTTATTAAATCAAGCAGTTCATGTATCATTAGAAAGTTATTAATTCAAGCAGGTCATCATGCATCATTATAAACTTCTGTTAAATCAAGCAGGTCATATATCATTATAAACTGCTGTTAAATCAAGCAGGTCATGTATCATTATAAACTTCTGTTAAATCAAGCAGGTCATGTATCATTAGAAAGTTATTAAATCAAACAGGTCATGTATCATTAGAAAGTTATTAAATCAAACCGGTCATGCATCATTAGAAAGTTATTAAATCAAGCAGGTCATGTATCATTAGAAAGTTATTAAATCAAGCAGTTCATGTATCATTAGAAAGTTATTAAATCAAGCAGGTCATGTATCATTAGAAAGTTATTAAATCAAGCAGTTCATGTATCATTAGAAAGTTATTAAATCAAGCAGGTCATGCATCATTAAAAACTATTTGATATTTTGAAAGTTAGATGATTTTATTCTTGAGATAAAAGTATTTCTTGCCATTTTACATTCAGATTGGCCTCATCAGCAAAAACATTCCATGTGTACATGATGCTATGACTCAAGCTGGCCACCTTATTGAGACCTTTTTGGGTAGTCCACTGCATAAAGAGTATCTGAAAGTTTTTTTCCTTGTTCTTCAAGTTTGCCATTATCTCATGGCTGGACAAGTAAGCAAATTGTGCAGCTCTTATATAGTTTGTTGTTGTTCATTAACCTTTACCCACTGACATACAAAATTGACGTAGTTTCATCCGCTACAGCATTCATTTATGTCTCTATACACAACAAAATCATATCTATAGATCAACAGATAAAAAAAGGTTACAGGCTCTCAAAGTCAACAACCATAGTAAAATGTGACGTGGTGTTATTGTTTATGTTGTGTGTGTGTTAGTTTCTGAGATACAAGAAGATGGTGAAATGAGGAAAAACAGCAAAAACATTTAGACTCGCCTATTTCTGGGGGTACCTGGTACTCTGAAAAATATTGAAATTGTCACAGAGGACGGATAATGATCTTTCACAAGATCGACATATCTGTTAGTTTCCACTATAAACGTATTTATGACATCTACATAAACAAACTAAATGGATTCATTGCAACACCTTAACTTCATAACTCTCAATAATGGGATAATCTGAGTTCTTCTTAGTTCTTAGTCGACCCGTACTTCTACAGGGGCAGATGCTACCTGTGCAGGTTTCACCTCTGGCATGAGCTGGATATAGCCGGGAGAGGTGTTACCTGCTTAGCGGGCTAGGTTCGAGCTTAATACTCCGTTGCGTTGGGACAGGTGCTTACGGAGGGTGGTTAACGGATGTGCAAGAACATCTTAATAGATTCAAATACTAGAGCAAAGTAGACTCGCAACCTGTTGGGCGCCATCTATGCTGCTCTAAACAAACCACCTATCCATGGCCGGTGTTATGCCATGTCACACAGTTAGTCACCTCTTACGACATGCTCTCTGTGGGGCAGTGGTCCTATTCTTGTCCTTGTCATACACAAAGACCCTGGCGGACATATCTGAGTGCAAAAGAGAATAAATTGTTTCAAAATTCTCTTTAAAAAATAAAACAAGCCATTTTTCTAATTGAAACAAGCGGACGGAAGTGGTCTATTTTTAGATTCAAATACCCGTATGCGTGGCCTAGTTGTTAAGTCACAACCAGAAGGTGCTGGGTTCGTTCCCCATCACAGCACCGGCCGTTACGTCGGGGAAGCAAACCCTTAGAAAATGCAGGAGAAAGCAGACCCTTACATAAAATGCATGCTGAAGTCAGATACACTGGGCCGACAGGCGCAAAATAAAAACAACAGTGTAACGCACACCCGCCTTGGGGAATAGAAAAATAAGGCGAACGCAGAAAAACAAAAAAAATACCTGTATGGTCAGCCATTTCTATAGCAATAACTGGTGACAATGCAGAGACTATACAGTATCTAGAGGTATGTTTTCTTCTTTGTCGTTCATTCTCAAACTCCCGCTACTAAGCCCTGAAAAGAGCTTTTCAAGTAGCAGGAGGTAGCCCAGAGAACAGAATGTGTTGTTGTAGTTTACAGTTTGGCTATGATAATCGCACCTTTCGGTTCAACACATACAGCTTCCGCATGGCATTTTTGTGTACTGGGCTAGCCTTCCCTCTTCGACCCCTTCTCCTTAGCCAGTCTGCCCTGTCGCTGCCTGTTTTCCAGGATCACCATGTGGAGATGGAGAAGAGTCCTGGCAACTCTGAGACGCTGGCCCTGACACTAGCAGTCAGATTTGGGTCACTGACTGCTAGAGCTCAGCATCTTGATCCCTGAGAAGTATATCTGATCGTATTCGCTCTTATTACTTGAGCCACCTCTCTTAAGTACTTCACTTATGAAGTCGTGTGATAATTGTACACATTTAAATATGTTACTTAATGAATCTAGCATAATTAATTTGTATTTGTCTCATTATTGATAAAATATATACAATTATAAAGGTGAAGAGCGTGAAACCAGTGTTGAAACAGTTACAGCAAAGTATACAGACCATTGCCCACAACCATTCAGATGATGGTAAGAATGATATTTCACCTGAAACAGACATCACCACCAATTTTCACCAAAAAATAAGTTATTAATAAAAATATTTATTAATATTTTAACAAACTTTTAGTAAATTTTTGTTTTTAAACTGTGATTTATTATCTTATCTTTGTGCTGTGAATTAGAAACTATTTATTGATTTATTTTGAACATAATATTTTTAAAAAAAAACCATTTACACGATCATAATTTCAGTCATATTCAGACAAAATTGCTTGGTTCATGCATGCCTTTCCAGTGGTAATAACTACGAGATAATTGTTTCTTATATCATCTTATGCATGAACAAACAATTCTTTGTCTATTTGTAAATGCGGTTGACAGAATGGTATTGAGAAATGTTATTAAATTATAGTTTTTTTCCCCCATCTTCTTACTTATAACAGAACCAGTGGTGTCAAATGCTGCAGAAATGTTTCAGTGGTTGCCAAAGGAACATATGTGTATTCTGGTTTATTTGGTATGTTGTTCTGTGTTTGGTATGTTGTTCTGTGTTTGGTATGTTGTTCTGTGTTTGGTATGTTGTTCTGTGTTTGGTATGTTGTTCTGTGTTTGGTATGTTGTTCTGTGTTTGGTATGTTGTTCTGTATTTGGTATGTTGTTCTGTATTTGGTATGTTGTTCTGTATTTGGTATGTTGTTCTGTATTTGGTATGTTGTTCTGTATTTGGTATGTTGTTCTGTATTTGGTATGTTGTTCTGTATTTGGTATGTTGTTCTGTATTTGGTATGTTGTTCTGTTTTTGGTATGTTGTTCTGTATTTGGTATGTTGTTCTGTATTTGGTATGTTGTTCTGTGTTTGGTATGTTGTTCTGTGTTTGGTATGTTGTTCTGTATTTGGTATGTTGTTCTGTGTTTGGTATGTTGTTCTGTGTTTGGTATGTTGTTCTGTGTTTGGTATGTTGTTCTGTGTTTGGTATGTTGTTCTGTGTTTGGTATGTTGTTCTGTGTTTGGTATGTTGTTCTGTGTTTGGTATGTTGTTCTGTGTTTGGTATGTTGTTCTGTATTTGGTATGTTGTTCTGTATTTGGTATGTTGTTCTGTGTTTGGTATGTTGTTCTGTGTTTGGTATGTTGTTCTGTGTTTGGTATGTTGTTCTGTGTTTGGTATGTTGTTGTTTCAAATGCCCACAAGGAGTAAATGTACTCTTTTGTGCAATCTGAAAAGTACATTATGTAGCGAGTTGCAGTAGCTTTCCTCACATTCCAATCGTGCTGATGGAGGTGGACCGAGGTCCTCCAGGCGGTTGAGCTACACTTGTCTTCATCTGTGTGCCGCTCACTACTATGGGGATCACGTTGATCCCCACCTCATTAGTCAGGCTGCCATGAAAACAGCCCATTTCAGGCGTTGAAGGGGGTCGATGTAGGGTCTGGGCACAATATCTCCCCTACATCAAATGTATGCTGATGTGAATCTACAGCCTCTCATATCCAGAGTGCAGTGATCGCCGTGGAAGCTGCTGTCCAGCTGACAGAAAGCCTCTGGCATAGGGCGTCTCTTGCACAAACAAGTCCATAGCAACACCTTCTCGGGGGTGATCCTGTTGTTTACTGAGTTTACTATGGGGGCGACTGAATCAAGCGCAACCAGGAAAACTGGTAGATAAAGCAGTTTTAAAGGACTCCTTCGACATCGATGCCACCAATATAGCTGCCTTTAAAAATCACTTCATTTCACAAGAACTGAGCATGACGATAATGATTTTATGTTTTAATTTTGTTAATAATTTTATGTAAGGGTCTGCTTCCTTCTGCATTTTCTAAGGGTTTGCTTCCCCGGGGTAACAGCCAGTAAAGGACATTATCCATGTAAATATAATAAGAGATATTAATGGTTAGACAACAGTAAAGGACATTATCCATGTAAATATAATAAGAGATATTAATGGTTAGACAACAGTAAAGGACATTATCCATGTAAATATAATAAGAGATATTAATGGTTAGACAACAGTAAAGGACATTATCCATGTAAATATAATAAGAGATATTAATGGTTAGACAACAGTAAAGGACATTATCCATGTAAATATAATAAGAGATATTAATGGTTAGACAACAGTAAAGGACATTATCCATGTAAATATAATAAGAGATATTAATGGTTAGACAACAGTAAAGGACATTATCCATGTAAATATAATAAGAGATATTAATGGTTAGACAACAGTAAAGGACATTATCCATGTAAATATAATAAGAGATATTAATGGTTAGACAACAGTAAAGGACATTATCCATGTAAATATAATAAGAGATATTAATGGTTAGACAACAGTAAAGGACATTATCCATGTAAATATAATAAGAGATATTAATGGTTAGACAACAGTAAAGGACATTATCCATGTAAATATAATAAGAGATATTAATGGTTAGACAACAGTAAAGGACATTATCCATGTAAATATAATAAGAGATATTAATGGTTAGACAACAGTAAAGGACATTATCCATGTAAATATAATAAGAGATATTAATGGTTAGACAACAGTAAAGGACATTATCCATGTAAATATAATAAGAGATATTAATGGTTAGACAACAGTAAAGGACATTATCCATGTAAATATAATAAGAGATATTAATGGTTAGACAACAGTAAAGGACATTATCCATGTAAATATAATAAGAGATATTAATGGTTAGACAACAGTAAAGGACATTATCCATGTAAATATAATAAGAGATATTAATGGTTAGACAACAGTAAAGGACATTATCCATGTAAATATAATAAGAGATATTAATGGTTAGACAACAGTAAAGGACATTATCCATGTAAATATAATAAGAGATATTAATGGTTAGACAACAGTAAAGGACATTATCCATGTAAATATAATAAGAGATATTAATGGTTAGACAACAGTAAAGGACATTATCCATGTAAATATAATAAGAGATATTAATGGTTAGACAACAGTAAAGGACATTATCCATGTAAATATAATAAGAGATATTAATGGTTAGACAACAGTAAAGGACATTATCCATGTAAATATAATAAGAGATATTAATGGTTAGACAACAGTAAAGGACATTATCCATGTAAATATAATAAGAGATATTAATGGTTAGACAACAGTAAAGGACATTATCCATGTAAATATAATAAGAGATATTAATGGTTAGACAACAGTAAAGGACATTATCCATGTAAATATAATAAGAGATATTAATGGTTAGACAACAGTAAAGGACATTATCCATGTAAATATAATAAGAGATATTAATGGTTAGACAACAGTAAAGGACATTATCCATGTAAATATAATAAGAGATATTAATGGTTAGACAACAGTAAAGGACATTATCCATGTAAATATAATAAGAGATATTAATGGTTAGACAACAGTAAAGGACATTATCCATGTAAATATAATAAGAGATATTAATGGTTAGACAACAGTAAAGGACATTATCCATGTAAATATAATAAGAGATATTAATGGTTAGACAACAGTAAAGGACATTATCCATGTAAATATAATAAGAGATATTAATGGTTAGACAACAGTAAAGGACATTATCCATGTAAATATAATAAGAGATATTAATGGTTAGACAACAGTAAAGGACATTATCCATGTAAATATAATAAGAGATATTAATGGTTAGACAACAGTAAAGGACATTATCCATGTAAATATAATAAGAGATATTAATGGTTAGACAACAGTAAAGGACATTATCCATGTAAATATAATAAGAGATATTAATGGTTAGACAACAGTAAAGGACATTATCCATGTAAATATAATAAGAGATATTAATGGTTAGACAACAGTAAAGGACATTATCCATGTAAATATAATAAGAGATATTAATGGTTAGACAACAGTAAAGGACATTATCCATGTAAATATAATAAGAGATATTAATGGTTAGACAACAGTAAAGGACATTATCCATGTAAATATAATAAGAGATATTAATGGTTAGACAACAGTAAAGGACATTATCCATGTAAATATAATAAGAGATATTAATGGTTAGACAACAGTAAAGGACATTATCCATGTAAATATAATAAGAGATATTAATGGTTAGACAACAGTAAAGGACATTATCCATGTAAATATAATAAGAGATATTAATGGTTAGACAACAGTAAAGGACATTATCCATGTAAATATAATAAGAGATATTAATGGTTAGACAACAGTAAAGGACATTATCCATGTAAATATAATAAGAGATATTAATGGTTAGACAACAGTAAAGGACATTATCCATGTAAATATAATAAGAGATATTAATGGTTAGACAACAGTAAAGGACATTATCCATGTAAATATAATAAGAGATATTAATGGTTAGACAACAGTAAAGGACATTATCCATGTAAATATAATAAGAGATATTAATGGTTAGACAACAGTAAAGGACATTATCCATGTAAATATAATAAGAGATATTAATGGTTAGACAACAGTAAAGGACATTATCCATGTAAATATAATAAACAAGAATGTGTTTCTGTCTACAAAGTAGAAAACATTTTGCTTAATGACACCTTCATCTTGGGTTTCAGCTTCATCAAATTTGACATACTTGTTTTAATATTAATATGACTGATGGACCTTCAATTCACAGAATATGTATCCCAAAGATGTCTTTATGTTTTTTGTTTTTTTTACGTTCGCCTTATTTCTCTAATCTCCAAGGCGGTGTGCATTGCACTGTTTTTTTAAATTTTTTTAAAATTGTGCGTATGTCAGCCCAGTGCATCTGACTTCAGCATGTATTTTATGTAAGGACCTGCTTCCTCCTGTATTTTCTAAGGGTTTGCTTCCCTGGGGTAACGGCTGGTGCTGTGTTGGGGATCGAACCCAGCAACTTCTGGTTCTGAAAATTGGGAAAGCATAAAATGAGTCACTAGCATAAAAATGTGGCATATACAGTAGGAGGCTAATTTAATTTATTACAAAAATATTGCTGACTAACATGTCTAAGTCACTTCACTTCTACCATGGGGGTGTCTCTTCTTAGTTCCTTGGTCATCTTCTCCTTCTTCGTTCGTTCTCAATCTCCTGTCACCAAGCCCTGAACAGGGCTTTGCAAGTAGCAGAATATAGTCAGGAGAATGAAATGAGCTGTCGCTAGTTTACAGCTTGACTGCGATATTTGCACCTTTTGGTCTGACACATCCATCTTTGGCAGGTTCCTTGGTCAATGACTGACAAAGCGGTCAGTGATCATTACATAGGATGACATCTTCTAGGGCTTCAGCAAACTCCCCCCACTTCACCCGGCCTGTAGCCATCAGTCGTACAGTGCTCCAACTTTGATTCATAATTCTCATCTCAGTCTTCCATGGATCTTCGCCAAGTTATATTAAGCTGGTCTCTCTTTTGCCTTCATTCTGGGGTCCACACCAAGGCGGTTCTGAGGTCCACACCAAGGTGGTTCTGGTGATGGTGTCTGGATCTTATCTTAGGATCTATCCAATTCCAGCGTCATCTGGTTATGATGGTGTTCATGTCTTTTTCATTGCTACGGGCAAGCAGCTCTCGGTTGGTCATGGTGTTTGGCCAGAAAATTCTATGAATCTTTCTTAGGTAGGTTGTATGAAAAGATCACAACTTTGATGTTTCTCTTTCATGGCTTGTAGAGGTCTTCTTTTCTTTTTCATGTTGCTTAAAGTTTATGCAGGATTGGGTCACCTATCCTATGCCCAACACTCCTTAAACACACCTCATGACGTACCTGTCAGGTTAGTTTTATTTAGTCTTTGCTCTGTTTTCAGGTCCCTGGACCATATGAGCTGGAAATGAAACATTACATGGACAGTTATATGTGAAATATGCACAACATTATGTACTGTCTATTATAATCTGTTGTAATAATTTTCCCTTGGAAACCTTCAGGTTACAGTCATGCATTCAATGCAAGCTGGGTATATGGACAAGGCACAGAAATACACTGACAAGGCTCTCATGCAGATAGAGAAACTCAAATGTAAAATCTGATATTTTGATTCTTTGTACTATATTTAACCAATAAATATTTTTTAAAAATTAATATTTCTGTGAAAGGTGCAGGTAAAGGTGGTTGTTTAGTTTAGCCAAAGGTGGTTGTTTAGTTTAGCGAAAGGTGGTTGTTTAGTTTAGCCAAAGAATCAACGTCATTGCACATGGTTCAACCCATAAGTGCTCTTTTTTCTCCAAATTTTTGGATAATCTCAGCACAATGCATGAACTGGTAGCACCGGCGAGGATCCCGTAATAGATTGGGTAGATTTTTAACATAATTTTGAATTTGTACGGGCAGCAGTCGTTATACCTACTCTTTTCGTTAATTAACATGCACACGGACGTCCGATCTCTACTACCCAGAGATCCAGGAAAGTCCAGAAAGTCCACGTAAAAAAAATCAAGGTCTCTGCCCTGATTTGAACCCGCGACCTCCAGCACCAAAAGGCCGACGTCTTACCTCGAGACCACTCAGTTGTTGTTGTTTAATGCCCAGAATGAGTAACTTTACTCTTTTGTGCACCCTGAAAAGGACACTAAGTAACGGGTTGTAGAATCTTTCCTCACATTCCAAGCGCGCTGATGAAAGTGGAATGGGGTTCTCCAGGTGGTTGTGCTATGCTTGGCTTCATCTGTGTGATGGTCACTACTACAGGGATCACGTTGATCCACATCTTGTCAGTCAGACTGCCTTGAAATAACCTGTTTCCAGGAAATGCTATGTTGTGCCTGACCGGACTAGCATCTCAGTTCCCCAAAGGTAAAGGTAGTCCTATAGCAGACACTGTCGGTGGGGATAGAGTTATAAGCTCCTTTGTACTAGGTCTCCTAGTAGCCATTTTCTTTTCCTTGTCGTTTGCCATCTTGACCTTTTAATCAGGTACTAGAGGACGGCGTGGTTAAGTGGCACGGCTCACAACCAGAAGGTGCTGGGTTCGTTCCCCATCACAGCACCGGCCGTTACCCCGGGGAAGCAAACCCTTAGAAAATACAGGAGGAAGCAGGCCCTTACATAAAATGCATGCTGAAGTCGGATGCACTGGGCTGACAGGCGCAAAATAAAAACCACAGTGCAACACACACCGCCTTGGGGATTAGAGAAATAAGGCGAATGCAAACAAAAACAAAAACAAAACAGGTACCAATTTACAGGTGACTGATGTGGTGATTAGTGGAAAGCCGTACAACTGGATACAATATTTCCTTATTGACCAGACAAGGATGAACAAAGAAGTTTTAGAGGAAGGCTTACCACAGGGCTCTGCTTTGAGCTGCACTCTTTTTCTCATCTACGTCAATGACCTGGCCAAGCACATCAAAGCTGAAAAGGCCATGTATGCTGATGATCTCGCAATATGGCAGAGCCAGGGAGATGTAGAAAGTGCAGCACAAAGATTAAATGGAGACCTGAGAAGACTGCATGAGTATTG
The DNA here is from genome assembly GCA_036924085.1 of Ariolimax columbianus. NCBI lineage: Eukaryota > Metazoa > Mollusca > Gastropoda > Stylommatophora > Arionidae > Ariolimax > Ariolimax columbianus. The sequence continues at coordinate 98,407,973 of JAVGWX010000003.1, forward strand.
CAAAATGTAGAAACTGAAGATAAACTGTGAAAATACTGTTTACACTCTCTTTAACCAAGAGGCACAAAGTAGCCAAGAAAAATATCAGTCTGAGATTCTGCAAGCAGAAATTGCCCAGAGAGTTTAGAGTCACTCTCGACCGACAGCTCAGCCTCAAGAAACATGTCCAGAATGTTAAAAATAAAGCGTTGAGGCGGCTACAGTTATTGAAGAAGCTTGCTGGTACAGCTTGGGGATCTGACAGGAACACTCTGAGAGGCTCGCTGGTACAGCATGGGGATCAGACAGGAACTCTCTGAGAGGCTCGCTGGTACAGCATGGGGATCTGACAGGAACACTCTGAGAGGCTCGCTGGTACAGCATGGGGATCTGACAGGAACACTCTTGAGAGGCTCGCTGGTACAGCATGGGGATCTGACAGGAACACTCTGAGAGGCTCGCTGGTACAGCATGGGGATCTGACAGGAACACTCTGAGAGGCTCGCTGGTACAGCATGGGGATCTGACAGGAACACTCTGAGAGGCTCGCTGGTACAGCATGGGGATCTGACAGGAACACTCTGAGAGGCTCGCTGGTACAGCATGGGGATCTGACAGGAACACTCTGAGAGGCTCGCTGGTACAGCATGGGGATAAGACAAGGACACTCTGAGAGGCTTCTATATTGGATACAGCAATGCACTCCTGACAACATGCTCACAGACTACTGTAGAGTCCCTGGACAGAGTGCAGAACAATGCCCTGCACCTTATTAGTGGAGCAATGAGGTCAACACCCACTGCTGCATGTGAAATTCACGTGAATGTGGAACCCCTTGAGATGCGAAGAGAGTGGCCGCTATTGAAGTTTATGAGAGAAGTAAAAGGATAACCAAAGACTACCCCAAAAGAAGGCTTGTAGAAAAATGAGAACAAAAGCAGAGAATAAAACAAAAGTCAGTCCTCCACCACATCAGGGAAATTAAAGACATATCACATCCCAGACAAAAGACAAGAAACACAAAGAGCAAATAGAAATTTACCACCACATACATGTTTAAAAATGCCAGACATTCTAACAAAACTTATAGATAATACAACAAGAAGCTCTTCTGATCCAGTAAGTCTTATGAGAGCATTACAGAGAACGATTGACACATACCCAGAAAATGGATACATATCTATACTGATGGACCTGCTTTTAAGGCCACCATTAAAGTGGGATATGGAGTATACATAAAGTATCCCGACAAAACATCTGATGAGCTGTTTGATGCCTGAAGGGAAATATGTTCAAACTATGAGGCAGAAATAACAGCATTGGAATCAGCTCTGTACCACTTGATGACTGTATTTGATGCTTTCCCATCAAAAGCCCAAAGTTTTTTTCATAATCTTTCCAGACTCATTCCCTTCAAGCTCTAGAAGATGGTGGTCATTGTAAGCCTGAACTTACCCAAATATCCCTAGATGCCAACCAACTTCTCACATACCATGAAGTCAGAATAGCTATACAGTAGATCCCTGGTCACTCAAATACACCTGGCAGTGACAAGGCAGAAACTAAGAGACTATCAAGTCCAGAGCAATAAAACACACCAATAACCTTACAGACAGCCAAACAACTACTGAAGACTGCGAACAAAGAGGTTTGTAGATTTCTCTCCCAGTATTTCCCACACTGTGAGAAAAATCTACAAACATGGCAATCTCAAAGACAACATCAACCTCCTTAAAAGGAGAGACCAAAGCACCATTTTCCGACTTCGCACTCAACACATACAACTTAACAGTCACTTGAACAGAATGCAACCAGAACATACTCCAGAGTGCCGGCTGTACACACATCCGTATGAAACTGTTGAACAGAATCCAACCAGAACATACTCCATAGTGCCGGCTGTACACACATCCCTATGAAACTGTTGCACATCATCTTTTTGAATGTTCGGCGCTTGTCGGTGTTAGAAAAGAGCTTCTTCCTCAGAGGCCAGACAAATGGAACACTTTGTACGGAACTAAACAATAACTTACAAACACTTGCAGATACCACTATATGGCATTGGGCCAAAGGGCAGGAGTCCTTAGGCCACTGGATCAATAACCAATCAACCAACCATCTGGGCATTGGTAGGGAATATGAGAAATAATGAAACTGGTAGACCGGCATGTGCTAGTGGATGTGATATAGGGCGATGGAAGAGAGAGAACGATCAAAGAACACAAAGTTAACTGGAAAAATGTGATAAAAACGAAAAGGTGGAGAGAAGAGACTTTTTTTCTTCAAAAAAAGTTATTGTGGATGGGGTGGGAAGAGAGGTAAACAGAGGAACTCAGGAAAAGTGCAATGTGTTCTGCTGTTAGACTCAAGACATCCAATGAAAATATTTAATGGTTTATTTTAAAGGTTTTTTGTTGTTTTTGTTTTGTTTCCCTTATTTCTCTCTTCCCCCAAGGCGGTGTGCGTTGCACTATGTTTTTATTTTGCACCTATCTGCGCAGTTCATCCGACTTTGCATTTAATGTAATCATCTGACTTCTTCCTTTATTTTCAAAGGGTTTGCTTCCCCGGGGTAACAGCAGGTGATTGGGGAGCAAACCCAGCACCTTTGGATTGTGAGCCGTGTCACTTACCCACTAGACCACGCAGTCGCCATGTTTAAGACTAGAAGTAGATTGCTACAGGATACAGATACACAGAGAGATATGATATAGATGATCACAGAAGCGACCATAAAGTCACCTACCAGTCGTTGCCCCACCCGACGTAGTTCATGTTGGAAACACCTTTCAGACTAAATTGCAACACTCCCAGGAGAGTCTCACTTTGATCTAAAAGAGAAAAGAAATAGGTTAAGAGTTTATGAAAGGTCAATATGGCTGTTAGAACTTGAAGATGTTACTTTTTCTTATTTCAGTTATGGATAGTAACCCACTGCTGTCATCATTTCAATTAATGCTTCTGGAGCATATCATCATGTGCCGTCTAATCATGGGAAACAAGTCCAACGCAATTCATGAGGTAAGACATTGACCTTCAGCTCTTCTTCTTTGATCAACTGATGCTATGCTTCTAGCCCGGGGAGGTTCTTGAAGGAGACTCCATTTCAGGCCTTCGCCGGTTGTTGTTATCCCATAGCTGCTGAGCAAGTCTGCTCTTGGCAGCCCAATGCCATTCTTGTATAGATACAGGTCTTCTTCAGTTGTTTCACTGCTCTGTACAGTGTGTTAGCAGTACTTGTAAGAGTCTTTTTCTCATGTCCGCAAGTGCCTTGCACTCATTGAGTAGAAGTCTAACCTGTTTTGTCAGAGTGAAAGCAATGACTGCACAAGAGCAGGTGCTGGGTATTGATGCAGTTCAAGTGGCTATTAACTCTTGTTTGTCCTGTTTAGTACTGAAAGATGAGACTTTGATCTCTTCCATGTAGTTTATTTATGTCATCAATACTTTCAGGCTGTGACATTTTACTAAATATACTCCGACCCATTGTTCCCATCATACACCTGTTCATCTCACGGTTTACCAATCTGTTACTCTGAGGCACAGTTCCTAGCAAAGGGAGAAGTTGCCATAAGCTGAGCTGCACAAATGATACACACTAGTGGACAGGCTTGACATTAATTGAAACCGTTGCGCTCGCAAAGGATAGAGCATGATGGCCACGGTCAGTTCATGATGTACTCTTCGTCTGCGATCAACTGATGCTGTGCTTCCAGCTTGGTGATGTTCGCGAAGGAAACTGTGCATTTCAGGTCTTCGTTGACCTCCCACAGCTTTTCGAGTAAGGTCTCTTCCCTGGGTCAGACTGCCTCACTTATGTCTGCATGTGGGGCAGTTCTGCAGGATAGGTTCTGGTGTTTGATTGGGTGCTCCCTAGAAGCATGTGGCGGTGTCTCTAAGACCCATTCTTTGGAGGAGGTGGACCTTGAGTCTGCAATGTCCCGTACTGAGTCTGAAGATCTTTCTTTGTCCATCTCTGCCAAGTTTGTCTACGCTGTCATTTTCTGACTAGCATTTTTTGGTGCTGTTCTCTCCATTCCATCCTCGTGGATTGTTATGAGTGTCTTTGCTCATTTTTAGCTCTGTGTGCCATTTTATTAACCTTCAGAATAATTTCATCTTCGATTTATTTACTTTTATTTATGAGTTAAGACGAGCATCTTTTTACTTATGAGAATAAGATTATGCTGTTGAACACTAATGTAAAGTAAGCTATGTGGCCTTGAAACCTCTATGCAGTATGACCTTACTGTAGGTTGATCATACTGCATCCTTGTCAAAACCACTTTATTATCTGTGTTTCAATGTAGTAATTAACCAATGTAGTCCCCACCATATGCCTCAATGTGCTGTTGCAAATTGTGTAGCAAATTGCATTTCTAACACAGTGCATCTCAAGGTCTCGATCTTATGTCTATGCCTATCTAATAGGGCCCATTTTTGACACTGTTAACATAACGTAGAGATGGCTTGGCTTCGTTCGTTCTCAGTCTCCTGCTACCAAGCCCTAAAAGGGCTTAAGTAGCAGAATGTAGTCCAGAGAACGGAATGCGTTGTGTCGTAGTTTACAGCTTGACTGCAATATTTGCACCTTTCGGTCCAACACATTCGACTTCAGCAAACATTTTTTTAGTACCGGGTTAGCATTCACTCTTCGATCCCTTATCCTTAGCCAGTCTGCCCTGCTGCAGCCTGTTATCCAGGATCACCGTGTGGAGGTGTAGAAGAGTCTTGGCAGCTCTGTTTCGCTGGCCCTGACGCTAGCAGTCAGCTATGGGTAGTTGACCACTGCAGCTCATGCGCTGCTCAGCATTTTGATCCCTAACGTAGAGATGATCAGCATCTATTTAGTGAACATAGTGGCACTTGAATGTTTCAGTATTGCTGCCTGTTGGTAGTGCACCTTGTTTGCCTTTTGAATTCAATTTTCTATATTTCCATCTCTTGCAATACATTTATTTCACATTTCAGATTTTCCAAGCCTGTTATGTCTGCCAACAACAGCCCAGATTGTTCACAACTCATGGTGCACAGATTCATACTCTTATCGTAAGTATAAAATGTAGCTAATTTTGACATTAGTTATAAATTTTGTATTAGTAATTTGAATGCTTTTATGTTTTTCAAGACTTGTGCTGATAAATTTAGATAGTATATGTGGGCATTCCATTATTATTGCAATAAAGGAATGCATGTTAATTAAATTTTAATCATTTACTATTTCTATTCTGAGAATATCATGCGAAAGGTAAAAATAGATGAAAACTATGTGAATTTCAACCCATTCTCAATTGGAGAAAAAGAGATTCTAGAACTAAGATATGCAGATGACACAGTTACGCTCTCAAACAGCATTAAGGATCTGGTATATTTGCTTACATCTGTTCAGAAGCAAAGTGAAGATCAGAATCTTTTCCTGAATATAAAAAAACAAAGATGATGTCCATTGGCACACAGACCCCAACCAAAGATCACTTTTGGTAATAAAAAAATTGAACACGTGGATTACTTTGAATACCTTGGCTCTTTGATAACAAACGATGGGGACTGTGCAAGGGAAATAAGGGGACGATTGTCCATAGCAATGCTGAACAGAATGAAAATGTGTGGCACAATACTAACAAAGAATTAAAAATGAAGATCTTCAGAACATGCATATTCCCAGTGCCGATGTATGGATGCGAGACATGGATCTTCACACAAATATTAAGAAAGGATAGGGGCTTTCGAGACAAAATGCTACAGAAGAATCCTCAAAATACCTAGGGTAAAGAAAATTATAAATAAAGCCATCCTGCAAGATCTGAGTATCGAAGAAAACTTATAAAACCACGTTATGTCTCAGAAGCTGAGATTTTTTCGTACACATCTAGCCCAATGGCGGACTAAAAAGCGGTTCTGGAGGGCATTGTTACTGAAAGATGAGGCAGAGGCCGACCAAGACATAGACATGGAAGCTGAAATGGAAATTATGAATCAGAGGTAGGGCACAGTACGAATGATAGGTGCAGACTGGTGCGGTGGAGGCAGTTTGTTGATGCCATTAAAACGCCAGAAGACATGATGATCACTGACAACTTCGTCAGTCACTGACCGATGATTGAAGAAGAAGATGGGATCAAGATTATGAGCAGTGCATGAACTGCATCGGTCAGCGACCCAAAGCTGACTGCGAGCGTCAAGGCCAGCAAAGAGCTGCCAGCAGAGCAGACTGACTAAGGAGAAGGGATCAAAGAGGGAAGGGCTAACCCAGTACCCAAAAATTGAAGTTGGATGTGTCGGACCCAACGTTGCAAATATCGCAGTCAAACTGTAAACTATGACAATGCATTCCTTTCTCCTGACTACATCCTACTACTTGCAACGAAGAGGAAGACTAGATTGATGAGTAATTAAAAAAATTTTTTAGTTATTTTTATTCTTTTGTCTCGTTTTTGCTTCGTATAAAACATAAGGCCACTACTAAAGCTGGCCTTATTCCAGGAAGCCTGTTTCTAAGAACTTATTGTGCTCTTGCTCTGGTGGCTTCTGTAGCAATTCATTTTTCAATGATGAGATTGCTAGCTACATAGACAACCCTCTTTAGTCATCTCTTTACAACATGCTTGGAAGGTTCCGTGGTCATATCTTTATCTATCCAAGGACTACTCTGGTGTACTTTGACATCAACTGATCTATTTGTTCGCCACATTAAAAAAAAATGCATATGCAAGTGTCAAGTTTTCTGGATAAAGTTACTGTGGTGGAGAGTTCTTCAAAGATTCCGAACAGCATTGTGTGGAGATTTGTCTTCGTGGGTCAATGCTCAGTACTGAAGGCATACTAGGAAGACCTCCAGCAGCTGAAGGTGAATTTTGTTGATCCTCAGAACCTGGCGCCACTCCTGCCTGGAGGGTTTTCACAATGCAATCACCATTTCTATTATTTTTAGACGTTTGTGTAGGCATGTTAAAAAAAGAAAGACCTGCTGTATGGGTCCACAGTTCGGATTGTTTGGCAAAGTGGTTGGCGCGATCCCTGAGGTGCATTCATGTGATCCGCTGATGTGTTCGGGCCAAATGCGGCATTGTCAGATGGACATTGAGGGCATCTTTACCATGCTGAACCGCGATGTCTATCCCTATTTGGGCATGTGGTCCGCCTTTCTGAGAACGCTCCCATCCATCAGCTCTCAGAGCAAGCCATGGAGATCAAGGGTGGAAAATTAACCCTCTCCATCATTGTCCCACCCTAGTCGGGCTGTCAGAAAGACATCCGCCTCACTAAATGCAGCCTGCAGCCATTCATTGTGTTTATGGATGGTTATCATGCTGGGTCTTTGTCACCTAAGCGGAATACCTACCTGCCTAGTTACTGAACTACCTCCTACTTACCTACCTGCTTACCTACCTCCTACTTACTTACCTACCCAGATAACTGCCTGTTTATCTACCTACTTAACTACCTGTTTACCTACCTCCTACTTGTCTTCCTTCTACCTACTTGGCTACGCATTTACCTACGTACTTAACTGCCTGTTTACCTACTTACTTAGCTGCCTCCTACTTACATACCTACTTACCTACCCCCTGTTTGCAGACCTATCTGCCTACATACTTACCTACCTAAGTGAGTGAGAAAGTGTTTAAAAGATGTACATATTCTTGTATAATTACAGGGCTTATATGCAATGTCTATGAACTGCATGGAAGCGGCTGAAGCTCAGTTCAAAACAGCTTTGAAGGTGAGGAAAGCCATAAAATATGCTACTTGGGAACCGTATATTAAATAGGAAAATTGCCATCAGAATAAGTAGTATGCTTCACTTTGGAGCAAAATGATGATTAATCAGTAGTGGAACGACGAGAGAACACAGTCAAGTTCTCCATAGAATTTGTCTATGCAGTCATCTGAGTTGGTCATCGTCGGTGCATAGACACTGATCAGGGTGGCATTGTGGTTTCTTCCGAATGGGATCTGCAAAGTCATAATCTTATCATTTATTCCCCTTGGAAGCCTTGCGAGGTTGTGTACAAGGGTAGTTTAACTACCTCAACCAACTGTCCTCCGTCTGCGACGAGCCAATTAACACCCGTCTCAGACACACCTGAATAATGAACTAGACGTTTCTCCAAATATCTAGGAGATCAGAGCTGCAATCAACCAGCTATCAAATGGAAAGGCTGCAGGTGCGGACCTGATACCGGCTGAAATCTACAAACTAGGCAGTTGTGCCCTAACACAGACACTGAGTTTTACAACACAATATGGTCCACTGAAACTGTCCCACAAGAGCTGAAGGATGCTACCATAGTCCTTTTATACAAGCAAAAGGGAAATCGTCAATCCTGCGACAACCAGAGATGAATCTCCATCCTATCGACTGCTAGCAAGATACTGGCACGAGTTCTCCTGAACCGATTAATCGTTCACCAAGTACATGGTCTTCTTCCAGAGAGCCAATGTGGTTTTAGATCGGGTCGGGGAACTGTAGATATGATATTCGCGGCTTGGCAACTTCAGGAGAAATGCCAAGAACAGCAACGTGGGCTGTTCATGACTTTCTCTAAGGTTTTGATACCGTCAACAGAGATGGACTTTGGTAGGTCATGAGAAAATTCGGCTGTCCAAGCAGATTCACCAAGATCGTCAAACAATTCCATGAAGGTATGAATGCTCATGTGCTGAGTGATGGGGAAACATCAAATGCCTTTCCAAATTGAAGATAGGTGGCACTGACGAATGCCCGTGTGGTACCGGGAAAATGACCGCTGAACATTTGCTGCAAAACTGCCCGACATACAAGGATCAGAGAGAGCAGATGTGGCCATCATCAGTGGCAGCACTAGACAAGCTCTATGGCAGTGTCGACAGCCTCAGGATGACCGCTGCTTTTTTCGAAAAAATAATGGTTACTGTCTGACTGCGTACGATGAAGAAGAAGAAGAAATGCCTTTCCTGTGTCAAATGGCGTCAGGCAGGGCTCTGTACTAGCCCCAACACTCTTCAGCATAATGTTTGCTGCCATGCTCTGTGTTAGCTATCAGGGTTGTAACCAAAACGGAGTGGAAATAAAATACATGACTGGCGGAAAACTCTTCAATCTCATTCGGCTGCAAGCACACAGCAAGGTAAGGGACACAACCATCTCAAACTTGCTTTTTACTGATGACTGTGCCCTCGCTGCTAGCACTGAAAGAGACATGTGGACAAGTTCTCAGCAGCCTGCGACTTTTTCGGTTTTACATTTATTACCTAAAAAACCGAAGTAATGTTTCTGTTTCATCTTGCCCCGAGTGACGCATATCGTGACCCAGATATCAGAGTCAAGAACAAGCACTCCGAATCAGTAGACAGCTTCACGTACCTTGGTAACACTCTTTCCAGGAAAACTACTATTGACTGCGAAGTCAGTAACAGAATCTCCAAGGCCAGTGCTGCCTTTGGGAGGCTGCGCAACAGTGTCTGGAATAGGAGGGGTCTTAGCTTGATACGAAACTCAAAGTCTGTGGAGCTGTAGTGCTCCCCAACTTTCTGTATGCCAGTGAGACATAGACTGTGTACAGCAGGCATGCTAGAAAAATAAACCACTTCCATACAAGGTGTCTCCGTAGATTGTTCAAAATAAAGTGGCATGATAGGGTACCAGACACCGAGATCCACATGAAGGCAAAAATGCCGAGCATCCACACACTGTTGCAGAAGACCCAGATCAGGTGGACTGGCCATGTCGTGCGCATGGCAGACAACCACATCCAAAAACAACTAATGTATGGTGAGCTGAAAGATGGCCTGTGTCTAGTCGGTGGCCAAAAGAAGCGTTTCAAAGACTCCCTCAAAGTATCTATGACACGCTTCAGCATTGATGCAAACACATGGGAATGTCTCACACAGGACTGCAAGGCATGGCACAGAACCACCAGCAAAGGCACCTCCATTGCAGAGGAGCGCCGGACCTCCGAAGCACAGAAAAAATGCACTTTGCGTAAAAGACAAAACGACTGACATTCACATGTCCAATTCTGACATTAAATGCTAAGTATGTGGAAGGATTCTCCGTGCCAGAATTGGACTATACAGCCACCTCCGAACTCACCAGTGAGGTGCAGCACAACATGTCTGACTGCTGTTGTCATAATCACTTGCGATGGACAGCTATTATTATTAATCAGTAGTGGTGACCAATAATTAAATGGTTTCTTCCCTTGTAAAAGACCCTGGGATCCACATGCTGGTCATCTTGTTGCCCAGAAACAAATGGAAAATTGTTCATAGAAACGACTTCATTGCACCTGGGTGACCCCTTGTGTGTTCAGTCCCTTTTATTGCTGAAAATGCAGAAACCAGAGCACGAACTCAGTAGCTCCTGTGGCAGCTCCGAAATAAATGTTCTCCCATTTTGTCAAGTACCCATTAACAGCTGGGTTGACTGGAATAAGCTGTCATGCCATGAAAAAACCTCAGACATGCCCTGTCTGTCAAACTGAGCCTGACGTGATTCGAACCAGGTACTTTGGGATTGTAAAACGAGCTCACAGCCCCTGTTACTTAATCTTTACCACACCTCATGAAAAATTGAACACAACTTTAGCGCTGCCGGCATCATTTTGAGCATGTCAGGTTTTTTTTCTGTGGCTGTTAACTTTGAGAGCCTGTAACCTTTCTGTTTGCTGGTCAATAAATATGATAGTATTGTGTGTAGAGGCATAAATGAATAAAGAACTTGTCGGTGTTATTGTTTTTGTTGTGTGTGTAAGTTTCTGAGACACAAGAATATGAAGGTGAAATTTATAAAAACAAAGCAAAAATATTTGGACTCACCAATTCGGCAATGTCACTCCTCAATAAATCCATTGAAGTCACAACAAAGTATCGATTCTGTTTCTATAATATCAGCACAGCTGTTAGTTTACAACAAAAAACATATTTAATTTCATCTAAATAAACAAACTAAACTGATCAACATCACAAAGATCTTTTGCAACAACTTAACTTCAACATTCTCAATAATTTGCTGGCTCCAATCCACGTAAAAGAACAAGATAAATCATTTCAAATCAATGTGTAAAACACAAATTGCTTTTGCTGGTTGAAAATCTGTGTATATGGACATGACGTATTCATCATAACGAACTGTCTATTTCTACACTAGCCCGGTTTGGTCATTAAATGGTTAAAATGGTGTATAATCTGCCATTTTACCACGTTTATGTTTGCACGGCCATGGCAGGGGAATGAACATTTTCTCCGACACATTTCTGCAGTGAAGGTTAAACAGGCCAAAAGCCTGCCAGGTATGGACACCTTCATCTTGTTTGAAAATAAAGCTCTATAATCTAAATCCCAAATGGGGTTTTAGAAGTTGCTCTTACTGAGTACCTAGGAGCAAAGAGTAATCAGGGCCAGGCGAAACATGCTCATAAAGACCTAATCCCAGGTTCTTGTTCGTGCTCCTGGATACAGGATATGCCCCAGCCAATGTCTGGATATGCCCCAGCCAATGTCTGGCCAGTGAAGTGGGGATTGACACTGTAATCCTCATAGGGGTGAGCAAATAGAGGAGCCTTGCATTGCTCTAAAGCTAGGAGGACCATGATCTATCTCAAGTATGCCTAAAGATGTAAGAGTAGCCACTGTAACCCGCTATCAAAGGCACGCCAGTTAACTCAGCAAGAATAGCTTTGAAGAACAACTGATATTCACTCTTGACGAATTTCCTCTGGTACTTACTTTACAGTGGTTGTTGTTTTGAATGCCCGCAATAATTAGGCTTACTCTTTAATACACCCTGAAAAGGACGTTAAGTGGCGGGTTGCAGTAGCTTCCTCACATCCTGAGCATGCTGATGAAGGTAGACTGGGGTCCTATAGGCAGCTGTGTTATGCTTGGCTTCATCTGCATGTCGTTCACTACTACAGGGATCACGTCGACCCCTCTCCTAGTTAGTCAGACTGCCATGAAAACAGCCGTTTCCAGGGCTATGAGGTAGCTGAGGTGAGGGTCTTGACCAGTATATTTTGCCTGACTAAACATTAGTCTTCTTCCCCACTTTGCAGTGGTAGAGCACTCACTTTTCATGGCAAAGGTATGAAGGTTCAACTCCCACTAGCAGCAGCTCCAGTCAACTCAGCATTCCTGACCAGCGGTTAAGTCTGCTGAAGGACTTCCTTTATCTACTTACTTTGCTGTAGCTATTCTTCTATCCTGGAGCTTACTTAAGAAGGTTGACCTGAGTCCTCACTTTAGTGCAGTACAAGACATCTCAGTGGTTTTCCCCACCTTATTGGCCAGGCTGTTTCAAGAAGAAGGACGTTGACAAAAGGTGAGGGCTTGGTCAGTATTTTTCACATTATCCTGACTTTAGCTTTCTCTTCTATACTCAAAATATATACAAGGAATATAAAGAGCGAGGGGAACCCAGTGGTCTCAAGGTAAAGTGTTCGCCTCGGGTGCTGGAGGTTGCAGGTTGAAATCACAGTGGAGACCTGGATTTTTTCACATGGATCATTCAGTCAAAATTTCCTTTGATCTTTGAGTAAGTAGTAAGATCAGACACCCATGTGCAGTGGCGTGCACGTTAAAAATCCCTTGGCAGTTGGAAATAGAAAAGAGTAGACTCAAAAAAGTAGCGCAAAATTAAAAGTTAAAAATTCACTCAAATTATTCTATCGATTCTTGCCCCACAGAGAAGATGTCGCAAAAGGTGAACTGTGTTGCTATAACATCAGATCTTGGTTATGTGATTAGTGGAGCAGCATAAATGGCGCCTGACAGGCTGTGGGTCTAGCTTGCTCTAATTTACGCTTCCATCATCACCAGTCCCGAAAATAGGCGATTGTATATTCCAGGGGCTATCAACCTAACTGTTGGTAACAGATACTGGAATTGACCTGGCAAGTCACCAGTGGATTTTCGCCTGCCATAATTAAAAAATATGGAACAAAGGAGGTCACACCTCCCCACGACGTCTAATAACACAAGTGCGCTGAAGAGATATGTTTTCCCCATGGATTGTACACATAATTCTGTATTTGCTACTGTAGTCATAGCAAAGTTTTCATTGTGTTTCTTTTATACTTCTTTCAGATGACTGGGGGCACAGACCTAATGAACTTTATCAATCTAAATTTAGCTATTGTTTACCTGCGTACAAATCGGCACCCTGAGCTGATGGATCTGCTTGATGCCATCAACCCAGAAACAATCCCAACCGGGTAAGAACAGAAGAATTTTTTTGCAGTTTAGTGTAGTGAAAATAATGTTCTTCTATTCTTTGTTCATTCTCAAGCTCGGGCTACCAAGCCCTGAAGAGGGCATTGCAAGTAGCAGGATGTTGTCCAAAGAAGGGAATGCTTTGTATCGTGTTTTCAGCTTGACTGCAATATTTGCACCTTTCGGTCTGATATATCCGACTTCAGCAGGCATTTTTAAGTACCGGTTAGTCTTCCCTATTCGAGCCCTTCGCCTTAGCCAGTCGGCTCTATTACAGCCAATTATCCAGAATCACAGCATAGAGGTGTAGAAGGGTCTTGGCAGCTCTGGTTTGCTGGCCCTGACGCTAGTAGTCAGCTTTGAGTCTCTGACCGTGGCAGCTTAAGCACTGATCGCATCTTGATCCCATGTTCTTCTAATTGATTGCACTGCATTAAGTCACAGATGAGGTCCCAAATACTGTCACAACCAGTAGTTGAATGAAGGATGGCTGTAGAAGATGCAGCAGTGAATGAGCTGACGGCAGCCAGTAATTCATAGATTCATCGAACTACATCTGAGCAAGAACCTATTCCACCTCCACGTGACGTCTGACCAAGGAATATGGATCCCAGTGGGAAAACAAACCCGATATAAAAAAAAAGCTGCTGCAAACAGATCAGATGTGTTAGGCTGAAAGGTGCAGATATCGCGCCTCACTGTAAGCTACAACACAACTTCATTTTCAGGACTAACGTTGAAGAAAAATAAAAAGAATTGGAGGATGAGCTGTCTACTGATTGGGGGCACTCATTCTTGACTCTGATATCTGGGTCGTGATATCACTCAAGGCATCACTCAAGGCAGGCTGAAACATGACATGTTTTTAAAATTTAATTGTAAAACCCAACACATCACAGGTTGTAAAGAACTTGTCCACATATGCCTGCATGTCTCATTCGGTGCTGGCAGCAAGGGCACAGTCATCAGAAAAGAGCAAGTTTGAGATGGTCGTGTACTTTATCTTGGTGTGAGCTTGTAGTCACCTGTGCTTGAAGAGTTTTCCGTCAGTTCTGTATTTATTTTCACTCTGTTTTTGTTACAACCCTGATAGCTAACGCTGAGCATGGCAGCAAACATTATGCTGAAGAGTGTTGGGGCTAGTACACAGCCCTGCTTGACACCATTTGACACAGGAACGGCATTTGACGTTTCCCGATCACTCAGCACATGAACATCATACCTTCGTGGAATTGTTTGACGATCTTGGTGAATCTGCTTGGACAGCCGGATTTCCACATGACCTTCCATAGTCCATCTCTGTTGACGGTATCAAAAGCCTTTGTCAGGTCCATGAAAGTCATATATAACCCATGTTGCTGCTCTTGGCATTTCTCCTGAAGTTGCCGAGCCACGAATATCATATCCACAGTTCAACGACCCGATCTGAAACCACATTGGCTCTCTGGAAAAAGACCATGTACTTGGTGAACGATTAATCGGTTGAGGAGAACTCGTGCCAGTATCTTGCTAGCAGTCGATAGGATGGAGATTCATCTCTGGTTGTCGCAGGATTGACGATTTCCCTTTTGCTTGTATAAAAGGACTATGGTAGCATCCTTCAGCTCTTGTGGGACAGTTTCAGTGGCCCATATTGTGTTGTACAACTCAGTCTCTGTGTTAGGCTTGTAGTTTGTAGATTTCAGCCGGTATCAGGTCCGCACCTGCAGCCTTCCCATTTAATAGTTGGTTGATCGCTGCTCTGATCTTGATACTTGGAGGAACGTCCACTTCATTGTTCAGTTGTGTCTGAGGCAAGCGTTCTGTTGCCTCGTCGGCAGACGGAGGATGGTTAGTTCAGGACAGTGCAGAAGTGTTCTGCCCAGTGTTCCAGTATTCTTGGTTTGTCTGTCAACAGTTCTTAGCCATCTGCATTTAGAATTGGAATTGCATGCGAGGGTTGAGGGCCATAAACAGTCTTTAAAGCATCATAGAAGCATTTTGAATGTGCATCTAGCGTGTTAACCGTGTCCTACATTGTTCTGAGACATGAAGTGTACATATGTATCAATACTTGTTGAGAACTGGGGCATTCTGTCATCATGAACACAGGTCTTTAGCGCGAATCTTGATGTCACTACATAGCATCTTATCTCTGCTACATGACCCAACATAGGACACAGCGGTCAGTTACGTTGGGAAAGAAGGGCACTGTAAAGGTAGTCCTACGAACTCTGAGCTTACTTGCCATCTGGGGCAATTGTATCGCTTAATTTTTTTGTACAGCTATCACGTTCTTTTAGAACGACCTGATCGGCGTCATAAACAAAGCAAAATAGGGTATGTACCCTGGCATGGGAAGTCTGGTCTCGGCGGACTACGCCGATGAAGTCATGCATGGCTCAATGGGTAGAATGGTGACTCTCAGCAGAGCGGTGCTGACCGCATAGAACAAGGCAAGACACCTAGCAAGCCAAAGTCATCCACTGCATCCCTAACTATCTGCAGCCGTCTTGACTTTGTTCTGCCACTGGTTCCAGACAGATTTGGGACGAGTTTGTGAGGTTGACGAACAGCACAACTCCCTCACTATAATCCAAATTCAGCGCTAACTACAGCGTCAGACAACATACAAACATGCACATACACCAGAAAAAAATGAAGTTAAAAAGACCTTGCAGGTAGTATGGTGACAGTCAAAGGCTAGGGAGAGTTTCCCATTTAAATAGACTTGTCAAAAATAATCCTGTCAGGTAGAAAGGCATTATATTGTGCTTTAATAATTGTTTATTTTTTTAAAACAAGATCAGCTGACATAGAGGTTATAAAAGATATTTGTGGTAAATATTGTTGAACTTATTTGATATTTAACTCTAAAAGGTCATAATTTTGTAACTAGTTTTGCCAGAATTATTTTTTCTTCAAAAGCGGTCTCTTCGTAAAACTTGACTTCTCTTAATTATTTCACAAGGAAGACAAACATATTATATATCAAATTAAAGGAAAATGAATGTGCTGTAAGAATATGAAGGTCTTGTAGAATTTAATAAAATATTACAAGTAATTGTTTATAATTATATCGTCATTTAAAACCAAAAAAAAACTATTTTTCTCACAAAAAAATGTCACCAATCCATTAATAACCACTGAAACGTAATTCAGATTGGTCTAGTGTACTTCAGAATAACAATCATCCACAAATGAATAATATCTACAAGAAAATAATTTTCTTTGGCAGTCAAATGGAGTTGATGTGTCACTGAGTTGCAGGTCTCCATTCACTCCACACGGTCGACCACATTTTGGCAGCAATCTGAATGAGTTCTGGGTCTCATTCAGTCAGTGGTGATGTAATTTGGTACTGAAACCCATTCGCTATCATGTTCTCTCAAATTTGCTTTAGAAATTTTGCATCTTTGTTTTTATGTTGATGGTGCAGTCAAACGTTTTCGTTTTTTAGCAGCACTAGGTCCTGGCTGTGACAATGCCCCCTCATCTTCAGCATCAGATTCAGTAGGCTGAATATTCTATTCTATGTCTGGCTCCGATTCAACGCCAGCAAAATGTGAATCCTCGTCACTAAATTCAATTAGAGTACACAACTTCCTAACCTTTTCTACAGATTAAAAACAACCTACTATTAGACAATCTTGAAGTGCTAGGTTCGCTACACATTTTTGTGATAAACACAACAAAAATTTGGCTGACTTGAAAGATGACAAATGTTTTCCAACTTTGAATTTCCACACAAAGCAAGTCGCTGCTTTTACAAAACAAAACACAAATATAGGAGTCACTTCCCTTACCATGTGATGTCAATTAAAATATAGAAACACTGAAAAAACAAAACATATTTTGTTCAATGTGCTGTTGACGAAATGAGCGTTTTTCTAGCATCAAGCGGAGGCCAGGAGGAACGCAGACAGCATTCTTATGGCCTTTAATAGTTAATTAAAGTTAATTTAAACAAATGTGTTTTGTGGGAAATTTATTATGGAGGCTCTTAAAGTTGTCAGTGAATTTCTCACAGCTATTATGTGAATATCTGAGACTTTACAAGTAAGGGCAGTTAGACATCTGACTCTCAGTCCATTATTGAGATAACAGACAAAGACGTCTCAAACTTTCATGGATATTTGTGAATCTGCTGTTTTGGTCATGCTGGGTTTTAATAGCAATTACAGAACTGACATCCTGGCTTTCATTTCATACAGGAGACATTGATAGTTGCCCATCTCAAGTGATGATGATGATGACAGTATCAGGATAGAGATTGTGTGGCTCGTCCATTATGACTGATGCTGTAACCTGCGTTTTAATTAGATCATATTGAAAGACCTGACCATTCTGTCTGTGGTCTTATCCCTGCTGTCTTGTGGATCACATGCTTACAGGAAAGGCTTTGGCAGTAAACCCTGAGGAAAAATCTGCATCCCTTGCTATATCCAGTCGTCTTGCCACTGGATTGAGGTAGCAGGGGACAAGAAAGGAGCTGACGCAGCTCTAGTCTTTCCCACTTTAATCTTTTCAGTCGCAGTTACAGCATCAGATGGACTGGAAAATGAATCTGCGAGAAAATGAAGACATAACCACAGGTCTGATACTGTCGCCGTTTTCACTTACGATAGGCATGTATTACTATTTAGTGTGACTTTCTGGCGTTTATGTGCTGCTGCAGAGAACCCAGATCAGATGGACTGGACATGTTGTTTGCATGCCTAACCTGATGAATCCCTCCCTAAGCAACCGTTGTATGGTGAGCTCAGGACAGACAAATGCTCGTTGCTTGTTTGGGGGACAGAAGAAACAATACAAAGACTCTGTTAAAGTTTCTTTGAACAATTTCTCCATTGATTTCACCTCCTGGGAGCTGCTTGCTCCTAACTGCTCAGCCAGGTACACTGCCATCACACATATTGCTTGCATTGCTGAGAAGAGAACAGTTACTGAGGCGCAGAAAAAACGAGCTGCTCGAAAGGACAGAATGCAAGACGACCCAATTATTAACGCTGTCCATGTGTGTACCTCATGCAATAGTGTTTGTTGTGCTCAGATCAGACTGTACAGTCATATACGGTCACATCGCAATACATGTGTCTGGCGCTGTTGTCATTTTCACTTGCAATTGATAACTATTATTATTATCAGATTTAAGTGAGGATAGATTGCACTGTCATCAATCTCTCTCACCCTGAGCTACCTTGGTCCAGTCGCAAGATGTGTTAGTTGAGACGACTGGAGATAACTCAGGATGCAGATTTTTCTTAGATATGGACACGACAGGCAAACCATTGACTGTTAGTTGATGAATTATCAATCCACAGACTGCAATTGAAGGGGCTAGTGGACAGATCAAAGAGACTGAGTACCTATAAGTCTGCCAAAGGTGGTACCTATAAGTCTGCCCAAGGTGCAGTCAAATCAGCTCTGCTTAACATAACATAACACGTCCACTGTTGCTAGATCTGTTCTAATTTGGTTCACTCATTAACAAATGATGACTTTACATAAAAAACCTTCTGGTTACCCTTGGAATATAGGACTGCAACGAATGCTCTTGGGCCATCTTCTTGATCTAAGCCAACCAGATCTGCCCTGATCCTCACTTCTGCCATTTTTTGTCACATGGTCTATGATCACCCAGCTCTTCTCTTCCCCATTGGGTTCCTATATCTTTCTGCTCAAAATCATATTTGTTCTTCCTTGACGTTTCCATTTAACGCGTCTTTTGCAGCCAGAATAACAAATATTAAAATAAATCAATAATTCACAAATTAAAATTGAGATTGATCAGTGCTGTGTATACTCGTCATTACTGTATGGCATAGAACAAACAGTTTGTGTAATACATATTACTATATTACAATAGACCAAACAGTTGAAGAGAATTTATGCTTTTAAAATGGGGGTATATAGAAGGATGGGAGCCTGTCTCCTGGAAAAAAATAGAGAATCCAATTGAGGAAATCTTGGTTAAGATCAGTTAATCAGTAAAAATATTTTTGTCACATCAAAATATATAACACTTTTTTTCTTCTTTGTCGTTCGTTCTCAAACTCCTGCTACTGACCCCCAAAAAGGCTTTGCAAGTAGCAGAATGTAGTCTGGAGAATGGAATATGTTGTACAGTGTACAAGTTTACAGCTTGACTGCAATATTTGCACCTTTCGGTCTGGCATATTCGACTTCAGCATGGTATTTTTGGGAACTGGGTTAGCCTTCCCTCTTCGATACATTCATCTTAGCCAGTCTACCCTGTTCTGGCCTGTTATCCAGGATCACCACATGGGGGTGGAGAAGGATCTTGGCAGCTGAGTCGCTGGCCCTGATGCTAGTAGTTTAGCTTTGGGTACCTGACTGCTACAGCTCATACCCTCCTCAGCATCTTGATCCCAACACCTCTACAGCTCATGCCCTCCTCAGCATCTTGATCCCAACACCTCTACAGCTCATGCCCTCCTCAGCATCTTGATCCCATCACCTCTACAGCTCATGCCCTCCTCAGCATCTTGATCCCATCACCTCTACAGCTCATACCCTCCTCAGCATCTTGATCCCATCACCTCTACAGCTCATACCCTCCTCAGCATCTTGATCCCATCACCGCTACAGCTCATGCCCTCCTCAGCATCTTGATCCCAACACCTCTACAGCTCATGCCCTCCTCAGCATCTTGATCCCAACAACTCTACAGCACATGCCCTCCTCAGCATCTTGATCCCAACACCTCTACAGCTCATGCCCTCCTCAGCATCTTGATCCCAACAACTCTACAGCACATGCCCTCCTCAGCATCTTGATCCCAACACCTCTACAGCACATGCCCTCCTCAGCATCTTGATCCCAACAACTCTACAGCACATGCCCTCCTCAGCATCTTGATCCCAACACCTCTACAGCACATGCCCTCCTCAGCATCTTGATCCCAACAACTCTACAGCACATGCCCTCCTCAGCATCTTGATCCCAACACCTCTACAGCACATGCCCTCATCAGCATCTTGATCCCAACACCTCTACAGCACATGCCCTCCTCAGCATCTTGATCCCAACACCTTACTGAAAACAATACTGGAAGGGAAGGTGATGGGCAATCGTTCCAGAGGTAACCAGTTCTATATTTGGGATGATAACATCAAAAGATGGACAGGGAAAAGTCTGGTAGATTGTACCACCAAGACAAGAGACAGAGGATATTTGCGATCCATTACAACTGATTTTCGCTGTGGAGATTGCACCTGAACTGAATATAATAAATTAACAAAATGATGTAATGCAATTAATATAATCATTATTGCCATATTAGAATTATAAATATTATTGTCTACTCCATGTTTTTAAGATCACACACTTTAAAGGCAGCATCATACTATGTGAAGGGTTTGCAGTACTTCTTCCAGGCCAATTTTTCAGATGCGAAGTAAGTTTAAATTTATTTTGAATCGTTTAAATGTAATTATGTGAGGAAGAACTTTCAAAATTCTTTGAGATTAAAAAAAAATTATTTTTCCTCGAGGCGGTGTGCGTTGCACTATGTTTTTTTAAATTTGCACTTGTCGGCCCAGTGCATCTGACTTTGGCTTGCATTTCATGTAAAAATCTGCTTCCTCCTGCATTTTCTAAGGGTTTGCTTCCCCGAGGGTAACGGTAGGTGCTGTGATTGGGGAATGAATTCAACACCTTCGGATTGTGAGCCATGTCACTAGCACATATTCTCCCCATCCTTTGAGATAAGAACTGGAGTGAGACAGGGCTGTCTCTTATCACCATTCCTTTTTCTGCTGGCTATTGACTGAATTATGACGAACATCTACATACAAAAATGGAATTCAATGGCTTTTGATGAAAAGACTTGATGATCTGGACTTTGCTGATGATTTAGCACTTCCTGTCTCACAACCACAGTCAGTAGTACGCTTAGGCAACCAAGGTGAGAGCTGGACTGTCTATGCTGGTGACGCCAGGAGGATAAATCATTTTCATATAAACTGTCGTCTGAGGCACATATTGCATTTACGCTGGTAGGACCATTTCACAGATACTGAAGTGTTGTCCAGAGCCAACATGCAAAGTATTCATGCACTTCTGCAAAAATCCCAATTGAGATGGGCTGGCCACCTTGCCAGAATGTCAAACGAAAGGCTTCCTAAGAGGCTCCTGTATAGCGAACTGAGTGAAGGAGAACGATCACAAGTACGTCCTAAAAAGCCGTTCAAGGACAGTCTAGGAGAGTCCCTTAAGTGCTGTCAATTAGACATTAACACCTGGGAGAACCTGGCTCACAATCGCTCAACATGGAAGAGCGCGGTCACAGATGACATTGACCTCAGCAAAGGTCTCCGTATCCAGACAGCTCAGGATAGACATGCAATCAGAGACAATTTCAGTGCCAACTGCTGATTACGTTTACCAGTCGTGCGATAGATTTTTCAGGCGCGAAGTGGCTTGATCAGTCACAAGCGCACACATATACTCAAGATTGCATTGTGACATGTGATGATATTGGTGGTCTTGATCAACGTCGATGGACGAATTATTATTATTATAACTTGTTAGCAGTATAGATAAGGTCAGAGGTAGCAAAGGCCACCGTCCATCGCAAACGATAATGGCATAATTTACTTTACTAGCGCTATTTTTAGTAAGGATTAACTGCCCTACTTTTTATCCTCGCTCTCTCGTCTCGAGCCGCCCCACGCCAGTGGCAAGTCAAGGACAAGACGACTAGGAGGTGGCTACGAGATGCAGGGGACTCCGCATCAAGCACCTGTGAAAAAAATGGCGGAATCCGGAGCAGAACCCACACCACCTGATCACGAGGCCGAAGGCTTAACCACTTAGCCACAGTCAGAGGTACTGATAGAGATATCAAATTATGAATTCAAAAGCGTGAGGGCTTTTATTGCTTTTGGAAATTTGTGGAAATGAAAAGAAATTGTCTGCCACAAAAATACTGATCTTCAACTCCAATGTCAAGTTAATTCTGTTGTATGGATCTGTGACGTGGGAAACAAAGAAAAGTACAACTAAATAAGCCCAATCTTTCATCAATATATGCTTGCACTGAATAGAAGGAATAAAATGGTAGGATAGGTCACTAATATAGAACTGTGGGAAAGAACTGGGCAGACACCAGTGGGACTAGACGTAAGGAGAAGGTGTTGGAGATGGATAGGAAACACATTACAGAAACCAGCTGATAGCATTACAAGGCAGTCACTGTTCTGGAATCCTCAGGACAAAAGAAGCAGGGGCAGACTAAAACACTGTTCTATTGCTCTGTCCACTTTTCCTAAAGTCATGTATGGTTATATTTGAGGTTTGCGTTGCCGAATATGGATGTGTCGGACCTAAAGGTGCAAATATTGCAGTCAAGCTGTAAACTAGCACACCGCCTTTCGTTCTCCGGACTACATCCTGCTACTTGCAAAGCCCTGTTCAGGGTTTGGTAGCGGAAGATTGAGAATGAACGCAGAAGAAGAAGAAGAGGTTTGCTATTTCAACTAGTTTAATTAGATGTTCCTTCCATTTTCATTTCTGCTTATTTATCCTTCTTGTCAGTAAATTCATTACTCTTATCTCCTCTTTGCTCCATGTCAAGCGTAGGGCTACTTCTGCAGCTAGCTCCCTTACAGGAAGCCTGTTTCAAAACATATGCTCAGTCTGATGGTTTTTTGTAGCAATTCATTTTATATGATCATGATGCTAGCCCTATGCACAACCCTCTTTAGTTGTCCTTTTTGACAGGCTTTGAAGGTTAACTTAACTTCAATTATTGATCCATTTGTTGAATGATAAGTCAAACACTCCATTTGGCTCCCCTAAACAGCTTGTAGGAAAAATCTGATTTCAGTCACTTGCAATGTAGTTGTATAGCAATGGTTTTTACATGGTGAGGTTGTCTGCCTGATGCAAGACCGTCTTTAGTCTCCTCTTACGACATGCAAGGAAGGAAACAGTGGTGCTATTCAATTTGCTTCGGGGACCACTCAGGTTATCCCTCTACCGTCTGAAAGCTCCTGCTCGCAAAATATAAGTTACAGTTCGGATTGTCCAGAAGTGCCTACCAATCACTTTCGCATAGCAACAAAGTTTTGTTTCCTACATAGACCTTAATTATATAGGGACTTCCGCTGCATGCGAAGCTTTAACTTAATAAAAATTTATCGACATTCCGTTGGTATTTCTGTTTTTGGTCAATTTTAAAACTGAGGACTTTCTAAGTGATGAAATCTGGACTTAAAGACTTAAGAAATTAGATATATTTTTTTCTAAATTGGGATTGTAAAATTAGGTTTTTTGTGCATAGTTAAAATTTCATCTTTCAGAGGATGTGGACAGTTAAAAATTGTAGTTTTAGGTATGTTTACAGCAGCACAGTTATTTAAAAAAAATTTTCTTGTAATTTTTCTGGTTTGCAATTGTTGCAGCGACTTGCGCTTTTTACCCGGATGGACCTAGTTCTATTTCACAATGTCTCTTTCTTCACTTAACTTAACGTCTTTATACTGGTTTAGAAGACTCTATAGAGTTTCTATATAACCAGCTTCTTGGAGGGTGGTTTAATCAATGTGCAAGTCCATCTTAATAGACTCAACACTAGAGCTAAGTAGACCCACAGCCAGTTAGGCACCATCTATAGCTGCTCTTAACAAACTACCTGGGGAAAGATACAAATAAATTGGGTACAATTTTAGCTTGAATTCTGTCCGGGCAGCGGCCGTTAAACATACTATTTTCGATTTCCAACTGCCAAGGAATTTTTAACGTGCTCAACGCTGAACACAGGAGAGATCAGGGGAATTTTTACCAGATGATCCACATGAAAAAAAATCCTGTATTCCACTGTGATTCAAACCTGCAACCTCCGGTACCCGAGGTGTACACCTTACCTCAAGACTGCTGAGTTTCTTTTCTGTTTTAAAAAAATATTTATATGTGTGTACGTGTGCACGTGATACTTGTCTTTGTGATAGTTAATGTTGCATTGCTTGATTCTATGACCTAGGTTTTCCTAAATTTCTTTACATATCCTGTCATAACTTTTTTTATACCACATCTTTTGTGTTGGACTTCTGGAGATAAGTTAGTGATTGATTTGTAAATAAATGTAAATTATTATTTTGTTAAATTTCAGGCGATGTTTGAGAGAAACTTTGAAAATGGCAAATGCTGAAGACTTGAACAGACTCACATCGTGTTCTCTTGTCCTCTTGGGTCATATTTTTCTCTCTCTTGGCAATACACAAGTAAGTAGATCATCTCTATAGGATCTCAATAAGCAAGTAATACTCAGGTCTCTTCTAGATGATTTCAATAAGCAAGTAATACTCCAGTCTAATCTGCAGGATTGAAATAAGGTATTAAATCTCAATAGGGTTTTAATAAGCGAGTAATATTCCAGTCTAATCTGCAGGATTGAAATAAGGTATTATATCTCTATAGGGTTTAAATAAGCAAGTAATACTGCAGTCTAATCTGCAAGATTGAAATAAGGTAATATATCTCTATAGGATTGAAATAAGCTAGTGCTCACATAGTGTTCTGTCAAAGAGCAGTGTGCTGTTGTGAGAAGTGTTTGTTGCATAAAGCAGTGCATAACTGGCTCGATACATTTTGTTTAGGACACTCTACCACTATGTTATGAGGAGGAAGACTAATGTCTGGTCAGGCAAAATATACAGACCAAGACCCTGACCTTGGCTTCCTCGTAGCCTTCCCTGGAAACGGCTGTTTTCATGGCAGCCTGGCTAACAAGGTGAAGGATCGATGTGTTCCCCGTAGTAGTGAGCGATACATAGATGAAGCCAAGCATAGCACAACCACCTGGAGTACTCTGGTCCACCTTCATCAGCACGCTCGGCATGAGAGGAAAGCTTCTGCAACCTGTCACTAAACGTCCTTTTCAGGGCGCACAAAAGAGTACACCTCATTGTGGACATTCGCAAACAACAACCACCACTAGGTTAATCAGACACTCAAGACATAATTTTTGGTGGCTAATTACTTATTGTTTTTGTAACAGGAAGCAATGAACCTTGTTACTCCAGCCATGCAACTCGCTGGTAAAATTCCTGATGTTCATGTACAGCTATGGGCGTCGTCCCTTCTCAAAGGTAAATACTTTTCTATTATTAGATGTTGTTAATTAGCTTATGGGCGTCGTCCCTTCTCAAAGGTAAATACTTTTCTATTATTAGATGTTGTGTACAGACTCATGGACATGGTTAATGACCCTAATATGTGCTGGACTGGTCATACAGTGGATCCTATCCAACATATTGAAGGCAATGAAGCTGCAGACAAACTAGCGAAGTGTGAAGGAGCATCCCCATAATCAGATCTGAGCATTACATATAATGAGGTGAAGACTTTTATTAAAGACAACTTCAGGGGGAAATTTACTGATCAACACCCGAACTTGCAAAAAGAAGACAGCAACTTTAACTAGAGAAGAGCAGGTCATCATCTTTATACTGATAGCTGGGCATAACAGACTCAAGGGTCATCTTTACAACAAAATGAGGATTGGGACAGAGGACAAGTGTCCGTGTGGGGAACAAATCATGACCTTGGAACACATACTACAAAGCTGCATGCTTACGCCGGAAAAGAGATAACAATACTGGCCTTGCGAGACAAAAATGAGACAAAAGCTGAATGAAGATACAATAGCCTTACAAACAATGGTGTCCCTAGTAAGAGAAACTGGGACCTTGATTTGAGGATGAATGAAGAAGAAAAATGTGCTGGACATATGATGTTTGGAAATGGACATGCAAAACCTTGAAAGATACCAAAACACTAGTGGTGGAAAGATTGAGGTGGCGACAGTTAGTTCAAAATGTAGTAGTAGCAGCCCCGTTCAGTCTTGACTGACTATAGGATGATATGACTTGAGGTGGTAAACAAAAAATATATACTAGGCTTTTCTTGTTTTCTTTCTCCTTGCGGCACTGTCAATTCACCTCTATATGTTGTACGGGCTTCTTTTTAACCAAGCGTGAGGTGGCCCTTCCGGGTACATCTCCACTTGGATCGGTCTGCAGCTTCGTCTTCCTAGGATGTGAGATTCATGTCCAGGGCCTTCATATCATACTTACACACATCATTGAACCTCAACTGTGGTCGGCTGGCTGACTGTTCTCTTGCCGTCCGCCGACTGTTCTCTTGCCGTCCGCTGACTGTTCTCTTGCCGTCCGCCAACTGTCCATAGAGGATATCTTTGGAATGCGATCATCTTCCATGTGATGAACATGACCAAGGCGTGTCCGACTAGATTGAATGGAAGTCTTTTTCTGTTATGCAGTAACACCGCTTTGACACTCAATTTAGAAGAGTCTATGAATAGTCACCATTCTGGCGGGTCATGTTTGATTCCTAGAACATTCACCAAGCCTTCTGTATTGGAACAGAACACACGGTCATCTTCCTTTCTGAAGTAAGGAGAAAACTGCTCCTGGCAACTGTGAAACCAAGTAACTTAGGGATATTTTCCTTGAGAAGATTTCATTGTTAGAGTAGAGGAGATCTGAACATGCAGGAAAGGATGCAAAGAAGAGCGACAATATTTATGGTGGGATTTCAGAATTATAGTTGGGAGGAAAGACTCCAGAAAAACCGGCCTACAGTGTCTGGAAAAGAGAAAAATTCGCTGTGACTTAATACAGGTTTATAAGATAATCAAAGGAAAGGATAAAATAGACTAAAACAAGTATTTCAAAATACAGCCGCCTACAAGAACAAGATTGCATAGCTACAAATTAATTAAAGACAGATCTAGATTATACATTAGGAAATATTTTTTTTAGTCAGAGAGGTGTGATTGCTTGGAATGCATTGCTACAGGAAGTAGTGGATACAGGGTAAGTTAATGCATTCAAGAATAGATTGGATACAACCTTTTTTTTATATTTTTAGATCAAGTGAATGTAAAAGTAACTGGTTGTATACAGACTTTGCAGAGAATGTTCTAAACCAGTATAAAGATATAAATACATTAAGTTAAGTCTTGATTCAAATATCTTCTATTTGGTCTTTGACAGCTCCAGGTCGCGAATAGGATTGTTAAGTTTTTCTCAAGTGAGGATGTGCGACACAGTGAACATTCCATGGTAGATGTATGGATCTTCAATAGACATAGAAGGTTGCGGATAACCCTATGTTGGATTGCCTCGATCATCATCTTCTGAATTGATTAAAAATTCATTTGAAGGTTTGGAAATAGGAAGTTCGTTACCGTGAAAAACTGGTTGGAGAGCAGATTGTATATTCGGGTCCGCTGTTGTCCATTTTTTTGCTACTGGTAATTTCTGAAGAAATTGGTGGAACCATGTGGAAGTAACAGTGATTTTCATGATTGCTTTGCTCTCTCCACACCACAGAAACAGGAAATGGCACTTTTTTGCTTTTCAGCAACTTTGGAAGATTTCTTGCACATGTGTGGGAGCCACACCTTGTCCTGCTTCCCCAATCTTGCATCTGAAATAAAGGTCATGCACTACAAGTGTAATAAAAGCTGTCTGCACTGTTAGCACAGTTATAAGGCATCAATGTCCTGCCAAAGACAGATGTGTCGGACCGAAAGATGTAGATATCGCAGTCAAGCTGTAAACTAGCAACACAACACATTCCGTTCTATGGAAATCCTGCTAGTTGCAAAATCCTTTTCAGGGCTTGGTATCGCTATATTGTGAACAAACAAAGAAGAAGAAAGGCATCAATACTGCTGGCTTTAAACTGCAGGGGTCACTTGTACTTATGATGAAGGAGAGGAAAAAAGGGAGTTGTTCATTAAACTTGCTGATCAGTCTCTTCTCTCCAAACCATAAAATATAACCAACAAAATTTTTTTATTTCCATGTTGCATTAACATTTTTTTAAATTTCCATAAATTGCTCAGCACAATGAAA
The DNA here is from genome assembly GCA_036924085.1 of Ariolimax columbianus. Classification (NCBI taxonomy): domain Eukaryota; kingdom Metazoa; phylum Mollusca; class Gastropoda; order Stylommatophora; family Arionidae; genus Ariolimax; species Ariolimax columbianus. The sequence continues at coordinate 98,436,034 of JAVGWX010000003.1, forward strand.
GCATCCCCACCTTTTGTATCCATATCCATTAAACAGTATTGTACTTTAAATGTTCTTTATCCATTCTTGCACATCAGATCTGTATAGACAATGCGGAGACACTGTTCATGAAGCTGAGGGCTATAGACTGCACACAAGTTTTTCCCAGGCATTACTCAAAGACCACTTTCAGTCTTCCCAGATGCCAGAGCATGGCATCATACAGGTACGTCCTTTGTGTTCTACTGAACCTGTACGAAGGGGAGCCAAGACATCAACACCTCAAAACAGACTGTGTTACAGCAGTCTGGCCAACTAGGTGGTTGATCAACACTCTTATCTATAAAGAGCCGGGAACTGAGACGCACAGTAAGCATCCCTTGTGCTTCCTAGAAAATATGCACCAGGTAGACTTTCGAGAAGAACTATTTACTATGACAAAACTTTGTGCTCTTTCATTATTCTATCTCAGCTTGACCGACCTAATCATCTCCAATGTTGCTACTTGTTATGCCAGTAAATTGTGGAATATATATGCTCCGGAGGTAAGACGTCGGCCTTGGGTGCTGTAGGTCGCTGGTTCAAATCACGATAGAGACCGGAATTTTTTCACGTAGACTTTCTGGTATTTCCCCTGACCTCTGAGTAATAGAGATTGGACACTTGTGTGCAGTGTTATGCACAATAAAACTTCTTTGCCAGTTGGAAATTGAAAAGAGTAGGCTTAACAGCCGCTGCCCGGGCAAAATTCAAAATGATGTTAACAATCTACCCAATCTATTACGAGATCCTCACCGATGCTACGGAGTTCGTGCATTGTGCTGAGATTCTCAAAAAAATATGGAGAAGAACAGAGCACTTATGGGTTAAACCGTGTGCAATGACGTAGATTCTTCAACTAAACTAAACTATTGTGGAATATATTTATTGAAGACCATCCTTAGTATGGGTTAAGTGACACGGCTCACAAGCAAAAGGTGCTGGGTTTGATGCCCATCACAGCACCGGCCGTTACCCCGGGCAATTAAACCCTTAGAAAATGCAGGAGGAAGCAGGCCCTTACATAAAATGCATGCTGAAGTCGGATGCACTGGGCCGACAGGTGCAAAATAAAAACTGCAGTGCAACGCACACCCATCTTGGGGATTAGAGAAATAAGGCGAACGCAAAAAAAAAAAATGTGCTTGATACATTACGTCGGATACATTCTCTCCTTAGCCGTAGTCTGTCTGATTCTCCGAAGGACAGGAAAGGTTTTACTATAGCTTCCTCACATGTATAATTCAAATAATCATTTGTCCTTTTCATAATATTCACCATCAAAATCCAATTTATCGACCTACAATTCCTTAAGAATACTTTCAATGGCTTGTTCTGTCATTAGCTTTTTAGAACAACCATTTCCAGAATTGTCAAAACTACTTTCCGTCACGAAAATCACAAATTAATTTAGACAATTTTCTGTTTCGTGGATTCCTCCATATTTGCTATCTCTGGAAATGTGTGTACTGTGTAGACGTGACGATAGTATGGGCAAAATCTAAGCAGTACTGTCCGATATACGTCTTAGAATAATGGTTCACCCATCATACAGTTTCATGGGTGTCTCAGGGAATGGGATATTTACACAAACATCGGTGTCGCAGGTTCTAAGGGTTAAACTTAAATTACATCATTTACACATATCTATGCTGATTAGACACAAAAGCTAATGTGTCATTTCCGTGTTTATCATCCACGTAGGTCGAGTTTGTTTTGTAACTGCTAGGGAGCAAACATGATGAAATTATCTTCTTCCGCAGTTGGAAGATTCCTCTTTTCCTTTTTGTTGGCCATTGTTTTATGTCTACACGGGAAGTCCAGTTCTCTGGGTAAAGGTTGCTGGGATGGCGAGTTAATGTCTTTAATTAGTTCTTTAAGTGTTATTGTTCATATTTCACTTCTTATACAGCATAGTATGATGGCTGCAACCGGCAACTTACAGGAAGCAAGCACATTGTGATTTGTTGCGTTTGCCTTATTTCTCTATTCCCCAAGGCGTTGTGCGTTGCACTATGGTTTTATTTTGCGCTTGTCGGCCCAGTGCATTCGACTTCAGCATGCATTTTATGTAAGGGTCTGCTTCCTCCTGCATTTGCTAAGGGCTTGCTTCAGTGAGGGTAACGGCCGGTGCTGTGATTGGGGAGTGAACACAGCACCTTTGGATTGTGAGCCGTGTCAGTTAACCATTAACAACAATTGTTTTACATGATGAGACTGCTAGTCCCATTCATAACCCTCATTAGTCAACTTTTATGACAATCTTGGATGGAATAGGTATTATTCTTTGCCGCTCGGCTTCCACTCGGGTGGCTAAAAAGTGGAATGGATAAATAAATGGAATTTCCTTACTGCGAAAGTAAAGAATAGGATTATTTCATCTCCATGGATGTCGTAAACAGGGGCTAAAGAGAGTTGTTCATGGTGCTAGCAACCTCATTGTGTAAAACAAATTTGTAACAGAAACCACCACTGCAAGAGCACACAAAGTGCTATAGTCTATGCTTCCTAAAGGAAGCTAACAGTAGGGGTGGCCTATACTCCGGCTGGAGGGAAAAAGAATACAAAAAAGATCAATAAACTATGGACAGTTAAGAGGTAAAACATACATGTTAGTCAGTGTGAGGTAAAACATACTGATCTGCATATTAGTCAGGGTCAGGTAAAATATACTGATTGGACATGTTAGTCAGGGTTAGGTAAAATATACTGGCGCCCCCCCCCCCCCCCCCCCCCCCTCACTTCCAAGCAGCTCACCCTGGAAACAGGCTGTTTAAGGACAGTCTGACCAACGAGGTGGGGGATTGACATAATCCCTGCAGTAGTGAGCAACACACAGATGAAGATGAGCATAGCACAGCCGCCTTGATAACCCTGGTCTACGTTCATTAGTATGCTCGAGATGTGAGGGAAGCTACTGTAACCCACCACTTAACACCCTTTTCAGGGTGCACAAAAGAGTAAACTTATTCATTGTAGGCATTCAACAGCAACGACAACAATGCCTACAGCGACAACGATAACAACAACAATGTCACCAACAACAGCGCCAAAGATAACAACAAGTCCATTGATATCAAAGAACTACTGTATAATATTAACTGTATAACTTCACATTTGATTCCTTAAAAGTCGGGCCATGCTAATATTGCAACAATTATTTTTTTTATTTTTCAGTGGACGGATGGCCAATGTCCTTTCCATTTGAGCAGCTCTGCATCCACATCCAATGCTATGCTATAAGCTTTTTTCATAGTTTGTATTTGCAGTGCACCCCGGGAGGAATTTCAACAACAACAGACAACAGAGTTCTTATAAAATAAATATGAACAAATTTGAGACAATGTAAATAAATAGTGTGGGATTAGTATTGCGTTATTTACTAAAAATATTTAGGTAAGGATTACTTGTAGAAAATGAAAGAGGAATAAAGATACTTTCTTCGACATTCATATTCAAAAAGGACGTGGTGTCATAGTTTACAGCAAGGCTGCAGTATCTGTGTCTTTTGGCCCAACACCTCCCATTTTAGGAAGTTTTTTTTTAGTACTGGGTTTGCCTTCCCGCTGCGATCCCTATTCTCTTAGCCAGTCTACACTAGTGCAGGCTGTTTTCAGGGGCGTCGCTTAAAGACGGAATAGGGTCTTGGTCAGCTCTGGGTTGTTGACCTCGATGAAAGCCACCCAAATATGAGTCGATGGCTACTGTCAGCTCTTTCATTGTGCTGCATCTTTGGCCCTGAGAAAAAGATGCAAAAACAATTTGATGTTATTTTTGCTATCAGGTTACTGAAATCCATGGAAAATACTCACTCTGCAAGTGGACATGGTCACATCCTTCTTACTGCCACATCACAGAGCTGACGAATGGATAGATTCCTCCTCCGATCTCCGGGAACATATGTAATTTACTCTGTTGTTTTTGAATCATGTATGGGAAGTGTGTGACCTAGGGGCTTCGAGCTAGGCTCACAAACCCAAAGTACCTGGTTCAAATCATGTTGAGCTCTGTGTGGCAGACTGGGTATGTCATGGATTTTGTCATGGTATAACTGCTTCTCCCAGTCGGTGTCATCTGTAAATGGGTGCATGATGAAGTCAGGGGAACATTTTGGAGGCGCTTCAGGAGCTGTGGAGTTTGCGCTTTGTCATTGGCACTTTCAACAATGAAAGGGACTGAGCACATATTCAGGTGTAATGACGTCTTGGGCTATGTGAATAGTGGGATGTGCAAATCTATGGATTTGAGGGGTCAGATTCACTGCTATCCTATAAGGGTCAGTATTTTTACATCAAGTTAATGTAAATAAAACTGGTTGTATACAGACTCTGCAGGGTCTTCTAAACCAGTATAAAGACATTAAGTTAAGTTACAATTCACCGTTGTCCTGTAGGAGTCAGATTCACGGCTTATATTAGAGGGATTTGATTGGGGGGGGGGGGGGGGCAGAGTCACTCTTAACTGCCTCTTTTTGTGTTTGTTATTGGGGTCTGAAAGTGACGCAACAAAGAATAGTAACCTACCAGACATGTTGCTTGAGATGACTAAAGAATGTTGAGCCTGATAGACGGAGTGAAGCCAAAGATGCAGCAGTGAATAAGTTGATAGTCTGTGACTCATAGCTGACTGCTTTCATCAAGGTCAGCGAATCAAAGCCACCAAAGGCCTAATTCTGTCTCAAAATGGCATCCATGGATAAAGAATACACTCATGCAGCCTGACTACGAGAATAGGGATCGAAGAGGAAAGACAAACCCAGTCCAAAAATGCAGTGCGAAAACAGGTCTGTTGGGCTGATAGATATCGCAGCCAAGCTGAAAACTACGACACACCATCATTTCAGGATGAATTCCGACATAGAAGAAGAAAAGAAGTCAACTAAGTCAAGTCAGTTATTCACCTTTGATAACGTGCTCTCAGTGTGTTAGCGATTCTATTTTCATTTCTGTTACACTAAAGCCTTCATGAAAACCACTCAGACAATTTATATAGGTATACACTAGTACAGGCCTCTTCATTATAAAAATGATTTACCCGTCATCCCATTTGTAGAAGCATATGTCCAACGCTGTATTTTGGCTTAACCAGTGCACTAGGATAAACTTTACGAGATTGACGCCCTTCGCCCTGTTTGCTGACAGTGCCGGTTTTGGTGCGGCTAGGAAATTACACATGGGCCAATAATGGACTAATACATCACCCTGGAGAGATTGGGCCCTGCCGAATTAGCAACATGCCAAGACACACCGCTGGAATGCTGAGTGATGACTCAATCCTCGCTGCCTCTGTCTCACGGATATGGAGTACTAAACTCCAATCAAGGAGTTTGCAGGGACCTTGATCGACACACTTACAATAAGACCACAAGATGCTGGGATTCATCCCCAGAATTTGGAAGTTCAATGCTGCCAAAGACGGATGTGTCGGACCGAAAGGTGCAAATAATGCAGTCAAGCTGTAAACTAGTGACATAACGCATTCCATTTTCGCGACTACATCCTGCAACTTGCAAAGCCCTGTTCAGGGCTTGGTAGCGGCAGATTGAGAACGAACGTAGAAGCAGAAGAAGGGAGTTCAATGAGAATTGCAACTAGGAGTGTCCTTTTTGCTACATCACAAGGCCATGGCTGTGGTCAATCGAAGCAACAGGCCACTGATGCCTATTCTAACATTATTAACCAGCTTTTGAATATGGCAAAGATGGCGCCGTAACTGGCTGCAAGTCTACATTTCTCTACTGTTTTGGATCATTATGGATGCTGCCAGACCACGGATTTGCCTGGAATTCACACTAGTCGACGACTTATACTTGTGTTCACGGATACGTGGAGTTGTTTTCCGTCTGGACTTGTTATTTCGTTCTTTTTTTGTGATTTCTTCCATCCGTTTATCCTGGTCTGGACGCCGGCTGAATGGCGCTACGCTTAAACTAGTTATACCTGTGTCGTATCTCACGGGTTAGTTCTGCCGGTTCACCTTCACGAATATGGCGTGTGGGAATTTTAGATGCTACTATGATGAACTGAATACAGCTGGGGAGAGATGCCAGACTCACTCACACGCTGAGTGGTCTTCATCACTTGTGATGGATGGACACAGCAAGAGATACGACTGTCCACACGGCTGAACAAAGAGAGTGGTCTTCATCACTTGTGATGGATGGACACAGCAAGAGATACGACTGTCCACATGGCTGAACAAAGAGAGTGGTCTTCATCACTTGTGATGGATTGACACAGCAAGAGATACGACTGTCCAAACGGCTGAACAAAGAGAGTGGTCTTCATCACTTGTGATGGATGGACACAGCAAGAGATACGACTGTCCACACGGCTGAACAAAGAGAGTGGTCTTCATCACTTGTGATGGATGGACACAGCAAGAGATACGACTGTCCACACGGCTGAACAAAGAGAGTGGTCTTCATCACTTGTGATGGATGGACACAGCAAGAGATACGACTGTCCACACGGCTGAACAAAGAGAGTGGTCTTCATCACTTGTGATGGATGGACACAGCAAGAGATACGACTGTCCACACGGCTGAACAAAGAGAGTGGTCTTCATCACTTGTGATGGACGAACATCATGGACACAGCAAGAGATACGACTGTCCACACGGCTGAACAAAGAGAGTGGTCTTCATCACTTGTGATGGACAAACTATCATTAACCAGCTTTTAGGAAAACCTGATTCCAGTCATTTGCAGTGAGGTTTCATAACAATGGTTTTTACATGATTTGGTTGCCAGCCCCATTCACAACCCTCTTTAGTCACCACTTACGACATGCAAGGAAGGAAACAATTGTAATATTCTGTCTACCCTGGGAGAGAACAACTCAGGTGTATCTCTCCATTTGCTGATTGAATTTGATCTTAAATTGATCACAGTTAAAAACAAATGACAATACTGAGTGCACGGTTAAATATGTGAGTATTTACAAATGGCAAAAACTTGACTTATTGTAAAATCTCACGTATGAAACGCACAATATTTGCTCATTTTCGCCTGCTAAAGCTCAGGTGCGTATTATACGCAAGATTTGACAGTAGTCGCCTATGATGACACGCCTAGCAGGTTATGTTACCTTTCTTTTGCTTCTCTTTAAGCGCAGTAACACACAGGTGACATTAATAATTTTGACATAACATGGCATGGTCACTCCTCTTGTCCCACATACCTGTCAAGTGAAACAGTTCAACCGTATTTGATACAGGTTTTTAGGATTTCTTAAATGTTATAGGAAAATATCTGATTAAACAAATGGGATACAATACACTACACATATTAATTTTCAAACATATTAATTTGATTGTTTATCTACAACAGTGCTCTTGAACCTGGGCGCTGCCGTTCACTAGTGGGCGATTTTAGCTTTCAGGTGGATGGTAGCAGAGTAATTATATTCTGTATTAAAAACATAATCTGCGGAAACTCAACAAAAGTGAAAATGTTTATAACCTGTGCTTTTCCCGTGGCAACATACGGCTGTGAAACATTGACAGTTACCCACACCTCGAGTCCTTTGAGTCGAAATGTTATAGAAAGGACCTCAGAATACAGTGGACCGAAAAAGGGAAGAATGCAGACATTCGACAAGAGTTAAGCATAGAGAAGAACTGGTTAATAAATTTAATAATGAACAGAAAAGTTAAATACTTTGGCCACATCAAAAGACACAACAGTCTTGAGAGTACGGTAATGGAGAGTATGGTTCTGGGCAAGAGAGGTAGAGGCAGACCAAGAAGATGATTTCACCAAGATGTTAATGAATGGAATGCTTGGGCATGACTCTGGAGCAGACTGGAGATTTGGCAAGAGGTCAAGTATTTTTCAGACGGGCTTTGATGCGAGCAGCATTCTGCAAAGGACATACTATATGATGATTAAAAACATCCAAAATACACACTCACTGGATGACTGTGGAATTTTCTTCAGTTTAGAGATTAGTGGGGGGTAAGGAAAATTTGTCCTCACAAAAGTTATGAAAGTTGGCAACAAGTATAAAAAGGTTGAAGAGCTCTGTTCTACATCATGGAGGAGGCTCACCCTGGGGGCCACTCTTCCCCTTCTCTCTCTTCTCACCTCACTCTGTTTCATTTGACTCTGTCCTACAGTCACACCCTTGCACAACTGTCACACTTGCCCTCATGGTGAGGCCCTTCCATTGCACTTTGGTTGGGCTAGCTTCTGAGGGCGCACAAACCTAGCATAGGTACATACAGATGCACACATGCATCCAAGCACTGGTTTATGCGTCCTGATATCGCCCAATGGACTACGGTCTGGGGTGGAAAATGGCGCGCCTCCGCCAGTAGAAACTAGTGAGGCAATATCTAAGCAAAAATAACAACAAAATTCTACAACATCGGCAATCTGGACTACTTGCAAATTGTCGCCCTTTTTTTATTTTTGTAACATTGATCTGGTTTCTTACAAGTTGTATTCAAAATGTGTAAGGCGGTGCGCAAACAGGGTTGACAGGTATGCTACCATAGGGTGTAGGTGTTTTTTTTTCCTTTCTATTGTGGTTTGTAGTTTTTACAGGATGGGAAAGCCAGACACATGCCAAATCCTCCTTAGTTGCCTCTTAGGACATGTCAGCAGGTTACAGTGTTTTAATTTGTTTTGGTGAAATAGTCATCATCATCATCATGTTTTGGGGCTAGTGACACTAACAATCAGTTTCCTCTACAATCACAGTCCATTGAGCATTTCAGTAGTTTTTCCCTGCCATCTTGTCAAGGCCATTCCATATCACTCCTCTGTCTTATTTGGTTTCTCGCCCTGGATCTTTCCCATTGACACAAGAGTTTTTCAGGTCCTACCTTTCTAGAATCTTGTCATGTCATCCCAGCTCACTGCTGTCTTATTTGGTTTCTCGCCCTGGATCTTTCCCATTGACACAGGGTTTTTCAGATCCTACCTTCCTAGTATCTTGTCATGACATGCCAGATCACTGCTCTGGCTTACTTGGCTTCTTGTCCTGTATCATTTCTGTTGACACAAGGTTTCCCAGGTCCTTCTTTCTTAATATCTGCCCAATAATTTAGGCCCTGCGGTTTTTTATTTTGAAAGTAATTTTTCAGTTCCTAAAAAAACAAAACATATCCTTTGATTTCCTAGCTATCGATGACATGCTTGCAATTCTTCTCACAAACCACACTTCCATTGCTATAAGTTATTTCAATTTATTTATCAATTGTCCAAGATTCTCTGTGAAGCAATATTTGAAGGGCTTTCTTTCTCATTTCAATTAAAATCGCATAATTTTTTTCAAAAGGATTTTTACATTAGTTATTGGAGCCTGATGGGGAACAAAGAATCATAACTCTTTAACCTGCCAGAAGCATGTAGCCAAGTTGACAGTGAACTGGTTTGCTAGACTGGGATTACAGCATTCCAGGGCTTGAGATCACGTATGGACAGAAAATGATCCGAATCGTGGTTTGTGCCTGGTATGACCACTCCTCCAGTCGACCCGGCTGTAAATAAGAACCTGACGTATGAGTTTGGTAAGCTAAAAACAGTAAGCAAGTTCCACCCCACCTCACATAGGCTGCGGCTTAGTACATAAAGAGATATTTTCATCCCTGATGTCAATTGCTGCTGTGGGACTGACCTTTAACTTACCAGGCATGTCAAAAGAGGTAACTAAAGAAGTTTGAGCATGGTACTGAGTACCCTATCATGCAGAAACTAACCCATGACAACATTAAAAGAAAACCTCTTAACGCTTTCGCTGCCACACTTTTTTCAGCCAAGTCTGGCCCAGTGCCATCACATTTTTTGGACATGATCAGTTTCACAAGGACTATCTCCTGTCGACTTATAATCATCATCAATTGAATCAAAGTTCAGTTCTATATCAGATTCTGAGTCCATTATACCACTAGAAATAGCTAATAAGTCTGGATCAGAGTCATTATGGACCTGGGTATCATCATCTACATCGCTCATTGTGAAGTGTTTGTTTCCGTATTGAAAAATTCAATAAAAATGTTACATTTCGGACTGTCTGCGTTAAAATAATCAAACCACATGTGTAGCCATTTTGTAGACCTTTCTAACTTATGGAGGTAACATTCGGGTAAAGTAAAACCGATGTTATGTAGTGAAAATCACCACGAAAAAAACCTCATACTGCTTGTCGACAATTCTCTGTGGCACTGTAAGGGATGTTTGAGTTTGGACGTTTTAGTCGTCCCTGGCAGCGAAAGGGTTAACCCTGTGGTAGAATTGCCACGACATAGTCAATAATACATAACAGGTCACACACAGTCTGACAAATTTCTCAAATTATTTAATTTTAAAGTTTTTCATATTATGTTGAATCAATATCATCTAATTAAACTGCTTCATTATTTTTGTCGTTTATTGTCAATACCAGTGAATGAGCAACTCATAACTGACTGTTTTCATCAGGGTCAGGGAACTAGAGCTGGACAGACCCTATTCGACCTCCAAGCAGCAACCCTTCAAACAGCCTGCACTAGTGTAGTCTGGCTAAGAGAATAGGGATCACAGCGGAAAGGAAGAAACACGGTACGTAAAAAAGGCAGCTGGAAACAGATGTGTCAGGTCGAAGGCGCAGATTCCGCAGTCTCGCAACAGACTAGGACACATTCAGGATGAATGCTGAAGAAGAAGAAGAATAATATCACTGGGAAAGGCAGAATAGGGTGTGGTTTCAATTACAAGTTTGGTGGTGGATACCATGAATCATAACTCAACGGGGCTCCCTTAGACTATCAAGCCCTGCCGAAGACAGATGTTTCGAGCCGAAAGCACAGATTATGCAACAGACTAGGACACATTCAGGATGAATGCTGAAGAAGAAGAATACTACTGGGAAAGGCAGAATAGGATGTGGGTTCAATTACAAGTTTGGGGATGGACACCATGAATTATAACTCAAGGGATACTCCCTTAGAATATCAAGCTCTGCCAAAGACAGGAATGTTGGACCGAAAGGTGCAAATATCGCAGTCAAGCTGTAAACTAGAGACACAGCGCATTCCATTCTCTGGACTACATCCTGCTACTTGCAAAGCCCTGTTGAGGGCTTGGTAGCGGGCAATTAAGAACGAACGCAGAAGAAGAAGAGAGTATTAAGCAGCTAAAAGGTTGGAACATTGGTTCATATCATCTCTTGTTGTAATACTCTGCAGTTTCCTATCATTGTTTTAATACCAAAAATATTTAAGCACTATCATTACGCTATTTACTCCCATTTCTGAGATGCCCCGTAAAGACTTATAGGGCTGAGGAATAAAGACCACTTTCCCCAGCAGTCACAGTAGAGTGTGCTGGCTTTATTTTACCTTCGACAAAAAAAGCAACCTTAAACTGTAGCAAAGTTTTGAAGTTTTAATCAAGAGACAAGTGTTCTAACTGCTCGGCCACCCTGTCCTCATCACTGTAATGAGACGCTTATTTTATAACTTAATATCTGTTCTATAAGACAATATACTGGACATTTTCTTGCAAGAAACACTAAATCAGGACTCAGATATTAATCATTAGGACTTGGATATTAATCCTATGGATTTGAATGTTAATCCTGTTGTGGCAGCATTCTTTCTAGTACTTTTATTTGCACTACTTTAACTGCAGGTGAAATATTTGTTTTCCCAAATAAAAACAAAATTAAAATAATTTGAAGCTAACTTTGGTGAGCACAATGTAGCTGCTTCAAGCATATTAAAATTATAGTTTCAAATCTACTTTCTGTGCAGTTCAGCTTTCAAAATGTATATTTATTAATGGATAATCAAAGCTGTTATGTTGGGATACTAATAAATTTAACTTGTTACTAAAAGTAATAAAATACAAAAGATGGACAAAAATAAGGTAATAGTTACTGAATTCAGGTTTGATTCTTCTTCTTCTGTCCTACTACCCTTGCCTTACAGCATCACAGAGAGGTGGGATGCGTAGATTTCTTGTTATCGCCAAGTGGGAGGCTTGTGCTGTTGTTAGATGTAACTTCCTAGGAGTGTCAGTGACACCCTTGATACGTCGAGGTCTGCCCCTTGCTCGTGGACCGGAGACCTGCATATAATATGCTCTTGATGCAGGATGGTCATAATGCATTCTGACTAAATGACGAAACCACTTGATTTGTTGGGAATTAATGTAGGCACTAACTGGGTTTGTCCCCACTGTCTGCCTCAGCGTGGTGTTACAGATTCGGTCACGGATTGTCTTTCCGGCTGCACATCTCACACAGCGCATCTCACAGTTCTGGATCTTACTCATGTATTTATAGTAAGGACCAAAATTAACATTGGTAACGCAATGTAAGAATAAATAGTGTATCTATCAGCCTCCTCCAGGTTTTATTTCATGTTGTAAATATGATCATTTTATGAGCGGTTTTATTCTGGCTTTTTATTCACCATAAATAATACCTTATTCAGTTGAGATAACAATAATAAGGTATGACTCACACAAACCCTATTGTTGTTTGCAGTAGAATGGTAAATGAGATGTCCTACGAACTCGGTAATGTGAGAAGACGTATGCTGATTTTACCATTTTTCAAAATCTATTAAATGCTATCTACATGTATTTATTCTTCATGCAGGTCAGAAAGTGTATTATTAAATTTATATCAAAACTGTTTGTGTGATAAATATGCTTGTGTGATAGTGAGCGATGTGGAATTTCTCTGTTCTAATTTATCTGTCACATACTTTACAATGATAAGTTTCATATCCATTTTGTATAATACTTTCATGTATTTTTTACACTGTACATAATTTTATATTTCATGTGCTCGTTCACAAAATTGTAGCATGGAATCTTTGTTCCAAATGTGCTTGCTAATGTTTCCATGTGCACCCCATTTACTTGTGGTGATAAATGTGAAAGTTGGCAAGAAAGTTTGGGAGATGGTCTTATTTCAGTTGCTGCTAGGAGTGAAACCAATACGTTGGTACAGGGCTAACTTTAAAAGTAAATTATGGCATACCCAATGTTCTCCCTTCCATTTTGACAGTAGCTTATGTTCTCCCTTTCATTTTGACAGTAGTTAATGTTCTCCCTTCCATTTTGACAGTAGTTAATGTTCTCCCTTCCATTTTGACAGTAGTTAATGTTCTCCCTTCCATTTTGACAGTAGTTAATGTTCTCCCTTCCATTTTGACAGTAGTTAATGTTCTCCCTTCCATTTTGACAGTAGTTAATGTTCTCCCTTCCATTTTGACAGTAGTTAATGTTCTCCCTTCCATTTTGACAGTAGCTTATGTTCTCCCTTTCATTTTGACAGTAGTTAATGTTCTCCCTTCCATTTTGACAGTGTTCAGCTAGGAGTAAAACCAATACATTGGTACAGGGCTAACTCTAAAAGTAAATCAACCATAGCTAACGTTCTCCTTTCCATTTTGGCATTGATCAGCCAGAAGTAATGGCTAATGTTCTCCCTTCCATTTTGGCAGCGATCAGCTAGAAGTAATGGCAAATTTTCTCCCTTTCATTTTGGCAGTGATCAGCTAGAAGTAATGGCTAATGTTCTCCCTTCCAATTTGGCAGTAACTAATGTTCTCCCTTCCATTTTGACAGTAGCTAAAGGTCTCCCTTCAATTTTGAGTGATCACCTAGGAGTGATGGCTAATTGTTTCCTTTCCATTTTGGCAGTGATCAGCTAGGAGTGAAACCAATATATACAGGGCTAACTCTAAAAGTAAATCATGACATGGCTAATGTTCTCCCTTCCTTTTTGGCAGTGATCAGCTAGAAGTGAAACAAATACGCTGGTACAGAGCAAACATTGAAAACAATCAAGACATGGCTAATGTTCTCACTTCCATTTTAACAGTGACCAAATTTGAATGCATCGTCTTGCTCTGCTATTAATCAACATCTTAGCTAGTAACATGTGTCATTATTTATATTGGCCTTTCTTAGTGATAGTAAATTCTTTTGGAATAAATTATTCTAAATTGTAATGTGACTTTCTTTTCTTTAAATTATATGCAACAACCTCTTGTTTCACTGTTGAGCGATGATGTAGGCATTTCTCATTTTGTTCTATGCAGATCTTTGATATCTTGATTTGTCTGTCCATACTAGGCAGGCGTCAGAGACCTTACCATCATGAGGGGAATGATGGAGTGTTCTTGCACTTCTTTGACACTAACCAATGTATGGTTCACTGTTCCCGTTCCCTGCCACAAGACCATTATCCTGTGGGCTATAAAACCTTCAGTTCTTCTTTTTTTCTTTGCGTTCAGGATCTTTTGGTCATGCAATATGGTCATGCCAGTCACCAGGATGAAGTCTGTAGTCTTCACCAGGTCAGAGCGGTTGCTCCATAGCTTTTGTCTTCTCGAGGCTGGGGGGGGGGTCTGGCACCACTCCTCCCCGGTTGTAACTTGTAGAGCGACACCATGACTATGGGGTAGACTGTCACATGACCATATCCTTTTAATGCGTCTATGTCCATATTTTTCCCGGTTCCTGTGCCGTAGCTGGCACACTCTGTCTTCATCAGGTCGGGTTGTTGTTGTTCAATGCCGACAATAAATAGGATTACTCTTTTGTGCGCCCTAAAAAGGACGTTTAGGGGCGGGTTGTCGTAGCTTTCCTCACATCCCGAGCGTGCTGATGAAAGTAGACCGCTGTCCTCCAGGGGTTTGTGCTAGGCTTGGCTTCATCTGCATTTGTTTCACTACTACAGGGATCACGTCAATCCCTCACCTTGTTAGCCAGGCTGTAGTGAAAACAACCTGTATCCAGGAAGGGTTGCATGGAATCTGAGGTGGGGGTCTTGGCCAGTATATTTTGCCTGACCCTAACTAACATGTCTGATCAGTATGTTTTACCTGACCAGACGTTAGTCTTTCTTCTCTGCATGTTGGGTTAAATCTTCAGCTAAGGGGACGGTGTGGCCTAGTGGTTAAGTGGCACATCTCACATCCAGAAGGTGCTGGGTTCGATCCCCATCACAGCACCGGCCGTTACCCCGGGGAAGCAAACCCTTAGAAAATGCAGGAGGAAGCAGACCCTTACATAAAAATGCATGCTGAAGTCGGATGCACTGGGCCGACAGGCGCAAAATAAAAACCACAGTGTAACGCACACCCGCCTTGGGGAATAGAGAAATAAGGCGAACGCAAAAAAAAAAAATCTTCAGCTATCAGGACGACCCAAAGTACGACATGACTTTTCGCCATGCACATCAGTTTTCAGGTATGAGAGATTATGCTAGACCAAGAGTTCCCATTATGAGATCAACAACAGATCAAGAAATGTCTGGAATCGACAAGACATCAGTGTCGCCACCAAGGTAAAAGTGTATCTTGCTGTAGTGTTAACCACTCTGCTGTATGCCTGTGAAACATGCAGAGTGCATTGCAGACACATTAGGCAGCTCAATTGTTTTCACGTGATCTGTCTGCGTAGGCTGCTCAAGGGCAGGACAAAGTACCTAACCCTGGAATTCTTAAATGGTCCAAACATGTTGGAGCATCCATACTATTCTGCAATCAGATAAGATGTGAACTGCCAGTACCCGTGTCGCAGAGCAAAACTTCATTGCTGAGTCTCTGAGAAAACGAGCTGCCAGAAAGAACAGAACTTAAGGTTACTTCACAGTTGACTCCTCACATGTGTGTCTCAGGTACGACAGAGTCTGCCATACCAGGATTGAACTTCACAGTCATATGAGATCACATCTTGCAGATCAAGTCTAATGCTGCCGCCATCTTCACCTGAAGTGGAAAATTATTAGGTCTAGGGTAAATCCTCAGCATCAACGCTTCATACTATTGCTTTGCTAATTACACTTGGCCCTGCTTTGGTGAAGAAGAAATATTCCGTGTAATTTTAGAAAAACTACCACAAATATATCAGCAGGAAGTTCATACCAAATGATAATAATCATGAAAACCATATCAAAATAAAGTTTGCTTAGGCGTCTGAGGCCGATTGGGTCGGTCAGCCACATCCATGACCCACTGCTGCGGTGTGGTTCCAGACCTCGTCCAGAGTGGAAGTGGAGCTTCCTATCTGCTGAAGCAATATTGTGCGGGGACATGGCTCCAGCTGGTCGGGGAAAGACTTTTGGCGCTGATGAACAATTTGTTCAGTATCTTGTGGGTCGGGGTTTCTTGGCCCAGCCATACAACATGGCTGAACATATGAGCAACCAATACGTGTGTTATGATTGCTGGAAAAAGCTGACGTAAACGTCTTGCTCCACTATAGACAGATAATATAACTAGTAGAATGGGTCATCATATATACAAAATTTTGTTCGTTCCTAACTAGTTCATTCCGCAGAGCCGACATATTGACTCAAAATTTCTTACAATGCCATATAGCTGATAAATTCACTTGAACAAGGGGCCAGACAAATGAAACACTCTGCAAGAAACTAAACAACAGCTCACAAACACTTGCAGAGACCACTACATGGCATTGGGTAAAAAGGCAGTAACCCTTAGGCTGCTGGATTAATAATCAACCAACAAACCCAGAGGTCATAATATTCTGGAGTGAATAAGTTTCTTAATTTCTTTCAGGAAATATAATTCGGATTTGTATTGCAACTGTCTAAATCTTGGTTTTCTGTAAACTGTGGGTTAGTGTGTATTTATGAAAGGACTCAAAATGAAAACCTTAAAATTGTGATAGCAATTTGAACCACTGCGACCTTGTCATGTAAGTTGACAGTAAGAGCTTCCAAAGTGTCCTACAGGTGGTGTCACGGAGCAATGATCCACATGACATCGCATAAGGGGGACGGCATGGACCAATAACATGGCTCACAACACGAAGGTACTGGGTTCGCTCCCCAATCACAGCATTGGCTGTTATCCTGGGGAAGCAAACCCTTAAAAAATACAAGAGAAAGCAGACCCTTACATAAAATGCAGGCCGAAGTTGGATGCACTGGGCCGACAGGCGCACAATAAAAACAGTGCAATGCACACCACCTTGGGAATAGAGAAATTAGACGAATGAAAAAAATACCCCCCAAAAAACAGTAGACTTTTTTAACAATAACGTCCGTCCGTCCGTCTTTCCCTGTAACATGCATGAGAGCAGGGCAGTATTCAGTTCTTTTAGCAGCAAAAGAGTGAAACCTATCAACTACCGTGATGCATTCCTGCCACTCCAGCAAGTGAATCAGTGGAGTAGGAAGTTCTGAAATGGCATGAGTTCTTTGACTGACTATTCTCGACCTCGTCATGCACATCCAGTAGTTAGTCGATTACAGCAGTTCAACACAACGTAATGAAAAATCACAATGACTTTATGAAATGACCACACTTCTGGACAGCCAAGGTTCATCACACCACAATGTACATGATGGGCCCCAGTTCCACAAAATGTCTGCAAGGTAGTTACCATGGCAGCTAACTCCAGAATTGAAACAACGGAGTCTACTGGAGTCCGCGCACTTTGCAGATGCTTGAGGATTTGTATCGCTACCAGCGATTGCATAGACCTTTTCCATTGGCGTCGGCATCAGTTTAAGACATCCTGTCACAATTCGGCATGTCTCATTTACTGTCACATCGACCTCTTTCGTGTGTGTAGATGCATTCTATACTGGTGCCGTATATTCTGCCACAGAGACATAGTGCAATAGCTGATGTATGGAGCATCGTTGGGGATGTTCCCTGCGCAGTATTTGTCAGCCTGCGAATTACATTGTTTTTATTTTAGCGCATCGCAGAATGCTTCGTAGGATAATGTGCGGTCAATTGCAAAGCACAAGTACTTGGATGTATTGCTATGTTCAAGTATCTGTCCACGCCATTTAATATGTAGCTGTCTTCTTGTTCTTCTGTTCTTCAAGTGGAAATCAGATACCTGTGTTTTGCTGTGGTTGACTTTGAGGTGGTTTTTCTCATAGTATTCGGTCATTATTTCAAGGATTTTGTAAGCCCGAGCTCCACTTCCTCAAAACGCTTTCCCTGTGCAGCTATTGCAGTGTCGTCAAAAAGGTTTTTTGTCCCGGGTTACCATGTTGGACTAAAGGATTTGTTCAGTGCATCTTTCCATCTCATTGGTGGATGTCTGAGTGGGGGCTTAAAGTTGTAGGGCCACCAAGATTTCACCTTTCGTGATCATCTGTTGTCAAGAATATGCATCACATGATCTGACCATCTGCATTTTTTAAAACAATGTCAGTGGAGACAGCCACAGACGCCACTGAAATGCTAGCAACGCTCCATCGAGAGGGGAAAGAAAGCGGGACTCGAAGTGAACACGTCCAAGATGAAAGTCATGCGCAATCGATTCGCTTTCCCGCGACCCAGTTTTCCTATTGCGAGAGATTTGATGGCATGGACAAGTACATCTACCTTGGATGCCTGCTCAATATACCAAGAAGAGTCTACAGCTCCATGTTTGCAGACGATCTGGCTATGTGGACCTCCAAAAAAAATCTCACCGTAGCAAACAATCGGGTGCAGCAGGCCCTAACATCGTTGGAGGAGTGGGCGAAATCATGGCTGGTCCAAATAAATGAAGAAAAAACAACATGTACGATAGATATTCTCGCTTTCAAATAAACTACAGAACACCAAAAAAAGTCTTAACGGCAAATATTTGCGGCCAAACGACAACCCAAACTACTTGGGCGTCACATTTGTCCGGCGCATGACATGGAAAAGTCAGATCGAGAGAAACCGAATGAGAGCCAGACAAAGAATGGCAATCATGAAGAAACTTGCTGGCACAAGCTGGGGAGCAGATGAAAGAATACTCAAGAAACTGTACACTGGAAGAGTGAGACCAGTTCTCGAGTATGGCATTGCGGCATGGGCAACAGCAGCAAAGGCGAACTTTGATAACATTAGCAAACTTCAAAACCAAGCCACGAGAGTTAAAACAGGAGGCATGAAGTCAACGCCAATTGTAGAACTTGAAAAAATTACAAATCTGCAATCCATGACCGACAGAAGAGACTGCAGAGCCCAGCAGTAAGCAGAGAAACTAAGAAGACTGACAGATCATGCAATGCATCAGAGACTAAATAGATTTGGAAAAGGGAAACTAAAGCGGAGAAACTTTGCAGAAATAGCCAAAGCAAAGATGAGCGAAGACCCTATGAACACCGTAACAACACCAAAGCCCACCCCTACTGTACGCAAACCCACATGGAAGCAGCATATCACTCCGGAGGTGGTAGAAAATATACCAGGTATTGGAAACAAGAACAGCCAGACTGAAAAAGAAAGAAGAGACATAACCCTGAGGTACATAGCGGAAAACTACCCAAGCATGGACTGGACCCATGCATACACCGACGGTTCTGTAATAAACACAACACAGAATGGAGGAGGAGGGGTATTCCTGAGCCTAACAAATGGTAGAAAAATAACACTGTCAGTGGCAACTGGAAAATTCTCAAGCAATTTCAGAGCAGAGGCATTGGCACTGAAGGCTCTAGTAAAAGCAATGCTGACAGGCGAAAGCAATGAAAGCCAGATAGTCCTGTTTACAGATGCCCTGGCCGTGGTTACAGCACTAAAAAGCCAGAAAAATACTGAACTTAATGATTTAAGAGCAGTACTGTCAACTATGCCAGCAGTCCGCACCAAAAAGAGTAGTGGTACAGTGGGTTCCATCCCACTGTAACATCCAAGGCAACGAGGAGGCAGACAGACTGGCAAAAAAAGGTGCAAGACTACCACAATCAGATTCTAGTGTGACCTACGAAGAGTCCAAAAGGTTTATTAGGGCCAGATACATGACCAAATGGGAAACAGAACATACTGGCTACACAAAAAATGATGCCTACTACCAGCTGAACAGAAGAGAGTAGGTCGTGGTCTTCAGACTCCGCACAGACCACAACAGACTGAGGTACCACCTATTCAATAAACTGAAGATAGGTGGCACTGACGAATGCACCTGTGGTACAGAGAAAATGACCGCTGAACATCTGCTGCAAAATTGCCCGACATACGAGGACCAGAGAAAGCAGATGTGGCCATCATCAGTGGCAACACTAGACAAGCTCTATGGCAGTGTCGACAGCCTCAGGATGACCGCTGCTTTCTTCGAACAAATTTAAGTTGACGGCTGACAGCGTACGAAGAAGAAGGACGTCTGCTCAACATGCAGAACGACTTAAGCTGTTGACAAGATGGCATCGTGCGAGTTAGGCGTCTTTCTCTTTGATAAAGCCGGTACTGGACAACATCCACGCATTTAAGAATAGATTGGATGCACATAGCTTTTAGAGCAAGGAGATGTAAATGAAACTAGTTGTTTAGAGACTCTGCATTGTCTTATGAACCAGTATAAAAACTTTAAGTTTAAAACATTTACCATAACAACAGTCACTTTATTAAAAACATCCACTTTAAAAGCAGCCATTAAAAAAAAAAATTACTTTTTAAACAGTCAGTATAAAGACAGCCATTATGAAACATTCACTACTAAAACAGTCACTATAAAATCATTCAACATAAAAACAGTCTCTATAAAACAGTCACTATAAAAACAGCCATTATAAAGGATTCACTATTAAAGCAGTAATTATAAACCATTCAACATAAAAACAGCCACTATAAAAATATTCACTGTAAAAACAGTCATTAAAGAAACATTCACTATGAAAACATTCACTATGAAAACATTCACTATTAACACATTCACTATGAAAACATTCACTATTAATACATTCACTATGAAAACATTCACTATTAACACAGTCACTATGAAAACATTCACTATGAAAACATTCACTATTAACACATTCACTATTTACACATTCACCATTAACACATTCACTCTATGAACATTCAACATTAATCACATAAGACTACGACGAACATTTGCAAGCGACCTCTATTGATACTGAGTGACCTAGGACATATATACATACAATGATCAAAAATATACAAGAGATACTGCAAGTAATTATTCAATAATGTGAACAGGCTAAACATTATATTCAAGGGAACAATGATGTGAACCGGTAAAAGTGGGAGAAGACCTAAGAATCACTTTGTATATATAAACACAGTTTGATCATTTGTGTGTATCTGAAACTAAGGGTGGTAGCGAGGTCTGGGCTGGACGCCAGGCTCGTTATTGGAAAGTGAAGCGTCTGATATAGCCGTCCTTTCCATGTGTAGAGATCGCCTCTGGATTTGCTGTTCAGAAGTTTCCATGCCAATGGACTTTCCTATATTATTGTGTCCACAGCAGCACCTTCATGGGGAGCCTCCTGTTTGTTACAGAGCCTGCTGTGGGGCGCGACCAAGTACCCGGCGGTATAACTGGGTGGGCAGATTGGGATCATTAGCCTTGGTTGGCAGCCAATCTAAGAGAATGTAAACTCTGACCCTAAGTCCAGGTAGACGAAGCTCGTTAGCCTGTTCATGCAGTTCACCTATGAGAGGAGGAACTCTGATTTTAAACCCACAAATTCGGGGACGGCGTGGGCTAGTGGTTAAGTGACACGGCTCACAACCAGAAGGTGCTGGGTTCGATCCCCATCACAGCACCGGCCGTTACCCCGGGTAGTAAATCCTTAGAAAATACAGGAGGAAGCAGACCCTTACTTAAAATGCATGCTGAAGTCGGATACACTGGGCCGACAGGCGCAAAATAAAAACCACAGTGCAACGCACACCGCCTTGGGGATTAGAGAAATAAGGCGAACGCAAACAACAACAAAAACCCACAAGTTCCAGAAAGTGCTGGCTAGTCTTGGGACGATGAGAGTATCATCGGATATCTCGAGTAACTAGCATCTGCGGGCAACTACTCCACTGCCTTGTGGAAACTTCGAGGAGAGGGTAGGCCTACGGGAGTAAACCCAGACAAAAAATCTGGAGTGGTAGCACCTAAGGTGGATGGTTTCAAAATTGTGAACTCATTGCGGCAGCTCCTACAGCTGAGCTGGTGCCAAATTGTCATGCTTTGCATTCCTTTGGATTAAACCAGCGGGACCGAGATGGGGATCCTGCAATTTGGGCAGCTCAGGGTCTCCATATTCCGCGCCCACTCTTGTGCTATGAGAGACTACTCACAGGGTGCCATGCACATGGCCTGTGCCATGCACATGGTCTGCAAAGACTGAGACGTCTATGAGACGTCTGAGACTGCGACTAAGCCAAGTTACCCTTATGTAGATTTTGCTGCTGGGCATGGATGAATATGGTTTTTAAAATACCAGCCGAGCTTTAGTTTTTGAAAAACGTATTTTTAAATGGTTTTCATACGTGCATGTATGAGTAAATACCATATGATAATTCTCATAGAGAAAATCCTTGAGAGTGATGCCGTTTTAGCTTTTTTGCTTGTACTTAGTTTCTGAAACATCTCTCGTATGGGTCCGACAATAATCAGCTAGCGTTGCTGCATTCCATTTTCCTTGGTATCATTTTCTGAGCGTTTACATGTTCTGATGTAACCGTTCTCCTTGCTAGTTATTGATAGCACAGTAGTTGACCAGGAAGAAATGCATAAGATATAATATCAATGATATGAGAGAGATCCCGTTAATATGCAAGAGTGGCATATTGGAAATATGGTGTTAGGCCCATATTTTTTTCTAGACTAACTAGGGGTCATGTGGTCAACATCGCGCTTGACCCCTTTACTTTCCCAGATTAATCTTGTACCCAATTTTTGAAACTTTCCTCAGAAGCCGTTTTGCGATTGGGAAAAATCCCACAGCAACTGGGGACTGAACCCTAAATCGGTCTATTGGAAAGTCAGTGCACTGACCAATGTGCCACATTGGCTCCCTAAAATTGAATTATATATTACCACAGTACTCAATATTTGAGGCTGAGTCGCCTCAAGATATTTTGTTTTTGTTATTTCAACATAGCAAAAGACATAACCGAATAAATGTAAAAAATTAAATCTATAGTTATCTGCTCACAAAACTGTTGCGTGAGATGTTTAAGCTTGGGCGTATCTTTACTTATACAGACGACAAACCTAGAACCAATGAGCTATGACCTTGCACCAGAACCACATGGACGTGTACAGTGAAATCTGCACATTGAATGTGTTAAGTGTTAATTTTTCACGGTACTAAATTTCTCACGCATATTTTCGTCCTTAACACAGCGGGTAGATGTCGACCCCAGGCGATAATTGTTCGGCAGAACATGGAAACACAAGAGCTGAACCTTGGACCTTGACAATGAGGCGTCGAAGTCATGGAACGGACTAGACAAGTGGTTAGTAGAACTCGGCATTGGTCTGTCTTGTGGTTGCAAATAGTTGTTGTTGCTTAGATGTTTGCCTCACTAGTTTCTACTGGCGGAGGCGCGCCTATTCCACCCTAGACCGTAGTCCATTGGGCGATATCAGGACGCTTAAACCAGTGCTTGGATGCATGTGTGCGTCTGTATGTACCTATGCTAGGTTTGTGCGCCCTCAGAAATTAGCCCAACCAAAGTGCAATGGAAGGGCCTCACCATGAAGGCGCATGTGAAAGTTGTGCAAGGGTGTGACTGTAGGACAGAGTCAAGTGAAACAGAGTGAGGTGAGAAGAGAGAGAAGGGGAAGAGTTGCCCCCAGGGTAAAGTCTAGATCTTCATAGAATTAATCTTTGATTGAGTCGGGAGTTGGTGCGTACGCACTTATGATTTGGGCGTGACATTCCCCTGTCAGGGGAAGCCGCATTGTCATAAGGCGATCGCTGATTCCCTTAGGTAGATCTTTTAATTGCTCTACTATTGTGGACTTTATGGCAAATCCAACACAAGCCTCGCATCGCTCCTGATTGCAGCGACCGCTCCAGAAAAAAAGCATAGCCAGCACCATTCTATGAATCACCATCAATCGCGTCTGGCTTAACACGGCTACGCTGATGTTATATCTAGCCAGTTCGTTTGCGACCAGGGCGGTCGTCCGTTCTGGCCTGTTAGCCCTAGTATTCTCCATAAGTGCGCATATTCCATGTGGCAAGTATAATACGCACCACCCTTTCCTTATTTGTATTTTGACTGTAATTTAGTATAAGCCCCTCCAGCCACGGTATGCTGGTCACAGGATGTAGTGAAGCAGAGAATATTTAGGGCACCTTTTTTAGTCCCTTCCTTGGGCTACGGAGGTGAGCAGTGCTGTCACATAGCGAGCTGTTCAATCGTTTAGTGGACTTCCGGGTTTCATTGCTTCCTCAAGTCAGTGAAAGACAACTATATCCCCTGAACCGCCTGCGTGCATGTCTGCAACTACAGCTTCCAGTGTATTCCTCACCTGCTGCTTTGCCGCTTTCTTATCGCCACATGACTTTTGCATGAGATATGCAATGTGGGTGATGTTGTGAGTGGCGCGTGAATTTGATTTAAGAATGAGATTTTTGCGGAGTCACCCGCACTCTCTCGTGTGGGCCCAACATGGTCTTGCAGAAAGACAGTGGCGAGACGGTTAGTAAAGGGTCCGGATGCAGAAGATGACCAGGGCTTATTTTGTGTCTCGCCATGCTCTCAGCATTTTCAAGACCTGCTGGCTCCATCTTTTTGGCCGTTGGGCAAACGTTTTGTCTCTTACAAGTCAAGCAAGTATTATACGTACATATTACACTTCCGCTTTGCTGATGATATTGATGTATTGGCAGGCACAGAAAGGGAACTCCAGGAGTTTATTGGTAGATTGGATAGAACGGCCCTGAGTTTTGGTATGGAAATAAATGCTGATAAAGCAAAGCTCATGATCAATAACGTGGCAGGGTTTCAATCTGTCATAGAGGCAAATGGGCAGGTACTTGAGGTGGTGAAACGTTTCAAATATCTTGGATCGTTGATCAGCGAAGAGGGTTCGAAGCCAGAGGTAATTGCAAGAATAGCACAAATAACAGCGGCGCTGAGTAGGCTGCAACCTTTTTGGCGAGATAAGCGCCTCGCCCTCGGCATAAAAGTCAGACTACTGCGCTCTTTGGTGCTGTCAATATTTATGTATGCCTGCGAGACCTGGACCATTACAGCAGATATCCAGGGCAGAATACGTGCAATGGAAATGCGGTGCTATAGAAAACTCCTAAATGTTACATATAAGGATCGTGTCACGAACGTAGACATCCGTCAGAGAGTTGAAGACGCTATTGGTCCTTTCGAAGATCTGTTCACAACTATCAAAAGACGAAAGATGGCCTGGTGCGGGCACGTCGCGAGGTCCAACGGAATTCCCAACTCGATACTCTTTGGATCCGTACCGGGACAGAGAGGGCGAGGACGTCCAAGGAAGAGATGGGTGGAAAACATCACTGAGTGGTCAGACCTTCGTCCCGGTGAGATACTTTAGGCGGCGACAGACAGAGAGAGCTGGCGTGAGATTTTCATGTCTTCATGTGTGCCCCAACGACCTGATGGGTTACGGGATGAACTGAACTGATTACACGGTACACAATTTACATTTTTATGTCGTTACTGGACAGTGCCTTCCTCGTGAACATGTGTACTAAAATGTCCGAGAGATATGTTCTGAAGAGATAGTAGGCTTCATTTCTGTATTTCCATATGACGTGTCTGTATTTTGATAGCAGAATTAGCATTTGTGTTTGAATGGTTAGTATCATGCCTGGTTTGGTGTTTAGAAATATTGCCTTATTAATGTCTACCTTCTGTCTTGTTTGTGTCTCGATTGCATCTTTTAGAATTTGTCTTGTGGATGTGACTGTATTGGATGGGTAGAATATGTGGTCTCCTGTTTCTTGTGCGCTCGTCGGGCATAGTTGAAATTTTTGTTTGCGTTGTTTTCCTATGTTTTGGGGAGTCATGTTATATATTAGTTCGTATGTGACTTCTTTAGCTTTTGGGGTAATGTGTGAGTGGTGTAGATTTGTGAACGTGTTCGTGTAGTCTGTTTTAGAATATGTGTAACCTTTTCTTTTATTCAAATGTGTAGTGGGGGCGCACGTAGCTTGACTAGATGTTTGCAGATTTCATTTGTGTACTATTGTATTCTGGCAAAGATGGCGCCGTAACTGGCTGTGAGTCTACATTTCTCTACTGTTTTGGATCATTATGGATGCCGCCAGACCACGGATTTGCCTGGAATTCACACTAGTCGACGACTTATACTTGTGTTCACGGATACGTGGAGTTGTTTTCCGTCTGGACTTGTTATTTCGTTCTTTTTGTGTCATTTCTTCCATCCGTTTATTCTGGTCTGGACGCCAGCTGAATGGCGCTACGCTTAAACTAGTTATACCTGTGTCGTATCTCACGGGTTAGTTCTGCCGGTTCACCTTCACGAATTTGGCGTGTGGGAATTTTAGATGCTACTATGATGAAGTGAATACAGCTGGGGAGAGATGCCAGACTCACTCACACGCTGAGTGTTGTCCATACGACCTCTTGTGGTTATCGAAAAGGCACGACAAACTGCGTTAGATGCCTGCCTTTCCACCTTTCTACCCTGCGGGTTACATGTTTACGGAAAGGCTTCGGTGGTAACCCTGAGGCAAAAATGTATCCTATGTTATCTCTCGATGAATGTCTTGCCACTGGCAAAATGTAGCTTAGGCTCTTTGAGTGAGGTTGACAAAAGGCGCAGTTTCTTCCTCACTTTAATCCAAATCTCCGCGCAAGTCACAAATTTCAGCGGACACAGCAAGAGATACGACTGTCCACACGGCTGAACAAAGAGAGTGGTCTTCATCACTTGTGATGGACAAACTATCACTATTGTATTAGTTGATTGAGTCCTACGATGGCTTTTATGCATGACGTGTATAACGGCGGTAATGTCCCGAAGTAGTGTGATGTTGCATTGTTTACTGGTATCAGCGTAGATATACTGAGGCTAATGTAACAGTATGTGTTGTTCTGGATATTCTACAATCCGCCCGAAGTGGCATATTCGGAGAGACTGTATTTTTGTTTGTATATTTTGGAAAAGAGTTCAGCGAGATCCAAGGGTGACTACCCGGAACGGCGGTGCTTACAAAACAAATTCCGGGCTGCCGCCAAGAAGGACCTTAAATACCATTCCAACAAACTAGCAGACAGCGCCGAGGAAGGCCTAGTGCGCGACGACATGAGAGCGACATACCGCGCGATGAAGGGGCTCAGCTCCGATCCCCCGGCACCCCCCCCCCCCCCCACCGCCCCCCAATGCCCGAATAAGTCTGATAGATTCCCTTGCACATCAAGAGAGGAAATAGCTAGAAGGTGGGTCGAACATTACAGCGCAGCCTTGAACCACCATCCTGCCATCCCTTTGTCAGATCTGTTCCGTGAGTCTCTCACAGCAACTTCTGGTGCTGAAGCCCCTACCATTGCTGAGGTAAAGGCAGCAATAGAAAAACTGAAAGACTGCAGATACGTGGGTCTTGACAATATTCCCCTAGACCCGATGACCCCTACCTTGGACCCGATGACCACCACCACCCTGGACCCGATTACCCACCCTGGACCCGATTACCACCACCCTGGACCCGATGACCACCACCCTGGACCCGATGACCACCACCCTGGACCCGATGACCACCACCTTGGACCCGATGATCACCACCCTGGACCCGATGACCCCCACCCTGGACCCGATGACCACCACCCTGGACCCGATGACCACCACCCTGGACCCGATTGCCCACCCCAGACCCGATTACCCCCACCCTGGACCCGATGACCACCACCCTGGACCCGATGACCACCACCCTGGACCAGATTGCCCACCCTGGACCCGATTGCCCACCCCAGACCCGATTACCACCACCCTGGATCCGATGACCACCACCCTGGACCCAATGACCACCACCCTGGACCAGATTGCCCACCCCAGACCCGATTACCACCACCCTGGAACCGATGACCACCACCCTGGACCCGATGACCACCACCCTGGACCAGATTGCCCACCCTGGACCCGATTGCCCACCCCAGA
This sequence comes from Ariolimax columbianus, assembly GCA_036924085.1. Taxonomy (NCBI): domain Eukaryota; kingdom Metazoa; phylum Mollusca; class Gastropoda; order Stylommatophora; family Arionidae; genus Ariolimax; species Ariolimax columbianus. The sequence goes on from JAVGWX010000003.1 coordinate 98,463,879, forward strand.
CCCGATTACCACCACCCTGGACTCGATGACCACCACCCTAGACCCGATGACCACTACCCTGGGCTCAATGACCACCACCCTACACCAACTCTTCGCAACGATGTGGAACACTGGACCAGTGTCCGTGGAAGGGCGCGATGGAATAATAGTTTCTCTATACAACGGAAAGGGCTCCCGTCTGGAATGCAGCAATTACAGGCTTATTAGCCTACTGTTCACCCGCCAAGGTCTTCGCACATGTGCTCCTCTCCAGACTGCAGCTCCTTTTAATGAGGCATCATCGCCCCCAAATAGTCAGGGTTCACAGCTTCTCGCTCCACCATTGATGCCATTCTCGCCCCCCCCCCCGCTTCCTCACGGAACTGCACCACGAGTTTAACCACCCTCTCCACGCCGCCTACGTTGACTTACGAGCTGCCTTCGATTCTGTGGACAGAAACGATTGTGAGAGGCCCTACAATACGTAGGTACCCCAGCCGCCATGCTGGGCCTAATTGAGAAGCTTCAGTCACACGGGTGGGATCTCGCAGAAGAGTTTTCTACATCATCCGTTGTCCGTCAGGGCTGTGCTCTCGCCTCTGCACTTTTCTGCTGCGCCATGGACTGGATCCTCACAGTCTTATGGGCACAACCCAGGGGTCCTTGTCGGCGACTCCCGAATAATCGATCTCGTATACGTTGATGGCGTCGTCATATCGGGCTACGATGCACAGGCCCTTGTAGGCCCCCTAAAGGCACTGGATCGATCGGCTACCCTGTTTACATATGCCCTGTCCGTGGTTACAGCACTAAAAAGCCAGTAAAATACAGAACTTAATGATTTAAGAGCAGTACTCTGTCAGCTATGCCAGCAGTCCGCACCAAAAAGAGTAGTGGTACAATAGGTTCCATCCCACTGTAACATCCAAGGCAACGAGGAGGCAGACAGACTGGCAAAAGAAGGTGCAAGATTACCACAGCCAGATTCTAGTGTGACCTACGAAGAGTCCAAAAGGTTTATTAGGGCCAGATACATGGCCAAATGGGAAACAGCATACTGGCTACACAAAAAAATGATGCCTATTATCAGTGGAACAGAAGAGAGCAGGTCGTGGTCTTCAGACTCCGCACAGGCCACAACAGACTGAGGTACCATCTATTCAATAAACTGAAGATAGGTGGTACTGACGAATGCACCTTTGGTACAGGGAAAATGACCGCTGAACATCTGTTGCAAAATTGCCCGACATACGAGGACCAGAGAAAGCACATGTGGCCATCACCAGTGGCAACACTAGACAAGCTCTATGGCAGTGTCGACAGCCTTAGGATGACAGCTGCTCTCTTCGAACAAATTCAAGTTGACGTTTGACAGCGTACGAAGAAGAAGAAGATCGGCTACCCACCTAGGGTTACACATCTCCTGGACGAAAGCGAAAATCCAAAACCTCAGCAGGGGCCCCTATGTGCTGAGCATAACTGTGAACGACAACCCCGTTGCAGCCACCGAAGACTTCGTCTACCTCGGCAGCAGGCAGTCCTCTGACGCACGCAGCAGCCCCGACATCACCCGTAGGATGGGATTAGCGGCTCCATCCTTCCACTCGAACCGCAGAGTCTGCTCCCAGCGAAGGCTCTCACTGGAGACCAGACTTTGTATTTACTCCTCCTGCATTGTCTCCATTCTCATGAATGGCTCCGAGTTCTCGACACTACTACAGCAGGACCTGCAGCGTTTTGAGGCCTTCTACCTACGCAACCAGAGGCGCATCCTCGGGATCGTCTGGCATGACATGTTATCCAACAGCGAAATAGTTCGACGTACTCAACTTGCAGGCATTGTCTCAACGATTGATCGCCGCCTGTGCTCTCTCTCTCTCTCTTTCTCTCACTCTCTCTCCCTCTCTTTATCTTCCGTCACGTTGTTCTCCTCTCCCGGTATGTCCCAGCCCATGAGATGCTCCGGCAGGCTGTGGTGTCGAGTTACAGGAAGAAGCCGTGATCATCCTGAAGCCGTCCTTGGGGCCGCCCTCGCAACACCTGGCTTATAAACAGGTCGCTACCTCCCCAACAGAACTGCAGGTCGCCTGGGACGCGGTCATTGGACGCGACGGGCCCTGGTCGCCTGCGTACTATTGTTGTATTGTTTTGGAATGAGATGCCTCCAAGTTTCTTGCCTTGCGCCAGTGTATGTTGGCTAATGTTGTGTATGGTGTTTGCGAAAATGAAAACGCTATTTAGTTTGTTGATATCATTGGTGACCGCGTCCTCTGCATAGGCAAGCAACTTTCTCTTCTTCGATACAAATCGATAATGTAACTTTTACAGCTGTCATAATATTTTTTTTCGCGTTAAAGGTTCGCCTCTCTCTATTCTACTGGCGGAGGCAAGCCATTTTCCACCGGAGACCGTAGTCCTTTAGGCGATAGCAGGATGTTTTAACCATTGCTTAGATGCGTGCGTGCGTATGTGTTGTGTCTATGATAGTTGGGACGATTTCAGTGGTCAAATCCAACAAAAGTGCAACAGAAGAGCATCGCCAGGAGGGCGCGTGTTAGTGTGTGTATGAAAGGTAATAAACTCTTTGTGTTGCTCTGCCATCAATAATATGATTGATAACCAAATATAATAAATGCGAGTTTGTGGCGAAACATGAACGTTCGCATTTGGAATAACAGAACATGTGTATGCCAGTTAGGCCCGTACCCGTTTATGTAAAACATAATTAAAATATACAATTAAAAGAAATAGTTAACTGCTTTACAGTGACATAATAATACATAACTGTTATTTACACGACGATATACAAATTATTACCACAATAACCAGTCACGTTTATCATTTAAAGCAGACATAGGGCTTGTTCTCAGTTACTAGTAGATGGAGTTGTCTCACCACTGGCTGGTAGCATAACATTATATGGCCTTTCCGGACGCCATGCTTTTTGGTTATGACTTCCCTACAGTGATACACATAGAAAGCGTCGCGTGTAGCAGTGTTTAAATATATTCCATTCATTTTGAAGAAGCTGAATTAGTAAGTGAGATGTTCTCTGTAAATGCGCACATTTTTTCAAGGCTGGAAGAATATAATACATGACTTATAAATGCTAATATAGTACTGTTTTCTTGTGCTGTACTACAAAAAAGCTATTAAAAAAAAAGAAAAATCTGCGGGTCCTGAGATGTTTATTATTATTTATAATTTAAATATAGGTAGGCCTAGAATTCCCAAGCGGGCGTCCAGTGTTACCTGGGTTGAACAAATTAGGACCACTGTTACTTGCCATGCATGTATTAAACGGAGGCGGCTAAAGAGGGCTGAAGATAACCTTTGTCATGCAAAATCATTCATTGAGTATTCAGTATTGACTTGAGATGTGACTTGTATTTCATTACTGAACTCATACTACGGTAATGCCTAGTAATGAGTAATACTACTTAGTCTACTATTACTAGCCATTGCCCATCCATTGAAACCGTCGTTCTTCAAATTATTTGATACCGGGTTGTTGTTGCTAATGCCACTCGTGATTGAGTTGGCTACTCTTGACAACTTTCTTTGTTGGCGATCTCCTCGCATACTTGAAAAGGTGGACCAGGTCTCCTGGCTTGATGCCTCTTTAGTATAGTGCAGTCAGTCAGCACTGCAATGCGAGGCTCTTCAATATCATATGTTAACGACTATGTGGATCATAGTGTCAATCCCCATCTCGTTAGCTACACTCAGACTGCCATTAAATTTTTCCACTGAGAACTTGTGGGTCTTGATCAGTATCATATATGTTTCACCTGACTCAAACATAATAATTAATAGTCTGATCACTCAGTCTGCCTTACCAGATATTACTAATATTAGTCTCCTCTCCATTCGATTCCCGATCATCATCATTTTAAGGATACAATACAGACTTCCTGTTAGTGTAAAGGGGCAAATTGTAGTGTTTTGCTTGAAGCGATAAGGTGCACCAATCAGTCCTAGAAGCTGGTATGGCCTTACTAACTACTACTAGGCAAATAGTAGTTAGTAGTAACACTTACACTGTATGATTTTTGAAAATTACATTATCAGCTCTTGAACAATTAAATTAATCACCTCAGTACTCATGTCTGTGTAATATTTTAGTTCAATTTTAAGTCGGGGAGATAAGCTGCAGTGGCTTGCAGGCCAAAGTTGACTGTTAGCATCAGGGCCAGTGACCCAGAGCTGCCAAGACCCTTCTGCACCTCCACTCTATGATCCTGGATAGCAGACTGCAATAATGCAGACTGGTTAAGGAGATGGGGTTGAAGAACGAAGGCTCACCCAGTAACCAAAAATGCCCGCTGAAGTCGGATGTGTCAGACCATTGAACACTGTTATACATTGCTCGCACATAAATTTGTGAACATAAATAAACTACAATTTTAAGTATCTGTTACATTCCATTTTGTTGCAGACTTGTACGATTTTCTATTTTCCTTACTTTTAGGCCAATTTTCCTACCAAACTTTTAGTACCAACAGTTTTAATGGAATTTTTTAATGTGTCTCCAGGTCACGCCAGTCAGCATGCCTGAACTACACCTAGATGTAGCTGTTGCAAACAGATTTATTTCAAGTCTAAGCAAATCTCTGCAGGCTTTATGTCATGGGTGCATGGAGTTTGACAGTGGCATTGAACTTGTTGGTTACATAAACATTAATATTGATAGTGGAAGCAAAGTAGACTATGTACTCAATGAGAAAGTACTCAAGAGTACAACAAATTCTATGACCTTTGTGAGCAACAGTTTCTTGGCCAAGAAAGAGCAACAGAAACAAACTCGCGATGGAGCATGTTCACCAATTGCACAGCTCCAGATAACACCTTCTTATGCTTCCAAGATGCGTGGGTCACATTTTGGTTCGCCTTATCAGCGAGGGGCATCACAGTTTCCACCTCACTCTCAAGTTATGAGGGGGCCCCAAAAACGTACCCGAACAGATGACTGGAGATTATCGCCAAAGAAATATCAGTCAACAGAATCTTCATTTACTAGTCAAGCAGTCCAACATTCTCATATGATGCTTGCGTCCAGTTCTACCACTTGTACAGACTCAAATTTTAAACAAGTGCCTGCCAACTTAGATAGTGGTAATTTCGGTGATTCGACGTTACACTTGCAAATGAACATTAAAACTGAAGCACTTGAGACAGACAATCAAAATGACCTTGATACTGAACATTTAGGTCCACCAAATGATCAAAAACTCGAACCTTCTCATGAGGAGATTAGTAAACTTCAGGTGAAGAGTGACCCAGACGAAGTAAATTCAAACAGTGAGAAGACTGCATTCAGTGATGGTGCAGTAGTTACGGAAGATACAGACTTAAAAGGTGATTTTCTTGAACCAAACTCATCAGATCTCCCACAGCAGCCAACAGAAGAGAGCAGTTGTCAGTCAGAGTCAGACAATCATCTTCCAACATTTGTTGAAAAATCTCAATCAGGCACAGTCAAAGACCACACTTTGCAAGATGACATAAATATGCCCAGCACTAGCTCTTTTATTCTTGATGAAAGTGATGCAGGCATGGCTGCTGAGAATGAGCCATCATCAGATCTTCCAATAGAATTTGATGAAGCGGCTGAAGATGGGTCCTGCACTCAGCCTGGCTATGAAGATGCTGGTGAAGGCTCCAGTGATGCTGGCCAGTTTGAAGTTATAGAAATTGATGATGAGGATGAAGATGTCCAGGCAATGTTTGGAGATCACCGTAAGTATTAATTTACTACATTTGTTTTAACAGTTTTAAGTTATTGCCAAAAGGTCATCATTTGATAAATGCATTTTTTAAAGTTGAATGTAAGTAGTTTGGTTATCTCATTTTATCTAGACTAAGTAGTTTAGTTTAGTTGAAAAATCAATGTCGTTGCACACGGTTTAACCCATATGTGCTCTATTCATCTCCATATTTTTTTAGAATCTCGGCACAATGCACGAACTCCGTAGCACCGGCGATGATACCATAATAAATTGGTTAGATTTTTGCTCGGGCAGTGGCTGTTAAGCCTACTTTTTTATTTCCAACTGCAGAGGGATTTTTAACCTACGCAACACTGCACATGGGCATCTGATCTCTACTACCCAGAGATCCGGGGAAATATCAGAAAGCTAGCGTGAAAAAAATTGCGGCCTCCACCTTGATTTCAACTTGCAGCCTCCAGCGCCCGAGGCTGATGTCTTACCTCGAGACCACTCAAAATGTTCAACTCAAATGTAAAGTTGGTACTGCTATATGGCTCTGAAGATTAGAGGACAACTAAGGCGTTAATTAAACAGATCCAAACATTTGTAAACAGTTGCATGCGCGAAATGCATAGTTAGAAATGGTACAATCAAGTCACCAACGTTGACATGCTAGAAAGATCTAGATAGATTCCAGTGGAACGCAGCATTAAGAGAACATGCTGGCTCTGGATAGTGCATACTCTGCGAAAAGAGTTGGAACGATATTGCAAGACAGACACTGTTCTATATGCTAAGGGGTAAGAGGAGTTTTGGCAGAGAAAAAAACACTTGGAGAAGAGAACTCGAGTGGAACATGATGGATGCATAACAGTTGAGGTCTATGTTAGAGAAGTAAGCAGGGACAGAGATAGTAGTTTGGTTGAGGACTTATGCTCCGCTTTGAGATGAAGGGTTTTGATTGATTGATTTGAAATAATGAATTTAGTTTTTGAACATATACTAAAATGCTTCTCATGTTTTAATAATTGTAAATTTTTGCCATTAGTCTCAATGCAAATGCATTTAATTTAAAAAAAAATATATCAGGAAGAAACTAAACTACATCAATAAAGAAGGTAGGTTACAGAACAAAGGAGACTTAAAGATACTTCAATATTGGTACAGTCGCTGAAGTTGAAAAAGGTGGGCGATCGAATCTCGCAAGTTTCAAGCGACCCCTGGTCTCACGGGGAGGTAAGACCAGAGTGTCTGCATCCTGAGTTACCTCCAATCGTCTCGACCAATCATCTCAAAAGAAGGAAACTCACTTGGTACGGTCACATATTGAGATCAAATGGTCTTGCAAATATGATTCTCCACGGGAAGGTGCAAGGCAGACGACGAAGAGGCCGTCCCAAAAAGAGGTAAGAGGACAACATAAAAGAAAGGACCATATTCCGGCCAGAAGAGGCACAGGCAGCGGCCGCTGACAGAGAAAGGTGGAGTGGTGTGAGGATGTCTTCATGTGTGCCCCAACAACCTCACCGGTTACGGGATGACCTGACCTGAATCCAAGGTAACTTGGGATAAGAGTTAGATTGATGACCAGCGCAGCTTCTCCCTCACTATAATCAAAATACAGCACACATCACATTAAGACAACAACTGTCCGATGTTGTGGCCATCATTGCTTCGCGATGGGCAATAAGAAATTCCTACAGTACTAACAAAAGAAACGGCAGCAAGAACACAACCCACCAGTGAAAGACAAAAAGGGGATAGATCTTCAGCAAAGTAGAGAAACAGTGAGACAAATGTGTATAATATTTTCCAGAAATTCCTTTAAGAAATCAGCCAACATAAGCCAACAAAGAAATCTCTGAATGTAAACATAAATCCACTTGCAAAGCAAGAGATCACATGAGTACTAAACTCCAACTGCAACACCTATAAAGAAGTGCAGGAAAAGTGATTATAACAATGATAATTGTGAGAAACATTTAATTAGAATACAAACAGGCCTTCATAAAAATCAATGGCCAAATAATTGATTAGGAAGTAACATCAACAAAAGATGAACAAACCAGGATTAACGAAGTCAGATTTGACAGAAAAGATTCTGGACAGTTTAGCTTTTATATATGGAAGAAAACCTGTAGCAATTAATGAACGGCACTAGAAACCAGAAGTTACACAAAAGATATCATTGTCTATGTTGTAAGAATCTAGTTAAACACATTGAAAAACAGATACAATTATATTAATATTTTAAAGTAATTTAGAAGTTAGCATCCACTGACAGCCTTAAAAAAATACCCTTGTTCCATTCCATTCCATTTGGTATTAGATTTTGTGCAAGAGACTATTCCTTTTACTGATCAGTGACTATTCATTTTATACACTTGTTTATTGGTAGAGGAACGGTTATCCAAGTGATTAGAATATCGGTATCCTATCCTGAGACATGTATTTTAATCCAGGTAAATTCTAAATTTTTTGCTACCGAAGGTGAAACAAAAACCAGTAACAATTAGAACAGATAAAAATCCAATGGATTCTTGCACACTGTAAGATACATGGAAATGAGGATGCAGATAGACTAGCCAAATATGGATGATGGAAAACCCAAACTGAAGACAGAGCTTCATATGAAGAAATACAAGTCAATGAAAAAAATTAACCATTAACCTCGCAGGTAAATAACACAGAACACCCAGAATTGGATGCAGCATAAACACACTACTCTGTGCCAAGAAGAGTTCAAGTTACAATATTAAGACTGTGAATATGCCACTGCGGACTGAAAAAAACAAAACTTCTGTTCAAACAAATAGCAAATTAGGCATACAGACGTTGTGCCCGTGTAGAGACAACAGACATACGATAGAACATGTTCTCCAGGTCTGCAGCACTGCAAGAGAGGCAGGGTTACAACATGACCCACCATAACCTAATTATGCGAGAAAAACTGTATGACGATGACAGATTTAGGACAGAAATAAATAAAATTATTTGAGAGCGAACTGCAAAGAAGAAACAAAAAACAAATTCTGTCAATTCTTATTCCTGAATACTATAAATGCCTTTGATGGACTCCATCAATGGAAAAAATATGGTAATAATAGTATATTGATAAGTAGGCTACGTACCATGGGATCAACAATTTGACCTTTTGGCACTAATTATCACATTGAATAAAAGAAATATGATTTTTTTTTAATTACATGGGGAATAAATAATCTTCATTTGACATTATATTTCATATTGTGATTGCACACAATAACTGGATTAGTCCTCAAGTTGATGTTCTTCCAGATTGCACTATAAATTTGCAACAAAATAATGAACATTGATAATAAAGGCGGACGACGAAGAGGTCCGCCCAAAAACAGGTGGGAGGACAATATAAAAGAATGGACCATATCCAACCAGAGGAGACATAAGCAGCAGCTGCTAACAAAGGGGTGGCATGGGGGTGTCATCATGGGTATCCCAACGAACTCACTGGTTACGGGATGACCTGACCTGATAATTTCTTCCTTTCCACTATGTGGTACCCAGGTTGATAAGAATAAGACCACTGTAACTTTCCAAGCATGTTATAAAAGGTGACTAAATAGGGTTACTGGAGGGGCTAGCAACCTCATCATGTAAAAACAATTGCTATAAATTGCCTCTGTAAATGGTCAAATACAGGCTTCCTGTAATGGGGCCAGATGTAGTGGTGGTTCTCTGCTTCACTTGGAGCAGGAAGATGAATTATCATAATTTATCTCCTTGTTCCGAGGTGTAGTAGGGATGTCAAAGTCAATCATATTATCATTTAAGCCATCAAATTTTGCTGATGATCAATCCAAAGTGGGAGGATCAGTAGCAATGTCGCAAAGGCTGCTTGAAAATGTAGCTGGATAATTTGGAATGAAAATACACATTGAAGACAAAGACTATGGTAATAGCCAAGCAACATAGGTAAATGAATATAATCATTAGTGGAGAAATAATTGAACAAGTACATTAGTTTACATATATAGAGCAAACCATCAGAGAAGATGTTCACAGTAAAAAGAAATTAAGACAAGGATTATATTGACAAAAAAAGGGCTTCAGAGAAAAACAGAAATTACTAACTTCAAAGAATTTTAGGATGAAACTGAGGAAAAGAATAATCACTACTCATGTATGGCCAAATTGCACTGTATGGGGCTGAAACATGAACTCTAGGTAAGAAGGATAAAAGAGACTTGAAAGTGTTTGAATATGCTATTGGAAGTGTTTGAAAGGTAGTGCTGCTGTAGAATGGAACGAGTGAGTTGGACAGAAAGATGATCCAATGAAAATGTCCTCACTGAATTACGCATACAAAGACATTGAAAATGATACAAAAACAAAGACTGAGTTAACTTGGATGCAATATTCTACATAAAAATCTTCTACAGAAGATATAAGAGGGCAAGATCTAGAGGAAAAGAGGTGGGGGCGACCGAGATTCATCTTTACATCTCAGGCATGCATATACATTAAAGTACGAACCTACGTTGAAATCGCTTACCAAGAGGGCAGAAGAAATGCTATATAGACTCCTTGAAAGTGTCTCTGAAATGCTTCAATATTGATGTCACCCCCTGGAAGATGCTTGTACAAGACTGTACCACCTGGCGAGCTAGTATCACCGAAGGTGCTCAGATCGCAGAGAGTATAGCCATCGCGGAGACTCGATGAAAGCGCGATGTCCGAAATAACAATACTCATAACAATTTCACAGCTGGCTTTCCACATGTGTACCTTGTTTGTGGCAGACTGTTCCGTTCCAGGATTGGTCTTTACAGCCATAAGAGAACACATTTCGCAGCAATATTCTGATATTGTCACCATCTTTGCTTGCTATGGGCAACTATTATTAATTAATTATTAATAAGTGTATTTCATTTGTTTCTGAGTCAGGTAATTGATTGTTTATTATTCTTATGCAGACTGTACCTTATTTTGTTGTTGTATACCATTGACCTGTCCCTGCTCTGTTTTGAGACTAAACAGTCATCATCGTCATCCTTCATTTTTCACTTCAATAGGTGTCACTACTGCATTTGGTGTTGTTGTAGAAAGCCTGCTTCACAGCATTTATAAGCTCTTTCAGTGTTGGCTCTTTTGTGAGGTTGCTGGCCACCTTCTTTTGTCACCTTGTGCATATTTGAGCAGAATGGTCCTATTATTTCCATCCTGAGAAGGGACCCCAGAATCCTATAGGGTTAGGGAGATTTAATTGTTGTCAGTGTTACATGTCAGACTACATACATAAGTAAACAATTTTATTTTGGAAAGATTTTGCAGTTTTGCAAAATAAAGACAGTAGCCAGAAGTCTGATAATAAAAATTAAAAGTTTTAAATGGCAAAATTACATATGATAACATAATGGCCTACCTTAATTAATAAGATGAACATATCTAGTCGCAATTTTTATTTTTTGATAATTAATGGATATTCTTATCAAAATTTAAATTATTTGGGTCTTTTTTTAATAGCTAAAAGCAGTTATTCAAGTCAGGTTTGGCTTACCTGCTTACTTCTTGAATACTTAAATCCTGGTATTCAATCAGGCAAGGTTGCCTGATGCCAGATAGCCACACGCTGCTTGAATCTGTGTCAGTCCTTCGCCTTGGAGTACCATGATGGTCCAAGGACGTGGTACAGATCATCTCGTTGGTGGGTGGGCAAGCCGGGGGATGTAGTTATATGGTCACCAGAAGGACACCCTCCTCATCCATCTGTACTTTTGCATTGACGCAGAGTCGACGACATCCCGGAACTCTGTTTGGTCGCAGATGTCGGTATTTCGGATACGGTCTTTTATGGAGAAATTTAGAACTCTTCGCTCCATTGTTCTTTGGGTAATTCAGAGCTTCTTTGCGTCTGATTCGCGCAGTCTCCAAACCTCACACTCATATAACTTTGCTATTGAAGCTTTTGCTAGCGTCAATAAAACAATTGACAACCATAAAGTTGTTGCTGTTTGAAGCTGCTCATGATTAGCTGTTGAACCTTGCCAATGTTTGTCTGGTTGTGGGTTTAGGTTGACTCTTCTTATACCTCGGGTTTACTGAAGAAGGCTGATCTAGACCATCTTGGTTGTAGTGCAAATCTAGGCTTCTTAGTAGACTCACAATTGCAGGGATCACAATGTCTCATTGGTCAAGCTTCTGTAACACATCCTGTTTCCAGGTGCATGCCTGTGGACATGAGGTCAGTCTGGTGCACCTGACCCTGACATTAGCCTGCACATCCCATTGGCACCATGCAAAACATCTAGTGTAACAGTAATACCATTGGAATGTTGGGAAATACATCATGAGAAATTTAATGGCACTGTGCCTTATCTCTAGTGCGGTTCATCTGGTAATTAAACAAAAGTCATCCAGATGATGATGAGGATGAATAGGCTGTTGTTTGAAGCTACTCGTGCTGGGTTAATTCTTGATGTCTCTTTGGTAGTGGGTTACAGTTACAGTGTGGTCTTGGATGAGTATGTCTCATCTGACTCTGATACTCTGCTTCCACAAAAGTAATAAGAAAACAACAAGAGTTTAAGACTGGCAGATAATGAATAGTTAAAATGGATGGGGGATAAATCCCCAGTGTTCTTCCTTGGGTTTCTTACAGTAAATGTAAAAATAGGAACACTTCCTCCTATTACACGTATCTCAAAGGAGGAGGACTAACTAGGTCTCGGCATAATGCTGCTAATGGTAAATGAAACTGCCATAAATTCTTTTTATTCTGATTTCGAGTTATCTTTTTCATTTTTGTTCCTGTATCACGAGCCTTTTGGTGTGAGAAGACACCAGAGTGTTACCTGGGCCCAAAAGGGGAGCAAAGAATAGTAACATTATAACCTGTAAGACATGTCGTCAGAGGCGTCTACGGAGGATTTGGCATGGGGCTAACTACCTCATCCTGTAGATATAAAGCCACAACAGTTATAGACATGTTAATGCTTGATGACTTGGCTTGTGTTTGTTGAAGACATGTGCTCCACAGGGAACTGAAGAAAAGGTATTGATTGATTTATGTGAGAAGGGGGATGTATCAGTTCAAACTTGTGGTGTGTTCATCCTTGTCTCATGTAAGGATGCATATAAGGAGTATAGTTTCTTTTCAAACTCAGATTGGTACCTAGAGTCAGCAGGTTTTGTTCTGTTTAAAGGTGAGGTGTACCAGCCTTTGAGTTGGAAGAGTCTTTTACCATATATAGATTACACAGCATTGTAAGTTGTCTTCTACAATATTCTCTTAATGTAACAATCGACCAATCCACATCCCTGTCACATACAGAGCCTTCATAGAAACTACTAAATGAAATTATCCACTACAAGAATACAAACGCTTTCTGCAAGGAATCCAAAATTGCAGAGATGACCCCCATGCTCCTAATGGAAAGAAAAAGGAAGGATAATAGAACACTAATCTGCTGGGCATATCGAAAGATGATGATTAGATGGTTGAAATTGATTGTGAAAAAATAAGTGATCTTTTAAAGGAATAGAGAAATGGATACAGCAATATTGTAATAGAGTGAATTCAGTTATGAAATGACTTTGTCGCATCAGCCCAGAGAAATGGACTTGTAGTTTAGTAAACTGAAGCAGAACAGTGTTGTTTTGAGAACAGAAACTGGCTTGATTTAATTGCTCATCTTCTGCCACATGTTGTAGAAAGGTGGTCATATCTTTTTTCTTGTGATTTTCTACAGGGTGGGGTAGCCTCATGAGCACCTCTTCTTCAGTTTAGTTGATGCTGTTATCTCTTGAGATCATTGGGGCACCCTACTAACACCTCCATAATTCTATGCCACCCCTCTGCCTGCGGTTGCTTGTGCCTCCGAGTTATAGGTTAGTCCATTCAGGGATGTTATCTTCCAATCGTTCTTTGCTTGCCTTGTGCTGTGTCATGTAGTATCGTATTTGTGCGGCCCTTGGACCTCGAGACGGCCATACCAAGTCAGCTTTCACCTTTTGATCGTTGTGAAGAGGTCGTCGTAAAGTGCACTTGCATTCTCGATGGTTTGACGTACTTTATCATTTGTGATACAGTCTTTGTATGTGACATTTAGGAGTCTTCTAAAACATCTCATCACCATGGCCTGGATTCTTTTCTGAATGTCTCCTGTAAAGGTCCATGATTCACAGGCGTAGATGAATATTGAAAGAACCAGTGAACGCATTAGTCTGACATTTATGGGGAGGGACAGTCGTTTATCTTTCCATATATGTTTCAGAAGAATTTCTTTGGTCAACAATGACTTCTTTTTTGTTTGGTGGCACCCCAGAGTCTCTTTTGCTGTATCTATGAGTACTGAGTAAGAAACTGTTATTGAATCGGTATCCAGTCCCTCTCTGAGAGCCAGCAGTGGAGCAAATTTCCCTCCTACCCTTGATTGGAACACTTTGATGATTGTTGGGTCTTTTAGTTTGTCCAGGTCAAACTTTAGTCAAGTCACTTTCTTCTTTGCGACTTTCTTCAATCGCAGACGCATAGTCATCATAACATGATCGTGGTTGTTTCCTATATCCGCTCCGGAAAAACTTATAATTTTGTCGGCGTTGATGCTTTGGGTGACCAAAGAAATTCTAGACCTCTGTGAAAGGTCACTAAAAAAACAAAAACATCCACCTGATGAGGTCTTCAAATATAAAGAGGCCAAGAAAGCGATACAAAAGATGAGAGAGGCGAAAAAATCGTGGATATGTGAGCAATGTACAAACATCAAAGAGAGATTAAACAGAAATGACGCTAAAGTAGCATACAAGGTTGTCAAAGAACTGGTAACACCAACCCAAGGCAGGAACTTTATGATCCAGGATGAAAGGGGCAAGTGCCTTATTTGAGGACAGTGGCGTACTGTCACAATGGACAGAGTACTGTTTCGAGTTATACAACTATGAGGGACGGAATGAACCTGAGAAAACAATCGCTCCAACACAAACAACTATAGACGATAACCAACAGCTAATGAAGGAAGAGGTAGCTGCAGCGGTAAAGACATTGAGAAGGGGGAAGGGGCCGGGATGGACAATATACCAGCAGAATTTTCAGGCAGGTGGGGAAGTAGTGGTGAAAGGCTTGACACACATCTGCAACAAAATATGGGCGACAGGAAACTGGCCGGACTTGTGGACAAAATCAATGGTTATACCGCTACATAAGTCTGAAAACCTGAAGCTGTGTAAAAATTACAGAACAATCAGCCACCCATGCAAGTTAATGCTTAGATTAATACTCGACCGATTGAAACCCCGAGCAGAGAACATTATTGCTGAGGAGCAAGCAGGGTTCAGACAGGGAAAAAGCACTACAGAACAGATATTTAATTTAAGGCTGCTAAGCCAGAAATATCTAGAACTGCAGCAAAAACTGTATCATGTGTTTGTTGATTTTAAGAATGCGTTTCAAAGGGTATGGCATAAAACGCTATGGGCAACCATGAGGATGTATAAAATAACGGAAATATTATAAAAGTCCTTGAACACCTGTATGACAAGGCGTCCAGCGCAGTTCTTGTGAATGGGAGGCGAGAGGACTGTCTTCCCACATCAGTTGGTGTGAGACAGGGTTGTACTCTCTCTCCAACTCTTTTCAATATATTCCTTGAGGAGATTATGAGTGAGGCACTTGGAGGTCACTTTAGTACTGTCAAGATAGGGGGCCAAATGATTACCAACCTTCGTTTTACAGATGACGGGTTTGCGGGTTCAGAAGCAGAACTCCAAGAATGGGTCAGACAACTCGATGAAACAGCTCTTTACCATGGTATGGAGATAAACGGCGGAAAGACAAAATTAATGACCAACAATGCCGAGGGCTTACACAGTAGGATCAAAGCTAATGGCCAGGAACTCATAGTGGTTGACCGTTTGAAATATCTGGGTTTTAATGACAGCGATGAAGTATCAAAATGTGAAGTGTTGACCAGAATAGCACAGACAATAGCGGCGCTTGCACGCTAAACAAAATCTGGCAAGATAAAGGGTTAGCACTATGCACAAAAATCAGATTAATGTGTACATTGGTCCTGTCAATATTCCTTTATGCTTGTAAGACATGCACAGTTACAGCTGACTTTCATCGAAGGATACAGGCCTTGGAGATGAGGTGTTTCCGAAGACTTTTAAACATCACGTACAAAGATCAAGTTACAAATGAGGAAATACGTGATAGAATTACAACAGCAATATGGTCTTTTGAAGACCTCTTGGTAACTGTCAAAAAAAGGAAACTCGCTTGGTACGGTCACATATCCAGATCAAATGGGCTTGCAAATACGATCCTGCGCAAAAAGGTGCAAGGCAGACGACAAAGAGGCCGTCCAAAAAGATGTGACAACATAAAAAAATGGAGCTATCTCCGACCAGAAAAGGCACAGGCAGCGGCCGCTGACAGAGAAAGGTGGAGTGGAGTTGGGAAGATGTCTTCATGTGTGCCCCAGCGACCTCACTGGTTACGGTATGAGCCCATTTGCTTTGACCACAATGTTGATTCTTTCAGTGTTGTTGGTCATTAACTTTGTCTTTTCTGCGTTTATCTCCATGTCATAACTCTCTGCTGTTACATTCAGTCTTCAGATCAATTCCCAAAGTTTTGTCTCATGGTGCCATCGTACTTCTTCGTTCGTTTTCAAACTCTTGCTACCTAGCCTTTAAAAGTGCTTTGCAAGTAGCAGGATGTAGTCCGGAGAACGGAATGTGTTGTGTCATAGTTTACAGCTTGATTGCAATATTTGTACCTTTCTATCCTACTCCAGCATTGCTTTTTTTTCGGTACCAGACTTGTCTTCCCTCTTTGATCTTCTCGTTAGCCAGTCTACCCTGTTGCAGCCTGTTATCCAGGATCACCACGTGGAGGTGTAGAAGGATATTGACAGCTCTGAGTCTCTGGCCCTGACACTAGCAGTGACACTTGGGTCATTGACCATTACAGCTCATGTTCTTCTCATCAAATTGACCTCATTTGGTGCCATTTTTGTATAATTTGTACCATAAATCAGGACTACAGAACAAATTTAAAGTTTTAATTTAGTTATTCAATTTCTTTCCTTTGCATTAGTATGTCATATTAGTTTGTTTATGAATCTTGCTGTAGCAGATAAAGTTGTAAAAGGTTTTTATTTGTGGTCTAAGACAGGGACAGTTTTAGAGTTTGAGTCACGTTATAAAG
Source organism: Ariolimax columbianus (assembly GCA_036924085.1). NCBI lineage: Eukaryota > Metazoa > Mollusca > Gastropoda > Stylommatophora > Arionidae > Ariolimax > Ariolimax columbianus. Next base: position 98,480,757 of record JAVGWX010000003.1, read on the forward strand.
AATGTTTTGTCATGAAAACATTTTTCTGTTAATGAGTACTTCTTGATCTATACAAAACATTATCTTCCAGCAAACTGTATCTATTTCTTTTTGAGAATGTGGCTTTAGGTAGCCATATATTATATTTTGTATAATAAAAATTGTTTTTTGAGAATATGTATGTTGAATGGGTACAAAGAGTTGATCATACAAAGTATTTCTTTGTGCATATTGGAAAATGTACATTTTACATGTACTAACAGACCAAGATGTGTGAAGTTTTATTCCATAGGGCCGTTCACATAAACAACAAGCATATTCTAAAACCGAGGAACAATAAATAATTTAACTCTTGTTAATTGTGCCCCCTGTTATTTTCTGTACACATACAGTTAACATAATACACTAACCAGTTCTAGTAGAAAGTTTTAAGATAAAAATGTCTTCTTCAATAAACTGTCTCCAGTTTAAACAGATTTTAAAATATATTTTTTGGAATATTATTTATGATTCTTATGGCAGATATTGTTTGTGACCAGCGAAACTGAAATATTTATGTGAACTCCAAAATGAATATTTTCAACCAGTTCCGTGTCATTGAAAATAATCATCCTGGAAGCAGTCAGATCAACATGTGCCAAATTTTGTAATTTAACATCACATTTACATCGAAGGGGCACCAGGGGAAGAAAGAATGCAACCTTTGTAACCTTCCAATTATATAAAAAATAACCAAAGCGGTTTATAAAGGAAGCTCCCTTTTCACGTTTTTTATTATTATGTCTCCACGTGAAGTCCAGTTCTTTAGATTGCTCTGGTGGAGAACTTTTCAAGGCTCTCAAACAGTTTTGTGTGGAGGTATATCCCCAAGGGCCAGTGCCTGGTACGCAATTGCATAAACTTTTCTCAGCCTTGTGGGATATGTTCGGCTGTCTTTGCTACTTGGGCGCATGTACACATGGGTGATGGGGTTGGTTTTAGTCTGTGTAAGTGGCTTTTCAATCTGGTATGTTCTGTTTTCATGCCGAGCAGAATCGCTGCTCTACTCGATTGAGGATGCATGGTCCTGGACACGTAAAACAGATTGCAATGTAAACAATCACTTCTAGAGAGTGTGGTAGATGTTTGTTAGGATTTTCACCTCTATTAGACGAGGCATTAAACTTTCGTTTTCTTCTTTGATGTTTCTCCTGAAAAGTACGTTGTGCCGTAATTTACAATGAGGCTGTGGTATCTTTGTTTTTTGACCAAACATTTGATTTCAGCTTACATTTTTTGGATACCAGGTTTGCCTTCCCACTGCGATCCCTATTCTTTTAGCCAGACTACACTAGTGCAGCCTGTTTCCAGAGCTACCACTTGAAGGTGGAATAGGGTGTTGGTCACTGTGGTTTGCTGACCCTGTTGCAAGCAGCAAGCTATGAATCGATGGCTGCTGTCAGCAACTTTGGCCATAAAAGGGCTAGTTACAATGTTACACAATTTTGTTCATATGGATCAAAAAGAAAAGATTTGAATTGTAATTTTTGAACAGAAACTGAATTTAGTTGTACTTTGCCACTCCTGTCGCCACGTCGTGTGCTGGCTACGTTTGTTTATTTCACCCCCAACAGAAAAACAACCAATGCCATACCGGGGATTCTTCTTTTTTTTCTTCTGCGTTCGTTCTCAATCTCCCGCTACCAAACCCTGAAAGGGCTTAAGTAGCAGAATGTAGTCCAGAGAACGGAATGCGTTGTGTCGTAGTTTACAGCTTGGCTGCGATATTTGCACCTTTTGGTCCAACACATCCGACTTCAGCAAGCATTTTTTGAGTACCGGGTTAGCATTCCCTCTTCGATCCCTTCTCCTTAGCCAGTCTGCCCTGCTGCAGCCTGTTATCCAGGATCACCGCTTGGAGGTGTAGAAGGGTCTTGGCAGCTCTGGTTCGCAGGCCCTGGCACTAGCAGTCAGCTATGGGTCGCTGACCACTGCAGCTCATTCGCTGCTCAGCGTCTTGATCCCATACCGGGGATTCGAACCGCTGCCCTCCTTATCGGCAGGCAGGCCTTGAAACCATTTGGCCACGATGAACCTTAAACCAGGAGCTTCAACCAGTGGGGAATTTCCCACTCTGAAGAATTTTAGAATTTCAAGGGAGATTTATGCTTCAGTTTAATCTGTTGATTAATTAATTTGTTATGGATACTTTAAAAAAATTACTTGTATTAAAGTGTTAACATCCATCAACATTTTCAATTGCTATTAAATTTATCAAACACTGTAACCAGACAACACAAAATGATTTTAAATAGTATATGCATATTATTTGGAATTTTGAGTCAGATTCTTGGAAAGGAAAAAATGGTGTTCTGACAAGGTGAAAAGGGTGCATGGAGTTAAAAAAAAGATTGGAAATTCCCTATCTTAGACATTGTGATGGCAAAGTTCATCTTTGTTTATTCTCTATCTCCTACTACCAAGCCCCGAAAAGGGCTTTGTAAGTTGCAGGATGCTGTTTGGAGAAAGGAATGCCTTGTGTCATAGTTTACAGTTTGACTGCGATATTTGCACCTTTTGGTCCAACATATCTGACTTCAGCAGACATTTTTGTCTTCGATCTCTTCTCTTTAGCTCACTGAAGCAGTCTGTTATCCAGGATCATCACGTGGATGTGTAGAAGGGTCTTGGCCGCTCTGGTTCACTGTCCTTGATACTATCAGTCAGCTATCGGTTGCTGACCGCTGCAGCTCATGCACTGCTCAGCATCTTGATCACTGATGACTGAGTTGAAACTGACTGGCAAAATTAAAACATAACTAAAATAATTTTGAAAAGAACACAAGTGTCAAACCTACTAAAAATCTTTGTTAATGCGTGCACTTCCTTTAGTTCATTTTAAACATAGATGGTTCCATAAGTTAGTTCCAAATCAGACAAAGTCATCAGGGATATGATGTGGAAGACGTTATTGTGCTAGACTGTAGCTTTACCTCATATGATGTGACCATTTGTATTTTCAAACAATAGTACCCAATAACTAAACAATGTTCGGACTGGGGAGGATCTTTGCTTTAAGAGACCAGCACTCAAACAGCTTGGCTGCTCAGTCTTTCAATAATGGCTAATATTGTTATTGAATGCCCACAATGAGTAAGTTTACTCTTTTGTGCTCCCTGAAAAGGGTGTTAATTGACGAGTTGCAGTAGCTTTCCTCACACCACGAGTTTGCTGATGATAGATGAAGGGTCCTCCAGGCAGTGTGCTATGTTTGGCTTCATATGTGTGTCACTCACTACTACGAGGATCACCCCACCTCATAGCCAGACTGCCATAAAACGTTCACATTATTTCTCTAATCCCCAAGGCGGTGTGCGTTGCACTGTGGTTTTTATTTTGCGCCTGTCGGCCCAGTGCATCCGACTTCAGCATGCATTTTATGTAAGGGTCTGCTTCCTCCTGCATTTTCTAATTTTTGCTTCCCCGGGGTAACGGCCGGTGCTGTGATGGGGATCGAACCCAGCACCTTCGGATTGTGAGCCGTGCTACTTAACCACTAGGCCACGCCGTCCCCTCATGCATGGGAGTCGTGGTCAGTATGTTTTACCTAACCTTGACTAACATTATCCAATCAGTATGTATTGTCTGACCAGACGTTTATCTCTTTCCCCACCCTGTCCTTCCCTCCCTCTCTCACTCACTCATATGTATGTGTGTATATATATACTTGGAATCCAGGTATTCAAACAGGCATGTTGTTAAGCCAGGTAGCCAAAGGCTATCCATCGTAGGTATTTTAAGCTTACTGGGTCTGGAGGAAGGTACAAATAATTTGGGTAGATTTTTAAGTAGAATTTATGAATTTTGTCGGACAGTGGTCGTTAAGCCTACTCTTTCTATTTGTAACTGCCAAGGGATTTTTAACGTGCTCGACACTGAATATGAGAGTCTGATCTCACTACCCAGAGATTATGGAAATTTTTACTAGAAAGATCTAGGTGAAAAAATCTCGGCCTCCACTGTGATGTGATTTGAACATGCGCCCGAGGTGAACACCGTACCTCGAGATCACTGAACGCCCACCCTCTTCCCTGTTTTGTGTTCACCCTCGGTGCTCCAAGCTTTGCATTACATTATTGACTTCTTACTAAATGTTGGTGGAAGCCACATGCACCGAGTTAAATCATTAACTGTCAGATTAAAATACAATCTGTGGCCAGTTTAATTTATGTTTATTTTTTTCAAGCAGAGATGTGTATAATTTGGGCTATAGTTTTTTAAATTTTTCCTAAGATTAAAAAAAAAATATAATTTTTAAGATAAATGAATGTGCTGTTTAGATATTTAAATGATTTTGTAGATATTATAATTATCAAAATGTGACAGGGAAAAAACCTATTAAAAATACTTATAGGTAAATCCTGGTGTTCTAAGGCATTTGATAATTCACATGTATTTGTACTTGTTTTCATTATCTAGCTACTTCCTCTTCTCTGGGGTAACAAATAACATTCTAAAGAAATACACAGATATGTAGCAAATAACATGGATTTTAAAACATGTGGACATTAATATGGCTTAGAAAGACAATTTCCTCTGGTATTTACAACTTTGGATTTAGATTTTGGCACTATTAGTCTTTTTTTAATAGTAGTTTTTTTAACAGAGCCAAAATTGCCTTGGTACCGGCCTCTGACCATAAGTGATAAATCTGTAAGCCGCTCTAAACGGCATGCGGTAGTGAATGCACTAACTCTTGACAACGTTTCCTTAGTGGTGGGTCGCAGTGGTTCTTCTTACATCCCAAAGTGTACTTGAAGACATGAACATGGGTCCTCCTGGTTTGAATACAATGCAAGACTTCTTAATAAGTTCACCACTATGGGGATCACAGTGTCCATTCTCACATCATTTGTTTCCAGGAGTACAACATGGGTGAGAGGCAGGGGTCTTGATCAGTATGTTTTACCTTATCCTGAAGTTATTCTTATCTCCCACTTCTAAATAGTAATGATTGTTTGCCAAGACATTAGTTTCCAGTGATGAATGTAAAGGGAATCTAGCTTATGCCATTTTTCAGGTTAAATTGCAACTTTATTTTCTTCTCATTCTGGTGTAGTTGTTGTTGCTAAGCTGGAGCTGCGGTAGCGCAGTGATTAGTACACTCACTGCCCAGCTGAGCGATCAAAGTTAATCTCCAATCGATGCAGGATATTTGTATGAACATAAACAGCTTCGGGGTTGACCCAGCCTAAAATAAATTTGATACTAGAGCAAGAGGGGAATTAAAGGCACCGCTATGATGCTGACCACCCAGAGTGTGTTGTTTGTTGGTCACTAAAATGTGAACCTAAGACCATATTTACAATATGTCACATGACGAGTCCAATATGTCACATGGCATGTACATGGGATAAGAATAAGAGGAAAACTGGATTTGTCACGTCATCAAACTTTGTATCAGTTGGTGTGAGACAGGGATGTACACTCTCTCCAACTCTTTTCAATATATTCCTTGAAGGAATTATGAGTGAGGCACTTGGAGGTCACGTTGATACTGTCAAGATAGGGGGCCGAATGATTACCAACCTTCGTTTTGCAGATGATATCGACGGGTTGGCGGGTTCAGAAGCAGAACTCCACGAATGGGTCAGAAGGCTCGATGAAACAGCTCTTGACTATGGTATTGAGATAAATGCTGGAAAGACAAAATTAATGACCAACAACGCCACAGGCTTCAACAGTAGGATAAAAGCTAACGGTCAGGAACTCGAAGTGGTTGACCGTTTTAAATATCTTGGGTCGATTGTCAGTGATGAAGGATCAAAATGTGAAGTGTTGGCCAGAATAGCACAGACAATAGCGGCGCTTGCACGGCCTAACAAAATCTGGCACGGTAAACGGTTAGCACTATGCGCGAAAATTAGATTAATGCGTACACTGGTCCTGTCCATATTCCTCAATGCGTGTGAGACATTGACAGTTACAGCTGACCTTCAACGAAGGATACAGGCCTTGAAGATGAGATGTTTCCGAAAACTTTTAAACGTCACGTACAAAGATCGAGTTACAAACGAGGAAATACGAGATAGAATTACAACAGCAACAGGGCCTTTCGAAGATCTCTTGGCGACTGTCAAAAGAAGGAAACTCACTTGGTACGGTCACATATCGAGATCAAATGGTCTTGCAAACACAATCCTCCACGGGAAGGTGCATGGCAGACGACGAAGATGCCGGCCCAAAAAGAGATGGGAGGACAACATAAAAGAATGGACCAGTCTCCGACCAGAAGAGTCACAGGCAGCGGCATCTGACAGAGAGGGTTGGCGTGGAGTTGTGAGGATGTCTTCATGTGTGCCCCAACAACCTCACCGGTTACGGGATGACCTGACCCTGACCAAACCTTGTTGTGCCCATGTACACACAAAATAGAGATTAAACTGATCCACCTACTTCAGGGGGGGGGGGTGGTTTGATGTAGTCTGAACGATGTGTGTGCCTTCAGGACTGGCCACCTGTAATTATATCCTATTATCTTTACATTTTTATGAATTTTAAAATTAAAGGATTAGGGTGGGATATGTCAAAGGAAGAACCTGCTCCCATATGCCAAGTGCTTTAAATTTGCCTTGTCTGTGAAGTGCATTAGATCTGCCTCATGTGCGAAGTGTTTTATATCTGTCCCTTGTGCCAAGTGCTTTATATCTGCCTAGGATCAAGACGCTGAGTAGTGTTCAGCGACCCATAGCTGACTACTAACGTCATGGCCAGTAAACCAGAGCTGCCAAGACCCTTCTACACCTCCTCATGGTGTTTCTGGATAATATGCTGCAACAGAACGAAATGGCTAATGAGAAGGGATCAACGAGGGAAGGCTAACCCGCTACTCAAAAATACCTGCTGAATTCGGATGTGTTGGACCAAAAGGTGCAAATATCGCAGTGAAGATGTAAACTACGACACAACACATTCCGTTCTCCAGACAAGATCCTGCTACTTGCAAAGTTCTTTTCAGGGCTTTGTAGTTGGAGATTGAGAATGAACAAAGAAGAAGATCTGCCTCATGTTCCAGGTGCTTTTGATGTGCCCAGTGTGCCAGGCGTTTTAGATCTTCCCCTTGTCCAGATGCTTTAGATACATCCCTGACCTTGGGTTGTTGTTTTAATGCTACTTGTGCTGAGTTCTTCACCCTTTGATGATATTCTCTAGTAGGAGGTTGCAGTGACTCTTATACCGTGGGAAGTACTGCAGGAGGTGTACCTATGTCCTCACTATAGTGCAATGCAAGTCTTCTCAGTAGACCACCGCTGTGGAGATCACAGTATCAATCCTCACATCATTGGCCAGTCTGCTACAACACAGCCAGTTTCAAGGTGCACAGCATGGACATGAGGTCAGGCTCTTGGTTAGAATGTTGCACCTGCTGTTAACCTTAGCATCTCTGGTTCCAAGCAGAATTGTTGCTGTACCTCTGTATCCCCTTTTTGCTAACCATAAAAAATGTTTGACCTTGTATTTCTGCATTATGTAATCTCTCACAATTCTGCATGCACGAAGGAAGCTAGACATATTATTTAAGTCCCTTTCTCTTGATCAGAGTTCCAGGAACCTCCATGTTTTATCACACTCTTGAAGGTAGAAGGAATAGTTGTATTTATCAATGTCCCCCACAGTTAACTGTGTCTTTAAAACATTGATAGGATAACTTTCTAGCTATGACACATTTTCGAACCACCGTAAGGAAATATAATTTTTAAACGGGACGAAATAAAAACATAACTTGTGCACTTCAGGCCAACTGCCAAAGTAAGAGGCCTTTAAGCCTCTGTCTTATAATTTCTTGCGCCGGAAGACATCGTGGGGGGGGGGGGGGAGAAACGTCATAGTTAGTAGTAGTTATTAGTCCACATATACCCTGATGGGCATCATGAGAAGCCTTAGTGCCTCTCCTGAATCAGATGCTTTGCGTCTGATGTCGTCAGGCCGTGTTGGTGGAAAATCATCTTAATGTCGTCTATCCACCTTCCCCTCAGTCGGCCTCTTGCTCAAAAGCCAGACCGGCAGTCATTGTGTCTCATGAGATGAGCAAACCAAACTGTCTGGATATGTATTCGGCACATGAAATGGCGCCGACCTTTTATAAATGGCCTCGTTCCTCAATCTGTCTCTTGGATATGCCAGCGCCTATTTGCAGACTTGGTCGTGCCTTGAAAATGACCCATATTTGGCTCTGGTAGCACAGGTTTGTTAGGAAGATAATGTGGATCAGTTGCTGTTTTGTAATGATTGATAAATATAATTGATAGCTGTGTCTGCATTTTTATTGTCTCCATAGGTCTGTCGCTGTATCCCAGTCTTTCACATCAAAATTCTATTTCTTTTTGTTACAGATAGCGCACAATCGTCTTTCTCCCAGCCTTTAGACACATTGCGCCCCAATCACCACCATCACAATGTAGTGCATACTAGTTCTCACTCTGCACTGGCAGCTAGACATAGCAGACACAAAGAAGAGCAAGATAAAAGGAACAAAGAAGAGCAATCTTATTCTATGCTTGACCCAGGTAACCGTATGTATAAATGCCCAGCTTGTGGCAAGGAGTATAAAACCTCAACGGGAGCTCGACTCCACTACAAGATTAAACACTGCGGGGCCTTTGATCACTACTGCCAGGCCTGTGGGAAAGGTTTCCAGCAGAAATCTCACCTCAAGTCCCATATGTCTCTGCACATGCAGCAGAAGGATTTCCAATGCAGTATTTGTGGCTCACAATATGCCCATAAGACCTCCCTGACTGCCCATCAGAAATTGGCACACGGATTCTCGTTGTAAAATGCAATGTTTCAACTATGAGATGAAAGCCTTCGTTGTCACCAATAAACAGTATCCTACTGCTCTTCTCCCTCATGTTGATACCAGTCCCTTACTAGAGAGGACAGAATAGGCCCATCACAACTCCATGCATGGTGTCAAAGAGCTAGCAAACTCATCATGTAAAGCAAGGTGTATTGGCGTAGGCTTCCTGTAAGGATCCTTCTACGTGGTAGTCCTATGTTTTGTAAGGAGTGAAGTAAAGAAGAACTCTTATGCAGAAGTTAAATGTTTGTGGAAAGTATTTACCCAAGCAGTATATTGCTGTCCTCACACATGTGAAAGAAGATCGCTTCAAAGTGAAACTTGATCAATTCTAGAGACATCACATTTGAATTTGCAATATAGACATTCATGAATCCTGTAGGATGCTGGTTGTACATACTCTTGATCCGTCGTTGCAGATGCTGTGTTCAAAATAAATGTGCAGCGTACTTCAGAATACCATTTAAAACGATTGTAAAGAATGTACATTGGCCCCAATACTTAAGAACTGTCATTGTCCCAGAACAGAGTTAAATGAAAAATAATTAAGTAATTATTGACTTTCTGGGGGTTACTATAGCGGAGAGGTAAGGTGCTCGCCTCTCAAGCAACAAAGGCACAAAATGGTGGTCTGCATGTTTCAGGCGTCTTCTGGTCACAAGGGAGGTTAGATCGGCGCAGTTCTATCAGAGGTGGACAATAAACTCGAAGGTTCCGTGTATACACTGTGCACTTAAAATAACCCTTGGCAGTTGAAAGTTGAAAAGAGCAGGTCGTTAGCCGCTGTCTGGCAACATTTCTCAAAGTAATGAAATTTCTGCATGATTTTAGTGTGAATGCAAAAAGGAGAGTCAATCATCCAAAGATACAGGCAAAAAGGAGTCAATCATTCAAATACACAACAGGACAATCACTTGTTTATCTGCACACTCAATTACAAATATAAAAAGATCTCTACACCCCATAGGAATAGAATAGGAGTAATTAAGTGAGGCTGCAATTGGCCTCCTTTCTGGAAGCCTGTGTCAAAGCATTTCATGTGCTCTTGTAGTGGCGGTTTCTATAGCAATTTGTTTGACATAGGGGGTGTTTAGTTTTGCCGTTCAATAATGATTTATGGGACCAGCAGGCAAGTCTGAGTAAATTTAAAGATAGTTCCATACCAGAGACATAACTGCTCTGGAGAAAGTGTTAGAGAATTCACTGTACTAGATCTCAGCTTTTTGTGCAATGGAGTAACCAATTCCTTCTTCCCTGCCTTGTTTCCCTAAATGTGAATTTGGTACCCTTTTCCAGCTAAGTAGACTAATATATATGAAACCAGTCTCTTTGATATAAAGACAAAAGGACTAATCGCTGTGCCACTCAGATGGCCAGGTATGGGGACATAGACTGTATTTTTTTCATTGTTTACTGTATAAAGTTTATATTTGTAAAAATACTGCATGATCTACGGGTGAAACGTCAGTTTCACAATCCCAACACACCGGGCTCGAATCCCACCATGTCCAGTGGGGCAGACAGGTTTTTTCCTTGGTGTGATCGCTCCTCAGAGCATAGAAAGTAAAGGCAACCTACAAGAAACTTATAACATCCAAAAATAATTTGGTGGTTTAAGAAGCGGCATTCGGCAAAGGACATGCTAATTACATTTTTTTACAATGCTAGATCAACATTGGTTATGGGGTGTACTTTTCATTCTCTTTCCAGTTTAAAATATTAGGCTGTCATTATAATAATAATAGCTGTCCATCGTTGTCGATGAGGACCGCCGACATCATCCTTGTCACAGATTTCCCTGTTGGGTGTGGGTGCGCATGTGGCTGAACAGGCCAATGCGAGCACGAAAATATCTGCTACATATCGGGCACACGAGGTTTGTAGAAGGGGATGGTGTTCCCGCTGCTCGGGATTTCCGCGTCTCTCGTCTGTTCTGGGCTTTCACAACACGGTCATCTTCACCGGCAGCTACACCCGATTTGACTGCGCTTCTCCAGTCAGATCTGTTTTGCGCAAGACATTCCCATGTGTCGATGTCTATCTGGCAACTTTTTAGTGAGTCCTTCAGACCGTCTTTAAAACGTTTCTTTGGGCGCCCTCTCTCGCGCCATCCCTCTCTCAGCTCGCCGTAGAGAAGCTTCTTTGGGAGCCGCTCGTCTGACATACGGACGAGGTGTCCGGCCCATCCCAGTCGTGCTTTTTCTAGCAGTGCATGGATGCTGGGCATGTTAGCCCTCGAGAGAACCTCGATGTCAGTGACACGATCTTGCCATCGGATGTGGAATATTCGTCTCAGGCAACCTGTGTGGAAGTGGTTTAACCTCCTTGCATGTCCAGAGTATACAGTCCAGCTTTCGCAAGCGTATAGTAGGGTTGGAATGATGGTTGCACGGTAGACTTTGAGTTTGGTTTTGACGCCGATGCCACGACGTGACCAGACCATCGAGCGCATTCTACCAAAGGCTGTGCTGGCCTTTGCTATTCTGCTTGCCACCTCATCGTCTAGGCTGACAGATCTCGACAGCGTGCTGCCCAGATATGTGAATATGTCTACGGCATTCAACGTCTGCCCGCTGACTGTAGTCTCTGGTTTTGTGTACGGCATGCCTGGTGCTGGTTGGTACATGACCAAAAAATTTTTGCATGCGGCAGAGAACTGGTCCATTCCAACCTGCATGTTCAGTTCTGAGTTGCTCATTAGAGCGCAGTCGTCAGCAAATACAAGTTCCCTGATTATGTCGCCAGCCACTTTGGTTTTGGCTGTCATTATATTGATATCTAAAACATGTGCCATACATCATCAATCATTTTGTTAGTGCTGCATAAAAGGTTTTGTTAGATGCCTCAAGTTCTAACCTATTATTTTAAGATGTTAGCAGAGCATCGGAAGTAGAAATATGTGACATTTAGAATTTTTGTTCAGAGATGAAGCTATTGGCTTCAATTTCCATTTATTTATGTGTATGTTTGCTCACTTCCATGTGGAGTATAGGTCTGCAACAAATACACACCTAGTCTTGACATATGTGCCAGCTTCATCCACATCTTTCCAGTTTCTTTTATATTTGCTGAAGCTCTCTCCATGAATGAATAGTTCTGTCTCTACTTCCTTTGCCTCTGTGATTTTAGAACAGAGACTGTTTTCCTTAATATATGACCTATCTAACACTTCCTCTTCATGTCCTGTTCCACCGGTATCTTTCCGGTTCTGTCCAATAGTTCCACATATGTGATCTTATCATACCATTTCAATCTCTCTATTCTGTGCAGGTAACCATTTATTAAAGTCTCCATCTTTGTTGTTATATTTTGTGTTGTCCTCCACATTTCAGGGCCATGCAATAGAACCGACTTTACTTTGGAGTTTATTATTTTTATTTTTGTGGTGGATTTAATTTATTTTATTTCCGTAAGTTCCCCAATGCAATGAAAGCCCCCTTTGCTTTTTGTACATGTATTCTGACATATGTATCAGTGCCTCCCATTTTGTCTATATTGTATGAGGGTGTCACCCAATCTGATTATCTGTAGTTACATTAATTCTCAAAATCATTGTTATGGCTGTGTATATTTTTCAGACCCAAAGTATAGGACCTCTCATCACTTACTTTATTTTGCATATGATCATACTTTATTTTGCATATATGATCATGGGTATGGGAAAGAATAGCCAAGTCACCGATAAAGTTCAGATCACCAAGTTGCTTTGTCGGAGTCCATATAATTCTGTCAATGTTGGTTGATTTTATCGGCTTTTATAATCCAGTCAGTGGCCAGCAGAAAGAGAAATAATGACGACAAGAGACATCCTTGTTGTATCCCCATTTGTATCATAAAACACCCAGAAAGCTGACCTTCAGGCACAACTTGACAACTCATTTACAAACGTTTTCATAATTATGTTCGTAAACTGTATGGGCAATTCATAGTGCTTTTACAATTTCAAATGCTATTCTATCTAAGCTGTCCAATGCTTTTTTGTTATTCCAGGAGTCCTATATAAATTGTTGATTTCTGTTCTATACTTTGTTCAACAATTATATGCAATGTAGCTCTATCTAGTCTGTACATGACATGTGCATGTTTAGTCAAAAGCCAGCCTCTTTGTGTCGCAGCTATTCATCAACAACTTTATATTTTCATAGATATGGATTATAACATTGTTCCTCTGTAATTTGTACACTGCTGCAGATCTCCCTTTTTTGACAACTTAATTATATGGTCTTCCTTCCATTTAGCCAGTATTTATTTCACCTCTCCTCTCTCAATCTTGACCAAGTAATTTGTATACCAATTTTGTTAGAATGTCAATGTCTGTATTAGTTAGTTCAGCTGAAATACCGCCTGGACCAGTGGCCTTACTATCATTCAGAAACAGTATGGCCTTTTGAATTTCGTCAGTATATCCGTACCGCATATACCAGTTGAATGTCATCGTATAGCTAATTAGATTGCCATTCTTATCTTTAAGAAGGCCATTTTCTTGCTTATATTATCCTACTATTTTCTTCTAGCTGTTCTGAGGGTAATTCTTTTATCGTTTTACACCAGCTGTCTCAGTCACTTTTGCCAACCCATATTTGCAAAGAAAATAAACACACACCTCTCTCTATCTTTCTCTCTCTCTCTCTCTCTCTCTCTCTCTCTCTCTCTCTCTCTCCGTGTTTCGGTCCACTCACACACACAATTTCTGTCTAGGATATTGTAAAATATGTCTACCCAAGTTTGTGACATCTTCAACTTTTTTTCACATTTAAGGCATGCAAAAGTCAATTTCAAAACAAAATAAAACTGTGACACCTCTTTAAACTCACATTTTCATTATACTTACTTACTTTTTGTGTCCAAGCACCACGTCATATTTTCATTATTAAGGAAAATGAATGAAATGGGACCATGGTTATTTGACACTGTAGCATAATTATGGGCACAATCCTCAGACATTTTTAGAGCAGCAATTTTCCCAACTAGATCTAATACATTCTGCCACGAGATCTGCAATTTGATGCTTTTAATGAAGAAGTGTTATACTATGAGGCGTGTTCACATGAAACCGGACCTAACTGCACCAAGTGAACATATGTACAAAAGTGTGTTGAAGACAATAGTGAAGAACTGGATAACGATGTTTAAAGAAGGACGTGAGTTAACAAAAGATCTTCAGAGACCAGGTCCGGCGCATATTGTTGTGTCAGAAGATGCCATTGCCAAAGTTGATGCACCAATTTGGGTGGACCGTTGCTGGAGCTTACGTTCGCCACACTTTTGTCACCATACACTGCCTGCATCCTGCGATGAAGGTCAACTGGTCAACATGGTTCAGCTGTTAGAAACCGAATCAACGCTCGTTAATCAACTCTGGACAGATTCCGTATCGCACCCACCATGTTTTCAATGGTTTGCTGAGGAAACTATGAGTCGGAGGATAATGACATTTTGCAAACTTGACAGTTGGTATGTGCTGTTTACATCAGAAGTGACGTCATCATGCACATCATATGCATGTTCACTTGGTGCAGTTAGGTCCGATTTCATTTGAACATTCAAATATGATATGCAAATAATGTATAAACAAACAAAGATCTGTAACAAGCTACCTCCCACTGACTGTTGTTGTTTTCTTCTAATTTAATTGACATTAAAAGTAGCTCTTACTTAGATTCACCCCATTGAGCTGATTAGACATGTCACATAGTATAGACTATTTTATTATATTGTATTTATGCAGCTCACACTTGGAATACTTGGGAATCCTGGTATTCATATAGGCATGTTACTGTCTTACAATATAATACAAATGAAATGAAGTTAACAATTTTAGTAGCAAAATTTGCTTCTATAAGGCAGATTTCAATTGTATTGTGCAATGTTATCACAGTTTTACGTTTGCTTATTGCTATACTGACAATTAAACTACACTTGGTAAGGGATAAATTGACGCAAGAGTAAATACATTTACCACAAAGTAAATTTATCTGGAAGAAAATAAAGAAATAGACAAATGTGTCCATTTGTAATGATTTAAATAGAAATAACATCTCTTAATTGTATTCTAAATGAAGAACATTTAGTATTTTTTGGGCTCATGATACATTCTTCAGAACTCATTATTTCATGAGCTCTTAAATATTTGTCTTGTTCATATATACATCTCAGTATGTCTCTGTAATGTTATTTTGTTAAAAATTATTTTATTCTGACCTGTACAAGACAGCCATGACTCATGCAGCTCCAACTTGTGAAATATACACATTTTTTAACCAACTTCAAACATTCATATCCCAGCTTCATGAGAGCTACTGTGAACTGTCACTCATCTTTATCTTGTTGCTGTGTCTACTCCTTGTGTGCAGAAGTTCATACAACTCCTATGGATGAGTTGTCTTTTTTTTCCCCTGTCCCAAAATGGTAACATGCCCCAACATTTGGCCTTAACTTTAAAATTGTAAACAGTCACACAACATTATCTCAATAATTGTATGTTTATTGTTTAATTAAACCCCGTTTTAGAGCTGTCTTGTTATATCATCATAGGTAAGTTTAACTGTGTATACCTGATTAAAATAGTAGATATCAAGGGTTTTCATCCCTATATCATTCATTAAAAAAAAACAACTGATCTGTCCATTGCTAAATTATGAGGTCAGGGGAAGTAACTCCAATTTTAACATTTCAGTGGAAAAGCAATGCGTGTGTGTGTGTTTTTTCTTTCTATCCTTAAATAATATAAATATTCCAATAATTTTCTCCACTTCCTTCAACATATATATTCTGAAGAAAGTTGGGACAAATTATTAGAATATGTATGTGACAAAGAGCCCTGTATGCATTCCCATATCTGATATTGTCAAGTCCATAAGCTTTAACTACTTACTATGCAAACGATGTCAGACTTTGCCCAAGTGCAAATGGGGCAGAAAATTGTTCTTAATGTTTGTATCGGGTTTTAGTTTAAGCAGTTGAAACATAAAATAGTTTGTTCATTGGTCTTCAAGTCTATTGTGGAATGCATATTTATATTACAGCTTCGGTGCCAAAAGCCAAAGATGAAAATTATTTTCCCTATTTTAATTTTGTCTTTAAAGGCATATAATTATTTGTTCTCATCGTGTTGTACAGCAGTGAGAATACCAACCATTTATACTTTCAGGAAATACATTTCCTAGAGGTCTAGAACAACAGAATTGTCAGGACAGCATAAGTGCTTGCCATCAAACAGACGGTCTTAGAACTTTGACAAAGACAAGCCACTTTAGAGGTGGTTCTACCGGCACTAAAGATATAAAGTATCAAGGCTTCACATTCGCCTATAACCGACCACCTCACTGCCCTAATGTGCTAGTAAATGAACGGACCTACCAAAAAGTTCAGCTGTCAGGGCTTCACGGACACACCATGCCTTTTATTTGCTCATTGTGCGGAAAAGGCTATAACAGTCCCTCAGGACTTTTTCGCCACAGACTTCTTCACAAAGGAATGACATATTTATGCCCAGTATGCGATTCTAGATTCACACAAAAGAGCTCAATGAAAACACATCTGAGAGAACTCCACAAGTCATCGCAGTGCCCTCAGTGCTCTTCCGTATTTCTTCTAGGTCCGGAATATGCTGAACACGTGTTGTACTGCAAATAATAGAATGTGGTCGCATAGCAGATACAGTCTTCAGGGATGAAATGATAGTTTTATGTGTATCATAGCTCATCTTTTGTTAGGTATAGTGAACAGTTTTCTGTGTATCATAGCTCATCTTTTGTTAGGTATAGTGAATAGTTTTCTTCCTTGCCTTTACTAACATTCAGGTATTAATTTACTGCTGGGTAGACTGGATTAGTGTAGGGGTACAGCACTTGCTTTTCGTCGCATAGGTATGGAGTTCCTCCACAAACGTCATGCCATGCGTCGACCCAGCTGCAAGAGGGGATACCTGACAAACGACCAGGGAAGTAAAAGGCAGCAAGAAAAGGATCTAACCAACCTACCTCATACACGCTGTGGCTTAGTATACTGAAATCTGTAACAACTCCATTCCCAGACACTAGTGAAACTACTATGAGAGTAGTCTAACTACTATGAGACAAACCTTTACTTTACTAGACTGGTTGGCAGTGTGGCTGAGTTACACACCCTATCAGTTTTGTAGTGAGAGGCAAGACATGTGGTCTAACTGCTTTACCATTTGGATGCCCATTACAGCAAGCAGGATGTGATAATATTGTGCCAAATTGACAAGAATGAATTTACTTAGATCGTCGGACAATGTTTTCATCTGGGGGTCTGTTAACATCTGTGCCATGATGCTACTGAGGTTAATGTAGTTAATCTATTACAAGGAGCTTGTTTTCTGTTGGAGTGTGTCAAAAACTGTACCTTAAGGTACTGTGCTATATTCAAAGTACAAAGAAGGGGCAGGCAAAGTCCACAACTAGACACTATGTTATGATCTCAAAGCTCATCCTATGTAGACAGTCTCCTCTATGGTGGTTTGACCATCTGTACAGGAGAACCGGCTATGTTGGCAATCATGGGAAACCTGAGTCATGAATCCAGATATGCAACGACCCAAAGTTTGCTGGAGTAACAACATTAGACAGTCTCGGATAGGCTGATTTTTATACCGGATCCAGGTTAAGTTGAAAACAGCAGACGGAGTAGTCTGGCATTTTTTCTAACATTCCAGGGTAGAAGAGGTGTGGCTAAATAAATAGTTATATGCAGTCACATATTGCCAGGAAATTGTTTTCTGTAAAGGTAAAGGTCAGTTCCATGCCAACAATTGCAGTCTGGAAGGACGATAACTCTTCATGCACTAAACTGCAGCCTATGTGAGGTGCGGTGGCCAGTTCCCTTCCTTGCTATTTTTACCTTCCTCAACTCATACATCAGTTACCCATTTACAGCTGGGTCGACTGGACGGGCGGTCATATCAGGCATGAACCATGGCCCTGATTTTTTTCTGTGCATCTATGAACCTGAGCCCCTGACACATTGTAATCCTAATCCCAGGCTAGTAAGCCAGCACACTGTCAACTAGGCTACACACTTCTTTAGGTGTGTGCAAAAACAGCTATCATGGGGCTGTAGTACATTCAGTCATCTAATAAGGCAGGAGACAGCCATAGCACTGCTGGAACCTTGCAGCATCAGTCACCTAGGGCTATATTTTGTGCATTGACATGAAAGCTATTACTCTACTTTATCATTGCTGGGCTTTAAAGAAGCATCACTGCTTTCATTCAGTTAAGTGGTACTGTTCAAAGTTCTGGGAAATGATAAAATCACTGCTTTCATTCAGTTAAGTGGTACTGTTCAAAGTTCTGGGAAATGATAAAATCACTGCTTTCATTCAGTTAAGTGGTACTGTTCAAAGTTCTGGGAAATGATAAAATCACTGCTTTCATTCAGTTAAGTGGTACTGTTCAAAGTTCTGGGAAATGATAAAATCACTGCTTTCATTCAGTTAAGTGGTACTGTTCAAAGTTCTGGGAAATGATAAAATCACTGCTTTCATTCAGTTAAGTGGTACTGTTCAAAGTTCTGGGAAATGATAAAATCACTGCTTTCATTCAGTTAAGTGGTACTGTTCAAAGTTCTGGGAATTGATAAAATCAAACACAGTCATCGATGTAGAAATACAATTAAGAACAACAATTGGTTTAGTTGGGTAAAATAGGTAAATGGGACAATAGTAAGACATTATTAGGAGAAAGAGACAAATGAACAGATAAATCACAAGGAATCAAACAAACTTGTCAATACACTAAAACAAGACCTTTTTAGTGAAAACAAGATCAACATTAACACGAATAACAAATACTCATGTTTGCTATGAGATTGATCTGAAGTTACATTGTCCATAATTACATGAAATAAAAAATCGAGATTATACAACCACTCATTCATCTTGAGACATTAATTTTTGGTTATGTTTATTATACTTTAAAAACATTAATATTATACTCATGTCATAGACTGAAGATACAATAGGGAAAGAGCTATCAGGGTCCGCGAACCACAGCCGACCAAGTCCCTAATCTGTCTAGAAGAGGTGGCCCCGGAAACAGGCTGCACTAATGTAGTCTGGCTAAGAGAATAGGGACCACAGTGGGAAGGAAAACACAGTACCCAAAATCGTCTGCTAAAATCAGATGACGCAGTCTCTGTAAACTGCGCCACAATGTCCTTTTCAGGATGAATGCCAAACGAAGAAGAATACTCATGTCAGACTTGTGCTAGGTTGTTTTTTTTTAGTCATTGTGGTTGGCCTTAGACTGTAGAATTTTCATGTAAGATTATATAGGGTGATACAAAAATATGCTACCATTCTTTTTCAATTTCGTATTTCCTTTCTACAACCATAATTGATTGTTTGAAGCTGAGAGTTTCAGTTATCCTTTTCTAGAACAAATTGAAATGTAGAAAATGTACATGTCTTGCTTATAATGAAAGGACACTGTAAATCAAAAGAATAATATCAAGTTTCTGAATTTATTTATATATTTGTTTATTCAATGTGATTTGTCGTTTTAAACCTCTTGGTCCTGCATTTTTTAAATACAAATTTTTATGGGGCGTAAAGTTTTAAAAATGTTTGTAATGTTTTTATTGATCCAACAGATTTTTGTTATATCAAGAGACTGATGGGAGCTGAGGAACAGCAGTGGTTGGTAAACTGGCTTTCCAGCCGAGCAATCAGGGATCTCTCCCTCCCCCCCCTCCCCCAGTTGGTGCGGACATTTTTCAACCACAAAATGGCTCCTGGGGTTGACTCAGTATAACAAAATTGGGTACAAGAATAATTTGGGAAAGTAAATGTGACCGGCATGATATTTGACGACATCACCCTTAGTGTGCTGTTGGTCATGAAAAATATGGCACAACACCATATTCCAAATATGCCATACTGGCATGTTAACCGGATCTTTAAGAGGCTGACAGGTATGCAAGCTATCTCCCACAGCTTACCTTGTGCTCATAAAGTATTTTTACTACCTGTAAATGTAGTTATTAGGAGGAGAAACTTGAATTTTGATAATTTCTTTTTTTCAGACAGAAATTCATTAATACCCAGAGGGAATGTAAGGAAAGAAGGATCTAGTTTTTCACCTTCGTCAGGTGTATCCAATGCTGAAAATCACAGAAGAGCCATGGGTAGCGAATTTAATTCCATTCAGACCTCTGAATTATTAGAAAGTCACGCATGCAGTCACTGCCCAGAAGTACTGCCTGATGGGTTTGCGCTTCGGAAACATCTTCATGAAAACCACAGCATTTATTTACGTCATGTTTGCCCACATTGTGGGAAAGCTTACCTCGGTAGATCTGGTTTGTTTTACCACATGCAAGCCTCCCATCAGATGAAATCATTCCTGTGTCCAGTCTGCAGTGCCAGATTCACTCGGAAGAGCAGCATTAAAGCACATTTGATGGGTGTCCATAAAATGGGACAGTGTGCTAATTGTTCCACACTGGTGAAGTACCAGGACTATCAAGAACATTTGCAGCAGTGCTGTTCAACAATTTAAATTTGGCCAGCATCACACGCTAGCAAACAGTATGCTTAGCACACATACTGCAGGCAGTCATACAAGACAGAACACCACAAGCTCACTCCGGTCGCCAGAATAAGGAAAAATACTATTAAAACCTCCGTAATAGCGACCAATCTGCCGAAGACAGATGCGTTGGAATATCACAGTCAACCTGTAAACTAGCGACGCAACGCATTTCGTTCTCCGGACTACAACCTGCTACTTGCAAAACCCAGTCCAGAACTTGGTATCAGGAGATTGAGAACGAACGCAGAAGAAGAAGAAGCAACCAATACCTTAAATGACACCACGTATTAGCTGTGAAAGCTATAAAATGTATTAGCTGATGAGCGTATCAAGCCAAAAACTGGAGAAAGAGCATGTAAAGTCATAAAATCAATCATCAATCATAGCTCGTCGCTTATCCCGGTGTATAGACCACATCTTGCCAGCTTTCACAGTTTCGGTCTACTCTTTCAGCCACTCTCCAGGTGTAGCCATTTAATCCTAGTTCCCTAACACATTCCCTTCTCCATATATTTTTTTGTCTTAATCTCTTTCTCTTCTCATGCGAATTCCATGTGAGAGTCTGCCTGGCTATGTTGGATGGTGTCTTCCTCATCGTATGTCCTATCAAACCCTATTTTCTTCTCTTAATTTGTTGTTCCAGTGACTGTTGTTGACTCCTTCCCCACAGGTTGTCATTCCTCACCATGTCTTGCCATTTTATGCCCATTAACCATCATAGGCTGTTAATGAAGGACTGAAGTGTTTATTGTATCGCATTGGTTGTTCTCTAATGTTTCCGCTTCATACATCTGCACCGACCTGACACTGGCGTTGAATATTCTAACTTTGGAATAAATCTTGATTTCTCTGGATCTGGGTATGTTTAGTATGAGGAATGCCACTCTAGCCTTACCAATTCTTTACATCTGCGTCTGTACCAACCAACATGTCAATTATACTGCTCAAATAAGTAATGGCATCCGCCTCTTCGCATGATCAGTCCTTTGTTGATGGGTTAATTTTAAGGAACCTTAAAAGTGTTGAACATGATAAAATTAATAACCACAGCATTAAAAAATTATAGAACAATGGTGCCCTATTACACTCTATAACTATATGCTACTCTGACATGTATGTTTTTTTCCTTGTATCACTCACCGTACCCGTAGATCACTGTAGCATGTTTGTTTTTGTGCATGTTGCCAAACTCTACAGTGGCGTGTCTTTAATTTTAATGTTTTACTTAACTCACAGTCTACTATGACCTTCATCTTCTGGGTTCATCAATCTCCCCCCACCCCCCATGAAACCTTGTCTTATCTGTCCACTTGTATTGTTAGCTGCTCTAGCAATACGCCATCTTCAATTGCCAATAGCACATTCATTGTTATTTTTAATCATAACATTGTAAGTGTTTCTTTAACATCGTCAACCATCTTCCGTCTTTGCTTTCCTCTTGCTCTAATGCCCTGCTGATGTAAGCTTGTACAGCAATTGGTTTGAAGACATTTTTGTCATATGTCTGAACTATTAAATTATCTTTCTGTCTATATATACAATCTGAGATATCTTGATATATTTGTATACAGTTTTTTTTTCAATAATTGTTGACAAGTCTAGTGATTGTTCTACTATTTTATCATAATAAAGTGTTTGTTGTAATGATATAGTCTTGTTTCCTTTTTTAATTGCTACAGATAAATTAGAGCATCTGATTAGTGTAAGCATAGAGCACTTGCTTTTCACTGCAAGGGTACAGGAGTTCAACTCCTCCAATCAAGCCAACTGTCTGTCGACTCAACTGTAAATGGTTACCTGACTTAGGGTTAGGAAAGGAAAAATCAGGAAGTGAACTGGGCACTCCCCACCTCATACAAGCTGTGGCTTAAAATACTACAGTTTAACACTTTATGCCCGATCAGTGGTTGAAGTCTGCTGTAGACCTTCCTTTACTTGGTTTAGGCATGTCAGCAGAGGAATATTTCATAAAATGTATCTTAATAATGTTGCTAACAGATGAAATGTTAAAATTGTATCTGAACGATAGAGCTGAGAACTGGGATGTTAAATTTGTATCCGAGCAATAGAACTGAGAACTGAAATGTAAAATTTGTATCCGAGCGATAGAACTTAGAACTGAAACATTACATTTATATCTTAATGATACAAAGAACTGAAATGTTACATTTTTATCTTAATTTTAGTTATGAACTGAAATGTAAAATTTCTTTCTAAATAATTAATAAATCCTTTAATTTTACAGAAAGATCTGTGAACTCTACTACATAGTCAACCATATGTTATGAGATGAATGTCTTAGATAAGTTCCAAGGCCTACAATCAATGTGTGTTCGAATACAATATCTATTTAATCTTCTGATCATCGGGATGTTGTTGTTGAATGCCCACAATGAGTAGGATTACTCTTTTCTGCGCCCTAAAAAGGACGTTATGTCGGGGGTTGTCGTAGCTTTCCTTACATCCCGAGCGTGCTGATGAAGGTGGACTGGGGCCCTCCAGGTGGTTATGCCATGCTTTGCTTCATCTGCGTGTTGCTCACTACTACGGGGATCACGGCGATCCACATCTTGTCAGCCAGGATGCCATGAAAACAGCCCGTTTCCAGGGAGGGCTACGAGGAAGACGAGGTGAGGGTCTTGGCCAGTATATTTGACCCTGACTAACATGTTTGATCAGTAGCTCTCTCATCATCTGGAAAATGAGTTATTCACTTTTGCATTCATGTGTAAAATATGGAGTATTTTTTTCTAGAGCTGTTTTTCAAACCCAAAAGGCTAGTCCAAGCTCAATAGACTTTTGGCTTGTGTGAATTGCAGAATGTACATTGTCTTGAGTTGGAGAGTCTGACTGGAGTCTTTATGTTGCACTATTAGCCTTGATTAGTGTAGTGGTAGAGTATTTGCTTTTCACATCAACGGTTAGTTATTTATATGTCCAATTGTACCCTGATGGGTGTCGTGGGGAGCTTTAATCACCTCTCCTGGTTCAGATGTGTCACATCGTGTTGTCAGCCTGTGTTGCTGGAAAATCGTCTTTACATCCTCTGTCCACTTTCCCATTGGTCGTCTTCTTGCTTGGAAACTGAACATTGTGGAGCTCAATGAAAAAGTTCATCATGGGGCATTTTCATGAGATGACCAAAACAGTGCACCTTCTGTCTGGATATGTATTTAACATATGGGATGGTATGGTCACTTTTGCAAATATCCTCATTCACCTCTTGGACACGCTGGTGGCCATTCACAGACATCTCTTGGACATTGCCCATGTTTTGCTCCGGTAGCACAGGGTTGGTAGAAAGATGCTGTGGATCAGTTGCTGCATTGTTGCCAGGCAAATGTGAGGGATCTTTGAGCAGATGTGCCAGTTGGCAAATCACTAATGCTACTTTCTAACATCTGGTCTCAATCTCTCTGTCGCATCTGCCGTCTTCTGATAAAATGCTGCCCAGGTACCTTACCTCCTGAGCCTGCTGGAGATCAGAGTTCGGATCTTAGCTGTACTGATATACATTTTGTATTTATAGCATTTTGCATCCAATGGGGCTAGGTGATTTTGGAGCTTTTGTTCATCTGTATGGCATTGGTCATCTGCGAATAACAGTTCATATATGGATTTAAAATCTGCATCGTATGTCGCAGCCTGAAAAGCCTGTGACGCAATTTTGTTCATATAAATGTTAAAAAGCAGTGGGGACAGCGCACATCATTGGTGATTGTAAAAACCTCTGTAAGACTGTCCTCAGAATGCATCTACATTCTCGTTACCTTGGTACAGAGCTCTAGCCTAGCTTAATACTGATATTTCTCAATCAAAGGAAGGTCAGTGACATACAGATAACTTGAGAACTGGAACCAGCGGGAACTTTGGATGGGCATATGTGGTAAAGTTTATTCCTTTCTTCTCCATCACCGCTTTCCCAATTTGAATATTGGTCTGGAGATTTGCATCTGAATTTATAATCAGGGCCACGTCATCGGCCAATGCCAACTCCAATATAAAGACGTATAATTTTTCCAATACCCCTCAATACTTTTTGGTTCTCTCCTTACAAATTTTGATTACTTCATCCAAGAGGAGTATGAAAGGGTATGGCGATATAATGTCTCCTTGTCTAATGTCACTGTTGGTCTTGAACTTATGACTTCTGGTTTCCTGTCCTGATGAAGTTTCTGCAAGTCTTAAAGAAACTCTTTTATGGTGTAGATCAAGGGTGCTGGGGTGCTCTTCCTTTCCAAGCATATACAGAGCCTGCTTATGGAATGCATTTTTCAGGTCCAAGAAATAGGTGTGCATTTCATCATTATACTCAAGAGCCTTTTCATTCAGTTGTCTGATTTTAAAGATACGGTCTTGAGTGCTATGGTTTGCTGTGAAACCACATTGAGCTGTGATTATCTTAGTGGTGTGATATGAGGATATTATGTTTTACTATTTTAGTGGTATGAAATGAGAATATCATGTTTTTACTATCTTGTGAAAAAAATGTAAGTAGCATGTCCTTTTCAGAATGTCACTTTTTACAACCGCCAACCCATTTGCATGTCATAAGTTTCTTTGCAAGTCTGCGGTACAGTAGATTGTCATTACTTTCCAATCAAGAGATTGTTTTTACTATCTTAGTAGTATGATACCAGCATATTATGTTTTACTATGTTTGTGGTGTGATATGAGTATATCATGTTTTTACAATTTTTGTGGTGTGATTTTTTTTTTTTTTTTTTGCGTTCGCCTTATTTCTCTAATCCCAAGGCACTGTGATTTTTATTGTGTGCCTATCGGCCCAGTGCATCCGATTTCAGCATGCATTTTATGTAAGGGTCTGC
This sequence comes from Ariolimax columbianus, assembly GCA_036924085.1. Taxonomy (NCBI): domain Eukaryota; kingdom Metazoa; phylum Mollusca; class Gastropoda; order Stylommatophora; family Arionidae; genus Ariolimax; species Ariolimax columbianus. The sequence goes on from JAVGWX010000003.1 coordinate 98,505,962, forward strand.
TTCCTCCTGCATTTTCTAAGGGTTCGCTTCCCCGGGGTAACGGCCGGTGCTGTGATGGGGATCGAACCCAGCACCTTCGGCACTTAACCACTAGGCCACGCCATCCCCTTGTGGTGTGATATGAGTATATCATGTTTTTACTGTTTTTGTAGTTTGATATGAGTATATCATGTTTTTACTGTTTTTGTAGTTTGATATGAGTATATCATGTTTTTACTATATTTGTGGTGTGATATGAGTATATCATGTTTTTACTGTTTTTGTAGTTTGATATGAGTATATCATATTTTTACTGTTTTTGTGGTGTGATATGAGTATATCATATTTTTACTGTTTTTGTAGTGTGATATGAGTATATCATGTTTTTACTGTTTTTGTAGTTTGATATGAGTATATCATGTTTTTACTGTTTTTGTAGTTTGATATGAGTATATCATGTTTTTACTGTTTTTGTAGTGTGATATGAGTATATCATGTTTTTACTGTTTTTGTAGTTTGATATGAGTATATCATGTTTTTACTGTTTTTGTAGTGTGATATGAGTATATCATATTTTTACTGTTTTTGTGGTGTGATATGAGTATATCATATTTTTACTGTTTTTGTAGTGTGATATGAGTATATCATGTTTTTACTGTTTTTGTAGTGTGATATGAGTATATCATGTTTTTACTGTTTTTGTAGTTTGATATGAGTATATCATGTTTTTACTGTTTTTGTAGTGTGATATGAGTATATCATATTTTTACTGTTTTTGTGGTGTGATATGAGTATATCATATTTTTACTGTTTTTGTAGTGTGATATGAGTATATCATGTTTTTACTGTTTTTGTAGTTTGATATGAGTATATCATGTTTTTACTGTTTTTGTAGTTTGATATGAGTATATCATATTTTTACTGTTTTTGTGGTGTGATATGAGTATATCATATTTTTACTGTTTTTGTAGTGTGATATGAGTATATCATGTTTTTACTGTTTTTGTAGTTTGATATGAGTATATCATGTTTTTACTGTTTTTGTAGTGTGATATGAGTATATCATGTTTTTACTGTTTTTGTAGTTTGATATGAGTATATCATGTTTTTACTGTTTTTGTAGTGTGATATGAGTATATCATATTTTTACTGTTTTTGTAGTGTGATATGAGTATATCATGTTTTTACTGTTTTTGTAGTTTGATATGAGTATATCATATTTTTACTGTTTTTGTAGTGTGATATGAGTATATCATGTTTTTACTGTTTTTGTAGTTTGATATGAGTATATCATATTTTTAACATCTTAGTGGTGTGATATGTTCTTTGGCATTTGTCCTGAAAAGGACGTTGTGTCGTAGTTTACAGTGAAGTTGCTATATCTGTGTCTGTTGGGCCAGACATTTCCAGTTTCAGCTGACATTTATTGCTTACTGGGTTTGCCTGTCCACTGTGATCCCTATTCTCTTGGCCAAACTGCACAAGTGCAGATCTATTTTCCGACAGAAAAATAAATTAAAAATAAAATGTCTTTGTGATAAATTCAATTTTTTAAAATGTCAGTGTTTTACTGAGATACGTGCATGCAAACTTTAAGTATTCGTAACATTTTTAGGACAGTTAAATACACAATAACATAAACACAATATAAAACTATCACTAACTGATTTTCATCAGCAAGTGCAACAATAAAAGATGTTTGCATTGTTATTGTGTGGTGTTTCTTTCTTCTTTATGATAAGAGTGTGGTCTTTTAATTTATACATGCTTCTGTCTGAGTCAGTTTCATAATTCAGTTGAATGCTGTATTTATGAATTTCAGCATAACTTTTTATTAAATTTTTGGTATGGGCTGTAGTAGAGGACAATGGGGGCTGAAAAGCAAAGGATGTAACTGCAGTTTTATATCAACAAATAACAGCAGATTGGCTGATGTTAACGAAAGGGTTTCTTTTTTTGCTGATTTCTTATTGTCCAGCCCTTGATAAAGACCTTCATTGGTTTGATTGCCAGTCATTGTCTATTAATGTCCTTAAGGTTTACAACATTTTAACTTTTTGTATTATTTAGTTACCAATAATATCAGAGCTGTTTGTAATAATTCTTAAGAAAGATTACCTGTTTCTTCTTCAAACCCTGGACAGGCTGGAAAAGCAATCATTGTTTAGAGATCCCCAAATATTTTTAAGGATTATCCCATTCTGAGACTGGAGTGAAAAGGGGCGTGTGTACGGGGGTGAGTTTATTAATGGATTATGCGATATTAAACTTATTTTGTAACTCCTCATATTTAAAGCTTCACAGAAATACATAAACACTATGCTATGTTAAGCACAACTGACATCAATGCGATTGGGCAGACCAATAGGTGCTGTGTCAAATTTCAGTAGATGACAATGTGTGTGTCAAGATCGTATTACTATATACATATTAATATAATAACATATTAATTATACAATAAATGTTTTATCATTTTATTAGCTAGTGCTACTATAATGCAAATATGCATTATTCCAATGTTTGTGGCTGAAGAAATGAATAGGCAGACATTGGATTTTATTTCTTTCAGATGCCAGCTCAGAGATCCGTCCAGGACAGAAAGTGCAAAAATCACCAGTGCCCAGGGTGTTTAGCACAGAGAATTCAACTCGGGCTTCACAAAACTTCTCTTGCCCTTGCTGTTCCAAGGTGCATGTAGATAACATCACACTCAGAGCTCACATGTCTCAGTTTCATGGAGATAAAATGCCTTATACCTGTAGTCTGTGTGGAAAGGGCTACCTCAGCACGTCGGGACTGAGTCGCCACCTCCAGTCTCACAAGGGAAAGACTTTTATGTGCCCTATATGTGATTCCAAGTTTACCCAGAAGTTCACTGTCAAATCGCACTTACGAACAGTACATGGTTTGGATCAATGTATAAATTGCTCAGCGGTTCTCAAACTAGGCATGGAGTATACTCAGCACATGCAGAATTGTGATGTGAATAAATTATATGTTTAACCTGTGTGATTTAAAAATATTTTGTTTTCCTGTCACTTTGTTTCCTAAGACAAAGGGTGTTGCTATAGCTGTGAGATAAGACGCTTGTCTCTCATAAACGAACAAATGAAAACACAAAACGATGGGACTTTGAATCCAACAAGTTTTAAAAAAACCCTGTTCTCAAAGAAGGTGGGATCGGCACCTAGTCCTATCGGAGATTGTTGAACAAAAATTCTAAAGGTAACAAAATTCATACCAATAGTGACCTGCATCAAAATGAGGTGGCCCCTCGATCATGCAAATACACAACAGGCAAATCACCAGTTTGTCTGCACACTCGATTGCAAGTATATACATTAAGGACCTCTACACCGTCATCCGTAGGTAGCAAAAGAGCGACTAAGAGAAAAAAATGAGTGTTGCAAACTGTCTCTTTTTTTGTGCCATAATAGGTTTTCTTCCTATGTGGGCATGATCTTGCTGAATTCAAATGTATGTATGTGCTATGGGTTCTCTGCTCCTCGTGTGTGTCTTTGTAAGTATGTATCTTATGTAGAGGCCACATTTCTGCACACTCGCTAACCCATAAGTGCTCTGTTGACTTCAGTAAATTATGAGGGATGTGGATGTTGATTGCTCGTTCCGTCCAAGGGAGCAAATAATAGAACTGCGTCCTTTTATACTTGTCATAAAAACCAGCTAGTGAGCAGGAAGTTGGCAACCTATCATACAGAATGAATAGCTACAGAAATCACCAGATATTACATAACTGATTTTGATACAGACTTCCTGTAAGGTGGTCAATTGCTGCCGTGGTCAAATGCTTCATAAGGAGTTTGGAAAGAATAAGACGATGGCAATGGATACTGTTGGTTGACTGTTTATGCTCCAGTCCAGTCCTTGCAGGCGGTTGAAGTCTACGGATTATTGATTCATCAATTACTGTCTCGCCATCTAACAAGCAGTCATTGGTCGATGTCATTGTGTCTCTCTTTTACATATCTAACAACCCCACAATCTGTAGTTTTTAAGCCATGATATCAACGATTTGATTGTCATGGTCCCCAGCATGTCCAGCATGATAATGCCTCACACAAGCCTCTGTGACTTTGGAGCCACAATGCGTGTGCTTATCCATAATAATGAACAATCTACAGAGACGACACGTTATTAATTCTTGTATTCCCTGTTTCATAGTGTTTGAAAAGATGGTTGCAGAACTTTATTTTCACAACCCCATCAGGATTTCCGAGCTTGATGATGTATGGAAATAGGTCGAACTTTTTTAATATATTTGAGATGGCTTTTATTGTTTAAAGAATCTCATGTAGATATAATTTTATGTGAATAGTAGACTGCTTTCTTTTCTTTTCTCTTATTTGATTTGCCTGAGTGAAAACTGTTTGGTGATGTTGATAATTATCTGTAATGTCATTTGTATTTATTTAGAAATTATTGTTAATTGTCTGAGATTACCTAATTTTGTTGATTTTTTTGTCAATGGTTCAAATGCCTCAGTGACTTGTCAGTATATTATCCTTTTTTAAAAAACAAATTAAAATAATTCTCAACTTCACCAACCATTTGTTTCATTCTATATAATAGTGCTGATGATGAATGTCTCTCTGAAAACTCTAGGGTGTACAGCTGTTATTTTCTTGTGCTGCATCTTACAGCTAATCTGAAAGTAGCTATTAGTATCTTGCATAATGTCACCAAAAGCTATGTACATGGTTTCTGCAGCTATTATTAGAATATCTAACACTTTCTTTGGTTGGATCTGCCAGGATTATATGGATATGATTCTGTGACTCATTGTCTGATATAGACAGATATACATACTAGTTATATAGTATATATTATGTATACAATTATGAATGTTCATAAATATTATTGCTGACCCTGTCTTTAAATACATTGGGAACACGCACAAAACAATCATAAAGAAATCCCCCAACTCCCTTGTTGTGGCACAGCCACAAATTAATTTAAGAAAGGTCCAGATTTGATACCAAGAAATATTTTTTTAATCAGAGCATGGTGAATACTTGGAATGTATTCATCATCATCAGATTGTTGAACAAGTTTCCACCACCCCACTTGGTTTTGTGCCAGGATATCAAATCTTTCGCCTGGACGAGTTAACATCAGTGATATGATTGTTGTGTATTGAGACGGCCGGCGCATTTATGATTTTTCTCAATGTTTTCTGCAATATCGGTGTGTCTTGGACTGTTTTGCATCTGGCAGAGCCCATCCCTCTTCAGGCAACTTGTCCCTCCACATTTTGAATTTGTCTATGATCTTCCTATCCACTCAAGCATGGCATCACAGGTTCACTTTGAAGGATATGCCGTTCTTTTTCCCGCCTCGTTTTCATCTTGGCTGTTTGCTTTTAATTGCTCTTGTGAATTCTGTGTTCGACTATATCGTATAATATGTGGAATAAAACACGTCACGGTCCTTTTTCTGGCACAAGTCCAATTGGAAAAATGCACACAAAACGCATTGCTGCACAATGTTATCAATGAGCAATTTGTGACACTGCAGTTGTAGACCTAAAGATTATAGAAAAATACACCTGATTCAGGAGCGAATCAGATCAGCAGCCATCTTGGTGCTCTACAGGAAATCAATGTTTATGTATTGCCACAGGAAATAATGGAGGCAGGATCAATTAATCCATTCAAGAATAGATTGAATGTGCAGAGTTGTTTTTAGATCAAGTGAATGTAAAAGAAACTGGTTGTATACAGATTCTACAGAGTCTTCTAAACCAGTATAAAGACATTAAGTTAAGTTGTTAGCAGTTACATGGTGACCCGAATAAAAAGGTCAGTGAAAGCATTGAAGCAACAAATGACTAACTCTCATGTATTTCCATGTTTGATTATCCATATTTGTTTAATGTTATTCTGAAGTGTTTTAAAACTAATATAGTTTTATCAAACAACATGCTCATTCCTTTCCAATAGCGAAATAAAAAGTATTCCTATTTTCATTCATGAAGAAATAAATTTAAGTGAAGTATTTTTTCCTCTTTCACCTTGTTTCATAAGATGAAGTGCATTGTACTGTGTTTTGTGTCTTACAGACTTGCCTGTTCATGTATTCAAACACATGCATGTTTTGGTTTGTGATCCGAGCCAATAACCACTTAACTACGCCACCATCACATCCTCCTCCTCCTCCCGCCGTTATGGATTGATTTCATGTGTTATTCTGGGATACCTTAATGGTCGATAAATGCCATCTAGAACATCAGTTTTAATGACAAAACTAATTAGGTAGAACAACAAATTTACAAAAAGGCTTGCGGAAGGAAATGCCATAATCCTGAATGGATTGATTGTACCCTAACAATTTGACACTTATGGTGATAAATCAGCTTAATACCAATGTAGGATATTATTCTTCTGTTTTCGTCCTGAAAAAACATTATGACACTGTGTCATAGTTTACAGCAAGGCTGCGATATCTGTGCCATTTGATCCGACACATCTGGCTTTTTTTGGGTACCGGGTTTGCCTTCCAACTGCCATCTCTATTCTTTTAGTGAAACTACACTAACACAGCTTGTTTTCATGGCCGCTACTTGAGGACAGAATAGGGTCTTGGTCATTTCTAGTTTGTTAATCCTAATGCAGACATCCAGTTTTGAAATTCTGGCTGCTGTCAGCTCATTAACTGTGCTGCATCTTCATACCCATTTAGAATATGTTTATGATAATGGGAACTCTCCCTTTTACTCCAAGTAAAGCACACCACCTATGCAGCTGGCCCCTTGACAGGAAGCTTGTATTGGATAATTTGCAGTGACCGCTTCAGAGTAAACTTTTTTTCTGTGTCCGGCAACCTCACAAAATATTGAACCAGTAATCAGCTGCCCAGGAAACTCTTTCATTTGCTGCCGTGAGATCTGCCAAAGTACATGGTTCTTGCATTCTTGGGCAGTTATACATATGTTCAGGGTCTTTGATGGCTCCTCATTCGCAGACATCGTCGTCCGCATATCCCCATTTTTTTTTAAAGTTTGATCTACCCCTGGACACTCATATTTGTAATCTGTTCAGAGTTCTCCACAAAGGATATGGCATATTATGCCCTGTTGCAAGTTATTCTTTTATCTATATCCAGAGCGATGTGATGTTACATGATAAGATTGCTAGTCTCATGCACAACCCTCGTGAAAGGTTACAATGGCCATATACATTTCAATTTGGCTAACACGTAGGAAATATCATTTTAAAAATATAATTTTGAATAATAGGATTGTTCAGCCATGATTTTATTGGCTCATTAAACAGATGTTGGTGTGAGAAGTCTTTGTCAAATTTAGAGGCTTTTTTAGGCTTGTATTGCTTGCTGAAAACATTTATTCCAGTAAACATACATATAAAGAGAGTATTTACAGACTTGTTCTGTGCAGGCCTATGGTGGACAATTGAAATGTGGCATATTTCTTGTTTCAGGTGTATATCATGGAAGACACCAGCATACTATTGGAAACTATTCTGAGTTACCAGGAAAAACTTTGTCAGCAGTCGCAGCTCATAACCTTGATGCTTCTACCAAAAACAAATCGCCTAGCGTAATTCAACTGTCATTCGCCGAAACTGTGCCACCTGGTATAATGGATTGTCCGCACTGCTCTCAGATGTTCCCAGAGACCCATTTCAAGATTCACATCTCTAAGTGTCATGGTTTTTTGATGCCCTTCACCTGCACACTATGTGACAGAGGCTATGAAACACAGCTAGGTCTGCGACGTCATATGGATCTTCATCAAGGGCGAAAGATTAATTGCCCAATTTGCAGCCGAAGCTTTTCTTTGAGTTTCAATTTGAGGAGACACATGAAACTGGTTCATGGCTCAGCACAGTGCCCCAACTGTTCAGCCATACTTAAAGCTGACAATGAATTCAATGTACATTTAATACATTGTAAAAATTAACGTAACTAGATCCGGAATTCGTCAAAACATGCATATGTTGTGCCCACATTATTTGGATTTGTTAGTGTTGATTATGAGTGGATGTTGTCTAAATGGGAACCAGAGATTACATTTATGTTGTGTTGAGCAGAGCAGGAGTGTGTGGTCGAGCAGTCAAGGTACTGGTCTTCTATTCTGGGTGGGGAACGATGGATTGAATCCTTGTGGGATCAAGATGCTGAGCAGTGCATGAGCTGCGACTGTCAGCGACCCATAGCGAACTGCTAGTGTCAGGGCCTGCGAACCATATCTGCCAAGACCCTTCTACACCTCTTCGCCGTGTTCCTGGATGACAGGCTGCAACAGAGCAGACTGGCTAAGGAGAAGGTATCGAAGAGGGAAACTTACCCGGTATTACAAAATCTCAAAAATGCTTGCTGAAGTCTGATTTGTCGGACCGAAAGGTGCAAATATCGCAGTGAAGCTGTAAACTACGACACAGCTCATTACATTCTCCAGACAACACCCTGCTACTTGCTAATACCTTTTTAAGCCTAGGTAGCAGGAGATTGAGAACGAAAAACAAGGAGAAGAGAATCTCTGCAAGACCCTAGGTGTATTTTCTGTTGGTTGTGTGTGTTGGTGGGGCGGGGGTGTGTGCAGGTAGGCTATGTAGTAGCAGCAGTAGAAAACTACTTTTATGCCACACCCCTTAAATTATTCTTCCCCGTGGACAAATGGACCTAGCATTTTATTTGTTGAAGAACTGTGCTCTTTTTATTTGATTGAGCAGACTTTAACAATAGGAAAGTAGTCAAATGATAGTTCTTTAAAGTATTATTTTATGTTAAGCAAAACTGGCATCGTTGAACACTCGGCAGAACAATAGGTCATCAATCTTCTTAATCAGACTGCGAAGGGTATGGATTCTGATTGATCCAGGAGCTCACTGATTGTACATACTACTCACACATCCTCTCAGCCTTGTGTGACCTACATTTTATTACAAACTTCTACTGTCATTCAAGTACATCAGTTCTTCTTAGCATTTCTGAATTTCCGTACCTTTTTACAAAATCTTTAAAATGCTAGCACCCTCACTTTATTCCAACTCAGAAAATGTGTCCAAAAAAGGTCAAGAGAAATAAAACTAAACTTTTTGAAATTCATGGAAAAGCATATAAAGGCAACAGTAGTTCCAAGCTGGTCAGGAAGTTGGGTTACAGACATCATTGTACTAAGCCGCAGCCAGTTCCCTTCCTCACTGTTTTTTTCCTTCCCTAACTGCAAGTCAGGTACCCATTTACAGCTGAGTTGGCTTGAGTATCGTACCTATAATGGTAGTTGAACCCTGTACCTTTGCCATGAAAAGCGAGCACCCTACCACTGCGCTATTCAACACTCAAGAAGCGTAACATTATTAATATCATAGTACATTCAATGAGCTTGTAGAAAATGGTGCTACTCGTTGTTAGAGGTCACATGATTTAAGAGCAATATCAATTCATTTTTGAGCTTGGTTTTGAAGTAGTTTTTAACATTAGGGAACATTTGTCTTTTCATTAAACACTTGATACAAACTATCTTTTAAATCAAACTTTTTGTTAATGTAGATTTTCTTTAAACTATAGTTATAAATCTATGAGCTATAAATCTAAATAAAATATTTGTTAAATGTGTCTTGGGTACATTATTGAAACATGTTCTACTTTTAAACAACACATTCAGTTTATTATTAAACATTATACAAGGGATGTTCAGAAAGTAACTTCTGTTTGGATTTATTTTTAAAATATAGGCAAGTTATGTAAGTGGTATTTTTATCACATTGTTCACCCTATATTATTCTTCTTCTTCTTCAGCTCTCTTCCTGAAAAGGACTTTGTGTCATAGTTTACTGCGAGGTTGCGATATCTGTGTCTTATTGTCCAACAATCTTATTTCAACACTGCTTTTTTGGGGCTGGGTTGGCCTTCTCTTTTTGATCCCTAATCTCTTAGCCAGTCTGCAAGGTTGAAGTTTTGTTTCCCAGGGCCGCCACTTGAAGGCGAAATAGGGTCTTGGTCAGTTATTGATCACTGATCCTGATGCAAGCAGCCAGCTATGAGTCGCTGGTTGATGTCAGCTCATACACTGCTGCATCTTTATTTCACTCTTCAATGTGGTCATCACCATTATTGAGGCACTTATCATAGCGGGACACAAGTTTTTGTATACCCTTCTCATAGATAAGTGCTGCCAGCAATGTTAAACAATCCTGCCCAAAAATCTTTCAGATCATCCTGATTGTCAAATGGTGGCTGGTAAGGAGACTTCTAAAATGCAAGAATGGTGAAAGTCACTCGGTGCCAAGTCAGGACTGAAAGGGGATGGTCCATTTGTAATGATCCAAATGGGATGATTTAGGTTTGAGGGGTGCTGAAGATGGATGTGTCAGACCGAAAGATGAAAATATTGCAGTTAAGCTGTGAACTAGGGGAATGCATTGTGTCGCTTCCGCTCTCTGGACTACATCCTGCTACTTGCAAAGCCCTGTTCAGGGCTTGGGAGATGGAGAACAAACGAAGAAGAAGAAGAAAAAGAGGTTTGAGTGTGCCCTGCAGAGTGTGGCTGATCATTGCCATGGAGCAGAAGAATGCAGGCACTCACAATATGGCTCAGCATTTTGTCTGCATCCTTGTTATAGTGTGTCATAAATTCCAAAGCACACACAACACCTTTGTTATTGCTCTTCTGTTAGCATCTATGGCACCCAACGTGCACACAAACACTTTCTGGAAACCCAAATGATTTCTCACAATGTCGTAGAGTAGAGTGCTTGAAATGTCTGGAAACTGCATGGAGAGAGAGGAAACTGTAAAATGCCTGTCCTCGTGAACGTTTCCGTCAATCGTGCACATCAAGCCATCATTCACCAAAGACGGTCGACCAGTCCGCACCTCATCATGAACAATCTTTTGTCCTTCAATAAACATTCTTACCCAATTCCTAACCATGGTATCACTCATTGTCACCATGAACTTCACAGTCAGCGGGTCCTTCCATTGCCCTAAACAACATTTTTAACGCCCAATAACAACTTTGACCATAAAAAAATACCCGTTATCACAAAATGTTGTCTGTGCGTTACCAATGTATCTAGGTATCAATTGCACATGCGCGAAGCAATACTCTCGATGGTGCATAATGATCATCATCAAGCAGATGTTAGTTACTTTCTGAACATCCCTCATATTGTCGTGTATTAGTTTGTGTTTTTACTGATCCACCTGATCAAATATATAGTATGGCTTGCACCCCCAGAAGTAAAGAAAATATTGTTAGGTATAAAATGTTACCGGCTTCATTATACTAGTTCTAATTATTTGTCTGAGGTGGGTGTTGCCTTCCCTAACTGTAGGTCAAGTACACAGACTATTCCAGTAGTTGCATGAACCCCTGGCTAAGAACCATTGGATAACACGATTTTGATAGTGTGAGATCACAAGTTTACACTACCCTTTAGGTTTGTTTTAGCAAACTCTCGACAGGAATTTAGAAAAAAGATGTAGTTTTATGCATGAGAACTGCTGGATATGCAAATGACCTTATGAAACACATATTGTAAATGACAAGTTTTTCATTTATTGTCCTCCACTTTAGGACATAATATGTACCTCTACTTACAGAGTACACTATATACCTCCATTTTAGGGTAAACTATATATGTTTTTGATTTGGTTAAAGATTTGTCTTTCTGGATTCTACTGGGGATGGCACGATCCTTTCCACCTCAGAGCATAGTTCTCCATTTTAGGACAAACTATATATCTCCACTTTAGAACAATATATACCTCAACTTTAAGACACACAATATAACTCCACTTTAGATAAATTAGACTATAACAAGTTTTTTTCTAAATACAGCCTCCTACAAGAACAAGAGAGCACAGCCACAAATTAATTAAAGAAAGGTCCAGATTAGATACCAGAGAAATATTTGTCTAGCCAGAGAGTGGTGATTGCTTGGAATGCATTGCCACAGGAAATAGTGAAGGAAGGGTCAATTAATGCAGTCAAAAATAGACTTGATGTGCATAGTTATTTTTAGATCAAGTGAATGTAAAATAAACTTATTGTATACAGACTCTGCAAAGTCTTCTAAACCAGTTTAAAGACGTTAAATTTAGGACAAACTAGATTCCTTTACTTTAGGTCAGATACCTCCACTTTAGAACACACACTATATATCTCCACTTTAGAACACACTATATACCTCCACTTTAGAACACACACTAGATACCTCCACTTTAGAACACACACTAGATACCTCCACTTTAGAACACACACTATATACCTCCTCTTTAGAACATACACTAGATACCTCCTCTTTAGAACACACACTATATACCTCCTCTTTTGAACACACACTATATACCTCCTCTTTTGAACACACACTAGATACCTCCACTTTAGAACACACACTAGATACCTCCACTTTAGAACACACACTAGATACCTCCACTTTAGAACACACTAGATACCTCCACTTTAGAACACACTAGATACCTCCAATTTAGAACAAACTAGATACCTCCACTTTAGAACACACTAGATACCTCTACTTTAGAACACACTTGTTACCTCTACTTTAGAACACACTAGATATCTCCGCTGTAGAACACACTTGTTACCTCTACTTTAGGACAGACACTTGTTAGCTCCACTTTAGAACACACTAAATACCTCCACTTTAGGACACGCTAGATATCTCCATTTTAGAACACACTTGTTACCTCTACTTTAGGACAGACACTTGTTAGCTCCACTTTAGAACACACTAAATACCTCCACTTTAGGACACACTAGATATCTCCATTTTAGAACACACTAGATATCTCCATTTTAGAACACACTTGTTACCTTTACTTTAGAACACACTATATATCTCCACTTTAGAACACACTTGTTACCTCTACTTTAGAACACACTAGATAGCTCCACTTTAGAACACACTAGATATCTCCACTTTAGAACACACTAGATACCTCTACTTTAGAACACACTTGTTACCTCTACTTTAGAACACACTAGATATCTCCACTGTAGAACACACTTGTTACCTCTACTTTAGAACACACAATATACCTCCACTTTAGGACAGACACTTGTTAGCTCCACTTTAGAACACACTAAATACCTCCACTTTAGGACACGCTAGATATCTCCATTTTAGAACACACTTGTTACCTCTACTTTAGAACACACTAGATATCTCCACTTTAGAACACACTAGATACCTTCACTTTAGAACACACTAGATATCTCCACTTTAGAACACACTAGATACCTCCACTTTAGAACACACTTGTTACCTCCACTTTAGAACACACTAGATACCTCTACTTTAGAACACACTTGTTACCTCTACTTTAGAACACACTAGATATCTCCACTTTAGAACACACTTGTTACCTCTACTTTAGAACACACTAGATATCTCCACTTTAGAACACACTAGATATCTCCACTTTAGAACACACTAGATACCTTCACTTTAGAACACACTAGATACCTTCACTTTAGAACACACTAGATATCTCCACTTTAGAACACACTATGTACCTTCTTTTATTTTCACTACTCAAATGAACAATATTTTGTTTGCACATTTCTTCTTGTTCTCTTCTTACTCCCAACGAAGCATAAGTCCAACACTGCAGTTGGCCCATTACAGGAAGCCTGTGTCAAAGGACAGTGTTTTCTGTAGCAGTTTGTTTAAAATGGTGAGTTTGTTAGCCCTCATTGTTTTTCCATTTACAACGTACTTGGAAGTTTACAGTGGTACTATTTTTACACCTGGGAGTGGTTTGTGTAGGTTAAAGCAAACACAATACCATCATTTTCGTTTTATTGCACTCATTAGAGATTACTTTGTCATGTTATAATTCTTCTTCTTCGTTGCTTTTTCTCAAACTCCCGATAATACGCCCTGAAAGGGGCTTTGCAATTAGCAGGATGAAGTCAGGAGAACAGAATGCGTTGTGTCTAGTTTACAGTTTGACTGCGATATATACACTTTTTGGTCCAATACATCAGACTTCAGCATGACATTTTTAGGTACCAGGTTAACCTTCCCTCTTTGATCCCTTCTCCTTGGCCAGTCTACCATGTTGCAGCCTATTATCCAGGATCACCATGTGGAAGTGTGGTACAGGGTCTTGTCAGTTCTCGGTTGCTTTTCCTGGCGTTAGTAGTCAGATTTGGGTCACTGACCACTACGTCTCATGCTTATCTTGATCCCCATGTTATAATTAAATGAAGCAGTTTTTTTAATAGAGCTATGAACATATTGATCAATTTGTGTGTTTTATTGAGAAAATGGACCAGAAATGTTATGCCACAGTGAATGAATGTAGATGTATCTCTTTTGCTTTCAGGTGGTAATTCTGCCAGACAAAAAAATGACGAATCATATGTTTCTATTCCCCACACTGGCAGAAGAGCCCACATAGGGGAAAACAGGACGGGCAGAGGCAACAAGTCAAGGTCGGTATCTTTGTCAGCCAGAGGCCTCTTGTGCCGGCACTGCCCGTCTGTTTTTCAAAATCATTTTGAGTTGGCTGCACATACTTCAGAATCACACAAGATTGAAATGCCGTTCAACTGTTCTATATGCGGAAAAGGCTACCACAGTACTACTGGACTTAATCTTCATATGGAGATGCATGTAGGGAAGTCGTACATGTGTCCAATTTGTGATTCCAAGTTTACACAGAAGGGAACCATCAAAATGCACCTCAGAGCTGTCCACCACATGGCGCAGTGCTCTACTTGCTCTGCTGTCTTTCGGCTTGGTCCAGAATATAACCAGCATGTTTTGCATTGTCATTCCTAAACTTGTTGATTTTTGTAAATTATTATTTAGGCGGTCTGCCATTTGTATTTTAAGTATAGAACACAATGAGACAGTTCATTCTGGCAACTTTTAAGCATTTTATGTTGTTAATGTAGATCAAGCATCTTAGAGCAGTGGCTAGAGATCGAGAGTCTTACAGATTGGATGTTGTGAGAGCGACATTCTGCAAAGTACATGCTACGTGATGATGAATGTAGAGCTAGATTAAGAGCGTTAGAATGCTCAGTTCTTGTGGTGAAAGTATCGGGTTTGATTCCTGTTATCAGCTTGCTCAAATTGACCCAATTGTAAATGAGTACCTGGCATGCTGTTAGATAAGGAAAAACAATGAGGAAGGAAACTTTCATAATGCACACATTCATAAGAAGCTATGGTCTAGTACAATGAAGTCTTCATCCCTGATAGCAGCAGTTGCTATAGGGCTATTTTTATTATCAGATCAGTTATTTATTTTCTCTGCATCTTAGAGCAGTTGTTGGGTCGGGCAGTGATAAGTACAGGATTTTTTCTTAAATCAAAAAATAAAATCTGAAATATGTCAAGATGAGTGGTCATAAAAATAATTTTAGGAGATTGAATGTATTTATATTTTGCTGCAGAAGACGGATGTATCGGACTGAAAGGTGCAAATATCGCAGTCAAGCTGTAAACTAGCGACACAACGCATTCTGTTCTCTGGACTACATCCTGCTACTTGGAAAGCCATGTTCAGGACTTGGTAGTGGGAGATTGAGAACGAACGCAGAAGAAGAAGAACTTATATTCTTTTTGTGGGGTAATCAATGGGGGATAGATTGGGATAGTGATCTCTTGACCGAGGAACATGAGTTCAAAACATCGGTAAAGGCACAAGTTTTTTCTATAGGGGTCAAATAAAATCTAGACTATATACTCTACTGTGACTTCAAAGGCAAGCAGCCTTTATTCTTCACCTGTATAGCCCACCTGCCATCATCATCATCATCATCAAGTCATTCAGTGCTGGGACTGGCTTGCAAGCTGACCATAAAGTCTTTCCATTTCTGCCTAACATCTGTGACCGTCTTCAGCTCAGCATAAGTGTTCACCGCCATGTCTCTGCATGCTTGTGTTCTGTCTTCCAAGACTTTCTTCACTGGGCCCTCATGATGTAGGTTGTGGCCCAGCCAGGACGGTTGTTGTTTTTGTATCTTTCCTATCTGTGTCGCTCATACTTCCAGTTTAAAATCAGAGTTCCTCCTCTCCTAGAAGAACTGCCTGAACAGGCTAACGAGCTCTGTGTACCCGGGTTTAGAGTCAGAGTTTACCTTCTCTTAGATTGGCTGCCAACCAAGGCAAATGAGCCTAATCTGCCCTCCCAGTTATACCGCCGGGTACTCGGCCGTGCCCCACAGCAGGCTCTGTAAGAAACAGCGGGAAGTGTCTGCTTGGGATACAATAATGTAGGAGAGGCCATTGGCATGGAAACTCCTGAATGACAAACCAAACAGTGAATTCAGCGGCAATCTCTACAACTGGAAAGGATAGGCTATAACAGACACTTCACTTTCCTTTAACGAGCGGGACGTCCAGCTACCCACTAGGATGAAACAGACCCTTACATAAAATGCATTCAGAAGTCGGATGCACTGGGCTGACAGGCGCAAAATAAAATCCATATTGCAACGCACACCGCCTTGAGAAATAGAGAAATAAGGCCACAAAAATTAAACAAATTATTGTCCATGTTTCCCATACCCAGTAAATGGAATAATTGCTGTAGCAATGAATAAATTGGAAAATCATTCAAGAAAATCAATTCCAGAATATTTTAGCCACACCAATAACAACCTCATATGATATGCTATCAGCAAGATAGTGATTCTATTCTCATCTCCGTCATTCCTAGAGCCCTTTCTCATAACTTAACATCTTTATACTGGCTTAGAAGACTCTGCAGAGTCTGAATACAACCAGTTTCTTTTACTTCACTTGATCTAAAAATAAATATGCTCATCCAATTTATTCTCGAATACATTAATACATGCATTGAATGCATGGATACATCTCAGGCAGTAAAGCGATATAATACTAAATTGTAAAACGGAAATATAAAAAAAACTGGAATGTGGGTGAAGGAAGACTGAAAGAGATTTGAGATTGACAAAGAATTGAAACAATGATCTAAAAAAACAGGTGGTGTACAGTATAAACTGGTATAGTAAGAAGCAAAACTACCATTATGGTTTGGCTTGGCTTTGTTCGTCAAACCCTGCTTTCAAACCCTGAAAGGCTTAAGTAGCAGAATGTAGTTCAGAGAACGGAATGCATTGTGTCGTAGTTTACAGCTTGACTGTGATATTTGCACCTTTCGGTCCAACACATCCGACTTCAGCAAGCATTTTTTGAATACAGGGTTAGCATTCCCTCTTTGATCCATTCTCCTTAGCCAGTCTGCTCTGCTGCAGCCTGTTATCTAGGATCACCGCATGGAGATGTAGAAGGGTCTTGGCAGCTCTGGTTCGCTGGCTCTGACGCTAGCAGTCAGCTATGGGTCGCTGACTGCTGCATCTCATGTGCTGCTCAGCATCATGTTCTCAAACTACCATTATAACCAAAAAATGATCTTCTCCTTTTGCACTACTGCACTTGTCATGAGGTGTCGCAGATAAGCAGGACGTGCAGATTTCTAGTTATTGTAATGTGGTAGGTGTGTACTGTCAGGTGTAACTTCCTGAGAGTGACTGAGACATCCTTGAACCACTTACGCCGAGGTTGCCCTCTTGCTCGTGGACCAGAGACCAGCATATGATGTGTTCTCACTGCAGACTGGCCATAATGCATTCTGACTATATGACCTAACCACTTGATTTTTGTTGGGAGTCAATGTAGGCACTAACTGGGTTTATTCCCACTATCTGCCTCAGCGTGGTGTTGTTCCAGATTTAGTCACAGATTGTCTATCTGGCTGCACTTCTCACACAGCGCATTTCACAGCTCTGGATCTTACTCTTATGTGTTTCTAGTAATGACTGACATTGGTAATACAATATAGGAACAAACTGCATTTATCAGCCTCCTCTTGGTTGAAAAATAATCAACATAAACCATAAACAACATAACAGAAAATAAACTAGTCTAATATCAACAT
Organism: Ariolimax columbianus; assembly: GCA_036924085.1. Lineage (NCBI taxonomy): Eukaryota > Metazoa > Mollusca > Gastropoda > Stylommatophora > Arionidae > Ariolimax > Ariolimax columbianus. Next base: position 98,523,866 of record JAVGWX010000003.1, read on the forward strand.
GGGAATTGCTAAACATAAAATGGTGGAATCTGTTATTTACTGCACTGAAACATCATATAATATTACATCAGTAATTTATGCACAATGTTTATCTCTAAGAAGTGTTTTTAATGCAGGGTCAAGAGTGGTAATCATCATTGGGTCAATTCTCATCTCTTCTAACAGCCCGAGAAGCTCTCCTTTCTCAAAGTATGTGATTTCACCATCTCCATGTTTACATTACATTCTTCTCCTCTTTTTGCAAGCCTGTCTGTATTTTCATTCCCTTCTGCCTTTTTAATCCCAGTTTCACGACACTGGGATGGTAACCACAAAAGTATAGTTCATTTACTGGCAGCTACCCTACTTAGTTCATTCCTCGTCTCCATTGACCAGTGCAAGTACTCCTTGTCTCTATTGACCAGTGCTAAAACTCCTTGTCTCCATTGACCAGTGCTAGTACTCCTTGTCTCCATTGACCAGTGCTAGTACTCCTTGTCTCCATTGACCAGTGCTAAAACTCCTTGTCTCCATTGACCAGTGCTAGTACTCCTTGTCTCCATTGACCAGTGCTAATACTCCTTGTCTCCATTGACCAGTGCTAGTACTCCTTGTCTCCATTGACCAGTGCTAATACTGCTTGTCTCCATTGACCAGTGCTAATACTCTTTGTCTCCATTGACCAGTGCTAGTACTCCTTGTCTCCATTGACCAGTGCTAGTACTCCTTGTCTCCATTGACCAGTGCTAATACTGCTTGTCTCCATTGACCAGTGCTAATACTCTTTGTCTCCATTGACCAGTGCTAGTACTCCTTGTCTCCATTGACCAGTGCTAATACTGCTTGTCTCCATTGACCAGTGCTAATACTCTTTGCCTCCATTGACCAGTGCTAGTACTCCTTGCCTCCATTGACCAGTGCTAATACTCTTTGTCTCCATTGACCAGTGCTAGTACTCCTTGTCTCCATTGACCAGTGCTAATACTGCTTGTCTCCATTGACCAGTGCTAATACTCTTTGTCTCCATTGACCAGTGCTAATACTCTTTGTCTCCATTGACCAGTGCTAATACTCTTTGTCTCCATTGACCAGTGCTAATACTCTTTGTCTCCATTGACCAGTGCTAGTACTGCTTGTCTCCATTGACCAGTGCTAATACTGCTTGTCTCCATTGACCAGTGCTAATACTCTTTGCCTCCATTGACCAGTGCTAATACTCTTTGTCTCCATTGACCAGTGCTAATACTCTTTGTCTCCATTGACCAGTGCTAGTACTCCTTGCCTCCATTGACCAGTGGCAATACTCCTTGTCTCCATTTGTTCCCCAAAATTCACAACAGCATGCTGTTCTTTGATCGTACACTCTGGGAATATAGATGCCATTTTGTTTTTGATCTGTTAACGTGCATGTGACACCCAGCATCTGCTACCTACAGTAATCACACAGCTGGATGTTGCTGCCATATAATGACACCTTTAAAAACTGCCAGCTACATTTTTTTAGCGATTCCCATATCAGTTTGTGACCTTCTTACTGACTCTTCCTAATGTATGGAAACTGGGTGAAAACCAAGGCTAGTGAATGATAAACCTTGAACACCGCTTGCGTATATTAATGGAAACTTAGGGAAAACCCTAGGCTAGTGAATCATCAACTGTATACCAATAGCGACATTGATCACAAGACAAGAATATTTCTAAGCGCATTGATATATAAATGACAATCTTAACAAGAGCTGGGGCACTATAGGAATAATAGCTACTCACCCAGCGAAGTGGTGGGAGTTTGTTACTGCTCTGAAAGATGGTTCCAGGGTGATGGTCAATGATTGCTTTGTCAGTCCTTCATCGGCCAAGAATCGAAGTCTGACAAATGATATATGATTTCTAAGTACTTGTCCTCACGATCTCTCATCACTGTTTATAGTATTTGTATGTTACTGCAGCTAACTGATTTGTGCACACTTTTAATGATTTTCTTCATGTCAGCTGAATATTTTTTGTAAAATATTCAGAAAAAATGCATTTATGTTGTTATTGAATATGTATAATTTCTATTGTTTGGTACGAGTATATACAAATAAAGTAGATGTTTCCTGAAACTTAGATTGTTCTCTTGTGAATACATTTTTAGGGGAGTTTTTTTTGGAAAGTTTCAGACAGCATTCAAAGATAAGTTAAAGGTAGTCCCATAGACACTGCTATCTGGAATTAAGGGTTAGGGAGTTGATTGGATGAGGCCACAGGTTGTTTATGAGGTGGGGGTGGGACACTTCCCTTTCTCACTGCCTTTCCTTGCCTAACAGGAAGCCAGGTATGAATTTACAGCTGGAACATGCATGTGATATGGGAATGAGTTAACTTTAAAGTCCATTAATTTTGAAAATTTGGTAATTATCCTGGGTTGTACGTTCAGCATTTTCATTACATGCTTTATGCAAGGACAACAATCTGACTAACAAGGTGAGGTTTGACGTGATCCCCATAGTAGTGAGCAACACGCAGATGAAGCCAAGCATAGCACACACAAAAAAAAAAAGAAGAAAAAACAAAAAACTTTAAGCGGGGGCTCGACTTCATTGCCTCGGGTTTTTTCCCTATTTTAGCTCGGTCTCTCTCAGCAGATGGGTACCCCATCTGTCGAGAGCATCGCACAAAGCACAAAATCCGTAGCTCCAGCGATGAACCCAGGGATCTCCGGAAAATATTGACATGGACCGACCGTCGCAGCTCGAAAGCGAACCTCGACTGTCTGAACACGAAGCAAACGGCTTGACCACTTCGCCACAGAGACCCCCAAAGCATAGCACAACCGCCTGGAGGACCCCGGTCCACCTTCATCAACGCGCTCGGGATGTGAGGAAAGCTACTGCAACCCACCACTTAACGTCCTTTTCAGGGCGCACAAAAAAGTAACCTACTCATTGTAATATGTAATAGTTGTCCATCACAAGTGATGAAGACCACTCTCTTTGTTCAGCCGTGTGGACAGTCGTATCTCTTGCTGTGTCCGCTGAAATGGGTGACTTGCGCGGTTATTTGGATTAAAGTGAGGAAGAAACTGCACCTTTTGTCAACCTCACTCACAGAGCCTAAGCTACCTTTTGCCAGTGGCAAGACATTCATCGAGACGACTGGAGATAGCATAGGATGCAGATTTTGCCTCAGGGTTACCACCGAAGCCTTTCCGTAAACATGTAACCCGCAGGGTAGAAAGGTGGAATGGCATCTAACGCAGTTTGTCGTGCCTTTTCGAAAACCACAAGAGGTCGTATGGACAACACTCAGCGTGTGAGTGGGTCTGGCATCTCTCCCCAGCTGTATTCAACTCATCATAGTAGCATCTAAAATTCCCACACGCCAAATTCGCGAAGGTGAACCGGCAGAACTAACCCGTGAAATACGTCACAGGTATAAGCGTAGTGCCATTCAGCCGGCGTCCAGACCAGGATAAACGGATGGAAGAAATCACAAAAAAAAGAACGAAATAACAAGTCCAGACGGAAAACAACACCACGCTTCAGTGAACACAAGTGTAAGTCGTCGACTAGTGTGAATTCCAGGCAAATCCGTGGTCTAGCGGCATCCATAATGATCCAAAACAGTTGAGAAATGTAGACTCGCAGCCAGTGATGGCGCCATCTGTGCCAGATACCTACTCATTGTGAGCATTTGCAAACAACAGTGCATGTTTTTGTATCAGACTGGGGACATAAGATGCAGCAATGAACAAGCTCACAGCAGCCAGTGACTTATAGCTGGCTGCTTTCATCAGGGTAAGCTAGCCATAACTGACCAAGACCCTATTCCTCTTCCAAATGGCGACCCAAGAAACAGACAACTTGTGTAGTCTGGCTAAGATAATTGGGATCGAAGAGGGAAGACAAACAGTTTAAAAAATGGCTCGCTGAAACCGAATGTGTCAGGCCAAAAGGTGCAGGTATCACAGCTGCTCTGTAAACTATGAAACAAAATCCTTTTTAGAACAAACACCTAAAACAAAGATATTAGCTATTAATCAACATTATGGAGGAATTAATTGTCAACAACGAGTTGCTTGTAATTTGTAAAAATAATTTTTACAGTTTGTGCATTTCCTTTAATGTGCAGACATTCCGTTTTGTAAGAATTTTGTGCACTTTAAAGTTTTATTCTTACAAATAGCGCCTGATGTTTTGAAAAAATACAACTATCCAGGCTGTCAGAAGAGACCAGATCCAACTAAATGACAACACCCTTTACCAGCAGGGACAGATCACCATTCTTTGCCTCAGGACAGTGTTAAACATACTGAACAATCACATGTACAGGCTTTGACTGTCTACTTCCCCACTGTGGACTAAACAAACAAACAAACTGCTAAGCAGGACTACCACCTGCCTGACCTGTTAAGAAATATACACTGGCTTAATGATTCAATACTAAACTAAAATTTGTACGGAGCTACGGTAAAACTTCAAACAACGGTTAGTTTATCATGGGAACTCATCTTGCAGTGTAAACATTAAATATGCGATCACAAGATGAAGAAGAAGAAGAAGAATGCCTGAGTGTTGCTGGGTTCAAAGGGGGAGGAAAAGAATAGTTACACTGTATGTTACCATATATAACTAAAAATAGTTAGGAATAGGGACGGCTGGTAGAACCTAGGGCTGATAAACTGAAGATAGGTGGCACTGACGAATGCACTTGTGGTACAGGGAAAATGACCGCTGAACATCTGCTGCAAAACTACCTGACATACGAGGATCAGAGAAAGCACATATGGCCATCACCAGTGGCAACACTAGACAAGCTCTATGGCAGTGTCTACAGCCTTAGGATGACAGCTGCTTTCTTCGAACAAATACAAGTTGACATCTGACAGCGTACGAAGAAGAAGAAGAAGGACCTAGGGCTGTATAATATACAGGTAAGGTGAGTGATCAAGTCCAGGTAGCAGGGAAAAAAAGGCAAATGCAATATTAGGTATGATAAAAAGATATATTAAACATAGAAGCAAGGAAGTGATTTACATTAGTTATATCTAGATTGGAGTACTGTGTTCAGGTGTGGGGAGTAATTATCGTAGAGAGGATAAAATCATGCTGGGAAGGATACAAAGAAGAGCGACAAAGCTGATAGTGGAATTCCCTAATTATAGTTATAAGAAAAGACAGAAAAACAGGCCTACATTGTCTAGAAAAGAGAAGAATTCAAAATAATTTATAAGATAATCAAGGGAATGAATAAATTAGACTATGACAAGTTTTTCAAAATAATTTATAAGATAATCAAGGGAATGAATAAATTAGACTATGACAAGTTTTTCAAAGCACAGCCGCCTACAAGAACAAGATGGCACAGCTACAAATTAATTAAAGAAAGGTTCAGATTAGATACTAGGAAATGGTTTTTTTAGTCAGAGAGTGGTGAATGCTTTGAATGCATTGTCACAACCACGAAAACATAAATACGGCTCATGAAGAGCACATGATGGCCAAACTAACAATGCGCGAAATGGAAGAGGCTATGAGAACACTAAAGAAAAGGAAATCTCCCGGAAAAGACGGGATAACAAACGAAATGCTGATGGGGCTGGGCCAAACAGCGAAGAGGAAACTGCTATCGGTCCTGAACCAAAGCTGGAAAAGGGGAATTGTACCACAGGCATGGAAAGATGCAATACTGGTACCAGTACCAAAAACAGGAAAGGACAAAACAGATCCAAATGGATACAGGCCCATAAGCCTACTGAGCTGTGTCGGCAAGCTGATGGAACGGATGATAAACACCAGACTGATGTGGCATCTGGAAGAAAAACGAATACTAATTCCACAGCAAGCCGGCTTTAGACAGCACAGATCCACTGAGGACCAGGTCATCCTCATAGCCCAGGAGATAGAAGATGCCTACCAGGCACAGAAACACACAGTAGCTGTTTGGGTGGATCTGGAAAAGGCATTTGACAAAGTCTGGAAGGACGGACTTAGAGTCAAGCTAAGAAGAAGTGATGTCTGTGGGAAGATGTACAAGTGGATCAACCACTACCTCAAACAAAGAACGGCCAGAGTCCAAGTACAAGGGCAGATGAGCAAAAAGGTGACACTCGAGCAGGGAGTACCCCAAGGGGGAGTATTGTCACCCACACTCTTCCTGGTATATATAAACGATATCACAGAGAATATACCAAGAAGAGTCCATAGCTCAATGTTTTCAGACGATCTGGCTATGTGGACCTCTGAAAAGAATCTCACCATAGCAAGAAATCGGATGCAGACGGCCCTAACATCGCTGGAAGAGTGGGCGAACTCATGGCTGGTCAAAATAAACGAGGAGAAAACCACATGCACAATATTCTCGCTCTCATTAAAACCCCAAAGTACCAAATTAAGTCTAAATGGCAAAATCCTGCAGCCAAACGACAACCCAACCTATCTGGGAGTGACATTTGATCGGCGCATGACATGGAAAAGTCAGATTGAGAGAAACCGAATGAAAGCCAGAGAAAGAATGGCAATCATGAGGAAACTTGCTGGCACAAGCTGGGGAGCAGACGAAGGTATAATAAAGAAACTGTACACTGGAAGAGTGAGACCAGTTCTCGAGTATGGCATTGCGGCATGGACAACAGCAGCGAAGGCGAACTTCGATAAAGTTAACAAACTTCAAAACCAAGCCATAAGAATTATAACAGGGGGCATGAAGTCAACGCCAATTGTAGAACTTGAAAAGATTACAAAACTGCAATCCATGACCGATAGAAGAGACTGCAGAGCCCAGCTGCAGTCAGAGAAACTCCGAAGACTGACTGACCATCCAATGCACCAGAGACTAAACAATTTGGGAAATGGGAAACTAAAGCGGAGAAACTTTGCAGAAATAGCCAAAGCAAAGATGCACGAAGATCCCATAAACGCACTAACAACACCAAAACCCATCACTACTGTACGAAAACCTACCTGGAGGCAGGATATATTTCCAGAGGTGGTAGAAAATATACCAGGTATTGCAAACAAAAACTGCCAGACTGAAAAAGAAAGGAGAGATACTACCCTAAGCTTCATAAAGAAAAGCTACCCAAGCATGGACTGGACCCATGCATACACCGACGGTTCTGTAACAAACACTACACAGAACGGAGGGGCAGGAGCATTCCTGAACCTACCAAATGGCAGAAAAATAACACTGTCATTCGCTACTGGTAAGTACACAAGCAATTTCAGAGCGGAGGCAGAGGCACTGAGGGCGGCAGTGGAAGAAATGGTGACACACAGTGAAAATGAGAGCCATATAGTCCTGCTGACAGATGCTCTCACCGTAGTCACAGCGCTAAAAAGCCAGAAAAACACTGAGCTCAATGACTTAAGAGCAGCACTCTGCAAACTGTGCCAGCAGTCCGCACCAAAAAGGGTAGTGGTACAGTGGGTTCCGTCACACTGCAACATCCAAGGCAACGAGGAGGCAGACAGACTGGCAAAAGAAGGTGCAAGACTACCACAAACAGATACCAATATGACGTACGAAGAGTCAAAACGGCTTATCAAAGCCAGATACATGACCAAATGGGAAACCGAACATACTGGTTACACCAAAAACGATGCCTATTACCAGTTGAACCGAAGAGAGCAGGTCGTTGTCTTCAGACTTCGCACTGGCCACAACAGACTGAGGTACCACCTATTCAACAAATTGAAGATAGGGTGTACCGACGAATGCCCGTGCGGTACTGGTAAAATGACCGCTGAACATCTGCTGCAGAACTGCCCGACATACGAGGATCAGAGAGAGCAGATGTGGCCATTACCAGTGGAACTGCAAGACAAGCTCTATGGCAGTGGCGAGAGCCTCAGGATGACCGCCGCTTTTTTCGAAAAAATAATGGTTACTGTCTGACTGCGTACGAAGAAGAAGAAGAAGAAGAAGAATGCATTGTCACAAGAAATGGTGAAGGCAGGGACAATTAATGCATTCAAGAATAAATTGTATGCGCATAGTTTTTAGATGAAATGAAGTTAAGGAAACTGCAGTCTTCTAAACCAGTATATAGATGTTAATTTAAGTTACAGAATCCCGTAGAAGCTGTTACGTCACACTAAACAGAAAAAAAATCCTCTGCACCCCATGGTATAAATAGAATCGACCAAGTCAAGTCAAGCATTACAAATAATATCAATATATATTTTTGTGTAAATAAAGATTATGTTCCATAGCTGGGGCATGTGAGATAGATGACCATAGACAGGATGAAGCCAGAAGAGTTGGTTGCTACCCTTAAAGACACCATCAAAGTTGATGGTCACTGATCATTTTGTCAGTTGTTGGCCAAGCAGAAGAATATTCCTATATAATTTAGAATTCACCGACTAGGGTCTCCTAAACATTATCCAAAATATGCTTTCTTATAATCTATTTATTGCGATGATAGAAAATTTGAAAATAGTTATATCTGCTGTTTTGCTATAGAAAATAGTTAGATCTGCTGTTGTGCTATAGAAAATACTTTTATTTGCTGTTTTGCTATAGAAAATGTAGAGCTGATAGTTTAAAAAAGAATCTACTGTTATTCGTTGATATTTGAAGTAAAGTTAATGTTTTATAGTTACTTTATCAGACGTACACATTTTCACTTCTCTTCCAACCTAGGGTTTAGAGGTTTGCTAGAATGAACGCCAGACTATTCTATCTGCCTGCTGTCACGTATACATTTCTGCCCATTATATCACAGTGTCCACCCCATGCTTCTTCCCCGGAAATTTAATAAGCAAGCCTGCATTCTCTTCTTGTATGCTTTTTTATTTCTTGCACTCATTTTGGTTTGTCTGTTAAACGGGTTTTCATTTACTCTAATTGACAGTATGTCAAATTGTTCATTTTTGATTATCTGAAATTTGTATAAAAATGTGTGTAAATGAGATTGTTCATTTTTGATTATCTGAAATTTATATAAAAATGTGTGTAAATGACATTGTTCATTTTTGATTATCTGAAATTTATATAAAAATGTGTGTAAATGAGATTGTTTTTTTTTAAAAATCATCTGAAATTTGTTTTAAAATGTGTGTAAATGCATGCTTAGCCAATTCTATGACTATTACCATTTAATGATAGCAGTTATAAACGTTTTTTGTTACAACTTTTGTAAAAATAAAATATTTGTTAAAACGAGAAAACGTCTACATTTTTTGGTCTAGTTTCTTTATGCCGATCTTTGCGGAGATATGGCGAGGACTCATGGACTAGCACTGGTCCATGGACTGCCTCTTTGGAAAGCATTTAAAAAGGCTGTATTGGATAGTACTTTTTAGGCATTATGTTGATAATTGATCAAAATCATTTGCTATAATTTATGCTGTTTACAATCAAATTCTTCCATAACCCTTTGACCTATGAACATTTCAGCAATTCTATTTTTTAATTAGCATTTTGCATGTAGTTTCTTAACCATCACAGATCGTTCTACTCGTGCCTCACTCAACCTTTCTTGTTCTCTGTCTTTCCCTCATCTCAATATTTTTCAGACCCCTTTGAGTATTTGTCCAAAAAATTTCTTGGGGTCCAGACTGCAGCAATGGAATCTTCTAGAAGAGAATGTACATGTTTTGTGCTCAGTACAAAGATCTGCTTCCATATTTCAAAATGACAGGTAACCTCATTCCTTGTATCTCAAATACACACAAGTCAAAATTTGTTATCCAGTGTTATTCATTACTCAAGTCTCCAGTGCTGACTTGACCTGTCCCTTTCCTCACTGCCTTGTCTTTCCTAAATCCCAGCAATAGTCAGGTACCAATAGGTATGCTGGTACCAGTTCCAGACAATGAGAGACAGACTGAATCTTGTACTGTTATGTAGAATCAATATTGCTTTATAGATGTGCATCCTGGACAATGAATAACAAATAAATCCCTTATTGGTATAGAAGTGGACTTCATGAGAAGAATGCAACTTATACCTAGGGCAACTAAGAAATCTAAAGAAAATATAATACAGGAAAACAATATTAAACGATCACAGTCAACTGGTATTTAAAAAATACTACATAAACAGTTCATTGAACATATGTTCAGAAAGGGAGAACAAGATGACAACAGGGGAAAACAGAGGGCAAGAGAGGCAGAGAAAGAATATCTGAACATGTGTGACACACAAGTTAGGAAACACAGAGCATCTTCTTCTTCTTCTTCATGCGCTGTTAGATGTCGATTTAAATTTGTTTAAAGAAAGCAGCAGTCATCCTGAGACTGTCAACACTGCCATAGAAGCTTGTCTAGTGTTGGCAATGGCGATGGCCACAGATGCTTGTTTTCTCTGGTCCTTGTATGTCTGGCAATTTTTCAGCAGATGTTCAGGGGTCATGTTCTCAGTACCACAGGTGCATTTATCAGTAGCACCTATCTTCAGTTTATTGGATAGATGGTACCTCAGTTTGTTGTGACCTGTGCAGAGCCTGAAGACCACCACGTACTCTCTTTTGTTCAACTGGTAATAAGCATAATTTCTTGTGTAGTCAATAAGCTTCGACAGAAGAAACGCTACAGAGACTCCTTGCATATTTCAACACTGATGTCACCTCCTGGGAGATGCTTGCACAGAATCGTTCCACCTGGTGAGCTATAATGACTTTAGATGCTCAGATCGTGGAGTAACACTCCATCGCTGAGAAAGCATGCTGCCTGAAAGAACAGAATACACAATAACTCCACAGCCGGCTCCTTACATGTATGCACCAAGTGCGACAGTCTATCATGCCCTTATTGGTCTTTGCAGTCATATGAGAACGCATTTCGCAGCATGTCTATTATTATTGGATGATAATATTTTAGCACCTGAAACCAAGTTACAACTCTGCTCATTTTTCAACCAATAAAAATATATTTTGTTTAATATTGTATTATTGTTGTTGTTTGCGAATGCCCACAATGAGTAGGTTACTCTTTTGTGCGCCCTGAAAAGGACGTTAAGTGGTGGGTTGCAGTAGCTTTCCTCACATCTCGGGTGGGCTGATGAAGGTGGACCAGGGTCTACCAGGCGGTTCTGCTATGCTTGGCGTTATCTATGTGTCACTCGCTGCTACAGAAATCACGTTGATCCCTCACCCGTTAGCCATACTGCCATGAAAACAACCCGTTTCCAGGGAGGGCTACTAGGAAGCTGAGGTGAGGATCTTGGCCAGTATATTTTGCCTGACCCTGACTAACATGTCTGATCAGTATATTTTGCCTGACCAGACGTTAGTCTTCCTCCCCAATATTGCATTGTAAAATGAAAGACAATGATTGCTCTTTTTTTAAAGGTTTATTACTATATAGCTTTCTAAAAAAAAAGTTTTTGTACTTCTTCCTGTATTTGTAATTGCCATCAGAAACAAACGAAAGTGATTTCCTTTTTTTTTTGTTTCAGGACAAAAGCGAAAACGACATTTGCATCATTCAGAAATCATTCCTGTTGCTCCTAGCACAAGCTTCTCAGCTGGTCGTTTGCACTCAATGGGTGGGACACAGGCATTCACTGGGTCAATGGTAGAAACATCAAATCAGGATCATTATCAAAATGCCCAATGCCCACATTGTCCAGAAACCTTCCCCTGGAATGCCCTAAAGCAACATATTTCCCATTTTCATGGACATGAAATGCCGTTTGTGTGCAGTCTGTGTGACAAGGGCTTTCTGACCTCATCAGGCCTCAGTAATCATATGCAGGCTCACGAAGGAAGAAAATTCATGTGCCCTATTTGTGACTTTCGGTTCAAGCAGAAAGGGCACCTCAAACAGCATTTGAAAAGTATCCACAAATTGGCACAGTGCACAACATGTTCACGGGCATTTGGTCTGGGCGATGAGTTTAATCAGCATGTGTTGCACTGTATTTAGTAGGAACACTTCTAGATCTACGTTTGTGCTTTTTTGGTTTTGTTTAATTATTGATGACAACCATTATTGGTCACAATCTCAGCTCAAGGCTGTTACTGTTTTTATGTGTAACTGCTGTTTTCATTTGTTGTGTTTTCAATATCACTATTGATCTGTGGCTTCACAGCAGTCTTTCCCAACATGTAATATTCCAAAATACGGAGTTATTTGCCACGTGATACCAGGAAATGTTTTTTTAGTCAGAGAGTGGTGAATGCTTGGAATGCATTGCTACAGGAAATAGTGGAGGCAGGGTCAATTAATACATTCAAGAATAGATTGGATGCGCATATGTATTTTTAGACCAAATGAATGTAAATAAAACTGGTTATATACAGACTGTGTAAAATCTTCTAAACCAGTATAAAGACGTTGAATTTAACTTTAGTTTTTATGTCCCGGACTAAGGTGAAAATTTACATAAATAAGGCTGGGCTGTAAAGGGTTAAGATACTATAGTCGCTATCAGAAATTAGTAAGAACAAACAGTATTCACAATTTTTACTTCCCCGTCTCCTTGCATAGCACTACAGCCAGAAGCACACCTGTCCACATCAGTTGTGCCTTAGTATGTAAGAAGAGTCACTGAAACTCGTCACAAAAGAAACATCAGCAAGTTATATGAACTCAGTTCAAGTGGCTCCAACAACAACAAAGGGCAGAATGGCAGTTGCTACCAAACAAACTGTCATTAATTATCATAATGAATGTTTTTCCTTAAGCTGGGCATTGGCCATGGGATTTATAGGGCTGAAGAATAAAGACTGCTTGGCCTGGCAGTTACCACAGTTTGCTGGCTAGGTCTTTATTTAACTTATCACTTGATTTTTAAAAAAAAGATAGGTCCTTACTTAGGTTTGAAACTGTGTTCTACTGACTGAAAGACCACCTGCTTCTAATCGACATCCCGAAATATCACCACGAACAGACATCATTAGAGCTAAATTCTTGTTTCTTGTTGTGCTTACATTTCTATACAAATTGCCATTATTGTTATGTTATTTTTGCTAAATTTCACTTGTCTTGGACAAGGAACATCCGTGTATTACTCGTGTCTGAAATGGGAGAAATTAATAGTATCGCAGTAATCTGCTAGGCATGTCGTAAATGGTGACTAAGGAGAAGTGAACATGGAGAAGGCTACCTCATCCTGTAGAAACCAAAAGCAAACGAAAAAGAAGAGCTCTACACCCACCCCAAGTTATAAAAGAAACGGCTATGTCAAATCATTGTAAAGAACAAAACAAACAGGTATATATATACAAGTATATGTTTTTTGCGCGCCAAATACGATGCATAAGGCAGAAACAAATGATTTCCAGCTGGAACGGTGTGACACCACTGTTTTTAGATCTTGTGTGGTGCTGAGGCCCATAGTTGAACCCTCTTGGATGATTGTTCTTCTGAGTGTTTACTTGGGTCTCCCTCTTTTCTGGATGCCTCTTGGTGTCCATTCGAGTGCTTGCAATGGAAGATGGTTCTAAGGACATGTCTGATGTATGTCCATGGTTTTTTCCGGATGATGGTCCACACGTATAGTTTGTTTGTCTCTGTTCTTGTCGAGTCATTAGTTATGAACTGGTCCCAGCGTATATTCAATAATTTTCTTAGACATTTATTTTCAAAGACAATTAGTTTCTTTTCCAGCGCTTTTGTTGTCTTCCAGCATCACATCCATATGTCATGACTGATATTACGATTGAGTTGAATAGTCCGAGCTCGGTATGTTTGCTTAGTGTCATTGATTTCCAGATGTTGGTGTACTGATTAAACGAGCATGAGGCCAACGAAATTCTAGTGGAAATTTCTTTCATGGCATCTCCATCTTGTGTCATTTTGCTTTCCAGGCATGTTTCTCTCTTTCGCCTTCTATCACCCAGGAGTGCATAGGCCATCAACCAACCCTCGCCAAGCAGCTCTATCCTGTGCAATCTTTTCCACTTCCTTCCAAGTTTTTCCTGTTTTCTTTACTTCCACCTCCAGATTCCGTCTCCATGTATTCTTTGGTCTGCCTATGCCTCTTCTTCCCTGGGGATTCCATGACAGATATTGCCTGTATCACCAGGTATGTTTAGTGTTGAACATTTTGTAGGGATTTCACCTGTAGCTTGATATCAACCATTGTGGTATATATATATATATGTAGTAGGTATTTTACAATTTCCTGCAACTTTCTAGGCCTGGGGGAAGATACAAATAACTTGGGGAGATTTTTAACTAGAATTATTGTTTGGGTAGCGGCCGCTAAGCGTACACTTTTCAATTTCTAACTACCATGATATTTTTAATGGACTCAACACGGGAGTCCGATCTCACTACCCGGAGATCAGAGAATTTTTTCAAGAAAATCCACCTGAAAAAAATCACGGCCTCCACTGTGATTCGAACTTGCTACCTCCGGCACTCGAGGCAGACACCTTGCCTCAAGACCACTGAACTGTCCACTGAGTTAACTATTTACATTTTTATTGGTCATGGGACACAATGGCTCTTCTTACATTCTGAGGTGTATTTGAGAATGTGAGCTGTGGTAGTGCATTGCGAGGCGGCCCAGCAAGCTCACAACTGTGGTAATTAGTAGTAACGAGGACATGAGGTGGGAGGTGTCTTGATCAACATGGTTCATCTGACCCTGATTACTCTTCACAATCTCCACCATGGTTTGAACTCGCGACCTTCGGCGCTCGAGGCGGATAACTCACCTCGAGACCACTGAACCATGGCAAAAAATAACCAATCTTAAATGACTTACTTAATCGCTCCTCTTCTACCCCAGTGTATAGATTTTTGCCAGAAAGAGCACCTGCCTTTTTCTCTGCTGTCTTTTGTCCTGGTTCTATCCTAGTCCAGTCTCTTATTTCCTTCCTATTCATACTTCTTATATATCAAGTTCAGTAAATCGTGGTTGTTAGTTCTCGCCAGTTTGACATCCTTAAGATCAGTCTAGTATTTCTCTCTTCTTTTTTCTTGCAATCATTTTTTAAGACAAACAGGTCTGTTGTGTCTTTGCATGGTGGACGGGCTGCATCCTTACAACCTCCACCTCTGCTGACCTGTTTTTTGCCCACAACTGCTAATGTAGTATTCGCAGCTAGCCTCCAAATTAGGGGGTCATCCAGCAATCCACAACCCTTCTGCTACTCCTGGTAGGAGGGTAGACTCCTCCCCCAGGAATTACTTGTATCCTTTTCGGAAATACATGCATTGGTTGGGTCAACCAAAGATAAAAGAGCAGGGCTGAAATTTCGAAAACCTCACATGAATATATCAGTTGCAAAGGGTGAGACATTTATATATATATAAACAAACACACTCACATACAAACACTTGTACTTGATGACCCGTTCCTCATGGGGGTTGTACTACTTTGGGCTCCAACTTTATCTCCAGCGATTTATAATTTTGGCGATGGAGGTCTTATTGTTAGTCTTGTGGAGCCTGTAGCCTAGTCTACAATGAGCTGGCTTGCTAAGACTGGGATTACACCGTGACAGGGTTTTAAATCACGGACGAACAGAAAAAGAAACTGAATGTGGTTTATTCCTGGTACGACCACTGCTCTAGTCGACCCAGCTTTAAATGGGTAGCTGACGTATGAGTTGGGGAAGGTGTGAACAGCAAGAATGGGAACTAGCTACCCCACCTCACATGTTGCCATGGGACCCACCTTTGCCTTTAGTCTCGGTCTTAGTTGTCCTGTATTTCTACAGGGGCCAATGCCCCTGTGCCGGTCCTAGATTTGATGTGAGGAGGATTTCCTGCTTAGTGTGATAGGATCAAGCAACTTATTACTTTTCTGCGTTGGGACACGCGCCATGGAGGGTGGTTAACAGATGAGTGAGTCCATCTTAATAAACTCAAACACTAGAGCAAAGTAGACCCACAGCCTCTTAGGTGCCATTTGTGCTGCTCTTAACAAACCACTTAAACGTGATTAGTGTTATACTATGTCACACAGTTAGTCATCTCTTACAACATACTCTCCGTGGGGCAGTGAGGGTATTCCTGTCCTTGTCATTACACAAAAACCCTGGAGGACCACTCAGGTCTAGTGGGTAATAAGCCTTCCTTTAATCATATTGTGGGTATTGTAGTGGTGTGCAAGGGAGTCGGACCAATGCATGGAAGGTCTACCTTGCAGTATTTGTTTACTTCGAGGGTACCAGACTGTTGTTGACTAATTCCAACGCTCATCTTTTCATCTGAGTGTGCAGCTGGTCCACTAATGTATATATAAGATTTATATAAAAAATTTTGTTTACAGTTGCTTGCTAAATGTTGCTTGAAGATGCATTGTCTGTCTTGTGTTTCAGAAAGTCACCAAGTTGAACCACAATGCAGCAGACTCTCAAATTTAAATGTTGACCAAGCCCCATCCATGTATCACCAGTACTCTGGTTATTCTTACCAGTTTAAGCCATACAGCTGTACCATATGTGGGAAGGGCTTTAAAAGCAGAGGCGGTATGAATTTTCATATGGAGGCCCATAAGGGTAGACAGTTTGTGTGTCCATTGTGTGATTTCAGATTCAAGCACAAGCATCATATGAAGGATCATTTGAGGAATATCCACAAGTTGTTTTTGTGTTCAACATGCAATAATACTTTCAGGCGAGATCAGAGCAATGAGTTTACCACTCATGTTTTGGCTTGTAAAAAGTAGAGAGATGCATAGTCACAACATCCTCATCTCCAACCCAGATGAGGGATAAGATGTATGGCGACTAAGAAGCTTGAGATGGACCATCAAGTTTATGAGAGAAATAGATGTTTTCTTCTTCTTCTTCGTTTGTTCTGAAAAGAATGTTGTGTCGTAGTTTACAGCAAGGCTGTGATATCTGCGCCTTATGGCCCGTTATTTCTGATTTCAGATGACCTTTTTTGGGTACCAGATTTGTCTTCCCCCAGCATTCCCTATTCTCTTAGCCAGACTACACTAGTGCAGTCTGTTTCCAGGGCCGCCACTTGGAGGAAGAAGAGGGTCTTAGTCAGCTATGGTTCACTGATCATGATGCAAGCAACCAGCAATGAGTCACTGGCTGCTGTCAAATCACTCACTGTGCTGCATCTTTGACCGCCAGAAGTAGATGTAATTCTTTGATAGTGAGCATAGAAGTAAAAAAAAAAGGGATGTTTAAAAAATGTTAATTTAATATTTCACATTAGGCAGTAGAATATTTTATCCCATTAGGAAATTTATGTCAGTCAAAAGAACTTTGGTCCAACATAAATATGATCTTCAACTTGGGCAGCCTTGCATTCTTTTCTTTCGTGCAGTTTGCTTTTCCTGTGTCTCCGTAATGGTCTTCTGCTCAGCGGTGCAAGCACCATGTGTGTTGCCAGGCCACCAGACTGAGCGGTTCGGAGCTAGCAGCACTCAGGCAGCAACATCAATGGAGAAACTATTCAAAGAAACTTTTAGAGTGTCTTTGTATTGTTTCTTTTGTTCCCCCTGCGAGCGCTGTCCTGTCCTAAGCTCACCGTACACCAGTTGTTTATGGAGACGATAATCTGACATGTGAACAACATGCCCTGCCCATCTGATCTGGGCTCTCTGTAGCAGCGTATAGATGCCAGAGAGTCTCACCCTCCTGAGGACTTCATAGTTGGGCACTTTATCCTGCCAACCGATCCTGAGCAGTCTGCGGAGACAGTTTACATGAAAATGATGCTGCTGAAGATGGATGTGTCGGACCGAAAAGGTGCAAACATCGCAGTCAAGCTGTAAACTAGATACACAACGCATTCAGTTCTCTGTACTACATCCTGCTACTTGCAAATCCCTGTTCAGGATTTGGTAGCGGGAATTTGAGAACAAATGCAGAAGAAGAAGAATGGAAATGATTAAGTCTCCTGACATGCCTGCTACAGACTGTCCATTTTTGCATGCGTATAGAAGGGGAGAGTAAGTACAACAGCGTGATACACACTTATCTTGGTGACAACACTGATTCCCTGCCGGTCCTAAACGTTTTCTCGTAGTCTTCCGAAAGCAGCACTCGCCTTGGAAATCCTGTTATGGACCTCAGAGTCAATACTTCCTTCTCTGGTGAGGGTACTACCAAGGTAGGTAAAGCTACCAACTGCTTTTAGGTGATGTCCCTGTACAGTGACGTTTGGTTCGTGGTAGGGCTCCCCAGGCGCAGGTAGAAACATTATCTCTGTTTTCATGGTGTTGACCATAAGACCAAATGCCAGACATGGGGATTGAATAGGGCTCAAGAACGTAAGTTAGCCACCTGCGAAACGTAGTTGCTATGAAAGGTCACTAACAACACCAGAAGAGACAGAATTACAAATATGAATATTCGGGAGAAGGTTGGAACAATTCCCTGCCTAAATTACATTGAGCAACAGAGAATGAAAGGGTTTGACCACATTGTGAGAATACAATCAGACCACATTGTTCATGCAACCTTCTACAGAAGAGAACAGGAAGAGATAGACTGAGAAAAAGGTGGATAGACAGCATAAACAAGACCTGCAGTAAGGTTCGATAAGTGTTACTCAGACCACATGTGAGGGGAAAGACAAATTCGAACCATGACTCTGGGCTAACATCCGGTAGAAAGGGAGACGACAAAAGAAGAAGTAAAATTCACCAGCAAGAGTTATTAGTAACAGTATTCCAGAAAAAATAGAAAATGATTTCATGGGAATTTCTCACCAAAACAACCTGACAAAGAATACTTGGAATCCTGGCATGTTAATGTCTGTTGCCAGGTAGCCGAATGCTTAGACTATATGTAGTAGGTATTTTACAATTTCCTGCAACTTTCTAGGCCTGGGGGAAGATACAAATAACTTGGGGAGATTTTTAACTAGAATTATTGTTTGGGTAGCGGCCGCTAAGCGTACACTTTTCAATTTCTAACTACCATGATATTTTTAATGGACTCAACACGGGAGTCCGATCTCACTACCCGGAGATCAGAGAATTTTTTCAAGAAAATCCACCTGAAAAAAATCACGGCCTCCACTGTGATTCGAACTTGCTACCTCCGGCACTCGAGGCAGACACCTTGCCTCAAGACCACTGAACTGTCCACTGAGTTAACTATTTACATTTTTATTGGTCATGGGACACAATGGCTCTTCTTACATTCTGAGGTGTATTTGAGAATGTGAGCTGTGGTAGTGCATTGCGAGGCGGCCCAGCAAGCTCACAACTGTGGTAATTAGTAGTAACGAGGACATGAGGTGGGAGGTGTCTTGATCAACATGGTTCATCTGACCCTGATTACTCTTCACAATCTCCACCATGGTTTGAACTCGCGACCTTCGGCGCTCGAGGCGGATAACTCACCTCGAGACCACTGAACCATGGCAAAAAATAACCAATCTTAAATGACTTACTTAATCGCTCCTCTTCTACCCCAGTGTATAGATTTTTGCCAGAAAGAGCACCTGCCTTTTTCTCTGCTGTCTTTTGTCCTGGTTCTATCCTAGTCCAGTCTCTTATTTCC
Source organism: Ariolimax columbianus (assembly GCA_036924085.1). Lineage (NCBI taxonomy): Eukaryota > Metazoa > Mollusca > Gastropoda > Stylommatophora > Arionidae > Ariolimax > Ariolimax columbianus. Next base: position 98,543,202 of record JAVGWX010000003.1, read on the forward strand.
TTCCTATTCATACTTCTTATATATCAAGTTCAGTAAATCGTGGTTGTTAGTTCTCGCCAGTTTGACATCCTTAAGATCAGTCTAGTATTTCTCTCTTCTTTTTTCTTGCAATCATTTTTTAAGACAAACAGGTCTGTTGTGTCTTTGCATGGTGGACGGGCTGCATCCTTACAACCTCCACCTCTGCTGACCTGTTTTTTGCCCACAACTGCTAATGTAGTATTCGCAGCTAGCCTCCAAATTAGGGGGTCATCCAGCAATCCACAACCCTTCTGCTACTCCTGGTAGGAGGGTAGACTCCTCCCCCAGGAATTACTTGTATCCTTTTCGGAAATACATGCATTGGTTGGGTCAACCAAAGATAAAAGAGCAGGGCTGAAATTTTGAAAACCTCACATGAATATATCAGTTGCAAAGGGTGAGACATAAACTTGCATTTCACATTTACTTCATGTTTATTCAGTGCCCAGTATTTATCCCTGATGCAGTTTTGTGTTTCTTTAATAAAAACCCTTTTCTGGAATCCTGCAACAGTTCCCCTTCTCAATAAAAAAATCCCCCACAAAATCAGAAAAACAAGTTAACACAATCAGCTGCGAAGTTCTTTTGATTGTTTCAATAACTCTATTTTTGTACCATAAACTCATGTCATTGATGTTTTCTCTTTAGTTAGAAGGTGTTTCTATTTTGAAATAAAGTAGAGGAGCTGTTTTATAATAATGTGCTCTATATTCTTGTCTAACTTATTTCACCTAATTATAATGTGCTCTATATTCTTGTCTAATATAACTCTTATAACAATGTGCTCTATATTCTTGTCTGATATAACTCTTATAACAATGTGCTCTATATTCTTGTCTAATATAACTCTTATAATAATGTGCTCTATATTCTTGACTAACATAACTCTTATAATAATGTGCTCTATATTCTTGACTAACATAACTCTTATAATAATGTGCTCTATATTCTTGACTAACATAACTCTTATAATAATGTGATCTATATTCTTGTCTAACATAACTCTTATAATAATGTGCTCTATATTCTTGTCTAACATAACTCTTATAACAATATGCTCTATATTCTTGTCTAATATAACTCTTATAACAATATGCTCTATATTCTTGTCTAATATAACTCTTATAACAATGTGCTCTATATTCTTTTTTAACTTATTACCTCTTATCACACACTGAAATGATAATTATGTTGCCATCATAGAATTCAGCGAGTTTAAGTGGCCTAGGGCTTATGAGCTTTGCTTACAAGGTTCTTTGTGTTCAGGATTTTAGATCATGCTATATCTGCAGACCAGTCGCCATGATGAATGTAGTCTTCATCAGGTCAGAGCGAGTGCCCCACAGCTTTTGTCTTAGCTCCGCACCCTCTTGCCAGTTCTGTTATCTCATTTCCCTGTAGAGTGGGCAAGTGAAGATGGCAGCAACATCAGACGTGTGCTGCAAAATATGAACTCATATGACTTTTAAGTCTAATCCTAGCACGGCGGACTCTGCCGAGTCAGGGCACACATGTGAGGAGTTATCGGGCATTTTATTCTTTTGGTTTCCTCAGAGCCGTGGCAAATTATTTCTAGATACATCATTGCATAAAAGAGCTTGCATTTCTAGATACTTCATTGAATAAAAGGGCCTATATTTCTAGATACATCAATGAATAAAAGTGCATATATTTCTATTACGTTATTGAATAAAAGTGCGGGATCAAGATGCTGAGCAGCGCATGAGCTGCAATGGTCAGCAACCCATAGCTGACTGCTAGCGTCAGGGCCAGCGAACCAAAGCTGCCAAGACCCTTCTACACCTCCACGCGGTGATCCTGGATAACAGGCTGCAGTAGGGCAGACTGGCTAAGGAGACGGGATTGAAGAGGGAATGCTAACCTAGTACTCAAAAAATGCTTGCTGAAGTCGGATGTGTTGTACCGAAAGGTGCAAATATCGCAGCCAAGTTATAAACTACAACACAACGCATTCCGTTCTCTGGACTACATTCTGCTACTTACCCTTTCAGGGTTTGGTAGCGGGAGATTGAGAACGAACGAAGAAGAAGAAGACAAATAAAAGTGCTTGTATTTCTAGGTGTGTCATTGTATGTAAGTGCCTGGATTTCTTGATATATCATTGCATAAAAGTGCTTGGTATTTCTAGGTATGTATTTCTAAATGCATCATTGAATAAAAGTGCTTATATTTATACATACATCATTGGTTAAAAGTGCTTTTGTTTTTAAATATGTAATTGTGATGACTTTTCAGGGCTTGGTAGTGGTAGTTTGAGAATGGACAACGAAGAAGAGGAAGTATTTAAGTGCATACATTTCTAGATATCTAATTAAATAGCAAATACATGTATTACTAGATATATCAAAGTGTATATATTGCTAGATGTATCATTGTCATACCTGCCATCTCACCCTCTTGAGCTGTTAATTATGTAAGTTTGATCAAAGACATACTCCAATCAATAAATCCCAACCTTACAATAAGTTAATTATATCTTACCGCAATAAAATTTTTTTTTTAATTTAAAACCTTACAAGGCAAATCTACAATCCTGTACGAGTTAATATTTAAATAAAAAGATGAAACCTTACATGGCGATTGTATGGTCCCACACCAGCAAAATTACATTTAAAAAAAAACAATTTAAAATAATTACAAGACAAATGTAGTTTTATACACTCCAGTGAAAACTCGACGACTGGTTAGTTGAAAATGATGGCGAAAGCTTCTTTCTTTCTTTTTGCTTATCCCTTTATGCCTTCCAGCATGAGGTTATGAAGAGATCTCTAGAACAAGCCCGTTTGTGTGCCTCATGCACAGTAGCATTTACTGTCTCACATATTTCTGTAAACCACCTTTTTTCGTAGTCTGACTTTGAATTTGAATCCGTTGTATCTAATCAGCATTGTTTGTTGGTGAAATTAAGGTTCTTATCGACACTAAGCATCAAGCACACAGGGCTATTGAAAATGACACATTATCCTTGTAAAAGAAAATCGTCTTCACTAGCGCTCGGAGAATAGTCCAGAAGAGATTTATAAAGTTACAGGATTCCTGACTAAGCAGGCAGACAGTTGAGATCGAGACTCCAAATTGTTTTACGCTGCAATGAAAACACTTTTGGTCTGCAGCCCTCTGTTAATAGAGAAAGCTCCGATCCTCGATAGGTGGGCAGAACATTTCTGCAACATACTTAACAGTCCATCATCCATAAATAAAGAGGCCATCCAACTTGTGCCTCAGGTAGAAATGAACATGGCCATGGATGAACTCATCACTGAAGATGGAGCAGACAAGGCCATCAAAGATCTTTCTCCCAGAAAAAGAAACCTGGAGATGGAGCAATACCAGCAGAGGTATATGCAGCAGCAAGAATATGCCTCATCAGGTAGCTCCCTGGACTATTTTGCTGCATGTGGGTTGAAGGAGTAGTTCCACAAAAAATTAAGGCAGCTTCGATAGTACATATCTACAAAAGGAAAGGTAATCACCGGGAGTGGGACAATCACCTCGGAATTTCGCCGTTGTCTATTTCAGGCAAGACCCTCACACAGATACTGCTCAATCGCCTGAACAAACATCTTGAGCTAGACCATGACCTTCCGGAAAGCCAGTATGGATTCAGAGCTGGCCGAGGAACTGTAGACATTCTTCTTCTTCTTGTGATCGCATCATAGATGTTTACACCATCAGACGAGTTTCCGCGATGAACACGACCGTTGACTGGTTGCTCTTTAGCTCCATACAGCTTTGATTGTAGTGTCGAATCATTCGGTCAGTGTATCCTCCTTAACTGACTATACAGTGGACAGTCCTGCAAAACATGCTCGGCAGTTTGTTCGCCTGTCCCACAAGTACACAGCGGCGAAGCAGATAGACGAAGCCTGTAAATGAGTTTATTCAGTCTATTGTGCCCAGTCATGAGGCGAAGAGTGATAGTCTGCCCTTGCCGGTCAAGGGTGTGGTAGTCATCGTTGGGTTGGTTCTGCTGTCTTCTGACAGCCTGGACAACTTTTTCTCCAAGTATATGATTTCGCTGTCTCCTTGTTCACACTCTCCCCCCCCCCCCTTGCAAGCCCGCCTGCCCTCTTATTTTCAGGCTCGCTACAGTGGGATGGCAGGCCCTGGAGTATAGTTTGCTTTCCAGCAGCTACCCTACCCAGTTCACTTCTCAGAAGCGAGAGTTTACCACCCTTAAGAGCTTGGAGCACAGATGGCGCGTCTGTGAAGATGGCTACTTGGTGGCAATCAGAACTGCTGTTCCGGATCATGTTGGCTGCCTGTTTGAGAGCTTGAACCTCAGCCTGTTTGAGAGCTTGAACCTCAGCCTGTTTGAGAGCTTGAACCTCAGCCTGTTTGAGAGCTTGAACCTCAGCCTGTTTGAGAGCTTGAACCTCAGCCTATTTGAGAGCTTGAACCTCAGCCTGTTTGAGAGCTTGAACCTCAGCCTGTTTGAGAGCTTGAACCTCAGCCTGTTTGAGAGCTTGAACCTCAGCCTGTTTGAGAGCTTGAACCTCAGCCTGTTTGAGGGTTTGAACCTCAGCCTGTTTGAGAGCTTGAACCTCAGCCTGTTTGAGAGCTTGAACCTCAGCTTGTTTGAGAGCTTGAACCTCAGCCTGTTTGAGAGCTTGAACCTCAGCCTGTTTGCGGGTTTGAACCTCAGCCTGTTTGAGAGCTTGAACCTCAGCCTGTTTGAGAGCTTGAACCTCAGCCTGTTTGAGGACTTGACCCTCAGCCTGTTTGAGGGCTTGAACCTCAGCCTGTTTGAGAGCTTGAACCTCAGCCTGTTTGAGAGCTTGAACCTCAGCCTGTTTGAGAGCTTGAACCTCAGTCTGTTTGAGAGCTTGAACCTCAGCCTGTTTGAGAGCTTGAACCTCAGCCTGTTTGAGAGCTTGAACCTCAGCCTGTTTGAGAGCTTGAACCTCAGCCTGTTTGAGAGCTTGAACCTCAGCCTGTTTGAGAGCTTGAACCTCAGCCTGTTTGAGAGCTTGAACCTCAGCCTGAGGGCTTGAACCTCAGCCTGTTTGAGAGCTTGAATCTAAGCCTGTTTGAGGGCTTGAACCTCAGCCTGTTTGAGAGCTTGAACCTCAGCCTGTTTGAGAGCTTGAACCTCAACCTGTTTGAGAGCTTGAACCTCAGCCTGTTTGAGGGCTTGAACCTCAGCCTGTTTGAGGGCTTGAACCTCAGCCTGTTTGAGAGCTTGAACCTCAGCCTGTTTGAGAGCTTGAACCTCAGCCTGTTTGAGAGCTTGAACCTCAGCCTGTTTGAGAGCTTGAACCTCAGCCTGTTTGAGAGCTTGAACCTCAGCCTGTTTGAGGGTTTGAACCTCAGCTGTATAGTTGGAGCAGAATTTACCAGTGGGAACACTCCTTGTCTCACAAGACATGCTATTTGTAGCGCGTCAGCTACAGAAGTATCAAGAACAAAACCGTGATCTGTATACCCGGTACTACGTTCATTGACAAAACAAAAGCATTTGATACGGTCAGCAGAGGTGGGCTATGACAGATCGTGTACACATTCGACTGTCCTGGCAAATTTGTAACCATGGTGAAACAGCATATAGACATGTGGTACGTGACTGCGGAGAGACCTCTACATCACTCAAGATCAACAACGGCGGGAAATATGGATGTGTAGTTGCCCCGGCCGTGTTCAGCATGATGATTTCATCTAAGCTGAATGATGCCTTCAAGGATACCAATTATGACATACCAATAAAGTTCATCATGGATGGTGGTCTATTCAATCTCCGAAGACCGAATGCGAAGACTAAGATGGTGCTCGCAACGCTATGCGAACTCTTGTTTGCAGATGACTGTGCTCTGGATAATATCTCAGAACAGAATATATAGGAGGGTATGGACCGGTTTTCTGCTGCTTGTGGCAACTTTGGCTTCACCACTAACACAAAGAAAACGGAGATCATGTATCAACCAGCATCAAGCACATCGTACTAACAACTAGTGGTTACAGTGAGGAGACAAATTACAAGCGGTTGAAAAATGTGCCTATCTAGGAAGCACGCTGTCGAGATAAGTGACTATTGCTGATGAGCTGGCAAATAGAATAACAATACCAGCACAGTTTTTGGTGGAATGCACTCAACAGTGTGGGAACGTCGAGGAATCAGCATAACGACTAAGCTGAAGGTATACCGTGCCGCTATTGTCCCCACCATGCTTTACGCGTGTGATAACTGGACTGTCTACGCTGGTGACGTCAAGTGGCTAAACCATTTTAACATGAATTCTCTGAGATGCATACTGCATATTCGCTGAAAAGATCATATCACAGACAATGAAGGGATATCCAGAGCCAACATGCACTTTTGAAAAAAAAATAAAAAAATAAACAGCTGAGCAAAACTCTCCATGAGCTCTAGTGGTCATCGACTCCAAGCTGTCTGCTAGAAGGGAAGGCTAACCCGGTACCCAAAATTGTCATGCTGAAGTCGAATCTGTCGGACCGAAAGGTGCAAATATCACAGTCAAGCTGTAAACTACGACACGGCGCATTCTGTTCTCTGGACTACATCCTTCTACTTGCAAAGCCTTTTTTCAGAGCTTGCTGGCGAGATTTTGAGAACGAACTACGAAGAAGAAGAAGAAATTTATGTTTTTATAAGTTTTATTTGCATCCACAGTACGCCACAACTCAATACCCTCTATATATAGGGGGTATTGTACAACCTCGTCTTATTATTATTGTTGAGGGGGTATTGTACAACCTCGTCTTATTATTATTGTTGAGGGGGTATTGTACAACCTCGTCTTATTATTATTGTTGAGGGGGTATTGTACAACCTCGTCTTATTATTATTGTTGAGGGGGTATTGTACAACCTCGTCTTATTATTATTGTTGAGGGGGTATTGTACAACCTCGTCTTATTATTATTGTTGAGGGGGTATTGTACAACCTCGTCTTATTATTATTGTTGAGGGGGTATTGTACAACCTCGTCTTATTATTATTGTTGAGGGGGTATTGTACAGCCTCGTCTTATTATTATTGTTGATCATGTCTTAATTATGTTGTCTTCACATCGAAGGCTGGCTGCAATGGACCTCCAGAATTTTCAGTCTCTTGTCTTGTTGGTACACTTCGAGAGACTGTTGTTAGTCCATCCCTTGATGTTGCTCTCCCATTTATAGAGATGTCTTCCCCTTTTCTTCAACCTTTCTATGCAATATTGTTTTCGTCAGAGTGTCGGGTCTCTTTACATGTCCAAAATATTTGATTTGCTCTGTTTTTCAGTATTTCCCTTCCAATTTCTAATCTTGTCAGGACTTCTTTATTTGCTGTTCGTGTTCTTTCCACGAAATGTGACTCACTCTTTGGTACATCCACATTTCAAGGACCTCTATTTTGTCCTCTAAGTGTTTGCCCATAGTTCATGTTTTCGCATCGAATAGTAATGATGAATATATATGACACCCGCTGACTCATTTTGAGTTTGTTATTTGCGTGGCTGTCAATATTCGAGTGGGCTGCAAATGAAAACCTTAAAAATGACTACTTAAATTATAAAAACCATGCTTTTGCAGTGTAACTTGTTAATATGGTTGCTAAGGGTGTAAAAGGTGTCCCACGCACGCCATCAGGGTCAGACGAACTACATGATGTCATAATTGTTGTTAGTGTTCATTACTATCATCATGTGCCATGCCGGTTGGCGTTGGTGATCATGGATCTCCTTCCACTTCTATCACGTGTGTCTTAACTTAACTTCATTATACTGGTTTAGAAGACTCTACAGAGTCTGTATACAACCAGTGTATTCCACTCCACCGATACTAAAAGTGACTGTGATCATCCAATCTATTTTTGAATGTGTTAACTGACCCTGCCTCCACCACATCATGTGGCAATGCATTCCGAGCATTCACCACTTTCTGCCTAAAAAAATATTTCCTTATATCTAATCTGGACCTGCCTTTAAACCATTTGAAACTATGCCCGCTAGTTCTTGCAGTCGGTTGTATTTAAATATTAAAAATTTAATTGTTAAAGTCTAATTTATCTTTTCCATTGATTAATTTATAAACCTGTATTAAGTCACCTCGAATTCTTCTCTTTTCTAGACACTGTAGGCCGGTTTAATATAGATATATGTCATTGTCAACTTTTCTCATGTTTTGCTCATAAGTTGTCCAGAAGGTGTCTCTGCACTCCATAGTCTTAAATAATTCTCCAAATTGTATTTCTGTTGGATTCGATCGAAAGCCATCTCCTATTAACAAAGACAATGTATAATTCTGTGTTGTACTAAATTATGAGTTATTTTCTGTTGTAAATATGTCGTAAAGCCAACAAAGCGTTGGTGCATCATCTGTCCTTTCTAAATCCGTATCATTGATCAACAGGAGGCATTCACTTTGACGTCAAACAATTTTCGTTATTTTGATAAACCTTCCCTTCTCTTATCTCTTCCTCGCGTCACACAGGGTCACAAAAGCTAAAACACGCGTCAGTTTGGCATCTATAATCTATTAATCTTCTCTCTCTCTCTCTCTCTCTCTCTCTCTCTCTCTCTCTCTCTCTCATTTAAAAACATCCTTTTTAATGATGAACAGTTAATCGACTGTAGACCAGCTCACTTTACAAAAACAATTTTAAAACGAATACAATTATTAAATAAGTCGGGATCAAGATGCTGATCAGCGCATGCGCTGCAGTGGTTAGCGACCCATAGCTGACTGCTAGCAACAGGGCAGACTGGCTAAGGAGAAGGGATCGAAGAGGGAATGCTAACCCGGTACTCAAAAAATGCTTGCTGAAGTCGGATGTGTTGGACCGAAAGGTGCAAATATCGCAGTCAAGCTGTAAACTACGACACAACGCATTCCGTTCTCTGGATTACATTCTGCTACTTAAGCCCTTTCAAGGTTTGGTCGTGGGAGATTGAGAACGAACAAAGCCATGACAAGCCATTTAATAAGTCTATCTTTTATATGGACCGATTAGCTAGTTAAAAGTATATAAATTATTTCCACAAACGCAATTAATGTTATGTGTATGCGCGCGCACACAAACACACAAATGCTCCCGCGCTCACACAAACACAAGCACGCATGTCGACACCACTACACGGACACTCACACAGTCAAAGTAATCGCACTACTACTTCATCGTTCTCTGTCAAACGTCGACTTGAATGTGTTCAAAGAAAGCAGCGGTTATCCCGAGGCTGTTGACACTGCCATAGAGCTTGTCTAGTGTTGGCGACATATGCTTTATCTGGTCCTCGTATGTCGGGCAATTTTGCTGCAAATGTTCAACGGATATTTTCCCAGTACAAACAGGTACATTCGTCAGTAGCACCTATCTTCAGTTTATTGAAAAGACGGTATCTAAGTCTGTTGTGGCATGTGTGGAGTCTGAAGACCACCACCTGCTCTCTTCTGTTCAACTTTCAACTGTTACAACCGTTTCCTTTTTTTTTTTTTTTTACACTGAAGTTTTTGCTGATCTGTTCTCGAGCCTTCCATAATTTGCTAACACGTAAATGTTAGTACTGACAGGAATTGCCTTATTATTTTACACTGAAGTTTTTGCTGATCTGTTCTCGAGCCTTCCATAATTTGCTAACACGTAAATGTTAGTACTGACAGGAATTGCATTATTATTTTACACTGAAGTTTTTGCTGATCTGTTCTCGAGCCTTCCATAATTTGCTAACACGTAAATGTTAGTACTGACAGGAATTGCATTATTATTTTACACTGAAGTTTTTGCTGATCTGTTCTCGAGCCTTCCATAATTTGCTAACACGTAAATGTTAGTACTGACAGGAATTGCATTATTATTTTACATTTCATTGCACCAACAAGAAATTTGTCTCTTTTTAATCGTTTATTGAGAATAATCGGTAACTGTTTACAGTCAGTTCAGTTCATCCCGTAACCCATCAGGTCGTTGGGGCACACATAAAGACATGAAAATCTCACGCCAGCTCTCTCTGTCTGTCGCCGCCTAAAGTATCTCACCGTGACGAAGGCCTGACCACTCAGCGATGTTGTCCACCCATCTCTTCCTTGGACGTCCTCGCCCTCTCTGTCCCGGTACGGATCCAAAGAGTATCGAGTTGGGAATTCCGTTGGACCTCGCGACGTGCCCGCACCAGGCCATCTTTCGTCTTTTGATAGTTGTGAACAGATCTTCAAAAGGACCAATAGCGTCTTCAACTCTCTGACGGATGTCTACGTTCGTGACACGATCCTTATATGTAACATTTAGGAGTTTTCTATAGCACCGCATTTCCATTGCACGTATTCTGCTCTGGATATCTGCTGTAATGGTCCAGGTCTCGCAGGCATACATAAATATTGACAGCACCAAAGAGCGCAGTAGTCTGACTTTTATGCCGAGGGCGAGGCGCTTGTCTCGCCAAATAGGTTGCAGCCGAGTCAGCGCCGCTGTTGTTTGTGCTATTCTGGCAATTACCTCTGGCTTCGAACCCTCTTCGCTGATCAACGATCCAAGATATTTGAAACGTTTCACCACCTCAAGTACCTCTGTGACAGATTGAAACCCTGCTACGTCAGCTTTGACCATATTGCCACTACACTGTTTTCCGGCAAATTCAGTTGTTCTTCTCTTGCTCAGTGTAAAAGACATATAACTTAAACAGGTCACAGAATTAAAATACTTGGGTAGTGTGTTCACACAAGATGGAAGACTGGACAGAGAGGTTGACTCAGAACATAGAAAGCTAATGCAGTTTCTAATCAACTCTCACCATTACTAAGACACAACACACATTCCAATGAAGACAAAGAGACAGCTATAAATAGTATTTTTTTATACCAATTCTCTGCAACAAGTATCAGACATGAACTCTCAACAAGGCACACACAAAAAAATATCATTGTATGTGAAATAAGGTGTTTGAGAAAGGCGGTCGAGGTCACAAGACTGGACAGAGTACGAAACGAATAAATCAGACAGAAGGTGAGTGCAACACTGTGCATGGAATATATGGAAAGGCAGAGAATGAAATAATTCGGACACCTGACAAGAATGCAACGAAAGTTACCAGCTGAGCGTTTCTACAATACCAGACATCAGGGTTGCAGAGCAAAAAGATGGAGTGAGACACTGAAGAAACAGGGAATAATAACAACATCGGCGAACAAAGCTGGCACAGGACAAAAACTACACCTAACGACACAAGTGGCTAGAAGATGATGACTCATTTTTAAATCATTGTTAATTGTTTTGGAAATAATCACTTAGTCTGACTTAGTGTGCAATTTGACTGTGCATGTCGGGGATTTTTCTTGATACAACCACTTCTCTGCGTACAGAAAAGATTGACAAAATTACTATACTTCAAAACTGCCATAGCGGAACACACTTAACAACAAACAGATACACACGCTCATACATACACAGGCCAATACGTCCTGATGTAACCAACCAAGACTAAGGTCTGGAGTTGAAAAGCCCTACTCTAGTAGATTCCAGAAGTGCAATCCTTTAAACAAACAAAAAACAAAACAATAAAGAAGTGTGTTTTAATTTTTACCTCGTTCGTCTTAATGGTAGCTATATTTGTCATTAGGTGTTTAAAAAACAAAATTCTTTACAGTACGTAATACCTATAACAATTTTTAAATGTGTACATATTTTAACGCAGAAAATAACGTAGCGTAGTGGTTAGCGAGCGAGCCGGCTTCGCATCTGAGTGGTCCTTGGTTCATTCCCCAGTTGATGCAGAAATGTTTTTTCAGACCGCAATGCTTCACATGTCGACCCAGTCTTAAATGGGTACCGGTTCAGTGCGTGAAGTAAAATCGGCGAGGGAGAGGAGATATATCCGAGCCTTTGAAATGTGAGATCGCTAACACCTCTACGGCAGTAATCCTATGGGTTTCTTTTCTTTTTTTTTTTTTTTTTTTTTTACACAATAATGATAAGTTTCTAATTTGTACATAATAATTATAACAATTTTCTAATTTGTGCATAATAATTATAACAATTTTCCAATGTGTACATAATAATGATAACAACTTTCAAATGTGTGCATAATAATTATAACAATTTTCAAATTTGTACATAATAATTATAACAATTTTCACATTTGTACATAATAATGAAAACAATTTTGGTGCGCTGAAATGAAGGAGACATTTCCCGTAAGATGAAACATCAAATGATGGTTGTTAGAACCAACAGATGAGGTAAATGTTGATATGATGTATGTTCACACTTATCCACATATCCACATACAAAGTCCGTTGAAATAAATGGGGGCCATTGTATATAAGGTAACCCATGTCTTTGGCGAAGAATGCAGTTACCCACGCATACAAGGCAAATCATTTCTGAGCTGGTCAGGTGCCTCGGAGAACTGGTGACCGTTTTAGTACAGCGACAGCAGTGTGGTACCCACGACACGGAAGACGACCACGGGGACGACCACATACACGCTGATCTGACTCCCCGGAACTTATCACTCTCTGGTCCACCGTGGTCCAAGACAGAAGGTCAAAGAAAACGAAGTTGGGACTCTCAGCGGTGTAAACGCCTCTGAGGAACGGGTGATCCAGTAATCCAGTAATGATGAGATATAAATTTATGTTATTCTAATTAAAAAAGGTTAGCTTTTTCCAAGTAGACTTGGGCTAGGAAGGTTTTGTCAAATATTTGACGAAGGTCAAGTGGTGGGTAGGTTGACCCACAGGTAGGTCATTTTCTTCCTTATGGACCTCTTTCCTAAACCTCTGTGGTATATTACACTAGCCCACTGCTATAAAGAGCTCAGCCGTTTCCTGTCAATTGTTGTTGTACCTGACTTTGACCAACCTTAGAAACAGCCTATGTGAAATGAAGGGGAAAACCTTACCTTTAGGCAAGGGGGAGACAAAGGGTGATTTGTTCTTCTCTTTGTGAGCAGTTGTGCCCAGCTGGGGACAAAAACCTCGGTGTTAGGAGGAGGGGGGGAGGGGATGTAGTATTGATCTTATGTTAACTACAATTTTCGATTAATCAGCAGTCTGACAGCAATTTATTTAGTCGACATTTAACTTTTGAAGTGGGTATTTGTTATCTTATCTTAGTCAGACTTTGCATCTACAAGGGGGGTTGTTGCCCTTGTGCAGGTTTCAACTCTTGTGCGGGTTGATGGTAGCGGATAGGTGCATTTCTCTGCGGTTTGGGTTCAAGCAGTGATGCGTTCTTTGGTCTTGTGTGGGTCCTAGCTCAGTTTCAAGTCGGTTCTGTCTCGAGCACTGGTTGTCCAGTGGATGGCCAGCTTGTCTGTATCAGAGTCTCGAGTGTTGTACAGAAAATGTGTTTGTGAGGGGGTGGTGGAACATTTCAGGATGTCTCGTTTTTACCGCACGGGTGCCACATATTGGTTGCTGTGATACAACGTTCATCTTTCTTTCTGACTACATGGCCAGCCCAGTGGGGTTTGGAGCTGCTGGCATGCTGTAGGACATCCTTGACGTGTGACAACGCCCCAGTGTCACTATTGTGTTGGCTCATATGACACTAAGTGGCCTAAGTAATAGGCCCACTAGACGGCGCTCAAACGAGACATGTAATGCCCTTATCTGGTTCTCCGTGGCTTTTTTTTTCAGAAACCAGGTTTCACATCCATAGCATAGCACTGGAACATATATAAAACTTCTAGACAAAGAATCGAATCCCTCGAGTCAAAATGTTACAGAAACATCCTCAGAATACCCTGGACAGAGAAAAGAACAAATGTAGACATTCGGCAAGAGTTGAGCATAGAGGAGAACTGGTTATCAATTCCATTTTGGCTAGAAAATGCAAATACTTTGGTCACATCAAGAGACACAACGGTCTTGAGAGAAGAGTGATGGAAGGTGTGGTGCCAGGCAAAAGAGGAAGGGGTAGACCAAGAAGACGATGGCACCAAGATATCCAGGAATGCCTGAGTATGACAGTGGCGGAAGCTGGTGTTTTGGCAAGGGAACGAGTTTCTTTCAGACAGACTGTGATAGGAGCGACGTTCTACAAAGGACATGCTACATGATGATATATATATATATACATTTGTTTAAAATGCCAACTAGTTAGCAGTCAATATTTTAGCTGAGACAGCATTGGGAAAATAAGTTGTCCACTAGACACTTTACTAACATAATTATGAAAGCATATGGAGATACGAAATGTAGAGCGGCATATGAAAGTCAGCTTTCTAAACCCTTTGAAATAGATGGTCTGCGACAGGAATGTCTAAAATCTCCCTTTCTTATTCATTCATTCATAAGCGTCTCAGTCTTTGCAGACCATGCGCGTGGCACCCTGTGAGTAGCCTCTCATGATGCAAGCTTGGGCGCTGAATATGGAAACCCTGGGCTGCCCAAACTGCATAATCCCCTCTCTCGACCTCGCTGGGGTAATGCAAAGGAATTGCAAGGCCTGACAATTTGGCACCAACTCAGCTGCAGGAGCTGCCGGAATGAGTTCGCAATTTTGAAACCATCCACCTTAGGTGGTACCACTCCGGATTTTTTGTCTGGGTTTACTCCCGTAGCCCAACCCTCTTCCGAGGTGTCCACAAGGCAGGGGAGTCGTTGCCCGCAGATGCTAGTTACTCGAGACATCCGATGATACTCTCATCGTCCCAAGATTAACCAGCAATCTCTGGGACCTGTGGGTTTAAAATCAGAGTTCCTTCTCTCTTAGGCGAACTGCCTTAACAGGCTAACGAGCTTCGTTTACCTGGGTTTAGAGTCAGAGTTTACCTTCTCTTAGATTAGCCTGCCAACCAAGGCTAATGAGCCCTATCTGTCCTCCCAGTCATATCGCTGGGTACTTGGTCCCGCCCCACAGCAGACTCTGTAAGAAACAGGGGGCCCCTCATGAAGGTGCTGTTGGGAACACAATAATGTAGGAGAGGCCATTGTCATGGAAACTCCTGAATGGCAAGTCGATCAGTGAATCCAGCGGCGATCTCTACACCTGAAAAGGAGAGGATATATCAGACGCTTCACTTTTTTTTAACAAGTCCAGCCCAGACCTCGCTAACCTCTCCCCCCCCCCCCCCCCCAGTTCTTTTTATGCTGATTATAATGGCTGGATTATGGGGTAAAGATACAGCAGTGCATGAGCTGAAAGCAGTGAGAGACTCATAGCTGGCTACTTGCATCGGAGTCAGCGAACCATAGCTGACCAAGACCCTATTCTGCCTCCACGTGGCGATTCTAGAAACAGACAAATAAAGCTAGCTTAAATCGGGTGTGTCGATCCGAAAGTCTCAAATATCGCAGCTTCGCTGTAAACTACATCACAACGTCCTTTTAAGGACTAACGCCGATGAAAAACATGCAATTTTCCTTCATTTGTTCAAGTTCGACCTACGCCTGTACATTCCTGTTCTGTTCTGGGCTCTCCACACAGGGTATGGCATTCTATGCCCTATAGCAAGCATTGATCTCCATCTTTTTCTCACCATTACTTTGACGTCATTTTTCGATACGGTTTTGCCCAGGTTGCTGGTCTGGTAACTGCACAGTTTGAGGGAAACTTTTCCGTGATTTCAATTACCCCTCTCCTGGATCATATTCTTCTTCTTCTTCTTCTTCTTCTTCTTCTTACGCTGTCAGACGTCGACCTTTATTTTTTCGAAAAAAGCAGCTATCATCCTGAGGCTGTCGACATTGCCATAGAGCTTGTCTAGTGTTGCCACTGATGATGGCCACATCTGCTCTCTCTGATTCTCGTATGTCGGGCAGTTTTGCAGCAAATGCTCAGCGGTCATTTTCCCGGTACCACACGAGCATTCGTGAGTGCCACCTATCTTCAATTTGTTGAATAGGTGGTACCTCAGTCTATTGTGGCCAGTGCGAAGTCTGAAGACCACGACCTACTCTCTTCTGTTCAACTGGTAATAGGCATCGTTTTTTGTGTAGCCAGTATGTTCTGTTTCCCATTTGGTCATGTATCTAGCTCTAATAAGCCGTTTTGACTCTTCGTATGTCACATTAGTATCTGGTTGTGGTAGTCTTGCCCCTTCTTTTGCCAGTCTGTCTGCCTCCTCGTTGCCTTGGATGTTGTAGTGGGATGGAACCCACTGTACCACTACTCTTTTTGGTGCGGACTGCTGGCATAGTTGACAGAGTACTGCTCTTAATCATGATGGGCTTTGGTGTTGTTAGTGCGTTCATAGGGTCTTTGTGCATCTTTGCTTTGGCTATTTCTGCAAAGTTTCTCCGCATTAGTTTCCCAATTCCGAAATTGTTTAGTCTCTGGTGCATTGGATGGTCAGTCAGTCTTCTGAGTTTATATGCTTGCTGCTGGGCTCTGCAGTCTCTTCTGTCGGTCATGGATTGCAGTTTTGTAATCTTTTCAAGTTCTACAATTGGCGTTGACTTCATGCCTCCTGTTATAACTCTCATGGCTTGGTTTTGGAGTTTGCTAATTTTATCGAAGTTCGCCTTTGCTGCTGTTGTCCATGTCACAATGCCATACTCGAGAACTTGTCTCGCTCTTCAAGTGTACAGTTTCTTTAGTATACTTTCGTCTGCTCCCCAGCTTGTTGCCAGCAAGTTTCCTCATGATTGCCATTCTTTCTCTGGCTCTCATTCGGTTTCTCTCGATCTGACTTTTCCATGTCATGCGTCGATCAAATGTGACTCCCAGGTAGTTTGGGTTGTCGTTTGGCTGCAGGTATTTGCCGTTAAGACTTAATTTGGTGTTTTGGGGTTTGTTTGATAGATCATATCCAAAAAGAGGATGTCTTTGATCACAGGGCTGCTTTTTACTTTCGACTTATAACGCAACACATTACCTGATTTCTGGTGTGATGCCAGCGATTGATTAAACTTCTCCATTTTGTGGTCGCGTAAGGCACACTGATACCAATGTGATATGCCTCATTTACTGCCACATGGACATGTCTCGTGTGGGCTTACTTATTCTGTTCTGATGGGACTTTCTGAAGTATTCTTTCCTGATGTTATCCATCCACTTATAACGTTGTCTGCCTCTTTGACCACTGCCTTCCACCCTACCCTCTGATATAATCTTCCCTAACATGGTAGGCCTTGTTCAATCACCCAATCAATCAATTAATCAATCAAAGCCGTCGCTCCTTTCGGTGCATACGCCACCGACAACATCTCGCCAGCGTGCATGGTCATGCGCTGCTCTTTCTGCCTCTCACCAGATGTCATTATTTAATTTTAGCTCCTTCTCATATTCTCTTCTCCACGTATTCTTGGGTCTACCTCTCTCTCTTTTCCCCTTAGGATTCCACGTAAGAGCCTGTCTGGCTATGTTAGACTGTACCTTCCGCATAGTATGTTTTATCCAGCCCCCTTTTCTTCGCTTAATTTGTTGTTACAATGGTAGTTGCTGGCTCCGTTCCCACAAGTATTCATTCTTCACACCATGTCCTGCCACTTTATGCCCATTATTCTTCGTATGCATCTGTTAACGAAGGACTGGAGTCTTTGTTGTATGACCTTGATCATTCTCCATGCCTTGTTATGTGGTCAAAACATCTCAACGATCTAATCCTGATTTCTGATTTCCAACACCGTCACCTAACCTATCTCAATTTCGCTTCTAACGAATACTCTTCTTCTTCGTCTTTCGTTCGCAAACTCAAGCTACTAAGCCATGACAGGAGCTTTGTAAGTAGCAGGATGTTGTCAGGAGAACGGAATGCGTTGCGTCCTAGTTTACAAGCTGACTGCGAAATTTTGCCCCTTTCGGTCCGACACACCCGACTTCATTAGGCATTTTTGGGTACCATGTTAGCCTTTCCTCTTCGACCCCTTCTCCTTAGCCACTCTGCTCTGTTACAATCTGTTATCCAGGATCACCACGCGAAGGCGTAGAAGGGTCTTAACTTAACTTAACGTCTTTATACTGGTTTAGAAGACCCTGCAGAGTCTGTATACAACCAGTTACATTTACATCACCTTGCTTTAAAAGCTATGCGCATCCAGTTAATTCTTAAATGCATTAACTGTCCCTGCCTCCACTACCTCCCCTGGCAATGCATTCCAAGCAGACACCACTCTTTGACTAAAAAAATATTTCCTAATATCTAACCAGGACCTCTCTTTAGTCAGCTTGTAGCTATGCCCTCGTGTTATTGTAGGTGGCTGTATTTAAAAAAAACTTGTTATAGTCTAATTTATCGATTCCTCTGATCATCTCATAAACCTGTATTGTCACCACGAATTTTTTTCTCTTCGAGACACTGTAGGCCGGTTTTTTTGAGTCGTTCCTCATAACTGTAATTCTGGAATCCCACTATCATCTTTGTCGCTCTTTTTTGTATTCTTTCTAGCATGTTTATGTCCCCTCTATGATAAGGACTCCACACCTGTACACAGTACTCTAATCTAGGTATAACTAAAGCTTTATACAGTTTGACGATCACTTCCTTGCTCCTATGTTTAATATTTCTTTTTATCATACCTAACATTGCATGTGCCTTTTTCACTGCTACCTTAACTTGCTCACTCACCTTTCCTGTATGATCTATTATAACCCCTAGGTCCCTTTCCTTATCTATCTTTCTAATATTGTTTTCTCCCATTCTGTAATTAGGTTCCATATTGGATCTACTCATGTGGATGACTGTACATTTATCTACATTAAACTCCAGCTTACAGACCATTCTCGAATTTTATCTAAATCCGACATCAATATATCCACTTCCGCTTTAGATGAGACACTACTGCATAGTTTTGTGTCATCAGCAAATTTTGCAATCATGGATCCCATATCAATGTCCAAATCATTTATATATATCAAGAACAAAATTGGTCCCAAAACCGAGCCCTGTGGCACACCACTTTTCACTTCACACCACTCAGAGTACTCCTTATTTATGCCCACCCTCTGCCTTCTTCCCGTTAACCAGCTCTGGCTTGCTGGGTCAAACGCTAGCAGTCAGCTCATGCACTGCTCAGCATCTTGATCAATGTCACATGACATGAAGATCAACACATAAAAGACCGAAACTATTATGATATCACGTGAACACACGTTTCCACATCAGTGACACAAGTATCAAGCAAAGTGGATCGATGGTGTATCTGACACACTTAGGAAGTTACCCCTAACGACAGCACAAACCTCCCGCCAGGCGATAACAAGATAACAAGACATCTACACATTTTGCCTCTGCAACGCCTCAAGACAAGAGCAGCAGGACAAAAGAAGCAGGGGTTCCATCCCAATTCCCAAAGTTTTCAGTACTTCTTCATTTGTTGTCTTATCTTTCTCCTATGATATCATGGTAAGGGGAGGAAAACAAATTACAGGTTTTACTGTGGTCTGTGGGACTTCCAGCTAGTTAAAATGCGGCCCTCGAGGTTCTTTGAGTTTGAGACCCCTGCTCTAACCAATGACTCAAATATATGAAAGAAAACTTTCACTAAATTAAAATACTTCGCTTGCAAGTAGAAAGAATATGCCAGAATGGCAGGTGAGGAATAAATTATAGAAGACATGAAATAAAGTCAGCATATTTTAATAATACATTAATTTAAATAAAATATAAAAATACAAAGAATAAAGAATAACATGTGTGGGTTTTGTATTACTGTTTGTAAACTTTAACTTCTTCTTTGCGACTTTGTTCTGTTAAGGATTTTGGCTTCTTGTAAAACACTTATTTTAGGAATGACGTCATATGGCGTTAATGGCAGACAAGAGAAGGAAGTGCTTAGTGTAAGGATACCGATTTATGACTCTCTTATAACGGCAGCTGGTTTATGTTCATACTATCTGAATGGCTGTGTATTTTCGGTGACAGTTATCACTAGATATTTATATAACAGTCTCTAATTGATCGTCATCAAAATACAATGAACGGTTTGTCGTTCAGTGAACTGTGTTGCCTTTTTTGTTGTCCACCTTGTCCATCACGGATAGCCGCGAAACTAGCATTCCTACCACCAGAAAAGTCGTATGATTTGATATCTGACGAGACTGGGTCTCGATACAGTTTACATCTCACAGAGAAAGCCGAATGGCAGTACAGTCAAAGAGAGCTTGACAATATTGAGGTATTCTACACACGGACTAGCAAAAACAATAGAATCGTTTGCATGTTTGCCCGTTGCACCCCCAACGCAAAGTTCACTATTTTGTTCAGTCATGGCAATGCTGTTGATTTAGGACAGATGAGTAGTTTCTATATAGGGCTAGGGTCAAGAATAAATTGTAACATATTCAGCTTTGATTACTCAGGGTATGGAGCCAGCGGAGGCAAGCCTTCTGAGAAAAATATCTATGCAGACATTGATGCAGCTTGGCAAGCGTTGCGAACAAGATATGGAATAAGTCCACAGAACATTATCTTGTATGGTCAGAGTATAGGTACTGTGCCTACTATAGACCTTGCATCTCGGTATGAAGTTGGAGCTGTTATACTACATTCACCTCTGATGTCGGGCATGCGTGTTGCCTTTCCTGAAACTAAAAGGACATGGTTCTTTGATGCTTTTCCAAGGTTAGTAAATACATTATAATAATGTAGAATTGCTGGTAGTAGTGGTAGGGTATTTATATCCGGACTGTTAAAATATAAGTAGTCTATAGTTAAAGCCAAAGTTCGCAATTGAGTTTGTGAATGCTTCACAAAGAATAAAACAAGTATTTCTTCTGCATTTGTCCTGGAAAAGGTGCCGTGTCCTAGTTTGCATGGAGGCTGTAATATCTGCACCTTTTGGACCGACACATAATTACATCTAGCTTTTTTGGAAACTGGGTTTGCCTTCCCACTGCGATTCCTATTCTCTTAGCCAGACTACAATGCTGCAGACTGTTTCCAGGGCCGCCACATGAAGGCAGAATAGGGTCTTGCTCAGTTCTGAGACACTGATGCTCATTAACTGTGTTGCATCTTCAGCTCAAAGTAGGTATTTGTATGGTAAAACACATACAAATGAGAAAAGTTATGATTAAAAAGCATTTTTTTTCATCATCATGTAGCATGTCCTTTATAGAACGTTTCTCCCATCACAGTCTGTCTGAAAGAAACTCGTTCCCTTGCCAAAACTCCAGCCTCCGCCACAGTCATACCCAGGCATTCCTGGATATCTTGGTGCCATCGTCTTCTTAGTCTACCCCTTCCTCCTTTTCCTGGCACCATACCTTCCATCACTGTTCTCTCGAGACCGTTGTGTCTCTTGATGTGACAAAAGTATTACAATTTTCTGGCCAAAATGGAGTTGATAAATCAGTTCTCCTCTATGCTCAACTCTTGCTGAATGTCTACATTTGTCTTTTTGCCCAGGGTACTCTGACACAATTTCTGTAACATTTTGACTCGAAGGATTCGATTCTTTGTCTGGAAGTTTTGGTAATCGTCCATGATTCACAGCGATACGCTGCCACAGGAAAAACACAGGCTCTCAAGACTTTTACTTTTATCATTTTGTTGGTGCGCTGCCATAATTTCTTCAGGCTGTTCAGTCTCTGCATTGCCATGGCTAGTCTTCTTCTGATTTCTTTCGAGCAGTTGGCATTTTTGTCAATTCTGGAGCCCAGATATTCAAAATGTGTTTCTTATTGTAAAGAGAATAAATCTATATATTTATGTATAAAAACAAAAACCCTTAAAATGTAGGGTTTTGTTCTACAGGATGAGACTGCTAGCCTGATGCATAACTCTCTTTAGTCACAATTTACAACTTGTTGGAGGTGCAGTGGCCTTATTCTTTCCTTCTCACTAAGGGGTCATACGATCCATTCAGGGAGAACCCTTGGCTTGTAATTTGCTGTATGGAATAAGTGACCCAACATGTGTACAATCAGGTTCACAGAATTATATTTTAAGTCATCAGCAACTGTGATTAAACCATGCCTTTGTATTGTGACTTGTTAATATGGTTGCTAAGGATGTCAAGAGTGTCCTGCACATGCCATCACGATGCAGACGAACGTGATGTCATAATTGCAGCTTAAAGATGGCCACCCGACTATTGACATGCACCAAAGAGTAGCAGCATTCTGTTATGTTTTGCAAAGGGCTGAAACTTATAGAAATTTATGGGCAAATGAAGGTTCAGTACAGTGCTGCATGCCTTTCACTCCAGCAATTGTATGAGTGGAGTAGGAAGTTCCAAAACGGCGTGAGTTCTGTGAGAGACTGTTCATTACCTGGTCAGGCACACCGAATAGTGACCCCTGAGTCGATTGCAGCTGTTGGCTTACACATGTGACCAAGATCATTTTTTTTTCTACAGGAATCTATGCACTTTATAGGCACAGGAGGACTTGTATCGAACACAGTTGTGACTACGTTGAAAAATGATGCAGTTGTTTTCACTTGTTCAGAATAAATTAACTAAAAAAATATATTTACGGTTTTCATTTGAAGTATATACATATACACACAAGAACACGACTTAAGAATGCATGTTAGCTTGGGTTGAGTAGCTCCGACATGCTACAGAATCATCATTGCCTCAATAAAACTGACGTTCCACTGAAATTCTTTATTATTTTGTATATATCAACTACAAATGCTCTCATTCACACAAGTATTCTTTTCTAACCCTTTATGTGTGCATTATTAACAATCAATGCCCCTTGCTCCTTTTGGGTCATAGGCTATTGACAACTCCCCTTCACAAGTTTGATCTTGATCTGCCCTTTCTGTCTCTTCATTTGAAGTCCAGGATTGAAAGTTCATTTTCAGTTTCTCCTTCAGGTGTGTCTTGAGCTACCTCTCTTTCTCTTTCCCTGTGTATTCCATATCAAGGTATGTCTGACCACCTTTGATGGTGATCTCCAAAGCGGGTGTCCTATCTAACCCCATTTCCCATATTTGATCTGCAAATCCACTGGTTGTTGTTGGTCCCTTTCCCGTAAGTCTTCATCTCTCACAATGTCTTGCCAGTCTGTAACCATTATCCTCTGGAGACATTTAATGACAAACAACTGAAGTTTTCTCTTTATTGCCTTTGTTGTTCTTAAAGTTGATGTTCCGTACAGGACCACTAACTTCACTTGGAATGAAACAATATTAAGTTGGTATTGGGGGGGGGGGGGGGGGGGGGGTTTACTATTCTCTTTCATTTAAGTAAATTATGGCCCATATCTATGTCAGCTCCAGTGCAGGAATGGATTTTTTCACCTGATTTCGGTATCTGTTAATCAGAAGAATGTAGTCAATCTGGTATCGCCTATTTTCTCCAGGACTTGTCCAGTTATATCTTCTTTCTGGTACATCAAACCAAGTATTCATTATGATATATTTTTCTTGCTTGCAGAAGTTCAGTAATCTTTGTCCCTTAGCGTTTCACTTTCCTAGCCTGTACTTTCCCACTATATGACTCTCGGTGCCCTACCCCGCTATTGTGTTCCAATGGCACCATAATTATGACATTGTCTGTGTGTGGATTTAGTTGTCATCAATGCTTTCTCCAAAATATTATACATTTCTTCCACATTGTCATGTGTTGTGGTCAACATGTACAGTTGCACTATGACTGCATCTACCATTTTTATATTCAATATGTAAAAAGTTGATGATTATACACCTTTACCTCCGCCAATAGCTGTGCTGCTGTATTGTTTAGTACTCAAGCTACTCCCCTTGATAACATAATGCCAACATAAGCTTATCTGTACAGTAATCTTGGCAGATTTATTTGAAGAATATTATATACCAAATGATAGCTATGGGATCCTTCTACACATCTTTCCAATGCTGCTATAGCTACTTATTGTTTTGTTTATTTTTTGCAGCATAAGCTAATAATTGCTGTTGGTCAAGCAGTTTTCCAAGGCTGATACAATTTTCTAATGTTTTAACTTTACGTCTTTATACTGATTTATAAGACACTGCAGAGTCTGTATACAACCAGTTTTTTGGAGGGTGGTTAACCGGTGTATGAGTCCATCTTAATATACTCAAACATTAGAGTAAAGTAGACCTGCAGCCTGTTAGGTGCATCTATGCTGCTCTTAACAAACCAGCTTACCATAGTTGGTGTTATGCCATCTCATACAGTTAGTCGCCTCTTACGACATGCTCTCTGTGGGACAGTGGTGCTATTCTTGTCTCTGTCATATACAAAGACCCTGGCAGACCATTTGGTATTATGATATAGAATTAGTTGTGTCATTGCTGACTTTTCTGCGAAGATCTCAGCATTCTTACAAGATGTTAATGAACATTTCCCCCTGCCGAAAGCGGATGTGTCGGACCGAAAGGTGCAAATATCGCAGTCAAGCTTTTAACTAGCTGCACAACGCACTACGTCTTGCAACTTGCAAAGCCCTGTTCAGGGCTTGGTAGCTGGAGATTGAAAACGAACGCAGAAGAAGATGATTTTCACAAGAATTGTTGATGTAATCTACTTCCAAAATATTATTTTCATAACAAATATGTTGTATTAAATTTCCTTAAAATCTTGAGTGATGTGCTTTTGGTAATTTGTATTGTATTACTTATGTAATATGTGTGCTTTGTTCATATTTAATAATGGATTACTACGGAGAAGCTAAATTTAATTTAGTCATGATCTTATGGTAGTTTAGTACATTAATGGTAGCTGAGACAAATAATGTCCTAATATTAACTCTTATGTATACAGGTCAGGTCATCCCGTAACCTGTGAGGTCGTTGGGGCACACATGAAGACATCGTCACGACCCCGCACCATCACTCTCTGTAAGCGGTCGCTGCCTGTGCCTCCTCTGGTCGGAGATTGCTCCATTCTTTTATGTTGTCCTCCCACCTTTTTTTGGGACGGCTTCTTCGTCATCTGCCGTGCACATTTCCACACAGGATCGTTGTTGCAAGACCGTTTGATCTCGATATGTGACCATACCAAGCGAGTTTCCTTCTTTTGACAGTTGCTAAGAGGTCTTCAAAAGGTCCTATTGCTGTAGTAACTCCTTCTCGTATTTCCTCATTTGTAACTTGATCTTTGTACGTGACATTTAGAAGTCTTCAGAAGCATCTCATCTCCAAGGCCTGTATCCTCTACTGCAGGTCAGCTGTAATTGTTCACGTCTCACAAGCATAGAGGAATATTGACAGGACCAATATACACATTAATCTGATTTTCATGCATATTGCTAATCGTTTATCTTGCCAGATTTTGTTAAGCTGTGCAAGCACCGCTATTGTCTCTATTCGCTATTCTGGCTAACACCTCACATTTTGATTCTTCATTACTGATAATCAAATCCAGATATTTCAAACAGTTGACCACTTCGAGTTCCTGACCATTAGCTTTTATCCTACTGTTGAAGCCTTCGGCATTATTGGTCATTAATTGTGTCTTTCCGGCGTTAATCTCCGTACCATAGTCAAGAGCTGTTTCATCAAGCCTTCTGACCCATTTCTGGAGTTCTGCTTTTGTGCCTGCCAACCCGTCGATGTCATCTGCAAAACCATTTTATGTATTAAAGTTATTGCCCATTGTGAAGCGATGATGGCCACAACACCAGACAGTTTTGTCTTAATAATGTGATGTGCCCTGGATTTGGATTATAGTGAAAAAGAATATACACTGGTCATCAATCTGACTCTTATCCTGTGTTACCTTGAATCAGTGACAAAACTATTGGTTGTGACGGCTGGAGGTAACTCAGCATCCAGGCACTCTGGTCTTACCTGACGCGAGACCAGGGGTCGCTTGAAACTTGCTGGATTCGATCGCTCATCGCTCCCGTTCATCATTGTGAGACGAGTGCCTTAACCTCTTGACTACAGCAACCCCCTTTTATGTATCACTTGCTTATATTTGACATATAATGTAAACTCAATGCAAGTTAGTCACTGTAATCAAATAAATATCCTCGTTTCTTCTACAGCATAGACAAGGTGCCAAAGATTACTTCTCCAGTTCTGGTGATTCATGGAACAGAAGATGAAGTAATTGACTTTTCTCATGGTCTGACAATATATGAACGCTGCCCACGGACAGTGGAGCCGCTTTGGGTGGAAGGAGCTGGTCACAATGATGTCGAACTGTACGGACAGTACCTTGAACGTCTAAAACAGTTCATCAATGTTGAGCTTGCAGTTAACTGACTAGTGGCCACAGAGGAATCCGTTCAAGATGGAAACGAGTTGGTGGTTGAGTACACAACCAATGTCCCAGCAGCAACTGAGGACCTTGACCTGTCGATAGGTGCCACCGGTGATAAACCGTTGGAAGAGCCTCCAGCCACCTTGTCCCTACAATTATCTCCACCTGAAGAGAGAGTTGTTTGACATCTAGCACAAGACATTAGTTTCCAGGTCAATTTTATCAAGGTGAATCAATTTAAGATCAATATGCACCATCACACTGCATAGATCTCATGGGTTATCAGATTACTTCCGATTGTCTTTAAATAGCATCAAGCTCTTTCTTGCCTGTGGCAAACTTATTCATCACTGTGGTGGAAATCTTAAACAAAAGCTGTTAAACAGAAATAAACACATTTCTAAATAAAATAACATTTTCCATATTACCTAACCATTTATGAACATAATTACGCTAAATGTTTTAGAACTGGTAAGTCAATTCAGTATACAAAAAAAAAAAAAATGGGAATTACTTAGAATGCAACGCTCCTGCAACGATCAAATATGTCAATGAACTAGTTCCAACAAACCAATCTTGACATATCTCTCAGTGAATGGCAGTTCACCATTATAATGTTTCTACATTGGGGAAGTTGTATACTAATTGTGAAGATAGTAACAAATATGCAGATTAAGTGTGGAAATAATAATTGCTGTTCCATAATCCTCTTTTTATTGACATGAAATAATTATATTAAATAGCTACAGTGTGCGGGCACTAAAAGCTCTAGGCTTTTGCCTAAGTACAAAAGTATAGTTTTTACTAATCATTACAGTCATAAAAAAGCTGACAAGAACACAATTACTATGACAACATTCACCATCAATGCATGGACACATATACAATGAACCATGACGGTACCCTAGGCCGCAATATAAATGAATTAAAATAAATTAACAGATCGCAGAGACCATAAATGCTGATGTATAAATTGATATAACAGTATATGGCATATAGGTTCACCTTGGTAGTATTGGACTTGAATTGTTTCCTCTGTGAATAAGAAATCAACAAATTAAATGTTTTTATTGATCATATTAATATTGTTTTGAAGTTCGTTATTTCATTTTATGAAAGTATTTGTTCTTGTGTCATCAAGAAATAAATAACATTTCTTTATCCAGTCCATTTTAATAATGCAATTTCTTTTTCGTTTACTTTCTCATTTTGTTTTCATAACATAATTATATTAAATAAAGTTATACAGATTGCTGGTACTACAACTCCAGGTTTTTTTCAATGTCTAATATAGGAACATATAAAGTAATCTATTAACAAATTTGTTGTGTTTACAAAAATTAATGTCCAGCAAAAAATACAAGTTAAACCGTAAAAAGAGATGCTGGAAGAAACAGCTTGATTGAATTACTTGTTTGAATGGGAGCATTACCGCTGTAAGGACCCTGGAACCCCCATTCTAGGGTAGAAAGAATAGGACAACCCCTTAAAAAGATGACTAAAAAGTTTGTGCAATGGGGCTAACGTCCCCATTAAAATATAAACCAAGTTACTACAGAAACCACCACTACAAGAGTGTGCAAAGTGCTCTGAGGTAGACTCCATAAGGAGTAATGTGGAGAAGACAACCAACTAAGTCGACCTTTACTCTCCATGGTAGAAGAGGACCAACTAAGTCGACCTTTACTCTCCATGGTAGAAGAGGACCAACTTAACGTACATGGAGGAGTGGTCGCACCGATAAAAATCCAGTGGCTGCCAAACTGGACGCGGGGTTCGAACCGGGTGCGTTGAGATTGGGAAAACATACATTTTCACCCCTAGGCCACACTGCCTCCTAAAAGTAAGTAAAGGGATCCTGAAAAGGAGGCCGTAGTTTTGGTCCTTGGCTTTACTTAAAGCAAAAATTCAAAACGATCAATCCCCATAATAGATTGTCCTATTCTTTTCTCATTTTAGGTCTCAGTTATTCTAGAGTGGGGTCTTAGTTATCCTTGACTGGGGTCTTAGTTATCTTACACTGGGGTCTTAGTTATCCTAGACTGGGGTCTTAGTTATCTTACACTGGGGTCTTAGTTATCCTAGACTGGGGTCTTAGTTATTCCAGACTGGGGTCTTAGTTATTCTAGACTGGGGTCTCAATTATTCTAGAGTGGGGTCTTAGTTATCCTACACTGAGGTCTTAGTTATCCTACACTGGGGTCTTAGTTATCCTAGACTGGGGTCTTAGATATCTTACACTGGGGTCTTAGTTATTCTAGACTGGGGTCTTAGTTATTTTATACTGGGGTCTTAGTTATCTTACACTGGGGTCTTAGTTATCTTACACTGGGGTCTTAGTTATCCTAGACTGGGGTCTTAGTTATCTTACACTGGGGTCTTAGTTATTCCAGACTGGGGGCTTAGTTATCCTAGACTGGGGTCTTAGTTATCTTACACTGGGGGCTTAGTTATCCTAGACTGGGGTCTTAGTTATCTTACACTGGGGGCTTAGTTATTCTACACTGGGGTGTTAGTTATTCTACACTGGAGTGGTTTAAATGTTGATACTATGATTGAACTACAATAAATCTGATCATGAAATCAAACTAACATGGACTTTTATTTTATCACCAAACATTCAAGAAGGCATGTTTGACAGTACCCGCTTGTCCTTGCTTCTGTCTTGTATGCATTGCTTGTGATCTACACAAGGGCATGTGGCGAAGCGGTTAGGGGTACAACTCACAAACCAAACTGCTTGTGTTTGAATTCATGAAACAACAAAGTCGTAGCCCATCAGGAAGTAAATCTATTTTAAAAAATGTGTGCTCAAGTCGAGTGCACTGGACCGTTAAAGATGCGAAAAATGCAGTACAACTCACTATAAAACTAAAAAAAATATAGAAAAAGATAGACCTTTTCAAGTTGTCAAACTAGTACATAGAAAAACAGGTATTGGAATATTTAAAAAAAACAGAATATTGTTTGTTTTACAATGGCATAATTATGAATATCCTAATTAGTAATGTATATGTAATTCTGTTTTATGTGTTTTCATTTTGGTATTTCTTGCCAGAACCACAGTTTGTCTTTTTCTTCCACTTGGTACTTGTTATTGCATTATCAAATGAGTATGTCTGTTTAGTTTATTTTGGTTGATTTGTTAATCCTTTAGCCCTTGTTAAATTGTTGACGTTTGTATTGGGGAGGTCTCAAACTCAAACCACTTTAGGAGCTGCATGAAGTCATGTTAATAGTGCAATAACCACAGAAAGACCTTCAATGGCCTTTGGGCTGCATGATGGTAAAGTACACTTTTTCTTCTTATCTTCTTTTCCTAGGATGACCATTGTAGCTAGTCCCCTTAAACAAACCTATAACAATGCACTTACTTGCACTCCTGTTGTGCCAGTTTCCGTAGTAATTGATTTTACATAATGAAGTAGCCTCACCTTCTACCCACTACAGTCACCTTTTGTGACACGCTTGGAAAATAATTGTTCAATTTTCTCTTACCATGGTACGTCTTATGTAAAATATATGCATACAACATGATAACGACCGTTAGGCAGAGAGGTGATTTTTCTATTAATTTGGCTATGTGAAACTGTTTGTCTGTTGCTGATCATTATAATTTATTTGTTTAAATTTCTGTCCTATCAGTCTTACATGTGATCTGTGTTCTCTCTTTTTTATTATTGTTTGTATGTTGTTTTTTTAAATAGTTGTAGGTTCTTCTGCTCAAGTCTATATCATCTCTTGTTCCACATCATGTTGCCAGCCAAGTTACGAGCAACATGATGGAGCTAGCAGGGCAGTGCATTCGAGACTCCTAGTTCTTTGTATATGTATGCATGTATATGTGTGTGTGTCACACTGTGATGTTCAGACGCATTTTGTCAAAACATAAGTTGATCTGTTTAAGCGTTTATATAAAACTCACATACACATTATAGCTGTGCATTGTATGTTTTTATGATGCAACAGCCATCTCCAGGTCAAAGTATTTTGCTTTAAAAAGTTCAGACATGTTATTAGTGTTTTTGGAAATTATTATTTACAAATTGGTTGAGTAGAATATGTTTGAAATTATAAAGTGTGAATATTGAGTTTAACTTTCAATGAAATTGTGTACATATCTCTGCTAATGTCTCGCACATACTGTCTCGTCATAACAATTGCTGACATCTGATCATAAGAACAGGGTGGTCAAACTGCGATCTCGCTGGTCATATGTTATTCGTGTAATAATTTTTTGTGGCATGATCTTGTTCAAAGAATATTTAGCTAAATGTATAATTAATATAAGGGATGCTAACAAATGATCTGACCTTAGGCTGAAGAAAAAAACAACTAACTTACATCAATCAATCAATCAAAAACCTGTCAGCTCCCTGTGGAGCATATGTCCTCGACAAATATCAAGTTTTCCTATCATGAGCCATCTAAGCCAATTCTGTCCACGTCGTTTTTGCTGCTTTTACATCTGCTTCCAGTTACCTCTTCCATGAGTGTCTTGGTCTTCCTCTACTTCTCTTGCCCTGTGGTGTCCAGAACAGCTTGCCTGGTAATGTTAATCACTGGTTTCCGTAATGTGTGGCCTATCCATTGCCTTGTTCGTATTTCATGCTCCACTGGTATTTGTCCCGCTTTTCCCATCAGTTCCACATTAGTGATCTTGTCGTGCCATTTCCACCATTGTATTTTGCGCAGACAACCATTTACGAAAGTCTGTACTTTTTTTTATAAGTACCTGTGTTGCCCTCCATGTTTCAGAGCCATATAATAGAACAGATTTTACGTTGGAGTTGAAGATTTTTATTTTGGTGGTAGTTCTAATTTCTTTTGACTTCCATAAATTCCTCAATGCAATGAAAGCTCCTTTCGGTTTCTGTATTCTTAGATGTTCTGTTAATAATACTAACTTACATATTTAGTTCAAGACTCAGTTTCCTTCAAACTAGGCCCTTTCTGGGTTCACACACCTCTTCCAGTCGTGCTTCTACTTCTGGAAATCATAATTTGGGATGTCCATTAGACACTTGATTGCATTTGTCAGGATTGCTTCTATCTCATCCCTTTGAGTAGCATCTTGAATCTTGGAAAGAGCCAAGTCACATTAAGCCATGTCTGGAGGGTAGAGTGAGTGCCGAATCTGTTCTATGTTTTAGCCAATAATCCTGGATGAGGTATGCCGGATCATTGTGACAAATGGCAGATCTATCACAACATCTTATCTCATTAAGGATTTGTGCTGAAATACAGCAGTGGACAGGTTTGGTACTACCCAGACATGGCTTTCCACGACTTTTGACACTTTCTAAGATTCAAGGTGCCAGTCACTCAAAAGGGATGAAATTTCAGGACATAGGAGAAATCAACTTAATGTCTTTATACTGGTTTAGAAGACTCTGCAGAGTCTGAATACATCCATTTTCATTTACATTTCCTTGCTCTAAAAGCTATGCACATCCAATCTATTCTTAAATACATTAATTGTCCCTACCTCCACTACTTCCATTGGTAATGCATTTCAAGCATTCACCACTCTTTGACTAAAAAAGTATTTCCCAATATCTAATGTAAAAAAAATGTGACGAAGCACCTGATTGAGATCTAAGAAATGACTTTCAGAAATGCTTTTGGCGGTAGGAGCACCTATATGTCAATTTAGAAGAAGACTAGGTTTTGAATTGAATAGATGTTTTTTTCCAAGCCTAAGGTCAAATATTATTTGATAAACCAAATCGTACACTTGAGTTTTCATCAAAAATATCAGATGAGCAGTAGTTTTCTTGCCTGATGTCATCTAAAATGCTCATCTGAAGTAGGATCTTTAGTTTAAACATGGCAGTGAATTCTCGTGATAATTCAGTTCTTTTATGCTTTCTCAATAAAGAGATGTTTAGTGCAAACATTTTCATCATCTACAAACTTTACTTCTGTGTCCGTTGTCAATCTCCCACTATCATGCCTTGAACAGGGCTTTGCAATTAGCAGGATGTAGTCTGAAGAAAGGAATGCATTGTGTCACTAGTTTACTTCTTGACTGTGATATTTACACCTTCGGTGCAACACATCCGTCTTCGGCAGACAAACTTTACCTGATTGGTTCATATGACAGTTGAGGTTAAAAAAGTTAGACCACTCTGAATTAAAACCATTGACTGATATTCATCCGACATTTGTCAGTATCCTAGAAGCTACAATCACTTATTTTTTTGTTAAGAATGACTAACTTTGTTATTTATTTACCAAAACTGTGCATATATGTTAGAGTTGTATGTATTATTGAAGGATTAAGTAATGTACCTTATTTCTTTTCTGTACATTACATAACATGACATTTGACTGTACTTTAGCATGAGGTATAACAGTGTTGGTTGGTGACTTTCTTTCTCATTTATGTACTTATATGAGTGATGGGTAACATATTTGCCTATGCAGTACACCCTCATCAGCTTTTTCACTTTATCTCGAATTTTAAACACAACAACTTGTTGCAGTGGATAGCAAAAATAGAGGTTTCAGAAGGTCTAGGACTTGTATGGACCCACTGTCCGGGCCATGCTTGGGTTTACAGCGATGAAAGAACTGCTATTTTGGCTTTCAAACACCTTACCTGGGACATTAAATACAAATTAGATGGAACATACTTTAATCAATACATGATCAGAAGATGAAGAAATGATCCTTCATATATTTTCTACAGCTGTTCTCCCATCACACTTTGGGCCTTCCGGGCGGTCTTTACTATTTTGTTTTCCATGTTTATTGTGGCGGCAGGTCTTCTCCTAGGCTTGGTCAAACCTTTACAGCCGGGACATTAGATGGCCAAACCTTTACAGCCGGGACATTAGATGGCCAAACCTTTATGGCAGGGACATTAGATGGCCAAACCTTTACGGCAGGGACATTAGATGGCCAAACCTTTATGGCAGGGACATTAGATGGCCAAACCTTTACAGCCGGGACATTAGATGGCCAAACCTTTATGGCAGGGACATTAGATGGCCAAACCTTTACGGCAGGGACATTAGATGGCCAAACCTTTATGGCAGGGACATTAGATGGCCAAACCTTTATGGCAGGGACATTAAAACAGCATAACATTTACAGAAGGAACATTAAACAACCAAACCTTTACAACAGGGACTGTTTCATATGTGTTTGAAGAGGTTGTATGGATTTCAAGATCATGTTGTATGAACCTGTCTTATTTCAACATTTGATGTGCTAAATTGAAGGGAAAAGGGGAGGGTAGGAAAGCCAGAGAGCGACAGAGGTATAGATGGACAGACAGCATCAAGATGTAGTCGGGACACAATCTGACTGAGTGTACTGACCTGGTACAGAACAGAGACGGCACTTAGTGACTGGCTAAATGCAATCATGTTAAACCACAAGTTGTGAAATATATAGGGGCCCTTTCAACATCCACTTCCACTCTAATTATCATTCTTTCACTACAGACAGTTTGGGTAGGAGTATTACATACATTTTCAAGTGCATTGCCACATCGTGGGACAGTACATAAGTAAAGATGGTACTTATCATCATCATGTTGCCCCAATAATTTATTTTTGTATCATGTGTTTTATGTTTGCCCATGTATATTATTCACTCATAAAATGTACGTCTTCTTGTTCAGTATTATCATTGTGGTTGTGATCTGAAATATCCATAAGGATAAAAAAGTGCAACAGTTTTTAAGTGATGTGTGTTGTCCAGGTTTTTTTTGCATTGATAAGTTTATTTCAATTTAAAAGTTAGGAAAGGACAAGATTTACAGCACATTAAATAATTGAATGACATTATTATAATTTATTCCATTTTGCAACTTCAATGCTCTTTATACTTCTAGTACTTGGTCCATTAGCTTCATTCAACCTTCAGAGTGATTTGAGATGGAAACCTCTGATATTCAGGAAGGAAATGCTAACGTGTGACAAAAACTTGTCATTTTCTCAACAGACGTACAAAATGTCACTTCATTACCCAACAATATCACTAACTAAGAATTGTTGGGGTAAATCACAAGAAATATGATATCATTAGTGGGCTATCAGAATTTAGATTAAAGAAAGAAAAAGGTGTGATTTAAAAGTCTGGATTTCTTGGGGTCAGGACTTTCATTACATGCATATATATATATATATATATATATATATATATGTGTGGGACAGATTGTATCTGTATCAGAGGGAAATAATCTGTATACAATAAAGGACACACATTTATGTATATGTGTGTGACAGATTGTATCTGTATCAGAGGGAAATAATCTGTATACAATAAAGGACACACATTTATGTATGTGTGTGTGACAGATTGTATCTGTATCAGAGGGAAATAATCTGTATACAATAAAGGACACACATTTATGTATGTGTGTGTGTGGAGAAGAGGAATGGAAGATTGGGTTGTGAGAAACAATGGACAGAAATATATAGGTCTTCATAAGTATAGATAAATTTAATAATAAAAACTTAAAAATAGCACATGGTAGCAGTTAATTTTTTTTAGATTTGTTAGAAGAGCTGATACGGTCATATTATGTCTGCTACCTATATTTGATAATGAAACGGCCACAACAGTTTCCAATCACTTTTTAAATAATCTACCAGGAAGCTCATTTTTGACTGATTTGATTCATCATTTGAATAAGCTCTACTGGTTGAGCAATGCATAAATATATAATATACGAGGGGCGATCAAATCAAACTGGGACTTTTTTGTTTCAGTTCTACATGAATGGGTTAAAGTTGTTGCAACTACGATCATTCGTTAGGGGCACTTGTGTCCTATTACTGCTATTGCCATGGGTCAGTCACGTGACAGATAAATAAAAATGGCGGACAACATTGTTAGTGCTTGCATGGAACAGCGTGCTGTGATGAGGTTTTTTGTATAAGAAGGCGTGAAACCTGCATAAATTTACAGAAGACTGCAATCACAATACGGTGATGAGACACTTAGCCACAGTAAGACATTTGAATGGTGTAAATGTTTTAGAGAAAGCATACACCCATCTCAATTCACCTGTCATTCTTGTGAATATCCAGATTGTGGAACGCCTTATCATTGAAAATTGGCGCATAACCTATCGCGAAATTGCACAAGGGGCATGTCTTTCTCTGCGCATTGTGAACACTATTATTCATAAACATTTGCACTTTCGGAAGGTTAGTGAACGTTGGGTGCCAAGACAGCTTTCCACTTTTGACCGGCATAGAAGAGTTCAAGCCTGCTCGACTTCATATGTCTCACTGCACTATGTGCCATCTGCAACAACTCAACTGGGAGGTATTGACACATTCACCTTGCAGCCTAGACCTCGCTCCAAGCGATTTCCATTTGTTTGGCCTCCTAAAAGAATACCTGGGAGGTGAGCATTTCAGCACTGATGACGAAGTGAAACAGGCTGTCCTCTATTGATTCAGACATACCGACAAATCTTTCTACGCTGAAGCTTTCTACGCTAGGATAAGTGCAAAAACGTTGCAGACTATATAGAAAAATTAATGACATTTTTACTGCTTGACATTTTTTTTCCCTTATCAAAAAAAAGTCCCGGTTTTACTTGAATGCCCCTCGTACATACACAACTTATATGATCAAAAACCTGTTTGTGAATACACCTGTATAAAATGGTTTACAGCACATCCTTGAATGAAATGCGAAAAAACTACATAAAACGGGTAGTCTGTACAATAAAAAAAAATTGGATATAAATACATACGTAAATAAAGAGGTATCTATGTGCTAAATAATATCTGCTAAGAATGACTACAGTATTTGATTAACTTAACTCTGTTGTTTCCGTTTAAGTCACTGTCCAATGGAATTATGAAATTGCTGTCATTAACAAGTCATAACAACTTCTCTGTACTTTAGATTGTCTTTCAGCGCTTTCCATACATTTGATTGACTTTATTGTTAGTAACTCATGAAGCACAGAGCTGATGTTAGTAAGTGTTTCATATCAAGACCTACCGTACCATATGACAAGCACAAAGCTGATGTTAGTAAATGTTTCATATAAAGACCTACTCTACCATATGACCACAGACCTGATGTTAGTAAATGTTTCATATGAAGACATTTAAATGTGGATATTTAAAACCTTTTCTAAACACTAGTGTATGAAGATACATATCTAAACAATTGTCTTTTCATCGGATACAATTCACTTAGGTGATTGTGACAGTGATAATAGTCAATATTTTATTCCAGTTTTTGAATTCCCTTAATAACAACAAAACCTACAGTTTAACAAAACTTACCGTTGATCATAGCCTACCGTAAAACAAAGCTTACTGTTAATCAACGCCTGCAGTTGACAGAAAACAGGCACTGTCACAATCTTTTCCATGCTTGAAATGCATGATTATGTCCCTAACTGTGGTTAAATATGCCATTACTCTTTGCATGGGTGTTGAGATTTTGGGTAAAACAATTTCTTTATTTTGTGCCTCTATCACCTCAGAGTACATAGCCCCTCTATCAATAGTTTCCAAGCAGTTCTGTAGTGTGCAATTTTCTCGTTTTTAGCCTTTCTCCATTTTATATGCCAATTCAAGATTTTCTTTGTTGATATGGAGGAGGTTGGTAGACCAGTTTTCGGATTCACATGATATTCTCTGTTGAGTGAGGCCTTTCTCCTTTAGTGATGGCTTGATTGGTTGAATTTTCAGTTTTTGAGGGGTGGATAAAATAGCCCCCATACCTAGCCCACCTCCAGCATTGAGACAGACCTTGGTGGAGTTGTAAATAATGTACAATTTGAAAGCAAGAGAATTAAAATAATGAAATCCCACACCTAACGCACACACTTGTCTATGTGTTAATGAATACTTCAGTTACACACTCCACTCACCATTCAACTTCACACTGGAATCTAAACATTTACCTACAGTTAACTAATCCTGGGAACTGGTTGAAAATGGTATCAGGGCACCTTATTCATTTAATGCTTCCAAGTCTTCATAGACGATAAGAACATTAAAAAAAATTCCAGATTATAAGGTTAAAGCCAGTACTTGACAGCAGAGATTACAAAGTATTACATCAGGCAGAATAATTCAAAGGGTTGTCAAATCATCTGATCTAGGCAGACTCAAATGAAGCTTGAATGGAGCGGAAGTGTCTCATGGCAGTGACAGTATTTAATTAT
Organism: Ariolimax columbianus; assembly: GCA_036924085.1. Classification (NCBI taxonomy): domain Eukaryota; kingdom Metazoa; phylum Mollusca; class Gastropoda; order Stylommatophora; family Arionidae; genus Ariolimax; species Ariolimax columbianus. The sequence goes on from JAVGWX010000003.1 coordinate 98,580,384, forward strand.
CTTGAGATACTCAATCTATACAACTGGAAATCAATACCTGACATACCATAAGAAATAGCAATGAAAAAAATGTAAGATCTATTACAAAGAAGCTTCTAACAATTTATACCTGATGTAATTCTCTATCGTAGGATTACGTAACATTTTTTGTAAATGCCCAATTGCGCACCAGTGTTTAATTTTATGCTCAAGCCAAGTTGCCAGATACTTCTCAGTTATTTAAATAATTTAGAGTGCTCAATGACCTCTGGATAGATGTGAATACTAATACAGTGAAATGTAGGAAGGTGTGAATATGTATTTGTTTGTAAGCTCTTGACTGGTTGCTTTTGTACAAACAAAGACAATCATGTAATTTTGAATTTTTTTATATGCTACGCAAGGGAGCGTCATAGCGTTAAGAGTTCATTTTTGTGGGTGTCAAAGGCACCAAGTTTAATCCTTGGAATCAATACGCTCCCATCTACCCAGCTGTAAAAGGGCACCTGCTCTACAGTTAGAGAAGGCAAAGCAACAGAGAGAGACGTTGACCGCTTCACCACACAAATTGTCACATCAAGATGTACACAAACAATTATTAAACTATAAAGCAAGAGTTTCTGTACAATTGTTCACGATGAGTTGTGAACATAGACTGAGTGACATGACACCAGTAAGACGATGCATTACAGTAGGATGATGTATGTACAATGTGTAAATCACACTAAAAAAACTTGCTGTAACACATGATCGGTGCTGTGACCTGTGCCATATTCTTGTACAACAATGTTTTCATTGTACTTTTATGTCATTAGAGGTGCAATCTTTTCTCGCGCCTAATGAATGGCCGTTAATATTTTCAATCTGCAGCTTTGTAGCATTTCATGAACACCACCAATCCATCTTTCACTGGTCTTCCTCTGGATCTCTGCAGTCAGTTATAGGCTCGAATGACTGGAAAGTTTGGAGACATTCTTGTCATGTGACATTTCATATATATATGTCATGCATGGCATTGTTCTGTCTGATCTCTTTATTTCTCAATCATGTCTTTTCTGGCAATTATTATCTCATTTGCAACCAATGAGATTCCCATATCTAATATAATAATAATGTTTGCATAGATATCTAAGGCCCGCTGCGTCGAACGATCACTATCATGTCCAACTGCTGAGGCTTGTACATGCGTAGAGTGTAGACCGAAATCCCTACATACTCCCCAGGTGGAACCGAGTACTCCACTACCTCGGGATGAGGGCAGCGAGGAGTGTGTGTTGCACCAATGTTTGTGTCAGGCTTTCTTTGTCGGTGTTTGACTCTGTTTTTTCATGTTCTCTGGATTGTGTGCACCTTTGAGTCAGTGTGACACTCGCTGTGCTGAGAATACGAAGTTAGGAGAGGTATCGTGCGACTTGGGGGGGGGGGGGGGGGAAGGCGGCTTTAATCCAAACAGGAAGGCCCTTGAATAGTGATAACCTGGGATGAATTCTGGGGTGCAGTAAATCGGAACAATGAACGCATCATGGACTGGTTTCCTACAGTTTAAGCCAGGCACAGCCGCAGCAAGATGTAGCATAACACACAGGATAACCAATAAAAATCACATAAATTCCACAGAATAAAGTCCTTGATACCACCTGGGGAAGAAGTTGTCAATTATAATCCGAACAGGAACTAGCAAACAGCAGAAAATGACAAACACTGGATCGAATCGAGAATGCAGCCATCTTACTTTTCCATCATTTCTAATGTGCTCAGTAATAAATGATATTGTGTTTTATTTGTTTTTCTTCTGTTTTCAATGTTTTGTAACTAGAAGCCTCATAATTTTATACACAGCTTGTATTAAATGAAATCATTATCAATCAATCAAAACCTTTCAGCTTCCTGTGAAGCACTGGTCCTCAATAAATGCTCACCAAATATATTTGTTGAAAGTTTTTGTGGCTTTAAACTTCTACAGAATTTTCTTAAGTTGTCTCTCATTATATTCTTGGCAGGTTACAGTGTGCTTCCCTTTCGGGTCTCAACAACACATGAGTGGAAATCATTTTGGGAAAATGAATTTATTTTCTGATCATCCTGGGTGTGTCAACCAATTCTCTCATGTTACTGTTTTCATTCTATATAGTGAACTCTTAATGAATCTTCTATTATAGTTGGTTTACTGTGGCTGTTTCTACGTCCTGAGATATATTGAAGACTGTTAACTTATATTCCCCTTGCTGTAGTGCAATGCAAAGCTTCTCAGGAGGTTCACTATTCTTTCTTAACTATATGTCTTCAGGGCATTTTAATATTTCAGATGTTCTAATTGAGATGCGCTGACCGCAGCAAATGACTCGTAGTTTATTACTTGCATCAGAGTCAGTGAATCAGAGGTGATCAAGACCCTATCTTTTGTAGGCATAAGTGGTGGACCTTGTAACAAAGATTAGGGATTTTTTGTGTGTGTGTGTGTGTTTTCACCTTATTTCTCTATTCCCCAAGGCGCAGATCGCTGTACTATGGTTTTTATTTTACGCTGTCGGCCCAGTGCATCCGACTTCGGCATGCATTTTATGTAAGCGTCTCAAACTTCAAAACCAAGCCATGAGAGTTATAACAGGAGGCATGAAGTCAACGCTAATTGAAAAGATTACAAATCTGCAATGCATGACCGAAAGAAGAGACTGCAGAGCCCAGCAGCAAGCAGAGAAACTCAGAAGACTGACAGACCATCCAATTCATCAGAGACTAAATAGATTTGGAAAAGGGGAAACTAAAACGGAGAAACTTTGCAGAAATAGCCAAAGCAAAGATGAGCGAAGACCCTATCAACACCAAAGCCCATCCATACTGTACGCGAACCCACATGGAAGCAGCATATCATTCCGGAGGTGGTAGAAAATATACCAGGTATTGGAAACAAGAATACCCAGACTGAAAAAGAAAGAAGAGACTTAACCCTGAGGTACAAAGCTGAAAACTACCCAAGCATGGACTGGACCCATGCATACACCGACGGTTCTGTAACAAACACAACACAGAATGGAGGGGGAGGAATATTCCTGAGCCTAACAAATGGTAGAAAAATAACACTGTCAGTGGCAACTGGAAAATTCTCAAGCAATTTCAGAGCGGAGGCACCAGGTACTGAAGGCTGCAGTAAAAGCAATGCTGACCGGCAAAAGAAATGAAAGCCAGATAGTCCTGTTTACAGATGCCCTGGCCGTGGTTACAGCACTAAAAAGCCAGAAAAATACTGAACTTAATGATTTAAGAGCAGTACTCTGTCAACTATGCCAGCAGCCTGCACCAAAAAGAGTAGTGGTACAGTGGGTCCTATCCCATTGTAACATCCAAGGCAACGAGGAGGCAGACAGACTGGCAAAAGAAGGTGCAAGACTACCACAACCAGATTCTAGTGTGACCTACGAAGAGTCCAAAAGGTTTATTAGTGCCAGATACATGGCCAGATGGGAAACAGAACATACTGGCTACACAAAAAATGATGCCTATTACCAGCTGAACAAAAAAGAGCAGGCCGTGGTCTTCAGACTACGCACAGGCCACTACAGACTGAGGTACCACCTATTCAATAAACTGAAGATAGGTGGCACTGACGAATGCACCTGTGGTACAGGGAAAATGACCGTTGAACATCTACTGCAAAATTGCCCGAACATACGAGGACCAGAGAAAGCACATATGGCCATCACCAGTGGCAACACTAGACAAGCTCTATGGCAGTGTCGACAGCCTCAGGATGTTGATGCAGTTGAAGGCATGTGCTTTACGGGCTGCTGAAATGTTTCAATTGATTTAATTTCCCATGGTGTTTAGAAGAAGAGCAAGAGATATGCATTTTAGTAATTTCTATGTTTTTAATTCCGTAGGTCGAAGAGGTAAGGAAGTCATTCAAACTTTAACTTAACATTATGTCTTTATACCGGTTTAGAAGACTGCACAGTCTGTATACAACCAGTTTTTTTTTTAACTTCCCTGGATCTAAAATTAACTATGTGGAAATCTATTTTTAAATGCATTAATAGACCCTACCTCACTACTTCTTGTGGCAATGCATTCCAAGCATTCACGACTTTCTTGACTAAAATAATATTTCCTAATATCTAATCTGGGTCTTTAATTAATTTGTAGCTGTGCTCTCTTGTTCAATTGAAGATGAGCTTAGTCATGTAGATACGGTTAAGTGTATTAACAAACACAGAATTCTCCACATTTGATCTCATGTTTTTATAATACATGCATCTATTCATCATTCAGAACTTTCAATGGCACAGCACGATTCTCGTCATTTTCTAATGTGTCAGTGTTTAATATTTGTCAGGATTAATCTTGTAGTTTTTACCTGGGATATTTATGTTAATTGATGATTGATATGCTCCAAGTGAAGCAATTGGCCACAACTACAGCTGGTCTTTGGCATCCTGTATCGGAGTTTTGGTGCTGGCAGTTTCGATACCAATGGTTTGAAACTATGAGGTTGCTAGCCCCATGCAGAGCCCTCTTTAGTTACTTTTTTTAACTTGACATAACCATTAACTGATTGCATGGACTTTTATTTCTCCTGTTTTGACCAACTTCTCGATAACCTACTAGAGAGCTACAATTTAGCACACAGCCTCTACTACTGTGACAGTTAATTAATCTATATACATTTTTGCATACTCGAATGCAAAAAAATCCCAAAACCCAAATACACCAAATCACTAAAAAATCCCAATACACCAAATCACAAAAAAACAACAATATACCAATTCACAAAAAAAATCTCAATACACCAAAGAAACACCAAAATTTAACAAAATCCACTTTTTTAGTCTTGTCTTCTCCTCCCTCCTCTCCTCGTAATTAAAAAACCCTAGAAAGTTATAAATAAAAGCTTGTACCGAAAAACGTGCAAGGCAGCGTGTCAAAGGGGTGGAACATTTGTTTCACAATCCCAACACACCGTGTTCGAATCCCACTGTGTCCAGTTTGGCAGACACATAGAGTTCTTTTTTCTCTGTGCAACCTCCCGCACTGCACACCTGTCAAGAAGCTTAAAACAGGCGAATAGGTTGTCGGTCCTGTTGAAGACAGGTGCAAAAGGTGCTTTCAAACCAAAAGGTGCAAATATCACAGTCCAGCTGTAAACTAGCGATACAATACATTCCCTTCTCTAGACTACATTCTGCTACTTTTCAATAGATAGCGGGAGATTGAGGATGAACGCAGAAGACAAAGTAGAAGGTTGGCGGCTGTGAGAAGCGACATTCTGAGAAGGACATTTACGATACATATATACCAAAAAACTTAATTTTTAAATATTTGCTTGTTAAGACATGCTTGGATGGTGGCAGAGGTTCTTTCTGTTTCTTCAACATCGGTAGCACTCTGGTGATGTATGTTGTATGCTTGTTGACCAGGCGACAGTATGTTATGTGTAGTATCTCACCCATGTTGATCTTGGGGACCACTGCAACCTTTCAAGCATCCCATAGCAAGAGGCTAAAGAGGAGGGTTGTGCATTGAGTTAGCAACCTCACCATAAAAAACAGTTTTGCTGCAGAAATCCTCATTGCTAGCACACACAAAGTATTTGAGAAGAGACTAACTGCAGTGCGTGCCAAATGTTTCATTAGGAGTGGAACGTAGACCAAACGTATGTCTAGCTTTGGTCATCATTTCTCTCATACATGGTCATATGTTTTGTTTGGTTTTTGTTCAGATACTTATTGATTTGTTTTGTGGGTTTGTGTGAGCTGATTATGTTCATCCATGACTTGATTGTCACAATAGCTGTTGGAAGCATTTTTCTCTGGAAGATCTACAACAAACCAATAAAGTATCCCCCTGGCACATTAGTTGGGATAACAGAATAAAGTGACCTCTATGTTGTATTGATGCTATAAAAGGTGACTGTGGATGGTTGTATTTGGGACTGGGAACTTCATTTTTGTTAGGAGCCACCATTGCAATACTGGTATAAGTTTTTTCCTAGTGCAATCGCTAGCAATTAGATATATGTGTTTTTTATCAAGCTTCCTGCAAGGGGGCCAACATTAGTAAATGACCCCCATGCTCCTGTTGGAGCAACAGTGTAAGGATAATAATGTGTTAAATTCATGAACTGTTCATCCAAGCTTCTTGAGTAACCCTATCTGGCAAGTCTACTTACTATTTGTTTGCTCTAAAAATAACAAATTCTACGATGTATTTCCTCTATATCTAAAAATAACCCAGTCTACCACGTATTTTATTTCCCCCATATCTAAAAATAACCCAGTCTACGACATATTTTCCTCATATCTAAAAATAACTAATTCTACAAAGTATTTTTTCTATTTCTACATAATAACCAATTCTTTTAAATATTTCCACCATATCTTTTTCTTTCATTGACTTGAAAATATAATGTGAGTGTCTGCAATGCTGTTTCTTGTATAAACTCCACTGTCTTTTCTAGTTCACAGACATGTCCATAAAGTTTCTCTTCCAGTGTTGTTTCTATGAGCCAGTGGGTTTTTCTCTGTACATCATATTCAATAGTTCGGGGCAGTTCTGTAGAATGTGCTCTGTAGTCTTGGATACCTGTCTGCATGTATGTACATGCAGATATACATATATAATTCCACTATATAATTAGTGGCATGTCTCTGGCCTCTCTCATATCACAGAAAAGTTTATCTCTCTAACATCCTTGATAAAGTCATGCTGTGAACTCTGCTTCTTTAATGGAGTCAGTAAGTTTGAAGGATATGTTGTCTGTCTTGTCATTCCCACACTTCTATGTGTCTTCCTGAACATATAATATGATATGAACATATATGTGATGGTCTGATCTCATATTTTTTTTTTAAAACAACAGAATTGTAGTGTTTATTCCCTTTAAATGCAGTTTACTAGAGAAATTTATAGCGCTGAGATATAAAGTTCACTTGCTCTGCAGTTTTCACACAGTGTGCAGGATTGGTTTTTATTTTCCTTTGAGAGAAGTCCTGGACAATACCAGGGTTTTGATTTTGTTTCTCACTTGTCAAGAGGTCGCTGCTCTAACTGCAGAACCACTTGCCCCTTTGATCAATTGATCAAAATATCATTACACTATTAATTCCTATAGCTGCGATCCACTAGGAAGATTTATGCGGCTTAGAAATAAAGGCTGCTAGATCTTACAGCTACTACACACTGCAGGCTGTTTAAAAAAAAAATGTTGACACATAGAAAACAAAACTATACCGTTCAAGGTTTTGAGAGCATGCACTTGTGATTAGAAAGCCGACATATAAACTACTCGGCCAATCGCTCAAGTTTTGTCCTTTGCTTTCGTCCTGAAAAGGATGTTGTGTCGTTGCGATATCTGCTCCTTCCTGTCCGATACATCATTTAAAAAATTGAGTTTGCCTTCCCTCTTCGATCTCATTCTCTTAACCAGGCTGCAGGGTGCAGTATGTTTCCAGGACCACCACTTGGAGGCGGAGTAGTGTCTTGGTCACTTATGGTCCGTTGACCCTCATGCAAACAGCCAGTTAGAAGTCATTGGCTTGCTCATTCATTGCTGCACCTTCGACCCCAGTCGCTCGTTTGATCTCTTTATGGGGCCGAAGATGCAGAACCGACTTATAGCTAGCTGCTTTCATCAGGGTCAGTGACCCTTAATGAACCAAGACCCTATTCGGCCTCCAAATGGTGACCCTGGGAACAGACTGCAACCATGCATCCTGGCTAAGTGATTAGGGATCGAAGAGGGAAGGTAAACCTTGTCCCAAAAATGCTGTGCTGATATTGAATGTATCAGGCAAAAGGCGTAGATATCACAGCCTCAAGTGGTAGTTCTTCTGCTGTATGAACTTATTACAAATGTAAGTTAATTAACTTGACAAGAGTTAGCAATCAATCAAATCAAAACTCTTCAACAAATACTCACAAAGTCTTCCTGTCAGTCACCATCATTTCCAGTCCCCCATATCTGTCCTGCTGTTTTTACGTTTGTCTCTAACATCTCTTCTCCGTAAGTGTGTATGTGTGCTCCTACTTCTCTTGCTCTGAGAATTCCATAACCGTGACTGTCTTGTAATGCTATCAGCTTATTTTCGTAATGTGTGTCCTAATGATCGCCAACATCTTATGTTAACGTCTAGTCCAGCTAGCATCTGTCCGGTTCTTTCCTACAGTTCTATATTAGTCACATTCATCCGACCATTTTATTCCCTCAATTCTGCCCAATCATACATTAATGAAACTTTGGACCTTTTTAGTTGAAACTTTTTATTGTTCTCAATGTCACAGAGCTGGTGGACTTAATTTCTTTTAATTTCAACAAGTTCCCTCTCGCCTTTTGTATTCGTAATTTGATCTCTATCAGTAGCTCTGACCTTGTTTATATTATCACCAAGATAAATGAATGAATCTACCTCTTTTAGTACAGTGTCTTCCAGTACAATATGATTGTCGTTAGATGCTTTTGTTGTCACAATCTGTGTTTTTTTCTGTGTGTACCCTCAGAACTAATTTCAGTGATCATTCAATGTTGTTGTTATGGATCCAGCAGCATCTGGGCTCTCGCCCTTTGGCCCAATGTCATGTAAATGTATCTGCACGTGTTTATCAGTTGTCCAGTGCCATACAAAGTGTTCTATTTATCTGGCCTCGGAGGAAGCAGTATTTTCCTAACATCGCTGAGAACTCAAAGAGATGATCAATGGTTTCATATGGGTGTGTACACAGCTGGCACTCAGGAGTGTGTTGGGGTTGGATTCTGTTCAGGTGCTCGTATTGCGTTCTCAGTCAGAAAATGGTGCTCTGATCCTTCCTTGTGAGTTGATTGATACTGTCTTTTGGATGAGGCTTGCAAAATAACTGTAGACCTCTCTCCCCGTGATTTCCATGGCTAATCTGTTCAGCCAAGTTTCTTTGTTTGCTGTTCTTATGAGCTGTTTGGCATTTTGTAAAGTTGTTGCTGTTCTTGTCTTGATCCCTTTTTTGCTAGTCTGTCTTGTCTTGTCATTGCCAGGTGTGTTTGAGTGTCCAGGGTATATTTATTTTGTTTTGTGTTTGGTGCATGTTGAACAAGTAGTGTGGGAAGTATAGTTTTAATTGTTAGGGAAGTAGGAAGAGGTTCTATATTCTGTTACAGTTTTCTTTTTGGTATCTGTTAGCATTGGGATAGAGCACTCGCTTGTCACTGTAAAGGTAGAAGGTCTTATCTTAGGTTCAGTCGACCTGTACTTCTACAGGGGCAAATATCCCTGAGCAGGTCCCAGCTCTGGAGTGAGCAGAAGGAGGAAATCCTGCTTAGTAGGCTAGGCTTGAGCAGCTTGTTAGGTGCCATCTTTGCTGCTCTAAACAAACCACCTAACCATGGCAGGTGTTATGTCATGTCACACAGTTAGTCGCTTCTTATGAAATTGCTTTCTGTGGTGCAGTGGTGTTATTCTTGTCCTTGTCATACACAAAGACCCTGGCGGACCACTCGGGAAGGTACAGGGTTCAACGCTCATTACCAGTACACTCCAGCTGACCCTATCTGCAAATAGTACATGACTTAATGTTAGGAAATGATAAGAATTGGGTCACCTCGTCTCATAAACAAGCTATGACCTCCTACATTGAAGACTCCAACACTTTATCCCAGATAGCAGTGTTAGCTATTGGGCTGCTTTTCCTTTTTATTCCCTTTGAAGTATAACACTGCAATGTTTCTAAACCCTTTTCAGTCCAACATTTTTGATTAGATTTGTTTCTTAAGACATGACTCTTATGAATTAGGCCTGGCTGTAAAAGGTCAAAGACTCAAATCTAATCAGTTTGTTAGGACTGTAAAGAGTTAAGGTGCAAATCTAATCATTTTAAGCCAGACATGTAAAGGGTTAACTGATTGATTTTTTTGGGTATCATCTTCTTGAACTTCATCCATGAGCCTCTAGATGCTCTGACTTTCTCATCCACAGCTCTTCGCCAAGCATTTTTTAGACTTTCTACCTTTTCCATTTCCCATGGGTGGGTTCCAATCAGGATATGATTGGGTTATACTGTGTCAGTTTTAGGTTCAAAACCATGGTAGGGTTAAATAGACTTTATGAAAAATATACCAGAATTATTAGGAGAAGGAGAATAGAGCAGTTGTTGTTAATGCCACTCGTACTTGAGTTAGGTATTCTTTACAACCTTATTTGATGACGGGTTACAGTGGCTCTCCTCACATCCAGATAGGTACTTGAGAAAGTAGACCAGGGTACAACTGGCTGATGTAGTGCATTGCAAGACTCCTCAGTGGGCTCACCACAATGGGGATCACAGTGCTGATCCCCACCTCGTTAGCCAGACTGCCATGAAACACCTTATATCCCTGAATAACTGCTTGGAAGTAAGGTGGGGGTCTTGCCCAGTTAATGTCACCTGGCTGTGACTAACAATCTGATCAGTATGTTTTGTCTGACCCTCACTAACATAGTCTGATCAGTATGTTTTGTCTGACCCTCACTAGCATAGCCCAATCAGTATGTTTTACCTGATCCTGACTAACATAGTCTGATCAGTATGTTTTACCCGACCCTGACTAACATAGTCTGATCAGTATGTTTTACCCGACCCTGACTAACATAGTCTGATCAGTATGTTTTACCCGACCCCGACTAACAGTCTGATCAGTATGTTTTACCCGACCCTGACTAACATAGTCTGATCAGTATGTTTTACCCGACCCTGACTAACAGTCTGATCAGTATGTTTTACCCGAACCTGACTAACAGTCTGATCAGTATGTTTTACCCGACCCTGAATAACATAGTCTGATCAGTATGTTTTACCCGACCCTGACTAACATAGTCTGATCAGTATCTTTTACCCGACCCTGACTAACAGTCTGATCAGTATGTTTTACCCGACCCTGACTAACATAGTCTGATCGGTATGTTTTACCTGACCCTGACTAACTGTCTGATCAGTATGTTTTACCCGACCCTGACTAACATAGTCTGATCAGTATTTTTTACTCGACCCTGACTAACGTATCAGTATGTTTTACCCAACCCTGACTAACATATCAGTATGTTTTACCCGACCATGACTAACATAGTCTGATCAGTATGTTTCAACTGACCCAGACTAGCATAGCCTGATCAGAATGTTTCACTTGACTGACTAACAGTCTGATCAGTATGTTTTGCCTGACCACAAGTTAGTTTCCTCTCCCCAGAATAGAGAAATTCAACAAGTACAAAAGGAGACCATATTTATATATATTCATACAACTATTATGTTCGAAATCATAATATTTTGTCATTTATTTTTGTAAATTAAGTTCAGTGGCAGAAATTATTTAATTTGTTTTGTGTTTTTTGATTTTGTGTGAATTTTAAGATTTCTGTATCTCTTACTGTATCCATAGGATGTCCTTTTTTAAAAGCAAATCAACTATATCGATCGTTGTACTTTGGCTGTTGGATTGATTCATGAAAACGTTGCACATAAAACGTAGTTGGTGTTAAGTTTCTGAACATGGTGCGGAGACTAACATCAGGAGCATGTAAAAGATACTGATCAAGACCCCATCTCACGTCCACGCAGTGTACCTGATACAGGGTGTGTTGCATCAGTCTGACCAACAAGGAGAGGATCGACACTGTGATTCATGTAGTGGGAACCTGCTAAGCCTTGCATTGACACTACAGCAGTGAGGACCTAGACCCACCTTCTTCAGTGCACCTCGCGGTGAAAGAGGAATTAAAATCTGCTGCCAGAGAACACTTTTCAAGAGCACAGTTTCTTCGACAATAATTTCCACGTGCACCGGAGTTATTGTGCAGCGACACGGGCTCACATTGACCGGCGCAACGAACTTGACGCAGGATAGACGACGTCGGCTCCCCACTCCGCTCAACAGCACAAGTGGGAAGAAAACTAACTATGGGAGAGAATGCATGCCGTGTAAATGAGAAATGAAAGTTTACATACGTTGTCTCCCTTGCAAAGCGACACATTTTGTGGTTTTAGTTCAAGGCCACAACACAACATGCCAATCACCTGTTTGTCTGCACCTTCGTTTGCATGTATATTCAACCTCGACACACCCATAGGGGTAGAAGAGCAGTGGCTCGGTTATACTTCTCGGGAAGTATAAGGTCACAAAGTAATGTCTTGTGTACAGCGTAGCATCGAGGGACCCAGACTTAAACCACCACTAGGGTCAAATGAGGACACGTTTGATGACCAATAGGTCGAATACCGAAAATGTTGAGGATACCTGAGCCGCAAACCATTACAACCTTTTATACTTCCATGTCTTAAAACTTAATTGTTATTATGTACGATTTTGTTGTTGTCCTTTCCGGAAAAAAGCCTTTATGGCAAGATCTTCATCTTCTGAAATCTTTCGGTGCTGACGAACGAAGTAGCAGGATGAAACGGAATCATTCCAACAGACTCCTTGCTGAAAACTGACAGTCAAAATGCAGAATTAAACATGAGTCTGTATACCATATTGTTAATAAAACCAAAGACAGAGAGTAATAAAATATGTGCGCCTGGGCGACCACACCTCGATCAACCTTAACTCTGAATATCTGGAGTCGACAATAAGACATTATCGTGTGACTGGCATCCCTCTTTCCTTCTCCGATCAGCTGTTCGTGTCTGATCTTTTCCGTGTCGTAAGATCTTTGTGTCACAGTACTTGACGTAACGTTTTTATACTGGTTAAGACTCATCAGAGTCGGTATACAACCAGTTACATTTGCATTACCCTGCTCTAAAAGCTATACGCATCCAATCTATTCTTAAACGCATTAACTGTCCCTGCAGCCACTACCTCCTGGGGCAATGCATTCCAAACATTCATCCCTCACTGACTAAAAAAAATATTTCCCAATATCCATAATCCTATACTCCCATTACTGCCATGAGATTCCTGCTTGATTTTCCAAGCATCAAGGTGCGACATCAAGTAACAAATGACTGAGACTGCGTATATATACGCCTGGCTGGCTGCTTGGACGGAGAACGGAGCACTTAAGGGAATGTCCTCTGTGTGATGATGTTGGTTCCTAGAATCAAGAATGTCCTTGGCAGAACATCGCTCTCAACCATTCAATAGGAATCTCGATCAGCAGTCAGTCTACTCGCCTGCTCCATGTTCATAATTAGGGTGTCCTTGATGTCTTCTGTTCATTTACGTCTTGGTCAACCTTTGCCTCGTCTTTCTGCCACAATTGCCGTCAAGAACCGCTTTTCCCAGTCCGTCATGGCGCTTGATGTAGCCGAAAAACTTCAATTTCCGAGACTTAAAGTGGTCTAAAAGCCAGTTCTCTTCGACACTGAGATCTTGCACGATGGCTTTATTTATTTGCTTTATCCAAGGTATTTTGAGGATTCTTCTGTAGCATTTCGTTTCGAAAGCCCCGATCCTCTTTCTTATTATGTATGCGAAAGTCCATGTCACGCATCCGTACATTGCCACTGGGAATACGCATGTTCTGAGGATTTTCAATTTTAATGATTTATTAGTATTGTTCCACACATTTTGCATACTATTCAGTTTCTGCATCGCTATGGACAATCGTCTCCTTATTACCCCATCACTTGTTATCAATGAGCCAAGGTCTTCAAAGTAATACACGTGTTCAATTTTTTAATTACCAATAGTGATCTTTGGTTGGGGTCTGTGTGTGCCAATAGATATTATCTTTGTTCTTTTTTAGTATTCAGGAAAAGATTCTGATCTTCATTATGCTTCTGGACGGATGTAAGCAAATGTACCAGTCCATCGACGCTGTTTGAGAGCGTAACTATGTAATCTCCATATCTTTCTTCTGGAATATCTTTTCCTCCAATTAAGAATGGGTCGAAATTTTCATCAATTTTTACCTTTCGCATGATATTATCCGCGTGTATGTTGAATAAGTAGGGGGGAAGGATGCAGCCCCGTCTAACACCTTTTAGGATTCTCAAACCAATCTGAGGTGCTTTTGTTAATTCTGACGGCAGTTTGTTGGCAACTGTAAAGTATTTCCATTAGGTGTATTAGATGTGTTGCAAAGCTCATGTCTTTTATTATTTGCCATAATTGCTGATGTTGTACAGTCAGAAACTTTGGTGTAATATATACAGCATGTACATAGGTCAGCATTGCGTTCTCTGCATTTTTCAAAGATGTTTCGCAAATTGAATATGCGATCTCTTGTGCCTCTGTCTTGTTTGAATCCTGCCTGCGTTTCGTGTATTTCAAATTCTACTTTTTTTCTAGTCTCTTTATGATAATACTTAATAAAATATTGATGGCATGGCTTATCGTGATAATAGTGCGGCAGTTAGTGCATAATTATAGATTCCCTTTCTTTGGTATGAGAATTTATACTGATATTTTCCATTCTGCGGGCCATTCTGAGATGTACCAAATCTATTTGACCAATGCGGGGTATATGTGCATGCATGCGTGTTCTACTGTCTGTATTAGTTCTGCTGTTGTGTCGTCGGATCCTGGAGTCTTTCCTTTTTTCAGCGCTTTAATTGCTGCACGTAAGTCGTCCAATGTGGGTTCTGGCTCTCTCTCTTCATCATTGGTTATCAAGTCTTAACTTTTTGTGGTGTCGTCGTACATCTCGCTACAATATTCCTTCCATCTTAGAATATCTTTGTTCTCAATCACCACGTCACCATTCTTGTCATTGATTGCCTGTAGTGATGGTTGGATATCTCTCCTCAGTTTTGTCATTGATTGCCTGTAGTGATGGTTGGATATCTCTCCTCAGTTTTGTCATTGATTGCCTGTAGTGATGGTTGGATATCTCTCCTCAGTTTTGTCATTGATTGCCTGTAGTGATGGTTGGATATCTCTCCTCAGTTTTGTCATTGATTGCCTGTAGTGATGGTTGGAATTCACTCCTCAGTTTTGTCATTGATTGCCTGTAGTGATGGTTGGAATTCACTCCTCAGTTTTGTCATTGATTGCCTGTAGTGATGGTTGGAATTCACTCCTCAGTTTTGTCATTGATTGCCTGTAGTGATGGTTGGAATTCACTCCTCAGTTTTGTCATTGATTGCCTGTAGTGATGGTTGGAATTCACTCCTCAGTTTTGTCATTGATTGCCTGTAGTGATGGTTGGATATCTCTCCTCAGTTTTGTCATTGATTGCCTGTACTGATGGTTGGATATCTCTCCTCAGTTTTGTCATTGATTGCTTGTAGTGATGGTTAGAATTCTCTCCTCAGTTTTCTGATGTCTCTGAAAGTTTCTCTCTCTTTCTTATGTTGTTGGAGTTTTACGATGTTGCTGCAAGTGTGAATTGTTTCTTGTATTTTCTGATCTTTCTTCTGATTTCCATAGTACAATCTCTGTACTCATCGCTATTGCGGTCGATACATGTTTGGGTTTGTCTTAGGTTTCTTATTTCTTCTATAAGTTGTAGCCTACCTTCTGTGATATAGTTCTGCTTAAATATTTTCCTTGGAATCAGATCCCATGCTGCATCTAGTAAGACATCTCTCGTCTGTGTTGCCAGTTCATTGACTGATATATTCTCATGTGCCGCCATGAATACTTCGAATTTGTTTCGTACTTCAATGTTGTATTCGATTGGTATTTCATCCACATTGAAGCGTACAGGTCTATCCCCTCTGATGATTTTCTTCAGTCTTGTTTTGTAATCCGCTACTAGTAGCTGGTGATCAGTTGTAATCTGCTCCCGGGAGCGTCTTTGTTGACATGATGTTCAACTTCCTTTTCCATTGTATTAAAATATAATCTTTTTGATTTCTTGTTTTCCCATCTGAAGAGGTCTATGTGTACAGCCTTCTTGGGCGTTGTCAGAACAAAATGTTTGAAATTACGAATTTGTTTTCTAAGCAAAAGGCAATTCATCGTTCTCCTCTTTCATTTCTCCTACCTATGCTAAAGGGCCCTCGTGCTTCTTCATCCTCTTCTGTTCTTTCTGCCCCGATCTTTGCGTTGAAATCGCGTTATTATAATAATATCCCCGCCACCCCCTCGCTACGTTATTAAAAGTTTCGCGCATTTCCATATTATTTTTTTGTTTTTTGTTTTTTTTGCGTTCGACTTATTTCTCTATTCCCCAAGGCGTATGTGCATTACACTGTGGTTTTTATTTTGCGCCTGTCGGCCCAGTGCATCTGACTTCAGCATGCATTTTATGTAAGGGTCTGCTTCCTCCTGCATTTTCTAAGGGTTTGCTTCCCCGGGGTAACGGCCGGTGCTGTGATGGGGATCGAACCCAGCACCTCTGGTTGTGAGCCGTGCCACTTAACCACTAGGCCACGCCGTCCCCTATTTCCATATTAAAATACTTATATTTCTTCATCGTCTGCGGCAGTTAGGGTGCGTAAACTTGAATTATTGTGAAGTTTCAATTCTTTCCCTGCAATCTAATCATGAGTTGTCTGTCATTGACCGGGTTATATCCAAATAATGTAATAAATGTTTTTCTTGTTAGGAGGAATGTAACTCTTCCTTGTTCACTCTTTTCTTTCCCAGAGTATATAAACACCCCATTGTGTCTTGATATGCCCTTTTGCACTTCCACCTGTATTCTGATATACCCATTATGTATGTCTTTGTTCTTTCCATCTCGTTTGAGACCATACGTAATTTTCCCTCGTATAGGCTTCGTACATTTCATGTTGTCTATCCTTGTATTTCCTTTAGCCCAAGGGCTGCGGTTTTCCTTAGTATCGCGGTTGGGCTTTTGGCCCTCATCAGGATTACTGGTACTTGCTCCGCTCTTGTGCTCTCTCCCAGTGTCTGCAGTCGATCCGCCTCGCCCGGGTGCCTCGCCATCGGACCTTTGAGGTTCCGTATTTATGACTGTCATAAGTTCCTTGGCAATGTACAATCGGTAGTTTGGCTTTTCTTTCCGAAAGGTTCTGGCAGCTTACCTATTAAATTCCATGGTACGCCATGAGCCCGATACCAGGCCTTTTTCTCTCCTGCCCTGGCGGTCGTTGTCATTACGTGTGATCCTTCGCCCGTTTGGCCAGCAGCTGCAAGTGAATTTGTGGAGGGGATCTCTCTTCAGAGGATGTCCCACCTGACCAGGGTTATCTTGCTGGGTCTTTCCACATAGTTTCTACCACTTGGGAGGAACAAATAGGAGTTTCTCTTCACTAATTGAAACTCTTCAGTCCTTTTCGTACACTATAACAAGTGGATGTTTACAGCCATATTCTAGGGCTGCTTCTATAGTCTTTGACTGTCCCCAGCCCAACTGCAAGGAGCAGAATAGTTACTCCCTAGCTACCGCCGTTCATGAAGACAAAATGTTGTAATTCTCAACAAACGTAGATACTTATACAAGCATAATGCTTCATAACGAGAAGACCACATTCAGAAAAGCGTTTCACACTTTCACAATACACCCAACACCGCCAGTAGTGAAAAATGCATCGTGAAATCCACAACTTGTGACTGTTTTGAAAAGTATAGCGCCATCTTGAACCGGATATGCACATACAAAATGTTACAGGTAGAAATAATGGATATATTATATTTTGCGACATTTTTAACAGAAAAAAATGAAGTAAAAGGCATTTATGTTAGAAATGTTTAGTTTTTTTTTTGAAGTTGCCAAAAAAGATTGCAGCTGTTTTGAAAGTTGCTAAATAAATAAAAGACATTACTTGTCTATGCGAAAAAAAGATACCACTTGCCAATGGGAATAAAGATACTAGTTGCAGATGCGAAAAAAAGATACCACTTGCAGATGCGAATAAATACACCACTTACCAGTGCGAAAAAAGATACCAATGCAGATGCGAAAAACGTCACCACTTACCAATGCAGAAAAAGGACACCACTTGCCAGTGAGAGAAAAAGGACACCACTTACCAATGCAGAAAAAGGACACCACTTACCAGTGAGAGAAAAAGGACACCACTTACCAATGCAGAAAAAGGACACCACTTGCCAGTGAGAGAAAAAGGACACCACTTACCAATGCAGAAAAAGGACACCACTTGCCAGTGAGAGAAAAAGGACACCACTTACCAATGCAGAAAAAGGACACCACTTGCCAATGCAGAAAAAGGACACCACTTACCAATGCAGAAAAAGGACACCACTTACCAATGCAGAAAAAGGACACCACTTACCAATGCAGAAAAAGGACACCACTTACCAATGCAGAAAAAGGACACCACTTGCCAATGCAGAAAAAGGACACCACTTACCAATGCAGAAAAAGGACACCACTTACCAATGCAGAAAAAGGACACCACTTACCAATGCAGAAAAAGGACACCACTTACCAATGCAGAAAAAGGACACCACTTACCAATGCAGAAAAAGGACACCACTTGCCAGTGAGAGAAAAAGACGCAGAAGGGTTTGAAAAGTTGACAAATTTATGGGATTTGGCAACTAACTTACCAATGTGGGAACCCTACATTACATACTCTTCATTGGAGATAATTTCACGGAATGTTACCACACACTGCGGACTTCATATCGCAGTTTTGTCCTAGTATCATGGTCTGTGATAATGATGCTGATTCTGTTATCTTCTGCAGTGATTGTGCACACTACAAGACACGGGAAAGACAAGACAGGACGCCCTCAGGCCCGCCTGACTGTCTCTGGCAACTCTGCCTCGCAGACTGTCAGGAGCCGTCGGGGAATGAACCGCATATTTTGGGCCCCGTGAGAAACGTAGGACGTTTGCCGGGTGCCCTGCACACCATGGACAAAAACTGTCTGCCAAGTCATGAGCGCACGAGGAAAACGAGAATGGGTACGGTTCATTCACGATAAGTAAAAATGTCTACACGTGTTTAGGAGAAGCAGACACCAATCTATTATTATTGAACTCAAACACATAACAGCTAACAGGAAATTGGGAGCCAAGGCTACATCTTGTTAGAAAAGAATTCGCGCTGTATCAGAGTTAAGCTGTATGTGTGTATGTGTATGAGTGGTGGGTTTGTCTGTGATGTGCGTGTGTGTGTGTGTGTTTAATAGCCAATGAAAAGTGTAGCAAATACCATTCTCACGGTCATAAATTGTGTTCGGTATCTCGGAGTCTCTACAATTTGTTTTCTTTTGTGTTTTTCAAAATGTGTCGTACCTTTTTTATCGCACTGATCATGTACATATTTTGATCATCTCTTTTCACAGTTTTTATTTAACCCTTTTAATTTTTCGTTCGAACAAGAGCATGTATCCTCCGCGGCAATTGGTTCCATTGCAAGAAGACGGCCCCGAAGCATTTGTACTCTTGTTTTCATTTTGTCTTGCAGGATGATGTTACCAGCTCTGCAGTCGCCGTTTACGACATGTATGTTAAGGTACATTATTCTATAAGAGGCATCACAATGCACTCGGCGAGAATTACAGTTGCTTGCTAATTTTGAACGTTCCATGTAACCATTCCATGTGCACGGTATTTTATTTCTCATTTTATTAGGCCAATAAACACTTCCTGGCAACCCAACGATCACTTCTCTATGTAGAAGTACTCACATACACAATTAAGGCTAAAAAAAACAACTGATTAGCCGCTCTAATGTAGGAATTTGATGTCTAACTTAACTAATCTAGTCTCACTTAAATGATAACGATAAGATAAGATTATAAGGTAACCGTTGCCCTGTAGCTAACATATTTTATAAATAATTGGCTGTGAAATCTGGTAACCATAGCTCTTCTGTCTATGAAGTTTCTAAAAACTGATATGGCAGAGACGAAGAGGAGATAGAGGGTAAAGTCAGGCAATGGTCCAAATGTCTAAGTCATATCTGGAGAAACAAACATACAGTCATAATACGGCCCACTGATGCCGTCTTCTCCGTCCCACTGCAGCCGTTTTCTGTGGTATCGAAGCATGATTGCGTTTTAGTATGTGATTCAATCATATATTCGTTCCAAGGGAAGCGAAGGATCACCACTACAGCTGTCCTATTTTTATTTTTTCGCACGCTCGTGTAACTGGGCACATGCAGAAATCTCTTCTGTCGCATTTTACGAAAATAACTGGATAAACCACACAATATAACGGAGATACAATTCTTAGTCGTGCTTTTCCTGCTGTTTTGTCTTTTTAAACATAGAATTAGTCTGACAAAGTATTGATCAGGATTTTAAAATCAGACTGCTACACGAATGTTGTCATAAACGAACGATTCTTAAAATTCTCGTTACATCAGACCCCCTTTACATAACTTTTGTTGCCTCGAACCCCAAACTATTGCGTAAATGAAAATGTTCAGGAATGAATTATCTGTGTGTTTACAAAAGTAAACAATGTATGCAATTGAAAATGTTAATGCGAATTTCTTGTTAGTAAACAAGAGAACATAAACTCTACTATCACGGACGACAGATCTACTGCAATGTCCGGTCAGCAGCCTCACCGGATCAAACTCTCACAAGTGTGCTTGTTTAAGCGCCATTTATCTAACTGTATGAACGTTGTCTAACTTCTGTTGCATTTGTCCACGTCTCCGTCTTTATATTTGAACCAAAAAAATCGTTCTATTTATCTTGTGATTTTAAATGTAAAGAGGAGCGCGTGGCCAAATGGTTTCGAGGCCTACCTGCCGACAAGGAGGGTAGCGTTTCGAATCTCCTGTATGGAATATGTTGTTTTTCTGTTGGGGTGAAATAAACAAACATAGCCAGCACACGACGTGGCGACAGCAGTGGCGAAGCGGCCTGTAGTCCTCAGCCTTCAAAACCCCTCGACTACCTCAGCAATGGGAAAAATGTCGTATGACAGTTTTTGTTTGTTTTTTTTCAAATGTAAAAGCTCAGAATATTTCTTCACCCCTTCACGGACCACCTGGGGTGACCTCGTGAACCTCACGGGGTCCGCTGACCACAGGTTAAGAACCGCTGTCCTAGACATCTACACGTGGCCAAAAATGCAGCACGGTGAATGGGCTGATTTCATCAGGGTCAGCGAACCTGAGCTTACCAAGACACTATTCGGCGTCTACGTATCGGTCCTGGAAACAGGCTGCATCAGTGTAGTCTGGCTAGGAGAATAGCGAACCCCAAAGGTCAACTGAAACCAGACATGTCGGGCCGAAAGATGCAAACATCGCGAACTTGATGTAAACTACGACACACAGTCACACCATTGTGCTCCGTTCGAGCACCAAAGAAGAAGCAGAAATAGGCTTGACTGAATAAATGGCACATGTGACGTTTCTTGCTTCTCTGACGATCGACACCGATTCGCCCTTGAGAAACACACTGATCTCCCGCAATGGTTGCCTCCAGCCACATCGCATTAATATCTTCCACACCTTTTGTTGAATTCCCATCACATACCATCCTCCATCTATCTGCTTACCTCTTGTATCTTTTCTCTCTACCTACCTTTTAGTCCTTTCGTATCTGGCCGCCACTGGGTTACCCGACATTTATCCCACGCCCTCCTGGCCAGTTCATCCCGTCTTTTGTCTGTCATTTGGATTCTTACTCCCCACCCCCCTTTAAAGAATGGAGTGATTCGACTTTTTCTCAGATAAGTAAATCCTTTTTTCAACCCTTTCAGCAATAAAGTTATCACTTTACTGAACTTCTGTCTTTACCATTTCCTGCAAGTCGGTATCATCCTAAGTTATCAATACAATATCATCCAGACTTGGCTTGGCTTCGTTCGTTCTCAATCTCCCACTACCAAACCCTGAAAGGGCTTAAGTAGCAGAATGTAGTCCAGAGAACGGAATGTGTTGTGTCGTAGTTTACAGCTTGACTGCGATATTTGCACCTTTCGGTCCATCACATCCGACTTCAGCAAGCATTTTTTGAGTACCGGGTTAGCATTCCCTCTTCGATCCCTTCTCCTAAGCCTGTTAGCCCTGCTGCAGCCTGCTATCCAGGATCACCGCGTGGAGGTGTAGAAGGGTCTTGGCAGCTTTGGTTCGCTGGCCCTGACGCTAGCAGTCAGCTATGGGTCGCTGACCACTGCAGCTCATGCGCTGCTCAGCATCTTGATTCCATCCAGACATGAAAACAGAAATATCTTGTAGAAGTCAAACACGAGAGAATGTCAACACTAAGTAAGATCTCAAAAACAGCACACAGGTAGAAAAAGCATATTTGCTGATAAAAGAGTTTAAGAAAAATCAAGTATGGATTAAAGACGACTTTTTATATTTTTTAAAAATGAAACAGAAAACCAACTCTATATACTCGTCATTACTATGTGGCATGCCCTAGTGGTTGCCGGGGTCTTTGTGTATGACATGGACAAGAATAGCATCACTGCCACACAGAGAGCATTTCGTAAGAGGCAACTAACAGTGTGACATGGCATAACACAAGCCATTGTTAGGTGGTTGGTTAAGAGCAGCATAGATGACGCTTAACAGACTGTGGGTCTACTTTTCTGTAGTGTTTGAGTCTATTAAATGGACTTGCACATCAGTTAACCACCCTCCCTGGCACTTGTCACAACGCAGTGGAGTAATGAGCTGCTCGAGCCTAGCCCGCTAAGCAAGACATCCTCCATCCGGCTACATCTAGCTCAAGCCAGAGCTGGGACCTATACAGGGGCATCTGGCCCTATAGAAGTACACGTCGGCTAAGACTATGTGGCGTAAAATTAAGGACAGTGAACTAACAGTTAGGGAAGAAGTCATACCATTGAAATGTGAATATATGTATATAAGAGTAGGCGTATCTACAGGAAAGGGTATTCCGTGGTTAAGTGGTTAAGCCGTCGGCCTCGTGATCAGGTGGTGTGGATTCGACTCCGGACTGTGCCGTTTTTTTCAAGATGCTTGATGCGGAGTCCCCTGCATCTCGAAGTCGCCCCCTAGTCGTCTTGTCCTTGACTTGCCACTGGAGTCGGACGGCTCGAGACGAGAGAATGAGGATAACAAGTAGCGCAGTTAATCCTTACTAAAAATAGCGCTAGCAAAATTAATTATGCCATCATCGTCTACGATGGACGGCGGCCTTTGCCTTTAAAGGAAAGAAAAGCGAACACACCAAAAAGGAGGTCTTGAATAAAATGGGGACTGCAAAGAGAATCGATGAACGAAAGCAGAGCCAGACAGTTAAGATATTTTAACCACATCAAAAGATGTTACCCTTGCTGAAAATAATACTGGTAGCAAAGGTGTAGGTCATACGTTCCAGCTGTAAACAAACAAATAAGTGGACGGAAACAACATCAACAAACGAACATAAACGAAGAAGAAGAACACAAACAAGTCTGGCAAATCGCACCACCAAGGCAGAGACTAAGAACGTTGATGATGTAGTGCAGTCGACCTCTGATATGAAGATGGCACTTGAACTGAACTGAACATCATTTGAGATGATGGCCTGGTTCGTCATCACGTGATACGAAAACACCACTAACTCTTTCCCTCCCACTTCTGTAATATCTGGCTCCAGTCCTAGTTAGACGATCTCATGTTTCAGGTACATGGCCAGATTGTCTGTGAAGTGACAAGAGAACTACATAAATTAGTTGTAATTGGTTGCTAATAATTTCTCCTTTCGCAATAATTCTCTACTATCTTTAACAGAAACGGACTATCGAAACCTTGACCTCTTAGAATCTTGTCACCTTACTTCAACTAACGCCCTTACATTTAACGCACCGCCATCCAATCTGCTCTCTAATCTGCTCTAAGAAACTATTTCTGCGGAGTCTAAGTGTTATATATCCCGCGCAGAAATGACTAGGAAAATTAAATTATTATATTTTCTGTATGAATAATGTAGGTTTAGTATGTTATTATAATTGTTTTTCATAAAAAAAACACATTTAGGGTGGTTTTTGTGTGATAGAGACTGAAATAGGATAACTGCTACGGTTAGATCATGTTGTAAGGGAGAGTTGGTGGCATAAGGGCTGTAGGCCCATTAGCAGGTTCAAATTAGGTCTTTTATTGTGGAGGTGTTATGATAGAGGTGTTATGATGGAGGTCTCAAATAGGGGTGTCATGGTGGGGTAGTCCTGACGTGGTGTCATGATAGTGGTGTTAGGATGAGGTGTCAAGATGGAGGTGTCAGGATGGAGGTTTCATGATGGAGGTGTCAGGATGGAGGTGTCAGGGTGGAAGTGTTAGGATGGAAGTGTCAAGATGGAGGTGTCATGATGGAGGTGTCTTGATAGAGGTGTTTTGATAGAGGTGTTTTAATAGAGGTGTTTTGATAGAGGTGTTTTGATAGAGGTGTCTTGATATAGGTGTCTTGATAGAGGTGTTTTGATAGAGGTGTTTTGATAGAGGTGTCTTGATAGAGGTGTCTTGATAGAGGTGTCTTGATAGACGTGTCTTGATAGAGGTGTCTTGATAGAGGTGTCTTGATAGAGGTGTTTTGATAGAGGTGTTTTGATAGAGGTGTCTTGATAGAGGTGTTTTGATAGAGGTGTTTTGATAGCGTTGTCATGATAGGGTTTTTATACTAGGTGTTATGATAACTGTGTCATGATAGATGTGTCATTTTAGAGGTATAAGGGTATATGGATCTAGTTGGCCGAATCCCCTTACTGTGTCTTTCGTCCAGCGAGGTGCAAACGTAACCCGATGAACTGTCGTTCGAATGTGAACTGTCAATGGACTCCCTGTCTTATCTATTGTCTGGTATGTGTGTTTTGGAAGTGCTGAAAACATGAATTTGACTTCTCAATTATTGTCGCTACTTTGTCTCGTTACTTGCTTCAGAGTTTTTGTAAGTTTCATTACTTTTTCTGAGTTTGTATATGTTTTGTTGCTTGCCTCGGTATTTCCATATATTTAGTTATTAGACTTGAAGTGTCAAAATGTTAAGTTATTAGTCTAGGAGTGTCAATATGTTAAGTTATTAGGCTAGGAGTCTAAAAATTTCAAGTTATTAGTCTAGGAGTGTCAATATGTTAAGTTATTAGCCTCAGTTTCCTTGCGTTTCATTACCTTTCAGTTTCAATACGTTTAGTTATTAGGCTTGGAGTTTTCAAACGTTTTATTATTTTCATCGTAGCTTCCATATATTTCGTTGCTTTGCCACGGAGAATGGCTATGTTTATTTTCATGTCTCTGAGTTTCCATATATTTTGTAGCATGCCTCGAATTTTCCATGTTTTTAGTTATTAAGCTAGGAGTTTCCATACGTTTCGTTACTAGCCTCAGAGTTTCCACACGTTTCGTCATTAGCCTAGAAATTTCTATCCGTTTTTAAACTAGTTTCCCAGTTTCCATATATTATCGTAACTTGCCTCGGAGTATCTATTCATTTTGTTACCTTCCATAGAGTTTCTATACGTTTCATTACTCTTGTCTCGGATTGTCACAAGTTCCATTACTAGCCTACACGTTTCCATATGTGATCGTTACTAGCCAATCGTAGCTTAGTATAATTCCTGAATTACAGACCGTTGTCCGCATGGTTCCAATCAGGCAACTCCTGTGTTGCATTATTTGCAAACCTTAATAGAGCCAATGCTAACAAATAGATGAGCTGATGATCAGACTATCGCGTGCGAAATTAATTCATTTCAACGCACGATTACTTCTTCACAGCCTTCTGTGACGACGCGATTGCACTTTATCCAAGTATGAGCTTTTTTTAAATACGTACAAACGATCGTTCTCAATAGATTTTGTTTCATCAAGAAACCGTTTTTGGAGTAAAATTAAACAAAGATATACGAGATCGATAAATGGATGAACAAGTGGTTTGGGTGTCGGCCTTCTGATCACGAGGACACGCGTTCACAACCCCGAAAAGACGTAGATTTTGTTCTTCTATAGGAGAAAAAAAGAAATGCCCAGCATGTGCAGTGCATGGTGACGGCAGGAACAAGTGAGTATGTCTTCTCACTGGACCTCAGAAAAAGTAAAGACATCATATTGTAAAAATTAAAAACAATTAAAACATTATATAAACGCACGCACGCACACACATATGCACACACCACAATGGACAGTCATTAAGTAACATCAATTTTATTATAAAATGCATGAAGAATATATGCAACGGGAAATCATATGTTAGGGCACAAAACGGCTCTTTAGCAATACTCTATGGGACAATAGAGTAGTATGCACATGCGCAATATTGCGTACAACATGGCCGCCTCACTGTCGAATTGCACCGGGGAAGAACTCCGAGTTGTTTTTCGTTTTCTGTTGTCAGATTGTGCGAATCCTGAAATCTACAGAAGAATAAAGGTTCATTAGAGAGACAGTTGTTTGAGTGAGAGGAGAGTGTATAACTACAAGGAAGATATCAAAGCGGAAGGTAAAGCGTCATTGATGAACCGTGGCGTGGGAGACCAACAAGCGTGGCAACTGATACTGTGCAACAGCAGATCGACCAGCTAGTCTGTGGCAACAGGCGAGTCCCTAATGATGAAATAACCGTAGATTTCAATATAAGTAACGCGCTGCGCACAGTATTGTTAATGATGACATCGGTCATAGTAAAGTATGTATCGGATGGGTCCTAAAACAGCTGACAACGAGGTAATGGAGACGTGCAAAATTAGTTAAAAGTCGCACCAAAACATTTTTATTCTAGAGGGCATCCACAAGCTGGTGGACAGGTGGGCAAAGTATGTTGGACATCCACAAGCTAGTGGACAGGTGGACAAAGTGTGTTGGACATCCACAAGCTAGTGGACAGGTGGACAAAGTGTGTTGGACATCCACAAGCTAGTGGACAGGTGGACAAAGTGTGTTGGACATCCACAAGCTAGTGGACAGGTGGACAAAGTGTGTTGGACATCTACAAGCTAGTGGACAGGTGGACAAAGTGTGTTGGACATCCACAAGCTAGTGAACAGGTGGACAAAGTGTGTTGGACATCCACAAGCTAGTGAACAGGTGGACAAAGTGTGTTGCCAGGCACTGGAATTATGTCGTAAAATAAGGCCTAAAAATGCCTGCTTCGCGCACTTGTAGAAATGTTGATAATACGCGTAGTTAATAAAAAATAGATGTTACTTACTAACTGTCCCTCGTGTGTGTGTGTGTGTGGTATATACATATATATATAGCAGAGTCCAGGTTTCCACTATCTATAATGTTGCCACACTCATCCACATCATTCACGACCACACACAGCAAATACTATAGTACACAGCAGATGGCATATTTATTATATCAATACTCTTACAACAACTATTAAAATTAGTGCAATGAAATTACAAACAATACTTGAAATACAACTGATCGAAATAGATACTTGGAGTTTATAAGCGTAAGCTATTAATGTTGGTCCCAACTAATCCAACCCAGTTCTAGCCGCACACTTCCCTCCCCTTATCTGCACATTCAACACCCTCTAAAAAAACTCGTCATCACGTTCGTATTCTCTGACACTCAGATCCACTCAGCAAACTTCAAAACCAAGCCATGAGAGTTATAACAGGAGGCATGAAGTCAACGCCAATTGTAGAACTTGAAAACATTACAAAACTGCAATCCATGACCGATAGAAGAGACTGCAGAGCCCAGCTGCAATCAGAGAAACTCCGAAGACTGACTGACCATCCAATGCACCAGAGACTAAACAATTTGGGAAATGGGAAACTAAAGCGGAGAAACTTTGCAGAAATAGCCAAAGCAAAGATGCACGAAGATCCCATAAACGCACTAACAACACCAAAACCCATCACTACTGTACGAAAACCTACCTGGAGGCAGGATATATTTCCAGAGGTGGTAGAAAATATACCAGGTATTGCAAACAAAAACTGCCAGACTGAAAAAGAAAGAAGAGATACTACCCTAAGCTTCATATCGAAAAGCTACCCAAGCATGGACTGGACCCATGCATACACCGACGGTTCTGTAACATAGACTACACAGAACGGAGGGACAGGAGCATTCCTGAACCTACCAAATGGAAGACAAATATCACTGTCATTCGCTACTGGTAAGTACACAAGCAATTTCAGAGCGGAGGCAGAGGCACTGAGGGCGGCAGTGGAAGAAATGGTGACACACAATGAAAATGAAAGCCATATAGTCCTGCTTACAGATGCTCTCGCCGTAGTCACAGCGCTAAAAAGCCAGAAAAACACTGAGCTTAATGACTTAAGAGCAGCACTCTGCAAACTGTGCCAGCAGTCCGCACCAAAAAGGGTAGTGGTACAGTGGGTCCCATCACACTGCAACATCCAAGGCAACGAGGAGGCAGACAGACTGGCAAAAGAAGGTGCAAGACTACTACAAACAGATACTAGTATGACGTACGAAGAGTCAAAACGGCTTATCAAAGCCAGATACATGACCAAATGGGAAACCGAACATACTGGTTACACCAAAAACGATGCCTATTACCAGTTGAACCGAAGAGAGCAGGTCGTTGTCTTCAGACTTCGCACTGGCCACAATAGACTGAGGTACCACCTATTCAACAAATTGAAGATAGGTGGTACCGACGAATGCCCGTGCGGTACTGGTAAAATGACCGCTGAACATCTGCTGCAGAACTGCCCGACATACGAGGATCAGAGAGAGCAGATGTGGCCATCACCAGTGGAACTGCAAGACAAGCTGTATGGCAGTGGCGACAGCCTCAGGATGCCCGCCGCTTTTTTCGAAAAAATAATGGTTACTGTCTGACTGCGTACGAAGAAGAAGAAGATCCCCTCAGGCGGGTGATCTGGACATTATACATTCAATATATTCAACATATACTCACATATGACCACACGCTCAATTGATCTGCGTATATCCACGCTCTGCAACATACATTGTTCCCTCGGTGTCTACACACACCACACACACATCTAGATCTCACCTAGTCGATATGTACACTTGCGTAACTCTTCAGAACACGCATTGTTCCCTCGGTGTCCACACACATCACACATACATCCAGATCTCTCTTAGTTGATCTGTACACTCGAGTATTTCTTCAGAACATATCTCGTTCACAACGTGTCCTGTGCGTACACCACACATTAAAATTACCTCTAGACACATGGCGCCAAACACACACCTTATAGAGCGACTGGCCAAGACTCGAAGGCGTATATGCTGGTTCAGTGACCCTGTTCTCACACATTCGTAAATACAGCCTATCAATCACTCTTCTATTAAGTCGGTGAGCTAAACAGACTCCTAGCTGTTTCTGTTTTGTTTCTAAGAATCGACGCTAAATCCTAGCTAAATTCTCTCTCTCTCTCTCTATCTCTCTCTCTTTCTCTCCCTCTCCATGGCCAGTCTGCTTGAGTTAAACTGTGTCTACTATTATATAGTCTCTAGCAGTATCAGAGCTATCCAATAAAATCTCTGGGGGATGGCCTCTTGTCTGTCACTCATTCCACACTATCCAAACTGGAACGCCAGTGGTCAGCACCTAGCCTCTTACCGGTCTAGACAAATTCTTTCCCCCAACCCCGTTTTCTTTGTTGACTTAGTATCGAGACGGTGAGTGACCTTGGCACACATTCAGTTATCTTTGTTCTCAGAGTCGTGGACCACATCACCCCTGCCCTAAACGCTTATGCTCGGGCTGGAACTGTTACATATGTGTGTGTGGTGTGGATGTGTGTTTGTGTGTGTGTCTGTGTGTGTGCGCGCGCGTGCATGTGTGTATATGAGTAGTGACCGTACACGAGCAGTGATTATTATTTACCTCAGTTCTGTCCCGAGATTATTTCAGGTTAGCAATTTCTGTTTTTCTTTTTTTTGTCAATGCAATTCCTGCTATAATTGTCGATTCATTGCGGACTATTCTGATATGGTTTCCCACAAATATGTAAACTTCTGTACCTGATCTATTATTTCTCCATTGACGATTATATTCATTTGTCTATGTTGCGTGTCTATTACCACTTAGTTGCAAGCGATGATGGCGACACTAACAGACAGTTGTGTCTTGATGATGTAACTTGCACTGTATTTAGATTATAGTAAGGAAAATACTGTGTTGGTCATCAACCGCACTCTCTGTCCCCGAACTACCTTGAACTAAGGGCTAGACATATGTCAGAACTACTGGAGGTAACTCTCTGTCCCCGAACTACTTTGAACTAATGGCTAGACATAAGTCAGAACTACTGGAGGTAACTCTCTGTCCCCGAACTACCTTGAACTAATGGCTAGACATAAGTCAGAACTACTGGAGGTAACTCTCTGTCCCCGAACTACCTTGAACTAATGGCTAGACATAAGTCAGAACTACTGGAGGCAACTCTCTGTCCCCGAACTACCTTGAACTAATGGCTAGACATAAGTCAGAACTACTGGAGGTAACTCGGGATACAGGCATTTTGGTTCCACCTGCTCTGAAACTAGGGTCGCTTGAAACTTGCGGAATTCGAACGTCCGTCGTTTCTGTTCATCGCTTTGAGAGCGAGTGCTTTACCTCTCGACCACATCTACCTTCTGTGATTGAATTATCGCCTCTTGATTTTCAAACAGGTTCTGGATTAACCAAATGATTAATTTCTCTATACCTATTTATTGCAACATTTGAAAAAGTTTGTTCTAGGGGACTCGAAGTCAATAAAGCAGATAAATAGTGATCGTTCTTGATTTATCATTAGTTCTGTGAGAAGCCGTTATAATACGATGGCATCCAATGTACTACTGGCCTTGCGAAATTCAAACTGGTTATCTTTTAGGATTTCCTGTATCTTGTCATCCATTCTCTTAATTGTCCTTAATATAATATTTAGATGCATAAATTATTAAACTTACCGTTCGGAATTGACAGTTTTCTGTTGCATTCAATGTTTTTGGTAAAGGATTGTTATTGAAGATGTGTGATATTTTGGACATTTTCCATTGTCGTAAATTTAACTAACATGCTTAAAAAGTAAATTTTTGTAAAGTTTTCCCCATGGTGATTGTGAACTGAGACGCTAGTCCGGTCAGGCACAATTTACTGATCAGGACCACTACCTCACTTCCACGTAGCGTCCCAATTGTCAAGACAGTCTGTCTGACGTGATGTGGATCGACGTGATCCCCGCTGTAGTGAGCATAACGCAGATGAAGACAAGCATAGTGTACCAGTTCCAGCCGGAGCAAGAGAGTTTAGGGCAGGGGTGATGTGGTTGACGACTCAGAACAAAAGGTACCTGAATGCGTGCCAAGGTCACTCTCCGTCTGGACACTATGCCAATGTCACTCACCGTCTCAACAAAGGAAAACGGAGTTGGGGCAAAGAATGTGGACAGGTAGGAACGGACCACTGGCGTTCCAATTTGAACAGTGGGGAGGGGGGAAGGTGAGTGACAGACGGGATGGCAGCGGATCTTGCTGCGATAGATGAGTGACAGGTGTTCAGAGTAATTCGTTCCAATAACGACTGAATAGAGCCATCCCCCTGAGATCCATTGGTCAGCTCTGATACTGCTTGAGTGTATATAACACTAGACACAGTTTAGCTCAGGAGGCTGGATGGAGAGGGGACGAAAGCGATGAGAGACTGTAGATATGAGTCCGTTTAGCTCACCGAGTTGATAAGAGGAGCAATTGATAGACTGTCGTACGAATGTTATTGATAGAACAGGATCGCTCAAATAGGTGTGTGAGAGTTTTGTATTAATAGATAATCTGAATGTGTGTTGTAAGCAGGACACCTTTTGAATGCATTATGTCCAGATCGCCCACCTGAGAGGATTTGAGTGAGGAAGAGTTTTTGATAAGGTGTGTTGAGGACGCAGTTAGGAAGATGTGTGTATGTGATGTGTGTGCGGTAATAGAACTGGGTTTTTAGTAGTTGAGAATTCCATCAATAGCTAATGCTTAAAATTTCCGCTTTAGTTAATATTTAAATTAGCACATATATAATATAGGAATATTTAGTTAAGATGATATGTATTGTATTGTGTTTGTAATTTCACTACTCATTTTTCTGGTATGAGTATTATATAATAAATATGCCATCTGCTGTGTGCTATATTATTTGCAGTGTGTGGTAATGATGATGTGGATGAGTGTGATAATGTTCTAAGTTAGAATAACCCAAGGGCAAACAGTGGGATCTGCTACAATAGCATAACGGTCTGGAGGGCCGCAGTCCACGTTCATAAGCACCCCCGGGATGTGAGGAAAGCTACTGCTACCCACCAAGTAGCGCTCTTTCTCAGGGCGCACCAAAGAGTAAACTTACTCAATATGGGCACTAAATAACAACAACATTCTCAGTTGATATGTTATTTTGGGATTGAGTAAAATGTATTTTGAAATTCTTCTCTGGTTAGAGAATGGTCTGTTATCCTGATACAGGTCCCCATCCTCATCCAAGCTATTCACATATTCTCTCTATCTCTCGCTTTTGCTATCTGAGTGTTATTGGTTTCCATCCTTATCATTTATCTTCTGTGATGGTATGCCCTCATTTCTACTAAAGGATTATTTTACTTTATTAAGATAATCTCAAGGAACGATCCGGGAGTGGCTATAACTGAGAAATAACCGCAATAAAATAACGGGGAGTCAATATAACTGAGAGATAAAGCGGTTGCCTCTGAAGACACGAACCTGTGACGGAAGGGAGGGGGGGGGGGACTCGTCTCAAGAAACGAATGGACGAAAGCGCAAGACGATGCAGTTCTGAAACCCGCCGGTTTCAAGCGCTCCCTGGTATCAAGTGAGAACAGTATCTAGTCCTATCGGAGAGTGACAAAATACAAGAAGGTCCCATTTACACGTTGTCCACTTAAAAGAACCCTTGGCAGGTGAAAATCAAGAACAGCCCTTTCAGGCGCTGTCTGAGCATACAATTTTGGAAGATAATGACATTTCTACTCAATATACCAACTACCTTCCTCAAGGCATAGTAAGCCAGAGAATATAATAATCGACAAATGAAGGTATTACGGACAGTTGAGCTACCTGGAAACAAGTATAGTCACTCTGTTTCAATACCTAGACTCCAAGTTTTCCAAGTACAAACAGGTCAGGGAAAAACAGTAGAAAAACTGTCGTACGACTTTATTCCCATCGCTGGGGTAGTCGATGTCTTTTTAGATAGAAGACTAGAGGCCGCTTCATCATTCCTGTCGCCGCGTCGTGTGCTGGAAATGTTTGTTTATTTCACCCCAAATAGATAAACTACATATGCCTTAACTGGGATTCGATATGTTGCCTTCTTTGGCAGACAGGAATCGAAACAATTTGGAGCGCGTAAGGAAAAACTGCCGTGTAACTTTAAAACGACATTAATGTGGCTGCTGGAAAATGGGGCTACTTCAGGAAGGAGTGAATTGAGAATAAATATGGGGGACGGAATTGTCACTTAATGTTCTGCTATCAGCATAGTTATTTCGCGAAAATACCGCCATTACTGGCTTTTTCCCATATTTTTATTTGTAAAAATCCACTTTCAAACACGGAGTATTGCTTCCATCAGGGGTGGGACTAGCCAAGCGTCAAATATGCGAAAATGAAAAGTTGCATTGCGCATTTGCCGCGCAGAAGTCAGCTAATGCGCGCTGATGGATTTTCGAGTGATTTATAATAATCCAGGATTGCTAGCTAATTGAGAGGAAAATAAAATCGTAATTGGCTGCTTGTAGAGCGTGGCTGGCTGCATTTAATTTTTTTTTAAAGTGGAGTAGGAACGGCAGATGATAAAGCCAAATTACTCCAAAAATACCTTGTTCGGTTGTCATTTGTGGAAAAATGGAAGGGAAAATGAGAAGAAGGGGTTGTGGGATCACGAAAGGGGAAAAAATGTAAACTCTACAAATCTTTTCACTCGAT
Organism: Ariolimax columbianus; assembly: GCA_036924085.1. Classification (NCBI taxonomy): domain Eukaryota; kingdom Metazoa; phylum Mollusca; class Gastropoda; order Stylommatophora; family Arionidae; genus Ariolimax; species Ariolimax columbianus. The sequence goes on from JAVGWX010000003.1 coordinate 98,613,966, forward strand.
TTGAGTAAGATGCCGGCGCTTCAGAAGATGAAATGAAATATGGTGAGGTTAGGCAGTATGTGTTTTATGTGTAAATGTGGTGAAATGTAATTTAACAAATGAATACTTTTTTAAATACAGGAACTAAGCAGATGCCTTGTCGGACTGGGAAGGTTTCCTCTGGGAAAGCTGAACAACGAAAGTAGAGTAAATATTTAAGGGAAGTATATAAGAAGTTTGACTTTTGTCTTACATCTAATATTGGGAACTGCGTGACATAGGGATGTAAATCAACGCAAGCTGCGTTTGCAATCCAAACAAATCGGGTTGGAAAGAACTTTGTGTCCAGTTTGACTTGGCTTGGCTTCGTTCGTTCTCAATCTCCCGCTACCAGACCCTGAAAGGGCTTAAGTAGCAGAATGTAGTACAGAGAACGGAATGCGTTGTGTCGTAGTTTAGAGCTTGACCGCGATATTTGCACCTCTTGGTCCAACACATCCGACTTCAGCAAGCCTTTTTTGAGTACCGGGTTAGCATTCCCTCTTCGATCCCTTCTCATTAGCCAGTCTACCCTGATGCAGCATGTTATCCAGGATCACCGCGTGGAGGTGTAGATATGCCTTGTCAGCTCTGGTTCGCTGGCCCTGGCGCTAGCAGTCAGCTATGGGTCGCTGACCACTTCAGCTCATGCGCTGCTCAGCATCTTGATCCTGTGTCCAGTTTGACTAGACATGTCGCGAGTGTTCTTGGTCTGACCACGTACAAAAAGTTGTGCTAAAACTACTGTACTGTTAAACTGCCGTCGAGGAACATATTACAAACAGAAACATACGTAGGACTTGACAAATTTTAAGCTGGCTCACCAGTCAGTCAACAATTTCATCAGTCAGCATGGTCGGACTGCAGTCATGTAATTTATGTTAACAAATGTAATGAGGCACTAATTCATTTTTATTTCTAAATAATGCGTACCAAACCAAAATATACTGTACAACTTACACAATATTAGTTTATTTCTTCTTAAGAATAAATGCACTGCTGTTAGAGGAATGGCGTGTGTGTCCTTGAACATACTTGGTAGTTTTAGCAGTAAATTATCATTTATTGCTGACTTTAGTAGGTTTAATTTGTGGTAGTGGAGGTCCATTTAGAAACGCCATCATAAGCTAGCTTATGTACAATCTATTCAAACCCTAATATCATTAATAATCGTGCGAGAGAAATTATGCAGTAAAGATTAAAAACGTAATTAACAATTACAACATATATTTTTGTTGCTCGTCAAGTAACAATTTTTACTTGTTACAGACGAGCCCTTTTGTCAACAATTGCACACGTATATCCATACACTGGCCAATGCCTCCTGATATCGCCCAAAGGACTACAGTATCTGGTGAAATTACCAATGCCTTGGTCAGTATAATTTAGATAGGCAAGCCTTTGGCTAATAAAAAATTTAAAAATTTTTAAAAACTAACAAACTAATACTGAATTTGATACACCAAGTGTTCCCAATATATTCCAGAACGTCCCATCGGCCAGGACCATTCATCCTGAAAGGGGGTTAGAGTCCATGTCGTTGAGTGAATGTCGTGCTAAAATCATAACAGATAAAACAGTAGCGCTGCAATAATAAAACCTAACATTTATTATATAAAAAAAATTATTACTGTGTGTGTGTGCGTGCGTGCGTGCGTGTGCGAGGGGGCTTCAAATTAAAACCATGAAAGTTGGATAGAAATTTGAAAAAAACCATGCTTTTGTATTGTAACTTGTTAATATGGTTACTAAGGATGTCTATTGTTTCCTACACCGGCTCTCACGATGCACACGAACAGCATGACGTTATAGTTGCAGTTAAAAGATGGCCACACCACTAACGACATGCGCACAAACGGAGCAGCGTTTTGTTATTAAGTTTTTGAACAACGAAGGCGTGAAACCTGTAAAAAATTCATCGGCGAATGAAGGTCCATATACGGCGATGCCTGCCTTTCACTTCAGCAAGTGCATGAGGGAAGTAGGAAGTTCTAAAACGGCTGGAGTTCTTCACGACCGTGTCAGGCACAGTGAGTTGTGACTCCAGAGTCCATTGCAACCGTCGACCGCCTAGTAAATCAAATCCTAGATTAACTGTGAATAATATCACAATACATCACCGTATTGGACCTTCATTGGCCGTTAAATTTCTATAGGTTTCGTCCCTTCCCTGCTCAAATAGCGGATACCATAACGCTGATCCTCTTTAGTGCATGTCATTAGTGGGGCGGCCATCTTTTAACTGCAATTATGGAATCATGTTGTTCGTCTGCGCAGTGATGACACGTGGCTGACACTCTTGACATTCTTAGCAGCACTATTTACTAGTTACAATACCAAAAGCATGGTTTTTCAAATTTCTATCCAACTTTTAAGGTTTTCATTGGAATCCCCCTCGTATGTATGTATGTATGTATGTATGTATGTATGTATGTATGTATGTATGTATGTATGTATGTATGTATGTATGTATGTATGTATGAATGTATGTATGTATGTATGTACGTATGTACGTTTGCACGTATGCACGCATGCACGCATGCATGCATGCACGTATGCACGTATGCACGTATGCACGTATGTACGTATGCACGTATGTACGTATGTACGTAAGTACCTATGTATGTATGTATGTATGTATGTATGTATGTATGTATGTATGTATGTATGCATGCATGTATGGATGCATGCAGGCGTGCGTGTGTGCGTGTGTGCGTGTGTGCATGTGTATGTATGTATGTATATATGTATGTTGCTCTTGTCCTAAAAAAACAATATTTCAGTGTTTAGAGATTTGTACTGCTTCAGTAACTTACTGCGCATGAGATTAATGATAAAAGTAGGCGGTTACAATACTTTGATCTTTTTGTTCAGTACGGAATCAAAGATAAATACAATTTATTACAATTATGAGATATTCAAGCGTAACTTCGAAAAGATTTTACGACCGTACAAGAAGATTAGGAATGTATGTCAGCGAGGCGTCCTGATATCAGCCACCAAAAAGTACTGTCTTTGGCGAGCTTCGATAACTAAGACACGGAGGCTTTGCTGCACAACAAAAGAGAAAGGCAGAGAGAAAGAGAGTGAGAGAGAGAGAGAGTGAGAGAGAGAGAGAGAGAGAGAGAGAGAGAGATACTGAGAAATAAATACATAGATTGATGGGAAAACAGGCATGTATGAATAAATTGCTAAAAAATAATTAAGAGATAGAGTATATACATATATATATATATAAGACGTGCTAAAATGAAACCGGACCAAACTGCTAGAAGTGAACATACGTACGATGTGCATCATGACGTCACTTCTGTTGTAAACAGCACATATCAACCGTCGAGTTTGCAAAATTTCATTATCCTTCGACTCAAAATTTCCTCAGCAGACCTTTGAAAACATGGCGTGTGCGAAACGGAATCCGTCCAGAGTTGATCAGCGAGAGGCGATTCGGTTTCTAACAGCTGAAGGATGTCGACTAGTTCACATTCATCGCCAAATGCAGGCAGTGTATGGTGACACAAGTGTGTCGAGACAAAAGTGAAGAACTGGACAGCGATGTTTAAAGAACATTTTTTGCGACCTAGTTTGCATTGTCTCTTCAATCCCTACTCTCTTAGCCAGTCTACATGGTTTCATTCTGCTTCCAGGGTCGCCACTTGTAATAGGGTGTTGATTAGCCCTACTTTGCTAACCCTGATGGAAACAGCCAGCTATTAATCACTGGCTGTTGTCATAATCTCTTCTTCTGCGTCTGCCGCCTTGCCCTTTACGTATTTTGTTAATAAAAAGTTTAAGTATTTCATTTTGTCTCCCCTTATTATGTGCAAGGGGACTAACAAATAGCGAACTTATTTCCTGTAGCTTCCCTTTGAGAAAAGGGTTTCAATATTCACTCTCCGCAGATTCCTATTATCTGGAGATCCATCTATGTGAATCATTGTATAGGCTTCCTCTCTCCGATGATCTTTATCGTCAGGTATTCGGTCATGTCCTCGCTGCTCTTTTTCTCTGCAAGTTCCAGTGCAATACGTGTGTGATTATGATAGGCATTTATCTGAAATTAAGTAGCAGTCGTCCGTCTAGGTCGACCATGAATGTCCGTCAGTTTCGTGTTGTTTCACCTTTGTGGTGTGATGTAGTTGTTCCAGTTGTTGTTATTTTCGTTGTTAATGTTATTATTATTATTATTGTTGTAGTATTGTTGTTTGGTTGCTATTGTTGTTATTGCTATTAATATATTCGTTCTCTCTCTCTCTATCTCTCTCTCTCTCTCTCTCTCTCTCTCTTTCTGAGACGAAAAAGAGGGATAATAATAAAATTAACAATATTAATTAGTAGAAGAAGAAGAAGAACGAATAAGGTTTGTAAATTGTTAAAGTCCATAATCAAATAGCACATTGTAATGCATTTAGACCAGTTAAATCTAATCTAGGGGACGGCGTGGGCTAGTGGTTAAGTGACACGGCTCACAACCAAAAGGAGCTGGGTTCTATTCCCATCACAGCACCGATCGTTACCCCGTGGACGCAAACTCTTAGAAAATGCAGGAGGAAGTAGACCCTCACATAAATGCATGCTGAAGTCGGATGCACTGGGTCGACATGTGCAAAATAAATACCACAGTGTAAACGCCCACCGCCCTGGGAATTAGAAGGTGGACCTGGGTCCTCCACGCGGTTATGCTATCGTTGGTTTCATCGGTGTGTCGCTCACTACTAGGAGGATCATGTCGATCTCTCTCTCACCTTGTAAGCCACACTGCCATGAAAACAGCTCGTTTCCAGTAAGGGCTACGAGGAAACTAAGGTGAGGGTCTTGACCAGTATGTTTTGGCTGACCCTGACTAACATTTCTGATCAGTATGTTTTGCCTGCCGCTGACTAACATTTCTGATCAGTATGTTTTACCTGATCCTGACTAACATTTCTGATCAGTATGTTTTACCTGACCCTGACTAACATTTCTGATCAGTATGTTTTACCTGATCCTAACATTTCTGATCAGTATGTTTTACCTGATCCTGACTAACATTTCTGATCAGTATGTTTTACATGATCCTAACATTTCTGATCAGTATGTTTTACCTGATCCTGACTAACATTTCTGATCAGTATGTTTTGCCTGACCTTGACTTACATTTCTGATCAGTATGTTTTACCTGATCCCGACTAACATTTCTGATCAGTATGTTTTACCTGATCCCGACTAACATTTCTGATCAGTATGTTTTACCTGATCCCGACTAACATTTCTGATCAGTATGTTTTACCTGATCCTGACTAACATTTCTGATCAGTATATTTTACCTGATCCTGACTAACATTTCTGATCAGTATATTTTACCTGATCCCGACTAACATTTCTGATCAGTATATTTTGCCTGACCAAACGTTAGTCTTCCTTTCCTTACTAGAGGGAGATTGTGCTTAGCAAATCTATTAGAATTCACAGAGGAGGTTACTAAAATGATAGATACAATGGAACCAGTGGATGTTATTTATCTAGATTTTGCAAAGGCCTTTGATAGAATATCTCATCAAAGATTCTTTAGAAAGTTAAAATCACGTGGAGTAGTTGGGGAAGTTGCCAAAATGGATTGGAAATTGATTAACGAGAAGAAGGCAGATTCATCTAAAGCAGAAGTGTACATGTTGAGGTCGGATTTAGATACAATTCGAGAATTGTCTGCGAGCTGGCAAGTGGAGTTTAATGTAGATAAATGTACAGTCACCCACATGGATAGATCCAAAATAGAACATAATTACGGAATGGATAAGAACAATTTTAGAATGACGAATAAGGAAAGGGGCCTAGGGGTTATAATAAATCCTACAAGTAAAGTGAGTGAGCATGTCCAGGTAGCAGTGTAAAAGGCAAATGCAATGTTAGGTATGATAAAAAGAAATATTAAACATAGCAGCAAGGAAGTGATAGTAAAACTGTATAACGCATTAGTTAAGACCTAGATTGGAGTACTGTGTACAGGTTCTTATCGTAGAGGAGATATAAACATGCTGGAAAAGATATAGAAAAGAGAGAGAAAGCTGAAAGTAGGATTCTAGAATTACAGTTATGAGGATAGACTCAGAAAAACCGGCATACAGTGTCTAGAAAAGATAATTCAATGTGACGTAATACATGTTTATATAAGATAATCAAAGGACCTGATAAATTAGACTTTCAACACGTTTTTTTCTTCAAAATACAACCACCTACAAGAACAAGAGGGCATAGCTACAAATTTACTAAAGAAAGGTCTAGATTAGATATTGAGAAATTTTTTTTTTAGTCAGAGTGTGGTGAATGTTTGGAATGCATTGCCACAGGAAGTAGTGGAGGCAGGAACAATTAATGCATTTAAGAATAGATTGGATGCGTATAGCTTTTAGAGTAAGGAAATGTAAAAGAAACTGGTTGTATACAGACTCTGCAGGGTCTTCTAAACAAGTATAACGACGTTAAGTTAAGTTATTTATGTAGTTATTGTTGTAATTATTTTCGGCATGCATATCAGGTACAGGACAACAGGCCTTTAGAACAGGGACAGTGTTTCGCAAACTTTATTGTTGTTATTATAATTGTTTTTGTTGTTAATATTGTTGTTGTTATTATTATTGTTGGTGTTGTTGATACTGTTGTTCTTGATATTAGAGTTTTTGTTATTGTTATTATTATTAATGTTGGTGTTGCTGATATTGTTGTTGTTGTTGTTACTGATGTTAGAGTTTTGTTATTGTTGTTATTATTATTGTTGGTATTGTTGTTGTTGTTAATGAAGTTAGTGTTGTTGTAATTGTTTTTTTCTTACTGTTGGGGTTTATTCTGTTGCAGCTGTTGTTATTGCTGATATTGTTGTTTCTGCTGTTACTGTTCTTGCAGTTCTTCTAATTGATGTTGTTGTTATTGTTTTTACTCTTGTTATTATTATTGAAATTGTTGTTCTTATTGTCATTTGTGGGCTGTTTTTTTTATTGCTTTTTGCGGCTCTTCTTTTTTTCTGCTGTTGTTATTGTTGGTGCTACGTATTCTGTTGGTGTTGTTCTTATGTTATTGTTGTTGTTATTTTTACTGTTGTTAAAGCTATTTCTGCTGTTATTGCTGTTGTTATTGTTGTTGTACCATTATTGTTGTTATTTCTGCTGTCATTGTTGTTTTTTGGTTGTAATATCTGTTGTCATTGGTGCAATTTCTGCTTATCTTGCTGTTGTTATTTTTGCTGTTGTTATTATTATTTCTTGTGTTGCTGCTGTTATTGTTCTTTCTGTTGCTATTGTTTTTTTTCTTGCTGTTATTTATGTAGTTGTTATTGTTGTTGTATTTTTGCCACTGTTGTTACTGCTTTTATTGTTGTTGTACATGTTGCTATTTTAAGCCACTCGGGCTTATGATTTTAAAAAAATGTATGTTGTTGTTTCTGTTTTTGTTACTGTTGTTAAAATGTATGCCGCTGCTGTTGTTATTGTTATCAATATTTCTAGTTTTGCTGCCGCTGCTTTTAGTATTAATGAAAACAAATAATTGTTCAAGTAGTCAAAATGCATTTTATTTTTCGATATAACATCCTGCAACGTTCATGCCTTTATTCCAGCGTTTTAGAAATGCTTGAAAAGCTTCAGCGTGGAAATATTTGTCAGTATGTCTGAACAATCTAGGACAGACTGTTTCACGTTGTCATCAGAGCTTCAATGCTGACCTCCCATGAATTTTTTAAGGGGTACAAACAAGTGGGAATCACTTGGAGCAAGGTGTGGGCCGTAAAGTGCGTGCGGCAATACCTCCAAGCCGAGTTGCTGCAGATGGCACGTAGTGCCGTGATCCGTATGAGGTTGAGAGTTATCTTACAGGAGCAGAAAGCCCTTTGTTATCAAACTTGGCCGCAGTCGGTTATGCACATTACTAAAAATGCGCATGTACTGTTCACTGTTGATAGTGGCACCACAGGGGTAAAAAATAAACAAGAATGATGCCAAGTTTGTCCCAGAATACACTCGCCATCACTTTACCTGCAGACACAAATTGACCGAATGTTTTTGGGTAGTAGTATACGGATGTACGATCTTCTCTAAAACGTTTTCACGATTCAAATGTCTTACTGCGGCTGAGTGTCTCATCACCGTATTGTAATTGCAGTCGTCCGTAAATTTCGGCAGATTTCACGCCTTCTTTCACAAGAAGCGTCATCACAACACGCTGTTACATGCAAGCTCTAACAGTGTTGCCTGTCATCTTTATTTATCTGTCAAGTGACTAGCTCATTGCAAGCGGGCCACCTAGCAGCAATAGGAAACAAGTGACCTTAATTATTTATAGGAGTACCAGCACGCTATAAACAACTAGTCCCGGTTTTATTTGAACGTCCCTTGTGTGTGTGTGTGTGTGTGTATGTATGTGTGTGTGTGTGTGTGTGTGCGTGTGTGTATTCTTATGTTGTAAATCACGACGTAGGCCGGGCTTTTATCTCATGGACTTGCTGGTATTTCCCCGGATCTCTGGTATTTCCCCGGATCTCTGATATTTCCCCGGATCTCTGGGTAGTAGAGATCAGACGCTCTTGTGCAGCGTCGCGCATGTTAAAAATACCTCGGCAGTTGGAAATCAAAGAGAGCAGGCTTAACGGCGTCTGCCCGGTCACAATTATGTTAACAATCTACCAAATCTATAACGGGATCCACGCAGGTGCTACGAGGTTCGTGCACTGTGCTAAGATTCCGCAACAATATGGAGGAGAGCAGAGTCCGTATGGGTAAAACCACGTGCAATGACATTGATTCTTCGACTAAACTAAACTAAACTAAACTAAACTCTGTTGCAAAAGCAAACAAAAAAAAGCGGATCTTGGTACTCCTGCCTTTAGTACAATGTGAGGCGTCTTAGTGTGTTCACCAATTTGGGGATTACAGTGTCAATCCCCACCTCATTGACCAGTCTTGTACAATACAACCTGTACTCTGGAGCGCACGCAGCGTTGACATGTGCACGAGTCTTGATCATTGTGTTTCTCTCCACCCAGACACGTCAGTGTCTCCTTTCCTTGTGTGTGTGTGGGGGGGGGGGGGGGTGACTAGACACTGTAATTGTTGGGTTGACGGCATGGGCTAGTGGATAAGTGACACGGCTCACAATCCGAAGGTGCTGGCTTCGATCCCAATTTCAGCACCGGCCGTTACCCCGGGGAAGCAAACTCTTAGAAAATGCAGGAGGAAGCAGACCCTTACATAAAATAAATGCTGAAGTCGGAGGCACTGGACCGACAGGCGCAAAATAAAAACCACAATGCAACGCACACCGCCTTGGGGAATAGAGAAATAAGGCGAAAAAAGCCCCCCAAAAAACTGTAATTGTGAAACCTTCTACAGCACACTTAAAAAACAAAACAATGAACGAAGCCATGCTTATGCCAGAGTTACATAATAAATCAATAACAACTACGTCAACACTCTATCAAACAAAGGTCTTCATAAAATACACGCCTATCACCCTGTTGTGTGTCATCTATTCAAGCTCCTCAGAGTTTCTGTTATCTCTGTCTTCTTTTAATAAAACAGTTTTGTCAACAACGCCTTGTGACTTTCTCTGCAATTCAATTACCCTTATGGCATACTACATTGTTTCTGTCCTGGGTGGTTGAGTTCAATTGTTCATCTTCTTTGACTTGTCCATATTTGTTGACGTTTTTTTTGGTGGCTTTTAATTTCTACAGGATGAGGTTGCCGGCCCCATGCCCATTCCTCCATTGTCGTCTCGTACAATTTGCAAAGCAGGTTACAGTGATATTACTTTTTTCTCCCCTTTCGGGCCCCGGCAATTTTTATAAAGAAGATGAATAACGTGGATTTCCACATGAACTCTCTGTTATTGGTATCAGATACGCACTCTTCACCAAAGCATGCGAACAAGATCTCTCTCTCACTCTCTCTCTCTCTTCTTTTCAACTTGTGCAGAGAGGCGTCGTGGTGAACCGTTGATGTCTGTCCATGGCCAGACGCTTCGCTGTTGTTTTTGGATGTCCTATGCCGGTGTATGGTATCAATAGCATGCCCTATCCCCCTGATTCTTGGTCTTCCATAGCTACAGAAGCCTGATCACCGTAAGCGCTCAGAGGTAGCCTAAAAGGTTGCATTCGTATTATGTGACCGAATCATCTGATCTTCTCCATATCCGTGTATTCTTTGCACTGTCTTGTTTCAACAATTTATTGGACTTCATCAATACTTATTCTGTCTCTTCTAGTAACGAAGATAATTGTCTTCAAGCATCTCATCGAAGATAATTGTCTTCAAGCATCTCATCGAAGATAATTGTCTTCAAGCATCTCATCGAAGATAATTGTCTTCAGGCATCTCATCGAAGATAATTGTCTTCAAGCATCTCATCGAAGATAATTGTCTTCAGGCATCTCATCGAAGATAATTGTCTTCAAGCATCTCATCGAAGATAATTGTCTTCAGGCATCTCATCGAAGATAATTGTCTTCAAGCATCTCATCGAAGATAATTGTCTTTGAGCATCTCATCTTACAGAACGTTATCATTTCCTCGTGTCTTTGTTAATGTCCACATTCGACACTGATAATATAGGCTGCCACGCATATACTGCTGATCAATAGTTTTGTAGTGGACATTTTAAATGTTGGGGTGTTGCAGTAGTGGGGACAGCTGATATGATATTGCGATCGTCCAGAATATTTTAATATATCAGATAAGATTATTGCCTGGAGATGTCTGGGGTGATGCAAAATATAAAGAAATCAAAGAAATCTTACAAGAAATGGAAACAAAATCAGACATTTCTGATACTGACACACATAAAATTAAATTATTTGGACGGATAACGAGACCGTCTCCACACATACCAACGGGATGATGTACTAAAAACATCAGACAACTGGGTTTCAGAGCAAAAAGAAAACCAAATCTTCTTCTTCTTCTTCTTCTTCTTCTTCTTCTTCTTCTTCTTCTTCGTATGCTGTCAGACGTCAACTTGAATTTGTTCGAAGAAAGCAGCTGTTATCCTGAGGCTGTCGACACTGCCATAGAGCTTGTCTAGTGTTGGCACTGGTGATGGCCACATATGCTTTCTCTGGTCCTCGCATGTCGGGCAATTTTGCAGCAGATGTTCAGCGTCATTTTCCCTGTACCACAGGTGTATTCGTCTGTGCCACCTATCTTCAGTTTATGAAAACCAAATAAAATATGGATTAGCGATGTTAAATAAAGTCTACAGAAACATGAAGTGAAAGTAACAACAGTTATCAACATGTCACAAGCATGAAGCTTGCCCCTCCCTAACGACACGAGCTGACAGATGATGTCACGAATTGTTCACGTGTCCAAAAAGTCAGGCGTATCAGACGATTTAACGGAAAATCAATGTCCTCTATTATGAGAGCGTATTCTTGTGATCCATTGTATTATTGGGTAACAAGATGCAAAATCACCTGACGGACAACCATCAAAATCAACACCGCCATGCTAAACCGTCGCCATCTGTTCCTGTTTAGACATGTGACGCGCCTTGTCGAGGTCTTCTTTTTCTCCTTCGTCGCTCGTTCTCAGTCTTCCGCTATCAACCCCTGAACGTTCTCAATCTCCCGCTACCAAGTCCTGAATATTCTCAATCTCCCGCTACCAAGCCCTGAGAGTTGTCAAACTCCCGCTACCAAGCCCTGAACGTTCTCAATCTCCCGCTACCAAGCCCTGAGCGCTCTCAGTTTCACGCTACCAACCCCTGAACGTTCTCAATCTCCCGCTATCAAACCCTGAAAATGGCTTTCCAGGTAGCAGGATGTTGTCCGGAGAACGGAATGCGATGGTTCGTAGTTTACAACTTTGCTGCGGTATTTGCACCTTTAAGTCCGACACATTCGACTTCAGCAGGCATTTTTGAGTAGCCGGTTAGCCTATCCTCTTCGATCCCTTCTCCTTGTCCAGTCTGCCCTGTCGCAGCAGGTTATGCAGGATCACCGCGGGAAGGCGTAGAAGGGGCTTGTCAGCTCTGGTTCCCTGGCTCTGACGCTAGCAGTCAACTATGGGTCGATGACCGCTGCAGCTCATGCACTGCTCAGCATCGTGATTCCTTGTCGAGGACGTCCCAATCCATCAGCTTTTAACGTAGGTCATTGGTGTCAGGAAAAGAAAACGACCCTCTTCGTCACGGTCCCGCCTCCGTGACCGTCTGTTCAATCCCTGGCTGGGTCAAATCATGAGGACATTATCATCACTGCATGCAGCATGGGAACATTGTCCTTTATCGTCGTCATAGACGGTTGGAGGATGGGCCATTGTTGCCTAAGCGGAATACCTGCTGACCTACCTAGCTACCTACCTATTTTAAAAGGAAACATAAACATTGTTATTGTTAATTTTGTCTGTAATTTTTCTGTAGCAGTATATGTAATGTCGAGCTCTCACTTACTTCCCCTGTCATGGCTCACATCAGACGTCATGTTTCCAATGTTCAGCGACGTGGATTGTCTTGTCATTCCCTCTTAACATGTCATCCATATTACATCCATATTGCATGGCGAAGTGGTTAAATCGTAGGCCTCGTGATCAGGTAGTATGAGTTCGACTCCGGACTCCGCCGTCTTTTTTCACGGGTGCTATTTGCGTCTCGTGGCCACCTCCTAGTCGTCTTGTCCTTGACTTGCCACTGGGGTCGGGCGGCTCGAGACGAGAGAGTGAGTATAAAAAGTAGCGCAGTTAACTCTTACTAAAAATATCGCTAGCAAAATAAACTATGACATCATCGTTTGCGATGGACAGCGACCTTTGTCATATTTCATTTCCAGAAGGTTCGAGCAGATCATCAAGTGTCCTTGGTCTTGTATTTCTCCACAGTGGCATGTCTCATCATTCCTGCATCACTTGAAGTCCTTCCTGCATCGTGATACACCAATTAGTAGTCTATCTAGTGCCTTCTATGTTGCATAAGGCAATTTTGTGCCCAGCCGCAGGCTTCTTTCTCAGGTCGATCTACGGGATATGCATGAGTTCGTTCCGTTTTTCGATGCTGTGTTCTCCGGGACAAGTCTGTAAGACGTGTGTTGACTGTAAGAAACTTCGACTAGATTTCAGTCTTGTACACTGCACTTGGTGTCCAAACATAGATGGCCTTGGGTCGTTTGTCTGTTTCCCTTCTTCGTGTCTCAAGTGGTGCTACACAGATAATGGAGTATATTTTTCAATTGGAGTAGATTTTACGTACACTGTAACTATATAACCAGTAAAATGTATTGCTTTATCAATACCAAGTAAAGTTTTCTTGAGGATATTACTTAACAGACTGAATCCTCAGGCGGAGAGTATCATTGCGAAGAACAAGCGGGCTTTCGAGCGGGAAGGAGTACCATCGAGCAGATATTTAATCTCCGTCTACTGAATGAGAAGTATTCAGAGTATCATCAACCACTCTAACATGCCTTCATTGACTTTCGAAAGGCGTTTGACAGAGTGTGGCATGAGGCGCTATGGTCAACAATGAGGCATTATTAGTTCAACAGTGATATTGTGAGGGTAATTGCAAACCTTTATCAGCAGGCGACCAGCGCTGTCTCAGTAGAGGGAACGTTAGGCGATTGGTTCCGTACGACGGTGGGTGTGAGACAGGGTTGTATACTCTCCCCCACACTCTTCAATATCTTCTTGGCGAGAATAACGGAGACGACCTTAAAAGGACATGTTGGCACGGTTACAATAGGTGACAGGCTTATCACAAACTTCCGCTTTGCTGATGATATTGATGTATTGGCAGGCACAGAGAGGGAACTCCAGGAATTGATTGGAAGATTGGATATTTTTTTTTTTTTTTTTTTTTTGCGTTCGCCTTATTTTATCTATTCCCCAAGGCGGTGTGCGTTACACTGTGGTTTTTATTTTGCGCCTGTCGGCCCAGTGCATCCGACTTCAGCATGCATTTTATGTAAGGGTCTGCTTCCTCCTGCATTTTCTAAGGGTTTGCTTCCCCGGGGTAACGGCCGGTGCTGTGATGGGGATCGAACCCAGCACCTTCTGGTTGTGAGCCGTGCCACTTAACCAGTAGGCCACGCCGTCCCCCTAGGGAAGATTGGATATAACGGCCCTGAGTTTTGGTATGGAAATAAATGCTGATAAAACAAAGCTCATGACCAATGACGTTGCAGGGTTTCAATCTGTCATAGAGGCAAATGGGCAAGTACTTGAGGTGGTGAAACGTTTCAAATATCTTGGATCGTTGATCAGCGAAGAGGGTTCGAAGCCAGAGGTAATTGCCAGAATGGCACAAACAACAGCGGCGCTGACTAGGCTGCAACCTATTTGGCGAGACAAGCGCCTCGCCCTCGGCATACAAGTCAGACTACTGCGCTCTTTGGTGCTGTCAATATTTCTGTATGCCTGCGAGACCTGGACCATTACATCATATATCCAGGGCAGAATACGTGCAATCGAAATGCGGTGCTATAGAAAACTCTTAAATGTTACATATAAGGATCGTGTCACGAACGTAGACATCCGTCAGAGAGTTGACGACGCTATTGGTCCTTTTGAAGATCTGTTCACAACTATCAAAAGACGAAAGATGGCCTGGTGCGGGCACGTCGCGAGGTCCAACGGAATTCCCAACTCGATACTCTTTGGATCCGTACCAGGACAGAGAGGGCGAGGACGTCTAAGGAAGAGATGGGTGGACAACATCGCTGAGTGGTCAGGCCTTCGTCCCGGTGTAATACGTCAGGCGGCGACAGACGGAGAGAGCTGGCGTGGGATTTTCATGTCTTCGACCTGATGGGTTACGGGATGAACTGAACTGAACTGTATCAATAAATCTGACATATGCAGAGTTTTCTCAAACTGTCGTAGCGTACTCGGCTACGGAAAACTGCAAGACAACCCCTGATGTTCTGAGGACATTTGTTTGTGCACCCCATATTGTGCCAGTCAGTTTTCGTAAGATTTTATTTCTCGCATATATCTTCCGTTTTGTTTCCTGGCAGTGCATCGTGTAGGACAGTGTGTGATTCAACTTATAACCCAAGTATTTGGGAGCCGTGCTGTGTTCCAGCTCCTGACTGCCATTTGATCTGTAGTTTTACCTTAACTTAACGTCTTTACACTGATTTAGAAGACTCTGCAGAGTCTGTATATATCCAGTTTCTTTTACTTCACTTGATCCAATAACTATACGCATCCAATCTATTTTTGAATGCATTAATTGACCCTGTCTCCATTATTTCCTGCGGCAATGCATTCCAAGCATTCACCACTCTCTGACTACAAACATATTTCTTAATATCCTATCTATTTCTGAGGTGTAAAGCACACATTTTAATTTTGTCGAGTTGTTGCTATTTCATCATAGTTACTGTTTTATCATACATTCGTAACAGAAAAATGTTCTAATTTTGAGACAGTATTAATGAAATCTTTCGTTGTGAGCAAAACACTACTGTCACTTCCTTGCGCGTTCTTTCACGTGAACGCTAATTAAAGATAACGGCTACACCGAGATCCCGTATCAACGACATCTCAAGAAGCAGTAGTAGACATACAAGAACGATTTGGCATGTCCCACTTCCGTCACTAATTCTTGCCCGTGTCCCCACAACATTGTTGACTTCCAGCATTCTCGTCCAGGTTACATCCTCAAGTGCACTGATGCCCCTGGCGAACGGTTCAAGCAGTCGCAGATTATGGTAATCTTTAATTCAGACAGCTGGCGCGTGGCTTTTCGATTCGCCTCCTTAAAAAGTGAGAACTGCCCTCAGACTAGGGCTTTTATCTGAGGGCACTAGCAATGAAAACGATCGATTTGAGTTTAACAAGGGTGAAATTTGGATCTTGAAAGCGCACTGCAAATTATTGCCCGAGGCGATATTTTTGTACTCGGTTTCTGAACCTAGCGTCTGAAAGCTTGTTTTAATGGTGAAGATACAAGATATCTTAGGAACAAGAAATTTGAGAAATAAAATAGGTGAAGCAGAACAGACAAAATTCACATTTAGTCTGTTCAATCTTAACTACGCTAATCTTCTTCTTCTTCTTCTTCTTCTTCTTCTTCTTCTTCTTCTTCTTCTTCTTCTTCTTCCTTTTTTGTTTTCTTGTTCTTCTTCTTCTACTGCTTCTTTTTCTTTTTCTTCTTCTTTTTTTTCCTGTTCTTCTTGTTCTGCTTGTTGTTGTTGTTGTTCTTTTTGTTCTTCTTCTTCTTCTGTTCCTTCTTCTTCTTCTTCTTCTATTCTTTTTTCTTTTTCTTCTTGTTTTTCTTTTTAATCTTATTCTGCTTTTTCTTCTTATCCTTCTTCTTCTTCTTCTTCTTCTTCTTCTTCTTCTTCTTCTTCTTCTTCTTCTAGGTCTTTTTCTTCCTCTTCTTCTTTAACTTCTTAGCCTTCTTCTTCTTCTTGAAATTAACAAATGGTAAAACCTTCTTTAGTTGCCATATACGAGATACCTAAAGGGTAGTAGTTAATATTATGTCGTTTCCAGTGCACGACCTCAGGATCCAAACAGGGTGTTATCGTGCAGGATACACGAATTTGTGAGATGTTGTGAAGTAAAGGATTGTCTCATAGTAGTTACACTGCTCTCGGGTAATACAGTCGTTAGAGACTTCAGTATACTAAGCCACATCTTGTATAAGGCAGAGTGCCAGTTCCTTTCCTCGCTGCCTTTTACTTCCATAATTGTATACCAGATACCCATTTGCAGCTGGGTCGACTGGTGTGTGACTATCGTGGATTTGAACCCCACACTTTTGCGGTGAAAGCGAGTGCTCTACCACTACACTAATCAAACGCAAGCAAACAATATTTGTGGTAAACACGATATGTGTGGGCGTTGTAAAGGCGTGAGGAGGGGGTAATCTTCTTCAGAAAGTGGACGTCTTTCGGGCAGCAGCAAACTTCCTCAACTACGCTCAGCCTATGCCTTACTCCCTCAGCCTATGCCTTACGGTGTACGGCATTTTAGCTCTGATCAATTATTTTCGTGCAGTTTACAAAACAAAAACAAAAAACAACCCGAAAAACTGTATGTGTTCCACCACAGGCTACTGGCTTTACAGTCTTTCTGACTCACGGAGAAATATATTTGAAACGTCACATTTCACGGCTAACTAAATGACGGAACTTGCATGTGTCAACTATCAGTGCAGCAAAAATAGCGTGTTCGGGAAACAAAGATAGATATACAGTTGGTTTCAGGCCAGGATTCTGTGAAAGGATCACCATCAACGATGATTTGTTGTGTTTTATACGGTGAATTTATTTTATTTCTCTGTGTGGAGCATGGATTAAATATAAACATTGGCACAATATGAGTTCCGTTATTTAGTTGCCTTGGAAAATAACGTTTCAAAGGGATTTTCGCTGGTGAGTCAGACGTCCTTTCTAAAGTAGGCCACGGTTCCACCATAGAGCCGATATATTAAGCTGCACACTTTCTTACTTTGCTACAGTCCCGTTATTTTGGTTTCGAAACATTTCACAATGTAACAGATCCGATTTATTTGCTTTAACTATTGCTATACTTTTATTTAACAGTTTCTCAATAGCAACTGAACCCATATGTATAAAGCTACTTTATATTTCCTTCCTGGAGTTTTAAATTTAAAAAAATTTATGGGTCAAAAAGTTAAAAATATTAAAAATAAGAAGAATAAGGAGAAAAAGAAGAGCGAGAAGCAAAAGAAAAAGCAAAAGAAGAAGGAAAAGGGAAAGAAGCAAAAGAAGAAGATGAAAAACATTAGCTGTAGTTAAGATTGAACAGACTAAATGTGAATTTTGTCTGTTCTGCCTCAAGTGTTTTATTTCTCATTTCCCTACGAAGAGTTCAAAAGGTTTATTAGGGCCAGGTACATGGCCAAATGGGAAATAGAACATGCTGGCTACACACAAAAATGATGCCTACTACCAGTTGAACAGAAGAGAGCAGGTCCTGGTCTTCAGACTCCGCACAGGCCACAACAGACTGAGGTAGCATCTATTCAATAAACTGAAGATAGGTGGCATTGACGAATGCACCTGTGGTACAGGGAAAATGACCGCTGAACATCTGCTGCAAAATTGCCCGACATACGAGGACCAGAGAAAGCACATGTGGCCATTACCAGTGCCAACACTAGACAAGCTCTATGGCAGTGTCGACAGCCTCTGGATGACAGCTGCTTTCTTCGAACACATTCAAGTTGACGTCTGACAGCGTACGAAGACGATTTCTCATTTCTCTCAACATTCTTCTGTAAAATCACATTTCTGTAGCTCCCAATGATCCCTGCCCGTGACTGCTGATTGTCCATAACTCGCTACTGTATGCCAGTACTGGTTCCATGTCGCATCCAAGGACTTTCTTCTTTAATTCCAGCGATAGGCTTTTGTTGCACAATATTCCCATTATACTCTGGAAACTGGCCGGACTAATGGACAAAATCAATGGTTATACCGTACCTAAGTCTGGAAACCTAAAGATGTGCTAAAATTACAGAACAATAAGCCTCTTCAGCCACCCTAGCAAGGTCATGCTTAGATTAATCCTCGACCGATTGAAACCCAAAAGAGAGAACACCATTGCTGGGGAGTAAGCAGGGTTCAGACAGGGAAGAAGCACTACATAACAGATGTTTAATTTAAGGCTGCTAAGCGAGAAATTTCTCGAACAGCAGCAAAAACTGTATCATGTTTGATTTTAAGAAGGCGTTTGATAGGGTATGGCATAAAGAGCTTTGGGCAACTATGAGGAAAATATTATAAAGGTCCTTGAACACCTGTATGACAAGGTGTCCAGCGCAGTTCTTGTGAATGGGAAGCGAGGGGACTGGTTTCGCACATCAGTTGGTGTGAGACAGGGTTGTACACTCTCTGCAACTCTTTTCAATATATTCCTTGAGGGAATTATGAGTAAGACATTTGGAGGTCACGTTGGTACTGTCAAGATAGGGTGCCTAACGATTACCAACCTTCGTTTTGCAGATGACATCGACGGGTTGGCGGGTTCAGAAGCAGGACTCCCGGAATGGGTCAGAAGGCTCGATGAAACAGCTCTTGACTATGGTATGGAGATAAACGCTGGAAAGACAAAATTAATGACCAACAACGCCAAGGGCTTCAACAGCAAGATAAAAGCTAATGGCAAGGAACTCGAAGTAGTTGACCGTTTTAAATATCTTGGGTCGATGGTCAGTGATGAAGGATCAAAATGTGAAGTATTGGCCAGAAAAGCACAGACAATAGCGGCGCTTGCAGGGCTTAACAAAATCTGTCAAGATAAACGGTTAGCAATATGCATGAAAATCAGACTAATGCATACATTGGTCCTGCCAATATTCTTCTATGCTTGTGAGACATGGACAGTTACAGCTGAACCTCAGCGAAGGATGCAAGCCTAGGAGATGAGATGTTTCCGAAGACTTTTAAACGTTAAGAACAAGGATCGACTTACAAATGAGGAAATACGAGATAAAATTACAACAGCAATAGGGCCTTCTGAAGACCTCTCGGCAACTGTCAAAAGAAGGAAACTCGCTTGGTACGGTCACATATCGAGATCAAACGGTTTTGCAAATACGATCCTGCACAGAAAGGAGCAAGGCAGACGACGAAGAGGCCGTCCCAAAAAGAGATGGGAGGACAACATAAAAGAATGGACCAATCTCCGACCAGAAAATGCACAGGCAGCGGCCGCTGACAGAGAAGGGTGGGGTGGAGTTGTGATGATGTCTTCATGTGTGCCCCAACGACCTCACCGGTTACGGGATAACCTGACCTGACCTGACTCTGGAAGATTGAGTTTGCCTTGGCTTTTTAAATCTTTCTTTCAAAAGTGAATCTCTCAACAGATGTTATGTCGGTGCCCAAGTAATGAAACGTGTATCCTTGTCTTAGTCCCGTCTCGTTCACCTTTACAGGATTCAACTGAGTTGTGTTTCCCAGTTACTGCCATTACATCTGATTTATTTTAATTTAAGCTAAAATCTTTTTTTTTTCTGTGAATAACTATCATGATGGGCATATCTTATGTCTGACTCATTCTGCGCTATCTTCACGGTGTTGTCATCATCGTAAAGCAAGTTTTTTTTAATGTTATAGACACACACACATTCCCAATTCAGTCCCGACGAGAAGCACTAGCACAAATAACTCATCTATCTTTCCTCTAATACAGATTCCCCAAATTAAAGACCGCACGCATGAACTTAAGCTGTTTATTAAAACCTTCCTCTGGCCATTTCTCACCACCCAAAGCAGTTTATTTCTGCTGCTTTTATAACGTAAAAATTTTCAATTGTCTGGCTCTTTGAACGTGTAGAGAAAAGCCATTAAGTTGAAATAAAAAACAGGAAGGAAAAAACGCCAGTCACAGTTTTGTGCAAGACTCCACTGTCATGAAAATAAACCCAGGCATTCACTTCACACTCATTTGACCGCTGTTAAGTAATTCCCGTTTGACGATAGCAATTACAGTCACGGCTGGTGGGCTTGTTATGTTGATTCAAGCGACCGATTTGCCACAGAGCATCTGTATAATTGGCAATATAGATTCAAACCATTTACATTGTTTCATTAATATTTCTATGGCCACGTTTCTTGTTTTCATCGAGAAACCGATTTGCACGGATTTATATTTTGATTTTTTTTTTACTTTTGCAAAACCGAAAACCAAATCTTACGTTATAATTTTCAGACGGGATTAAAATGATGAGCGATGCGTGAGCTATAGTTATGAGCTTTAGCTGACTGTTAGCGTCAGGGTCAGTGGCCTTTAGCTGACGGCTAGCGTCAGGGTCAGCGGCCTTTAGGTGACTGCTAGCGACAGGGTAAGTGGCCTTTATGTGACTGCTAGCGTCAGGGTCAGTGGCCTTTAGGTGACTGTTAGCGTCAGGGTCAGTGGCGTTTAGCTGACTATTAGCGTCAGGGTCAGTGGCCTTTAGCTGACTGTTAGTACCAGGGTCAGCGGCCTTTAGCTGACTGCTAGTGTCAGGGCCAGCGAACCAAAGCTGCCAAGACCCTTCTACACCTCCACGCGGTGATTCGGGATAACAGGCTGCAGCAGGGCAGACTGGCTAAGGAGAAGGGATCGAAGCGGGAATGCTAACCTGGTACTCAAAAAATGCTTGCTGAAGTCGGATATGTTGGACCGAAAGGTGCAAATATCGCAGTCAAGCTGTAAACTACGACACAACGCATTCCGTTCCCTGGACTACATTCTGCTACTTAAGCCTTTTCAGTGTTTGGTAGTGGGAGATTGAGAATGAACGAAACCAAGCCAAGCTATAGTGATGAGCGGCCTTTATGTGACTGCTAGCGTCAGGGCCAGCGAGACATAGCTGCCAAAACATTTCTTCACTTCCACGTGGTGATCCTGGATAAGAGGCTGCAACAGGGCAGACCGACTAAGGAGAAGGAATCGAAGATTGAAGCCTAACACATGCTTAAGTTGCATGTGTCGTACCGAAAGGTCCAACTATCGTAGTCAAGCTGTAAGCTACGGCACAACGCATTTTGTTCTCCGAACAACATCCTGCTACTTACAATGCTCTTTTCAGGACTTGGTAGCGAGAGTTTGAGAACGAAGGAACGAAGAAGGAAGATGAAGATGTAGATGTAGGTCACTGTGCAGACTGAAAAGTAATTTGTTCCGAAAAAATAGATCTTGCACACAGAGATGCGCCTATATAGGCAAAAACAAAGAAAGAGTAGAACATCTTCTCCAACTCTGTCGTCTCCACTAGCGGAGCAGAGTGACAACTGAAGTGCTGAATACATTGTATGACACCGATAGGAGCATGAGATGGACTGCAAGTTTTATGAAGGAAGGTTAAAGGTTAAAGGTTAAAGACGACGGTTCGACTACATCTGGTGTCCAAATATGGATCCGTCTCTCTCCGTAGAAACGCTGCCTGCCGAGAGCATCTCATAAAGCACGAACTCCTAGCTCCGGCGAACAAACCAACAGACGTACGACGAAACCATTCGCCTAGTATTCCGTCTACAGAAACTGCACTTGACGCCTTCTAATAAAGGTTCTCAATTACCTTCACCATATTACTATTGATTTTGTAATGCTTCATTGTTGTCCATAGCGCCGCTTGCCATACTATGTCGAACGCCTTTTTTAAATATTTGAAAACATGCTTTATATGTTGTTGATACTCTAAGTATTTCTCATTCAATATCCGCAGATTAAATATCTTTTCAGTGGTGCTTCTTCCCGCTCGAAACCCTGCTTGCTCTTCGGCAATGATATTCTCTGCCTGTGGATTTAATCTGTTGAGGATTATTCTTAAGAGAATTTTGCTAGCATGACAAATGAGGCTGATTGTTCTATACTTGTAGTTCTGACACATCTTTAGGTTGCCTGATTTAGGCAGCGGTAAAACCACTGATTTCATCCAAATGGCGACTCTCCTGTCCGCTGTTACAGATGTTTGTCAGAGCTTCAATTAGTATTTCATCTCCCACTTGTAGGAACTCTGCTCAGATATTATCCACACCGTCAGCTTTCCCTCTTTTTAGCATCTTCATCGCTTCAGTTACTTCCTTTCTGGTTATTGGTTGATTCTCCTCTAACATTTTCGTTTGGGGGGCCTTAGCATTTCCTGGGTCACATTGACGCTCATGCTATTATAATCCAGAGAAGTACTCCGTCCAACGAGCCCAAATGTCTTTGGCTTCTGTAAGACATTTCCCTCTCTTAACCTGAATCGTTCTAGGTCGACTATTTATATGCACCTTTGGCATCGTTTCTTCTCAGATTTTGTTCGATATCTGAGCACTGAACAGTTATCCATTCTACGTTGGCCTTTTTCATCTTGACTTTTATGTTTCCATTTATCGCTCTGTATTTCATAATCCCATCTATGTTATTCTTCGACCTCTTCATTAATCTTCTCTTGTCACATAACTTAAGTATTTCATTTGTAATCCATACCTTCTTCTTTAGGCCATGGACGCATGGTCTTCATCACTGAGTCGTGGTCGCTACCTATATCGGCTCCTGGGAAACTCCTCATCCGTGCGCTAATGATCCTGCATCTAATCATTTCTAGACCAGAATGTAGTCTATGCAGTGCAGAATTATATATAAATATGTATATATGTATATGTATATGTATATATATGAACGAGGCGTGTTCAAATAAAACTGGACGAAACTGCAAAAGTGAACATACGTAGGATGAGCATGCTGACGTCACTTTTAGTATAAACAGCATATACCAACCGTCAAATTTGCAAAATTTCATTATTTTCTCACTCATATTTTCTTCAGCAGACCGCTGAAAACATGGTGCCTGTGATACGGAATCCTTCCAGAGTTGATCGAGGAGCGGTGATTTTGTTTCTAACAGCTAAAGGATGTCGACCAGTTCACATTCATCGCAGAATGCAGACAGTGTATGGGGACAAAAGTGTGTCAAAAACAACATTGTAGAACTGGACAACGGTGTTCAAAGAAGGATGTGAGTTAACGAAAGAGCTTGAGAGATCAGGGCAAGTGCATATTATTGCGTCAGAAGATGCCATCGTCAAATTGATCCAGCAAAATGGGTGGACCTTCGTCGGAGCTTACGTTCGCTTGCAGAGGAATTCGCTGTGTCGCTAGGGACAGTTCAAATGGTGGTTAGCAAGAAACTGAAGTATCGGAAGGTTTGTTCAGAATGAGTACCCTGCTGACCAACAACTATAAGGAAGATCGCATTGGAAAGAGTTTGAACTACTTGCTGCGATACGAAGAGGAGGGTAATTCCTTTCTTTCGCGCATAGTGGCAGGTGATGAACCGTGGTGCCACCATTTTGAGCCGAGCAGCAAAACTGCTAGCATTCAATGGAAACATCCCGAATCAACGATACCAACAAAAATTAAATCAAGTCAGATATTTCCGCTGGCAAGATTATACAGACAGCGTTTTTTGACCAAGAGGAAGTTTTGTTAGTAGACTTTACAGAGCCTGGCGTGAACACCAATGCCATCTGCTACAATGGCACACTAGACAAGCTGCATACAGCAGTCAAAAATAAACGACCCGACATGCTTTGCGTGGTGTGATTCTGTTGCACGACAATACGTGTCCACATGTCACGAACATTGTTCAGAAAGCGTTAGCACAGACAAGTTGGCAAGTACTGCCACACCCATCCTATTGCCCCGATATGTCCCCTTGTGACTTCCATTTGTTCGGACTCTTAAAATGTTTCTGAAGGGACAAAGATTCGACTCCGATGCAGACATCATGGCCTCGGTGACCAAGTGGTTTAAAGAGCAGCCAAAGTCATTTTCTTTGGACGGCATCCGCCATCTACCCATCTACAGTGGGGTGCGTGTCTGAATGCATATGACGACTTTTTCTAACTAATACTGTGGCATGTTTGCTTCATAACAATTGCTATATTTAATTCTGTCACACAAGATAAGGTGACTCTCATATATTTGTAATAAAGTCATTGGGTCTGGTTTCATATGAACACACCTCGTGTATATATATATATATATATATATATATATATATATATATATATATATATATATATATATATATATATACACACATACACACACAGCGCGTATGTGGAAAACTTCTAAATAACAGCCAAGACAAAAGATCATGGTATACAGTTCCTGTGTGGTCAGTACACCTATATATGGTATCGAAGCGTGGGTAACCTATGACAAACAAGAGCACAGGTTCAACACCTTCCACCTACGGTTACGGTGCCTGAAATCCATTCTTGGCTTCGCTTGAAGAGAAAGGAGGACAAACGCAGAGGTGCATTGTAACACGATTCTTCCAAGTGTGTGCACTCTCATTCGGCAGCGAAGACTGCGATGGCTTTGTCTTGCAGGTCTTGAGCGAAGATGACTACATCCATAAAGATGTTTCTATAAATAGCTAGTGTGGAGTAAAACAACAATTGGTTTACAATACATGAGGTTCAAAGACCCGTGTAAGCAGGACAAGAAAGCAATGGAAATGGATCTGACATCTTGAGAATACATAACTGCACACCGATCCAAATGGAGATGCAATTTGAAGAGCCAATAAACTCTTGCAACACAAGGAAAAAACAAGACAATGATGCAAATAACAAGGAAAAGGAAAACCAAAACTCGGTAGAGAGATTCTACTCCAAGGTTGTATCATCCAATAGTCAGAGATGACTGAAAGGGCTGCTTACTTGTATATAAACATCCAGTATACGGTTAGCTCAGAACATACATGCACTCATTAGGAAGACACATTAATCACTACAGAGACTCATTGAAAGTGTCACTGAAAAGCTTCAAAAGTGGTGTAACCTCAGGAGAGTTGCTTGGACACGACCGTTCCATCTACCTCGTTGTCATCGCCAAATGTGCTCAGATCGCAGAGTGATATCCCATCGCGGAGACTTAGAGTAGGCGTGCCTCGTCAAAGAGCCGAACACACCACAACTCCACAGCCGACTCCTCATATGGGATCCCAGGGTACAGCAAAGTCAGCTTTGCCAGGAACGGTGTCTATAACCATTTGAGAACACATCTCCCTGCATAAGTCATTTGCGGACGCCATTTTCGCTATTATATGGTGTGCAACTATTATTATAATTATAATATATATATATATGTACTCTAGTATATACTCAGAGAGCGATGAAACGGTGCGTACTCAAAATTTCGAAACTGGATAAGATCCGCAAATGAAAAAATTCGAAATCAAATTTATTTCAGGAGATTTGTGGTAGCATCGATATCACGCAAATATCCTTACGCTGCACACGTGGTAGGCATGTCTGACAATAGATGGACACGTGGTAGGCATGTCTGACAATAGATGGAACGTGGTAGGCATGTCTGACAATAGATGGACACGTGGTAGGCATGTCTGACAATAGATGGACACGTGGTAGGCATGTCTGACAATAGATGGAACGTGGTAGGCATGTTTGACAATAGATGGACATGTAGAACAACCTTTTGGTGACCATATGCATGTACAAGTCCACTGGGTCACGCACCTATGGGATACTGAGATGGACTAACTAAAGAGCTAGGCCCGCATTGGTACAGCGTTGCAAAGGATCTGGATGCATACATAATATTGTTGGTTTTCTCGCATACGGCACATCTGTCCGACTAATGCCGAGAATAGTCTGAATGTGATGTGTGATGGGAATATATATTGACTGTATATCATCATTATCATAATTTAGCTTGTTCTTTGCAGAACGCCGCTCTCACAACAGCCGATCTGTAAGACTCGATCTCTAGTCAGAACTTCGCTCTCACAACAGCCGATCTGTAAGACTCGATCTCTAGCCAGAACGTCGCTCTCACAACAGCCGATCTGTAAGACTCGATCTCTAGCCAGAACTGTCGCTCTCACAACAGCCGATCTGTAAGACTTGATCTCTAGCACGAACGTCTCTCTCAGAACAGCCGATCTGTAAGACACGATCTCTAGCCAGAACGTCGCTCTCACAACAGCCGATCCGTAAGACGCGATCTCTAGCCAGAACGTCGCTCTCACAACAGCCGATCTGTAAGACTCGATCTCTAGCACGAACGTCTCTCTCACAACAGCCGATCTGTAAGACCCGATCTCTAGCCAGAACGTCGCTCTCACAACAGCCGATCTGTAAGACTCGATCTCTGGCCAGAACGTCGCTCTCACAACAGCCGATCTGTAAGACTCGATCTCTAGCCAGAACGTCGCTCTCACAACAGCCAATCTGTAATACTCGATCTCTAGCCAGAACGTCGCTGTCACAACAGCCGATCTGTAAGACTCGATCTCTGGCCAGAACTGTCGCTCTCAAAACAGCCGATCTGTAAGACTCGATCTCTAGCCAGAACGTCGCTCTCACAACAGCCGATCTGTAAGACTCGATCTCTAGCCAGTACGTCACTCTCACAACAGCCGATCTGTAAGACTCGATCTTTAGCCAGAACGTCGCTCTCACAACAGCCGATCTGTAAGACTCTCGATCACTAGCCAGAACACCCGCCTCTGTTATTGTCATCTTCATGACCTCGTGATGGCTTGTGTTGATCTTCTCCTTGGTCTGCTTCTGTTGCCACTCTTTCCGGGTACCATATTCTCCAGTGTCTTTCTCTCAAGACCATTATGGCGTTTGATGTGGCTAAAATATGTTAGTTTTCTAGACATGATATTGTGTGCTGGGCTGTATTTACGAGGCTTGTTCAAATGAAACCGGACCTAACTGCACCAAGTAAACATGCGTACGATGCGTATGATGACATCTCTTCTGGTGTATACAGCACATACCAACCGTCAAGTTTTCAAAATGTCTTCATCCTCCGAATCATAGTTTCCTGGGCAGACGTTGAAAACATGGCGGGTATGATAAGGAATCCGTCCAGAGGTGATTAGCAAGCGGTGATTCGGTTTCTAACAGCCGAGAAATGTCGACCGAGGCGTGTTCACATGCCACAATGCGCAATAGAAACTAATCCCCCTCCTCTTCGTATCGCTGCAAGTGGTTCAAACTCTATCTCATGCGTTCTTCCTTATAGTGGTTGGTCAGCAGCTGAGGTATCCATTGTGAACATACCTTGCGATACTTTACTTTCTTGTTAACTATTTGAACTGTCCCTAGCGACACAGCGAATTCCTTTGCTAGCGAACGTAAGCTCCGGCGACGGTCCACCCGAATTTCTGCATCAATTTTGGCGATGTCATCTTCTGACGCAACAATATGCGCCTGACCTGGTCTTTCGATAGCTCACGTCCTTCTTTATAGATCGCTTTCCTGGTCTTCACTGTTGTCTCGACACACTTTTTTGTCCCCATACACTGTCTGCATTTTACGATGAATGTTAACTGGTCGACATCCTTCAGCTGTTAGAAACCGAATTACCGCTCGCTGATGAACTCTGGACGGATTCCATATCCCACCCGCCATGTTTTCAACGTCTGCCGAGAAAACTATGAGTCGGATGATAATGAAATATTGCAAGCTTGACGGTTGGTATGTGCTGTTTATACCAGAAGGGGTGTCATCATGTGCATATACGGATGTTCACTTGGTGCAGTTAAGTCTGGTTTCATTTGAACACGACCTGTACAATAATAAATTATATATGTTACTAATATATATATATATATATATATATATATATATATATATATATATATATATATATATATATATATATATATACATACACACACACACACACACCTCTTCATTCAATAGTAGACCACACACTCAAATACACACACACACACACTTCTTCATTCAATAGTAGACCACACACTCAAACACACATACACACACTAGACCCACACGCACCCACGTTCTTAAGAAAGACGAAGAATGGGCAACAACCCCCATGAACGAACACGTCGAGATAATAAAATGTATTATCATTTTTTTAATGAAGAAAATATAACAAGATCCTGACAGTTTACCAAGTTTTCAGATAGAACTTTCTAAACCCAGGAATGCGTGCCGGGTGTTGAAGACGCTTTTCCGTTCTCGTTAATGAGCTATCGCGTGCACATCCGCGATTCTAGCCAATCATTTGCATCGCTGGCTTAATGGCGCATCACGTTTTATTCCAACTTGTGCAATCAGTGCCCGGACGCTACTTGTCAAAATGAGACTTTTCCGTTCGGAAATTTGAGATTCATCCTTCACCTTTTTTGTGTTGAAAATTACCTCTCCCTCTCTCTCTCTCTGTCTCTCTCTCTCTGTTATTCTATCCGTCTCTCTACATATATCTGATTCTCTCATACACGCACACACACACACACACACGCACATACTCACACAAACATGCACACATGCAGGCAGGCAGGCAAGCACACACACGCACATACTCACGCACACATGCAGGCAGGCAGGCAAGCACACACACGCACACACATACACGGGCACGATCTATGTCATTCTTTCACCAGTTCTCACACTTACATCTTTCCCAAACTCTCCCACTCTCTCTCTCTCTCTCTCTCTCAAATACACACACACACATGCTCATTCTTTCTTTGCCTTACCCTCTCTCTCTCACAATATCATTGTCTTTCTTTCCCTCTCTTTCTCTTACGCACACAATCCCACTGTTTATCTTTCCCTAACTCTCTCGCTTTCTCTCTGTCTCTCTTTATATATATATATATATAAATGTAAGTTTTACAGAGATATTGAATAGACCACATCCCACAACAACCCATAATTTTGAAAACGGAACAGACATGTCCCTCTTACCAGTGTCCTGTGCAGAATTTACACTCGCAGAAATCAAAAGAGCTACCCACAAGCTAAAGAATTTGAAGACAGCAGGGGACGATGAGATAACTGGTGAAATGTGTAAAGCCGCAGATGATACCACTCTCACTCATCTCCTATCCATCATAAATGATGTAGAGTAAGAGGAAAAACCACCACAACAGTGGACAGATGGTGTTATTGTATAAGATACCAAAGAAAGGAGACATCTGATTGTAACAACTGGCGTAGCATATCACTTCTGTCAGCTCCTGGGAAAGTACGCTGTAGCATAGTATTAGAAAGTATCATGGAACAGGTAGATGTCATCATAACAGAAGAACAGGCTGGCTTTAGACCAAAGCGTTCTTGCATTGATCACATTTTCAAACTCAGAACTATGATAGAAGAATCAGTAGAAATGCAATCCCCACTAATCATCAACTTAATTGACTTCCAGAAGGGCTTTGACAGTCTGCACCGCCCAACATTATGGACAATTCTAAAAAAACTGTGGCTTACCCTCAAAATACATAAATGTTGTCAAGGCCTTTTGTGATAATTTACGATGCTGTGTTCGAATAACCGAAGGCAACACTGAATAGTTTAACATAAAGACGGGAGTAAAACAGGGATGTATTTTATCACCTCTACTATTAGGCATTGCTATAGATTGGATTATGAAACACTATGTCCATGATAAGCATTTAGGCATAGAATGGACAGATAACACGACTTTACAAGATCTTGATTTTGCAGATGACTTAGCGCTACTAAGTACCAATAATGAAAAACACAAGAAAATATAGATAGACTATGCCAATGGCCAGAACAAATAGAACTTCAAGTAAATGCCTCAAAGGTGAAAAGCAAGGCTTACATAAACTCAACGGTTGATATCAAGCTACAGGGGAAATCTCTACAAAATGTCCAGCACTACACATACCTAGGAAGCAACAAAAATGACACAAGATGAAGATGCCACGAAATAAATTTCTGCTAGAATTGGTTTGGTCTCATGCGCCTTTAATCAGCTCACCAACATCTGAAAATCAACGACACTGAGCAAACATACCAAGCTCAGACGGTCCAACTCAATCGTAATATCGGTCCTGACATATGGATGTAAACGCTGGAAGACAAACAAAATATCTTTGAAAATAAACGTCGACGACAAATATTGAATATACGCTGGAACCAGTTCATAACTAATGACTCGTTAACATGTTATTAACAACAGAGACAAACTAACTATAGGTGTCGACCATTATCTGGACAAAAAAAAACGATGAGCATACAATCGAATAGACACCAAGGGGCGTTCGGAAAAGAGGGAGACCCAAGGAAACACTCAGAACAATCTTCCGAGAGGGCTCAACTATGGATCTCAGCACCATACAAGATCTAAAAACAGTGGCGTCACACCGTTCCAGCTGGGGATCATTGGGTTTTGCGTTATGCGCCGTATTTGGCACGCAAAGAACATATATATATATATATATATATAATCACAATCTCATTTTCGTTCTTTACATAACTCTCCATCTCTCTCTCTCTCTCTTTCTCTCTCTCTCTCTCTCTCTCACACACACACACACACACACACACTATTTCATAAACATTCTGACTCTCACTAACTCTCTCACTCCCACTGACTATCCCACTATCTATCTTTCCCTAATTCTCTCTCTCTCTCTCTCTCTCTCTCTCTCACACACACACTATTTCACTAGTATTCTGGTCCTCACTCTCTCATAAACAATCTCACTGTCTCTCTGGAGCCAAACGTCAGCAATATCGACAGGGTTGAGATTCACTGAAAGCTATTAGTGGTACAAAGAAGTTTTGTATCAGTACTTAGCGGGATCAAGGCAATTAGACTTGATGATATGGGAGCATCCTACAAGCAGAAGTCCCGACTCCAAGTTCACTTAACAACTTCGTGAGTTTGAGTGGCAGAGTGGCTAAAGTGTTTATCAGTCACGTTAGAATTGGCAGATCACATTTCACACTCCGTGGCAAACAGGTCAGATCATGTATAATCTTCACATTGAAGATCGACGTATCAAATAATAACAGATCATATGGCATGTTGGGAGCTGAGGTAACGCAGTAGTTACTGCAGGCAACAGCTTCCCAGATAAGCGATCGGGGTTATTCTTCTTCTTCTTCGTACGCTGTCAGACGTCAACTTGAATTTGTTCGAAGAAAGCAGCTGTCACCCTGAGGCCATCGACTCTGCCATAGAGCTTGTCTAGTGTTGCCACAGGTGATGGCCACATGTGCTTTCTCTGGTCCTCGTATGTCGGGCAATTTTGCAGCAGATGTTCAGCGGTCATTTTCCCTGTACCACAGGTGCATTTTTCAGTGCTACATATCCTCAGTTTATTGAATAGATTGTACCTCAGTCTGGTGTGGCCTGTGTGGAGTCTGAAGACCACGACCAGCTCTTTTCTGTTCAACTGGTAATATGCATAATTTTTTTGTGTAGCCAGTATGTTCTGTTTCCCATTCGGCCATGTATCTAGCTCTAATAAACCTTTTGGACTCTTCGTATGTCACACTAGAATCTGGTTATGGTAGTCTTGCACCTTCTTTTGCCAGTCTGTCTGCCTCCTCGTTGCCTTGGATGTTACAGTGGGATGGAACCCACTGTACCACTACTCTTTTTGGTGCGGACAGCTGGCATAGTTGACAGAGTACTGCTCTTAAATCATTAAGTTCAGTATTTTTCTGGATTTTCAGTGCTGTAACCACGGCCAGGGGATCTGTAAACAGGACTACCTGGCTTTCATTGCTTTGAGCGACCGGGTTTCGATTTCCAGTTGAATGTATTTTTTCCGATCGCAAGACGGCTCTTCGGGTCGACCGAGCATACACCAATTGGTACCAGAATAATCCGGTACTCAGTTTCATGCCAATTATTGCGCATGGTGCACGTGGTTTATTAGCCTTTTTCACTGGTCGTCAGTGCCTATGGGTTCACGGGCAGCGCATCACCCCCCTCCCTCTCTTTCCCCGTTGTTTTTTACTAAGCGATATGTTTCTGAAACCTAAATAAGTAATAACAATTACTAACTATGTAATTAATACTTTGAATAGATGTCCAATTATTGGCGAACCCAGAAAGACTTCTGTAGTATTTTTCCCCGCATTATAGACAGACCAGGGCTCAGTTATCATTCGCTCTCCCATGGAACCGGTTGCCATGACAACGATTGTTACAGCAACTTCCGCTAAATTTCCTGGCGTCATAGTCACACTGGTCTCACGTGATGGAGCCCTGGTCTGTTGCTTTGTCGTTCATATTTGTTTATTATGCAGGAAATGCATGTTCGCGAATTAAAACAAGGTGTGTTAAGCTCTCTGTACTTTACTAGAGAAAATTAGTTTAAAAAAACAGTGGTCGCCCAGTACATATAATGGCTATTGAACAAAAGCAATTGGCATGTGAGAGTCAAGGTGCATTTACACGCAAATCTGAAGCATCTATGTATGACATTATTTGAAGCATATATGTATGACATTATTTGATGCATATATGTATGACATTATTTGAAGCATTTATGTATGACATTATTTGATGCATATATGTATGACATTATTTGAAGCATATAAGTATGACATTATTTGATGCATATATGTATGACACTATTTGAAGCATATATGTATGACACTATTTGATGCATATATGTATGACACTATTTGATGCATATATGTATGACACTATTTGATGCATATATGTATGACACTATTTGATGCATATATGTATGACACTATTTGAAGCATATATGTATGACACTATATGAAGCATATATGTATGACACTATATGATGCATATATGTATGACACTATTTGATTCATATATGTATGACACTATATGAAGCATATATGTATGACACTATATGATGCATATATGTATGACACTATTTGATGCATATATGTATGACACTATATGAAGCATATATGTATGACACTATTTGATGCATATATGTATGACATTATTTGAAGCATATATGTATGACATTATTTTCTGGATGTGTGTCAGCGACGAGTCAAACGATCTATTCTGTTTTGTACGTTTACTTTTTGGAAGTGAAGATAGTTTGACAAAGGAGGGGGCGTGTCTCCTAAAACAACCGAAAAAAATTAAAAAAACAAGAAGAATGAACAAAACATAAACAAAATGTAACCGATTTTTCTACTTCTGGTAAAATGTAATATCACTGAAAGTTTGAGTAGTGTTTACAAAGAAGGTGTGGAACATACTTTGCTATATAAAAATGTATTATTACTATTAGTTTGTTTTAATTTCTATGGTTGTTCCCCTCCAGAATAAAAATCCAGGAGTCACCACTGGCTATAATGACTCAATGTGTTTGTCCGGGTACAACTCAGTCTATATTCATCAGTAGATGACTCAAAATTGTCCGCCCAACCAGGTACAACTCAGTCTATATTCATCAGTAGATGACTCCAAATTGTCCGCCCAACCAGGTACAACTAAGTCTATATTCATCAGTAGATGACTCAAAATTGTCCGCCCAACCAGGTACAACTAAGTCTATATTCATCAGTAGATGACTCCAAATTGTGCGCCCAATCAGGTACAACTCAGTCTATATTCATCAGTTGATAACTCATAAATTGTCCGCCCAACCAGGTACAACTCAGTCTATATTCATCAGTAGATAACTCATAAATTGTCCGCCCAACCAGGTACAACTTAGGAGTCGCATCGAACCAATTGACGGAACACGATACAGAGCAGCAATCGTTGGGAATCATAGAAGTAAAAGCTGGCACTGACCTATTAACGAGAAAATTTCGTGAGTGACGAATTCCGGAGCTTTGCCGGTCACGAGACAGCTCGATCAGTTTAAATAGGGGCTGACAATAGGGCCAATTAGGGCCCGAGAGGACGCCTGGTAGAGACCTTGTCGACTCATCTCTCTAACATTATCCGATCTCGTGCCGAAGCCTTCTACATTCTTCCATATTATTTGCGCTTGATTTCGCCATTACATCTTCGTATTATTTAATTTCTTCAAATAAACAGCAAAATTCGATTAAACACTATCAACGGGGGATAGTTGTCAGGGTAGAAGAAACGCAAATTGGAATATACTAACAGTTTGTTCTGAGGGTAGAAGGTTAACGGCCGGTTAGGCAAAACAAAACGATTAGAATGCACAAACAATATTATGAATGCAGTCTGAGTACCAACCGGGAAATTAGGTCATAATTATGAGATGTAGAAATCCAGGCTATCAGGGTGGCAACCGAAGAACTGTTGAACTTCATTCTCGGTCCATAAGCTGCAGTGTTTCTGACAGATGCAAAATCAGCACCGCAAGCACTGAAGTCCAAGAAACTGCCAGCTCTAAAGGTTGTACTGTTTGAGCAGAGTAACAAGCAAAATATTGGATAACGCTTTATTGTGGAACGCAGGGAAACAAAGAGGAAATCGGCTGGTCTGGAAAAAGATGGTGCTGCAGACGAGCAGCCGGATGTAACAGTTACATACCTACAGAAGAAAATAATGGTCTAATCAATGAGAGAGCAGCCGGATGTAACAGTTACATACCCACAGAAGAAAATAATGATCTAATCAATGAGAGAGCAGCCGGATGTAACAGTTACATACCGACAGAAGAAAATAATGATCAAATCAATGAGAGAGCAGCCGGATGTAACAAGAGACGATTTCCGTAAGATAAACAGACAAGATGTGTTGCGCCTCAGAACGGAACACAACAGACTCCGCAGTCACATGTACACTTAGACTACATAGCATATACTGCAGAACTGCCCAGAATATTTTTTTTTAAACAATGGACACATCACTGGAAGAGAAACTGTATGGATTTTAATGTGAGCTACAAAAGATAGTGACGTTTATACAATAGAGACCATTGTAGATACAGACATTATATTTTCAGGCGAACGAAAGAAGCAGGAGAAGACTATATTAGTCAGGGTCAGGCAAAACATCGTACTTATCCCACTATGTAAGTCAGGGTCAGGTGAAACATCGTACTTATCAGAGAATGTAAGTCAGGGTCAGGTGAACCATACTTATCAGACAATGTAAGTCAGGGTCAGGTGAAACATCGTACTTATCAGACAATGTAAGTCAGGGTCAGGTGAAACATCGTACTTATCAGACAATGTAAGTCAGGGTCAGGTGAAACATCGTACTTATCAGACTATGTAAGTCAGGGTCAGATGAAACATCGTACTTATCAGACTATGTAAGTCAGGGTCAGGTGAAACATCGTACTTATCAGACTATGTAAGTCAAGGTTATGTGGTTAGGTGAAACAAACTGTTTATGCTATGTTTGTCAGGGTCAAGCAAAACATACTGATCAGACTATGTTAGTCAGGGTTAGGTGAAACATATTGATTAGACTATGTTAGTCATGGTGTGGTGAAACATACTGATCAGACTATGTTAGTCAGGGTTAGGTGAAACATATTGATTAGACTATGTTAGTTAGGGTTAGGTGAAACATACTGATCAGACTGTGTTAGCCAGGGTCAGGTGAAACATACTGATCAGACTGTGTTAGCCAGGGTCAGGTGAAATATACTGATCAGACTGTGTTAGCCAGAGTCAGGTGAAACATACTGATCAGACTATGTTAGTCAGGGTCAGGTGAAACATACTGATCAGACTATGTTAGTCAGGGTCAGATGAAACATACTGATCAGTGTGCTACATCACGTCCAAGTAGCTCTTCCTAAAAACTAGCTGTTTCATGGCAGTCTGGCCAACACGGTGGTAATTGACACTGTGATCCCCGCACTGATAAGCTTACTAAAGAGCATTCGATTGCAGTACAGCCGAAAGGACCCCAGTCCACCTCTTCAAGTAGGCATTGAGATGTGAGGAGAGTCACTGTAGCCCGCCACAAAATAAAAAGTCATAGAAATGGCTTAACTCCAGTACCAGTCTCATTAGCAACAACGACAACAACAACACAAACAACAATAACAGTTTGTTCTCTTCCTTTTTATGTGCAATGCATTTGTCACAAGTATGAGGCGTGTTCAAATGAAACCGGACCTTACTGCAACAAGGGAACATACGTACGTTGCGCATGATGACGTCCTTCTGGTGTAAACAGCACATACCAACCGTCAAGTTTGCAAAATTTCATTATCCTCCAACTCATAGTTTCCTCAGCAGACCGTTGAATACATGGCCAGTGTGATACGGAATCCGTCCAGAGTTAATCAACGAGCGATGATTCGTTTTCTAGCTGCTGAAGGATGTCGACCAGTTGACATTCATCGCAGAATGCAGGCAGTGTATGGTGATAAAAGTGTGCCGAAGACAACAGTGATGTTTAAAGAAGGACGTGAGTTATCGCAACAATTTGCGCCCGACTTGATCTCGAAAGATCTTTCGTTAACTCACGTCTTTCATTAAATATCGCTGTACAGTTCTTCATTGTTGTATTCGACACACTATCGCCATGTTTTCAACGGTCAGCTGAGGAAACTATGAGTCGGAGGATAATGAAACTTTGCATACTTGACAGTTGATATATGCTCTTTACACCAGACGTGACGTCATCATGCGGACTGTACGTTTGTGGAATAATTTTGCAGAAGATGGTCAGGTGTCATGTTCCAGTATCTGAGGTGCCCTCATCAGTAGCACCTATCTTCAGTTGATTGAAAAGATGGTACCTCAGTCTGTCATAGCTGGTGCTGAGTCTGAAGACCACCACCTGCTCACTTGTGTTCAACTTGTAATAAGCATCATTTTTTTCGTGAAGCCAGTATGCTCTGTTTCCCGTTTCTCCATCTATCTGGCCCTAATAAACCTGTTGGACTCTTCGTAGGTCACACTTGAATCTGGTTATGGTAACCTTCCTCCGTATTTGGTCAGTCTGTCTCCTCGTTGCCTTGAATGTTACAATGGGATGGGGCCCACTGTACCGCAACTCTTATGGGTGTAGACTGCTGGCATAGTTGACAGAGTCTTGTCTTAGCCACATGTGCCGTGAGGCGTCATGGGGACCTGTAGCTTTCTATCCAGGGCCAGTAGTCGTCATCCAATGACAATTTAGACTATCCGCAACATTTCCTATCCATCTAGTACTTGGTCTGCCACGGTTGCGAAAACCGAATGTCGAGCGTTATAGTCGCACATGGGTAATTGGTCAGGCTGCATTCTCATTTGGTGGCCGAGCCACTTGATTCTCTCTTCATAAATATATTCAGAGCAGGGTCTTGCTTCACCTATTTTTATCACATCTTTATTGCACATTCTGTCTCTCATAGTTCCGGAAGCATCTCATCTCACATATGGTTAACAGAGTACTGATCTTAAATCATTTAGTTCTGTATTTTTCTGGCTCTTTAGTGCTGTAACCATGGACAGGTCATCTGTAAAACAAACTACCTGGGTTTAATTGCTTTCGCCCTGCCAGCAAAGCTTCTACTGCAGCTTCAAATGCATCTGCCTCTGCTGTAAAATAACTGCAGTCTGACAAATGAGGTGGGGATTGACACTATAATCCCCATAGTAGTGAGCTTACTCGTATTGCAGTGCATCCAGAAGGATTCCGGCCTACCTTCTCAAGTACGCATTGGGATGTAAGAAAAGCCCCTGTAACCCGCTATCACAGAGACGTCAAGCATTAACTCAACTCAGCACAAGTCGATTCGAACAACATCGATAGGATTTCACAGCAGTATGGCCCGTGTCCACTCGAATGATATCCAGGTTCCAAGAATACGACCCCTGTAACCTTTCTAGCAAGTTGTAAAAGGCGATTAAAGAGGTTACTGATTTGAACTAACAACCTTATTATGTAAAACGATTGATTTGAAGCAGCTTCTGGGTTTAATCGGGGTTCAATACTCAGGGTTTTTTTTTCCCGATCGCAAACCAGCTCCAGGTGTCGACCCAGTTTCAGACATTGGGTATCCAAACAAATCTTGGAAGTAAAAGCAGCCGGCGAGATGCTGACCACATCATCCATTATGTGCTGTTGGTCACCAAATAATATGGGCCAAACACCAGGGCGTGGAATGGGATCTTCACTTTAAAAAAAAAACTGTAAATGCTCTGCTACAGACTTCCTAAAAAGGGGCCAGCTGTAGGGGTGTCCCTATGCTTCAGTTGAAGCCTGAAAGATAATATACAATCACCCGTTTTGTCTAGGAAGGATAATATTAAACATTCAGAGACTATATATTTGATGGCGATATCGACTCTTGTTGCCTGGAAGGCATCTTATTATACCGTCATATTTCTCAATAATAAGGCTACTATATCAGCCTGGATGAGAGTAAAATTATTGCCGATTAAGTTCGCTTGCAAATGGAATTCCCTGATAGGGACAGTTGTTAAAACTCCCACAAGGAGCCCTGCCGTGACTTCCGGCAATCTCAGTGCAATGGCGAGTCCAGCGGAAAATCGAGGCAAGACGTGGACGTTAATGAGGGAATTATTTCTGCAGTTTGTGGAACAAAGCCGCCAATTCATTAAAAGAACTGTCTCGCCTGTGACGCTGCTGAAACATCCTCTTTAGACGAAGACATGGACAGATTTTTCCAAATGCCTTTTCCAAACCCGTTTATTATGACCGCGCGCGCTTTCATTAAATCATTATTGCTGCCACTCGATTGGGCTCCATCAGGAGGAAGTGAGATCATTCCGAGAGCTCGCCCAGAAAACGTGATCACTATTTTTTTTTTAAACCCCGGACTTTCACTCTTTCTGGATGACGATTTTTTTTATCTTATTCCATTTTTGCTCACTCTCTCTCTCTCTCTCTTTCTGAACATTGTCCGAATAATTGCACACCGCACTTGCTATTTTCACTGGCGGCCATTAAGGAGAATTTAGCCTCAATTCTCATCGATAATTTCGACGTTTGAGGATTGCAGCAACGGCAGCATCAATTGCCATTCCAGAGCCATTTGTCTCACTCATCGGTTTACATTCATAGCAACCGATTCGTCATTCATCTGTTTCGTCATTTAAAGCGTCGCTGTGATCTGGACTTCAAAGAAGACCTTTATTATCAAATTAATATTCCCACTAACCGTACTTTCTTCGTATCGTCGAGTTTGTTTCGTTCAAATTGGAGCATGGGGCTACTTCTGTAGTTGAGTTCCTTGTAGGACGCCTGTGTCAAATGATTTAGCTGTTGTTACTATGGTTGCATCTGTTGTACTTAGTTTTAAATGATGAAGTTTTCTGTTCCGGGTGCAATTTTGTTCTATTCCTTACAGAGGGAATATGTGAGACAGCCAAATGATTACAGAAAGTGGGAGAGTGAGGGATGGGGGGTGAGAGAGAAGGCGAGAGAGACAGTGCGAGAGAGAAGGAAGTGAGCGAGAGAGAGAGACTGGGCAAGAGAGCGAGATAACTAGAGAGAACGAGCGAGAGTGATCGAGAGCAAACGAGTGCGCGGAAGACGAAATGAAAGAGCGAGAGAGAGGGGGAAAGAGAAAACGAGAGTGCCATCGAAAGCGAGCGAGAGAGCAAGAAGGAGAGCCATAGAAACTGAGTAAGAGCGCGAGAGAGAGTGAGAGAGCGAGAGAGATCGACAGACATCACGCACAAGAGAGAGAGAGAGAGAAAGAGAGAGAGCGAGGGAACGTGACAACGATGTGCGGGTGCGGGAGAGCAAGAGCAGCCGAGCAAGTGAGTGAGAGTGATAGTGGGCGGGAGGGAGAGAGAGACAGAGAATGAGAGAGAGGCAGAGAGGTGTAGAGCAACAGACAGGGAAAGTGAGAGTGAGCGAAACAGAAAGTAAGAGACAGAGAGAGCGAGAGAGATAGATAGAGAGAGAGAGAAGCTGTGACAAATAAGCAAAACCACTAAAAGACTGCTAATAATAGATACAAATTAATTAGTGCGAGTGTGAAGGAACCACGAATTAGATACGCATGTGTTTAGCTGGCATATATATATATTTGGAGCGTGCTGACTAGTCGATAGTCATCTGGCTTACTAAGACTATGATAAAACCGTTCCAGGGTTCGAAATCTCGAACGGACAGAAACATAATCCGGATGTAATTCGTTCCTGATACGACCCCTCCTTAAGTCGACCCAGTTGTAAGTTTAGGGGGGTCGGTGGAAGTTAAGAGGTTAAGGCACTCACCTCTCACAGTGATGAACGGAAACGGTAGGTGATCGAATTCCGCAAGTTTCAAGCGATCCCTGGTCACACGGGAGGTAAGACCAGACTGCCTGCATCCCGGGTTACCTCCGGTCGTCTCGACCAATAGTCTTGCCACTGATCCAAGGTAGCTCGGTATAAGAGTGAAATGGTTGATGACCACGCATATTCTTTCCCACAATAATCCAATTACAGCACACATCACATTATTAAAACAAAGCCGTCTGGCGGTGTGGTCATTATTGCTTCGAGATGGGCAATAACCTTTTTAATTGTAACAAAAATGTATGTGTGTGTGTGTGTGTGTGTGTGTGTGGGGTCGGGGGGTCGGTATTGGGTGGGTTAATGGGTGGATGCATGGATGGATGCTTGTATGTATGTATGTATGTATGAATGTATGTATGTATGTGTGTGTATGTATGTATGTATGTATGTATGTGTGTGTATGTATATATGTATGTATGTATGTATGTATGTATGTATGTATGTATGTATGTATGTATGTATATATGTATGTATGTATGTATATATGTATGTATGTATGTATGTATGAATGTATGTATGTATGTATGTATGTAATTATGTATGTATGTATGTAAGTATGTGTGTATGTATGTATGTATGTATGTATGTAAGTATGTATGTAAGTATGTATGTATGTATATATGTATGTATGTATGTATGTATGTATGTATGTATGTATGTATGTATGTATGTATGTATGTATGTATGTATGTATGTATGTATGTATGTATGTATGTATATGTGTATGTATGTGTGTATGTATGTATGCACGTATGTATGTATGTACGTATGTAAGTATGTATGTATATATGTATGTATGTATGTATGTGTGTATGAGTGTGTATGTATGTATGTG
This sequence comes from Ariolimax columbianus, assembly GCA_036924085.1. NCBI lineage: Eukaryota > Metazoa > Mollusca > Gastropoda > Stylommatophora > Arionidae > Ariolimax > Ariolimax columbianus. The sequence goes on from JAVGWX010000003.1 coordinate 98,655,191, forward strand.
TGTATGTATGTATGTATATGTGTATGTATGTGTGTATGTATGTATGTGTGTATGTATGTATGTATATATGTATGTATGTATGTAAGTATGTATGTATGTATGTATGTATGTATGTGTGTATGTATGTATGTATATGTGTATGTATGTGTGTATGTGTGTATATATGTATGTATGTATTTATGTATGTATGTATGTATGTATGTATGTATTTATGTATGTATGTATGTATGTATGTATGTATGAATGTATGATGCATGAATGTATGTAAGTATGTATGTATGTATGTGTGTGAGTGAGTGTATGTGTGTGTAACTGTGTGCATGTAAATATAGTTTACTGTTTCATTTATGAAGCGGTCGGTCTTATGGTCATTGGAAATAGTTTCCCTCGGTTCTTGACTAGCAAAATGGATCCATGTCTTTCTTTGTCTATTAGCTTACTTCTTGCAGGGTACGCGTTAATCTTAATTTGAGAACCTTGATCGGGACATAGAATAACATTGAACAGTGGTTCTCTACCTTCTTCGGATCAAAGGCCCACTGTAAGAACAAAAACAGTGTACATTTCCACCGATCAGGCTAAACGAGATGAATTAGGGGGAACGCTGGCACCAATGGCAATTCGACGTGGTTTCCACATTCTCTCGTGTCACACGTTGCAAAATAGAAAACTTTTTTTTTTTACAGAAGGCTAAGTTATAAATTCTGATAAGGGATCAAGATGCTTAGCAGCGCATGAGCTGCAGTGGTCAGCGACCCAAAGCTGACTGCTAGCGTCAGGGCCAGCGAACCATAGCTGCCAAAACCCTTCTACACCTCTACGCGATGATCCTGTATAACAGGCTGCAACAGGGCAGACTGGCTAAGGAGAAGGGCTCGAAGAGGGAATGCTAACCCGGTACTCAAAAATGCTTGCTGAATTCGGATGTGTTGGACCGAAAGGTGTAAATATCGCAGCTAAGCTGTAAACTACAACACAACGCATTCCGTTCTCTGGACTATATTCTGCTACTTACACTTTCAGGGTTTGGTAGTAGGAGATTGAGAACGAACGAACGAAGAAGAAGAAGAAGAAGAAGAAGAAGAAGAAGAAGAAGAAGAAGAAGAAGAAGAAGAAGAAGAAGAAGAAGAATTCTGATAAGATAAGCTCGCAGACTCCAATAGGTCTCTTCGCTGACACGCGCATTACTCATCTCCGATACTCACAGTACCACTTACTGAAACAAGGACGTATCTTCATGGAACCATGTTTGATTCTACAAGACTCATTGCGGATCAACCAACCACATTTTACAGATTCCATCAGGGTCTTCGCGGACACGTAAAAGAAATCTTTATAAACTGCCACACTTTACTTCACGGAGACCATCAGGAAAACCTCACATACCCCCACACTAATCTTCACGGAAACCCACATGTCTTCACAGTTTTACACACTAATCTTCATGGAAACCCATAAGAACCCTCATATACTCCCATACTACTCTTTACGGAAACCCACATGAACCCTCACATACTTCCACGCCACGCTTCAAAGACCTCACAAAAGCCCTTACATTTACCACACCCACTACTCTTCACGGAAACCCACAGGGCCTCCCACAGGACCTCCCGCAAGACCTCCCACAGGACCTCAACAAGACCTCCCACAAGACCTCCCACAGGACCTCCCACAAGACCTTCCACTTTACCTCCCACAGGACCTCCCACAAGACCTTCCACTTTACCTTCCACAGGACCTCCCACAGGACCTCCCACAAGACCTTCCACTTTACCTCCCACAGGACCTCCCACAAAACCTTCCACTTTACCTCCCACAGGACCTCCCACAGGACCTCCCACAAGACCTTCCACTTTACCTCCCACAGGACCTGCCACAAGACCTTCCACTTTACCTCCCACAGGACCTCCCACAGGACTTCACACAAGACCTCCCACAGGACCTCCCACAGGACTTCACACAAGACCTCCCACAGGACCTCACGCATGGCCTATCACATGACCTCCCACGGGGCTACCTATAGGACCTCCCAGAGGGCCTCCCACAGACCTCCAAACTCCACTTACAAAATGTTTCTTCTATTCACACGCGACTCTTAGTGGATCCACTCAGAACTCATTGTAGACCCCTAAACTTCTCTTTACGGATCCACAGCTACCCTGTTTAGACCCCCAAACTACTTTTACGGATCCACAGCTACTCTGTTTAGACCCCCAAACTACTCTTTACGGATCCACAGCTACTCTGTTTAGACTCCTAAACTACTCTCCATGATCACACAGACCGCGAACTATTGATATCGTGACTATAAAAGTGAAGAATCTAAAATTTGGTACCAACAAAAACCGCGTCTAAGTTTAAAGGAAAACAATCAGCGCTCTAGTTTACATATCAGTAAATGAGCGTCTGACTAACAGTTAAGGTAACTAATATCACACACAGTGCAGTCGCCAACACTGGCAGTGACTGATATGGGACCAGGACTAAAAATTCCTTTTTAACATAGAAAGAATATTCACAAGTGCCGTCAACAGGAATTGAGACTTGTGAGATGAGATAACTTACTCGTGCGTACAAATTGAAAAAAGGTACAATTTCAGAAACAGTTGCACATACCCACCAATTTTGACGTTAAACAAGAGAAAATGATATCCATTTAAGGATCTTTTCCTGGCGAATCATGCATGAAGGAACGTACTTAGAGCAGCAGGAAGCTGGCGCCTATCCTGACCCTGATTTATGTTCCATTTCCAGCCGATAATTTTAAATCAAAAAAGAAATAGTTATATTCGAGTAACAGATGGTTGTCAACGCTTACTTCTCAATTCAGATCTGGCCAAGAATGTAACCCAGTCTACCCAGCTATAAAACTATATCTTGGTTTCCGTTCAGAAACGTGTGTTCACAACATGTATCTAATTTCTCTAGAATTAAATGCCATCACGTTTTTTTGTGCATGTGGTCTAATATTGTCCATGACATTCATATATTGGTTAATTAAATTATGAAGATGCTACCGTAACATCAAAATGGATCATTTTCTTTGATCTGTTTCAGCGAAGAAAATAGATGGTTCCTCTAAAACATACTTAACTGTACTTGTACAACCAACATGGTTAGGAGCCTTGCTATATCATCAGGGGGTAGGAGGGAATCAAGGGATTTTTCTGCGCCTAGGATCAAATAAGGTGTACTGCTATTTCTTTAGGTTTTTTTTAAATTGTATGTTTGTTGCGAATGGTGAAGGAAGTTATATGCAAACTGTATGTGCGTATGTTTACTCACCCCCCTCTCTCTCTCTGTATATATCTCTGTCTCTCTATGGGTATGTAACATTGTGTAATGCGTTCAACCAGAAATATGAGCGTGAAATAATGCACATAATTATTTTATTGTAAGAAGCATACAAAGAGTTCCATGGTTGCTCTGACCAAACTTAGGCCAATATAGAAGGATAAAAGCATCAACCTCAAATCCAAGTACAGTTTAATGTATTCAATTTTCACTTCTGTTTTCCTCTACGCGAGCAAAACATGGACTCTTGACAGCAGTTCTAGAGCGAAGCATTTGTGCAATTGAGATGAGCTCGGTATTTCGTATCTAGACAACGTCACGAATAAGGAAGTTCAGGACACCGTTAAGAGAGGTTGACCAATATAAAGACCTATTGAGTTCGGTAAAAGCACGCAAGCTCACAAGGTATAGACATGTTTCAAGATCGTCTGGGTTGACCAAGACGGCCCTGCAAGGTACTGTGCCTGGGACTCGTAAGAGAGAGAGAGAGAGAGAGAGAGTGAGAGAGAGAGAGAGCGAGAGAGAAAGAGAGAAAGAGAGAGAGGCAGAAAAATAGATGGGAAGACAACACGAGAAAGTGGCTGGAAGGTCCATAGCTACAACAAATGTCCTGGCACAAAACGGAGTGGAGTGGCGGGAACTGGTCCAACAATCTGCAGTATTGGTGCTCCAATGACCTTTCAGGTTACGGGACTACTACTGCTGCTGTTGCTACTGCTGCTGATGATGATGATGATACAAAGAGTATCTATGAATGGTAAAGTGGCAGTCTCGCGGCCCTTTGACCATGCTCCTGGATTATCTTGCCAATTCGAAACATCTTTGCCTTGTGGATGTGTCCTTTATAAGGGACAACGAATCAAGTTTGAGGCACATCTCTCGGAATTGAATGTGTTCGTTTGTTCGCGACACATTGATCTTATCCCTTGTACTTTTATGCCGTCGTGAATGTATCTTCTTGTGCTGCTGCATTGAAAAATGATGCATTGAACATTATCAGTCAATGTAGATTATCTAGGGACAAAAGAATAAGTATATCGATTCACTCTCGAAATAGATGTTCCTCCATCTCTGAGATGTCCTTTTGACTGTCTGTCGATTTTAGAACAAAAATGATTTCACTATTTTACAATGGTCTGTTTTGTCTATCGCTTGCATGGACTTGTGTCGATCGTATCCTTTGCTACTTAGTAGTTTTTCATCATTCTGTCTAATGACTACCATTTCTATTCCAGTGTGTGATGGGCATTGATCCACGTGCCATCAATATACACAATATCATAACATGCTCTACACATGGCTCTCACTTCACGTAAATAATTGCTTTTGGAAGTTACTTGGTGGGACGTTCCACAAATAATATTTTTGTCCGCTTGTATACTTGCGAAAGGTAAAGTCTGCACACATTACTGTTTACTACAATGTAGATTTTGAGACAGTAATATCGTTGGTCTTTGACTACCAATCTTTCAATCTCCTTAACATTCTATGAATGTGTCGTTTAATAACTATTTTTTTCAAAACGTGTAGTAACATGTGGTAAAGAGGTTGTGGACTGGACTTACAATACCAACTTAGCAGGGTCAAATCCTTTCGCGCTCCGGCATGTCGCAGACTTTGTCGTGGTATGTCCACTTCACCCAGTCGATGCAGCTGTCAACTGATACATGGTTAAGTCAGGGGAACATTTCAGAGTCGCCACCGGATCAGCAGAGTTCGTGCTGTGACGTCGGCACTTTGAGCAAAGAAAGGAACTGAACACAGTTGGGAGCTCACATGCGCAGTGAAGTCCATTATATGAGCCATTTTGCATTTGTGAAAACTATTTCCTGTTTCCTTCTTCCTTGCTTTCTCCTGGTCTTTGAAGATGGACTTCCATAGCCTTGGATCCATCGTTAGAATTACCGCTAACTTATTATCCAAGGCGTGCATTGATCTTTAATTTGGTTTGGCTTGGCTTGGCTTAGTTCGTTCTCAATCTCCCGCTACCAAACTCTGAAAGGGCTTAAGTAGCAGAATATAGCACAGAGAACGGAATGCGTTGTGTCGTAGTTTACAGCTTGACTGCAATATTTGCACCTTTCGGTCCAACACATCCGACTTGAGCAAACATTATTTAGCATTCCTTCTTCGATCCCTTCTCCTTAGCCAGTCTGCCATGCTGCAGTGTGTTATCCAGGATCACCGCGTGGAGGTGTAGACGGACCTTGGCAGCCCTGGTTTGCTGGTCCTGACGCTAGCAGTCAACAGTCGCTGACAACTGCTGCTCATGCGCTGCTGAGCATCTTGATCATTAATTTGGTTTGAAAATATAATGATAAAAATTGCCACGTTTAGTCACCTTAGAGAAATATTTATACAGCTTCACTGCAATGCTTTTGAGCGTTACGAATATAAATTGAACTTGCAAAACACACGCTAGGTTAAGGTTAGTCTGCGCATTCAAATAATATGCAAACGTTTTGCAATGACGTAGATACGGACATTTCGTGGACATTGTCAAACATTTGGAGTAGTTGCGAACGACTGTTTGGAATCAAGATGCTGAGCAGTGACGATATCCATTTGACTATCCTCCTCTTTTAGACTTAGAACCATCAGTCATTCTGAAATAAATTTCCATCCTTTAATGTTTGCTTTGTTGCTACTATTCACTATACAGCCAACCCCTGCTCTGGCTCGTTCACTCATGGGAATTCCGCTGTAGTAAAGCATGTTGCCGTCATGGTCCAGAACGCCCTGTCCCTTTTTCTTTGTTTCTGTAAGTGCTAGGACTTCATCTCCTCTATTAGTTCATGTTCTTTTCCGTTTATACTTCGTACATTCCGTGTTCCGTAAATCGTGGTCCTTTTTTCTCGCCTGTTCGTCGCCGTTGAGGTCAGTCCGGTTTTCTCTATGTTTTGACTTGTAATCGTTTTTTTTAAAGACAACCAGGTGATTAGCATGTTGTGTCTTTGCATGGTGGAGGGGCTGCCTCCTTACAGCCTCCATACCTGCCAACCCGTTTTTATCCACGGCTGCTTATTTATTCGCAGCTAACTTTCAAATTAGGAGGCCTTTCAGCAATCCGCAACTCTGCTGACGCGTCTGGTAGGAGGTAGGTTCCTCCCCCCGGATGTTTGGAGGTTAACTATCGATATCCCATAAACAGCCGGGGACCAGAAACGGCGGCCAGCATGGAGACCAAAAGGAAGCGGTTATTTCGACACACAAGGACACAATAGGTAAATCACCTGTTTGTTTACCTAGTCTGATAACAAGTCGACAAACACAGAAATGCAGTAAACATGCCGACCTGCTGCGGGCAAGCAGAAGAATAAGGATTGAATGGACAGGGTTTGGCGTTCTTGCTGGCATACTTCTGCACTCCGCGGTAGAAGAGGGGCGACTAAGTAAGATAGAAGGTAGAAGACTCCACACTACATGGTAGACGAGGGGCGACTAAGTAAGATAGAAGGTTGAAGACTCTACACTCTAAGGTAGACAAGGGGCGACTAAGTAAGATAGAAGGTTGAAGACTCCACACTCCATGGTAGACGAGGGGCGACTAAGTAATATAGAAGGTAGAAGACATTATACTCCAGTGTAGCCAAAAACGATGCCTATTACCAGTTGAACAGAAGAGAGCAGGTCGTTGTCTTCAGACTTCGCACTGGCCACAATAGACTGAGGTACCACCTATTCAACAAATTGAAGATAGGTGGTACCGACGAATGCTCGTGCGGTACTGGTAAAATGACTGCTGAACATCTGCTGCAGAACTGCCCGACATACGAGGATCAGAGAGAGCAGATGTGGCCATCACCAGTGGAACTGCAAGACAAGCTCTATGGCAGTGTCGACAGCCTCAGGATGACCGCCGCTTTTTTCGAAAAAATAATGGTTACTGTCTGACTGCGTACGAAGAAGAAGAAGAAGATACTCCAGTGTAGAAAAGGAGCGACTAAGTAAGATAGAAGGTAGACGACTCTACACCCCAGAGCAGAAAAGGAATGATTAAATAAGATAGAAGGTAGAATACTCTACGCAGCAGGGTAGTATAGGAGCAACTAAGTAAGATACAATTTAGAACACTCTACACCCCAGGGTTGTATAGGAGCAGCTAAGTAATCAATGAAAATCCATTTAATAAATGAGTGAAGTGTATCCGGTCACTTGTTAAACGCGAATTAAATTTCCTACAGTTAAACGCATCCTTTACAGACTAGTCCAGGGAGACGCAGCATCTAAAAATGGAATGAATTGACGCATATTCCCTGGCTCTAACTGCAGAAGGAGCTTGTACCTGGACAGCACTTGCTTTGTGCAACGATGACGTCCCTCCCCTGGAGTGTAGAGTCTTCTACCTTCTATCTTACTTAGTCGTCCCTCGTCTACCTTAGAGTGTAGATTTTCAACCTTCTATCTTACTTAGTCGTCGTCGTCTACCTTAGAGTGTAGAGTCTTCAACCTTCTATCTTACTTAGTCGTCCCTCGTCTACCTTAGAGTGTAGAGTCTTCAACCTTCTATCTTATTTAGTCGTCCCTCGTCTACCTTAGAGTGTAGTCTTCTACCGAATTGGTGTTTCGCGATGTTGGAAGAACTTTAAGAGATTAGAATATATAACTTAACTTAACTTAACTTATCTTAACTTAACTTAACGTCTTTATAATGGTTTAGAAGACTCTGTAGAGTATGTATACAAAACGAGTTTCTTGGAGAGTGGTATTTAACTGATGTGTGAGTCCATCTTAATAGACTCAAAGAGTGGACGGCGTGGGCTAGTGGTTAAGTGACACGGCTCACACCCAGAAGGTGCTGGGTTCGTTCCCCATCGCGTCATCGCCGTTATCCCGGCGGAGAAACAAACCCTTAGAAAATGCAGGAGGAAACAGACCCTTACATAAAATGCATGCTGAAGTCGGATGCACTGGGCTAAAGGCGCAAAATAAAAACCACAGTGCAACGCACATCGCCTTGGCGATTAGAGAAATTTAAAAAAAAGACCCAAACACTAGAGCTAAGTAGACTCGCAGCCAGTTAGATGTCATCTATAGATGCTCTTAACAAACCACTTGAGGGAAAGCACACATGAATTATTGGGTAGATTTTTAGCTGGAAATTTGTTCGGCCAGAGGCTGTTAAGCCTCTCTTTTCGATTTATAACTGCCCAGGGATTTTTTAACGTGCTCAACACTGAACATGAAAGTCCGATCTCACTACCCAGACATCAGGGGAGTTTTACCAGAAGATCCACGTAACAACAATCTCGGCCTCCACCGTGATTCGAACTCGTAACCTTCGGCACCCGAGACGGACACAATACCTCGAGACCATTGGGTCCCCCCACCCGAGACAGACACCTTACCGCGTGATCACTGGGGCCCCCACCCAAGACAGACACCTTACCGCGAGACCACTGGGTCCCCCACCCGAAACAGACACCTTCTTGCGAGACCACTTGGTCCCCCACCCGAGACAGATACCTTACCACTGGGTCCCCCACCCGAGACAGACACCTTACCGCGAGACCACAGGGTCCCCCACCCGAGACAGATATCTTACCACTGGGTCCCCCACCCGAGACAGACACCTTACCACGAGACCACTGGGTCCCCCACCCGAGACAGACACCTTACCACGAGACCACTGGGTCACCCACCCGAGACAGACACCTTACCACGAGACTAGGGTTTACAGTTTTAAAATCATTTCTTACCAAAAATAGAATACCATGCGAATACTGATGGCTGCTTTAGTTTTCTTCTTGTAAACATAAATGTTACCATTTTGACATCATCTTTGCCAAGCAAGAAGTTATGGATGAGACATTGCGACTGTGGATCAGCGCAGAACCCAGACCACCTGATTATCTGTCCACACCTTCAGAAAACATGCAGTATGTATGACATGTTCAGGGGGAATGACAAAGCAATCCAAGTGGCTGACCATTGACGACATGATGTGTGGCGTTCTGTCCGGGACAGGGGAAGTAAGTAAAGCGACATGGGGGGAGATAGTCCTTCACTGCTTGACCAAGTGTGATAAATTTTGTTGTTGTAGGCCCGCATTATTGTACAAGGGGCTTGTCATAAGCCTTTACCCTGACTATGAAGGAGTAGGAGAAGAAAGTAGAAATTTGGCACATATGTAGCTCATTCAATTTATACTGGACTTGAGAAGTATGAATTTCCCTGCTCGACGGTTTTACCCGGTTGGTGCATGGCGCAACACACCTTATTGACCGGATTTGCTACTCTAACAGTTTGTCAGAACAATTGAGAAATCAGAGGCCAGAACTGTCATATAATTCTTGATGTTGCAGGGTAAAACACCTACAGAAATACACAGAGAGATGGAACCAGTGAATGAGGAATTCTGTCCTTCGTATAGTTCTGTAAAAAAAACTGGTATGGGCAGTTTAAGTGGGACCGTTCTCATTTGATGATCTTCCAAGATCAGGAAGACCATCCTCAGAGTGCAGCAATGAAAATGCTATTAAAGAACTGCCCATACCAGTTTTTTTTACAGAACTATACGAAGGACAGAATTCCTCATACACTGGTTCCATCTCCCTGTGTATTTCTGTAGGTGTTTTACCCTGCAACATCAATAATTATATGACAGTTCTGGCCTCTGATTTCTCAATTGTTCTGACAAACTGTTAGAGAAACTGTAAGAAATTCAGTGACCAGGATAGGAAAATTACAATCGCAGAGATATCTAGGTCAACAAAATTGAATGAAAGTACAGTTTGTAGAATATTACACAACAGACTGAACATGAGAAAGTGTGTACCCGCTGGGTCCCGCGTCTGCTGACATGTGAACAGAAACAAACGAGGGTTTATTGCTGTGATCAGTTGCTCAAAATGTGTCGGTCGAAAAACATGTTGCCGACCATGGTGACAGTAGATGGGTTCACAATTATGACCCAGAATCCAAAATTTCCAGCATGCAGTGGAAAACCCCTGGCTCACCAACACATGTCAAGCCAAGAACACAGAAATCTGCAAGAAAAGTGATGCTGACTGTTTTTTGGAACGTCAAAGGTCTCAAATAGAAAGATTACCTGCCTCATGGCAACACGGTTAAAGGGCAAAATTATGTAGATCTCCTTACTAAACTAAGAAAGACTGTGACCAGAAAACGAGGAATAGTGCGCACTCAACTTCTGCCTTTGCTTCAAGATAACGCGCCCTCACTTAAAGCAAGGCTTGTGCTGCAAACAGCCAAAATTTTGAATATTAAATTCTTCCACGCCCCCCCCCCCCCCAAAACCCCCTCCCATATTCTCCGGATTTAGCTCCATCAGCCTTTTTTCTTTTCCCAAAACTTAAAAAACAGCTGAAAGGAAATCATTTTCGCTGTGACGAAAATGCGATACTGGCTTATACAGGTTACTTTATTCTGAAGGTCTTTTCAAGTTTACACAGAAATGGCAGAAATGTATAAATTCAGGTGGTGGCTACATTGAGAAGGAATAAGCACTGTGCCAAATTTCAACTTCCTCCTCCTACTCCTTCATCGTCAGGGTAAAGAAGTATGACAAGCCCCCTGTATGATGTTTGTTATCATCTATCCATCAGTCACGTAACTTCATACTCTGTTATCAGATCTTCTTACAATATACGCGAGTTCTAACCGGATATGGGGTTAGACAGTACGTTAAGTGCAGGCCAAGACAAATACAAGGGGCATGACCGCCATGCGCTTAGAAATATTGCTGTGGAGTCATTTAAGGAAAAGTGCCTTATTTACTCGCACAATTTCCTATCGCACGTATCCCTTAAGTTTCAAGGGACACAAAATATCATATTTTCTCGCGCAATATTCCTCTCATCCCACCGACTTTGAAGGTCAGACTGTCGGCATCACGTTACCTAGTAAAGGCGTAACCCAAATAGGAAATAACAGAAATATGTAAGTATTACTTTAAAGAAAAATATCTACTTCAGTTTCTAAATCTAGAATTAATATTTTCAAGAACACTTCACTGAATCAAATTAGCATATTTTTAATCAGCCTCACGACACAAGATTAAATAAGTTTATTTCTAATGCACCTCACGACATCAACTGAAATAAGTTCATTTCGAATACGATTAATGGGATCAAGATGCTGAACAGCGCAAGAGCTGCAGTGGTCAGCGACCCGTAGCTGACTGCTAGTGTCAGGGTCAGCGAACCATAGCTGCCAAGACCCTTCTACACCTCCACGCGGTGATCCTGGATAACAGGCTGCATCATGGCAGACTGGCTAAGGAGAAGGGATCGAAGAGGGAATGCTAACCCGATACTCAAAAAATGCTTGCTGAAGTCGGATGTGTTGCACCGAAAGGTGCAAATATCGCAGCCAAGCTGTAAACTACGACACAACGTTCTCTGGACTACATTCTGCTACTTAAGCCCTTTCAGGGTTTGGTAGTGGGAGATTGAGAACGAACGAAGAAGAAGAAGAAGAAGAAGAAGAAGAAGAAGAAGAAGAAGAAGAAGAAGAAGAAGAAGAAGAAGAAGAAGAAGAAGAAGAAGAAGAAGAATACGATTAATGACATCAACTTAAATAAGTTCATTCCAAATACGATTAATGACATCAACTTAAATAAGTTCATTCCAAATACGATACATGACATCAACTTAAATAAGTTCATTCCAAATACGATACATGACATCAACTTAAATAAGCGTATCTCTTACATGCTTCACGACATCATCGATACACCACATGAACTAAAATAAATTAATTTCGAATACGATTCATGATATCAATTTAAATAAGCTTATTTCGAATGCGATTCATGATATCAATTTAAATAAGCTTATTTCGAATGCGATTCATGATATCAACTTAAATAAGCTCATTTCGAATACGATTCATGATATCAACTTAAATAAGCTCATTTCGAAAACGATACATGATATCAACTTAAATAAGCTCATTTCGAATACGATACACATCAACTTAAATAAGCTTATTTCATATACGCCTCACGCCATCAACAATACACGACATCCACTAAAAATAAGCTTATTTTTAACTTTAAAAATACAAATTAAAAGAAAAAATTGCGATAAGTTTTGATGTTACCTGTTATATCTGTATCTCCAAAGGGCTTGTCCGCAAACAGTGCTGATGATGGATGGCACATGTGCTTTGGTACGACTGTTCGAGATACGATGAGGAATCGACAAGTAATCTAAATATTGTATGTGACATGTTGTCATTTTGCAATTACTTGTTGACTTCCTCGTATGTTAGTCACTTTTACAACAGATGTTCAGTGGTAATTATATGTGTTTGTGGGATTTCGTGGCGAAGTGGTTAAGAGGTCGGCCTCGTGATCAGGGGGTGTGGGTTCGACTCCGGACTCCGCCGTCTTTTTCACCGGTGGTTGATGCGGAGTCCCCTGCATCTCGTAGTCGCCTCTTAGTCGTCTTGTCCGTGACTGGTGTCAGGCGGCTCGAGACGAGAGAGTGATGATAAAAAGTAGCGCAGTTATCCTTACTAAAAATAGCGCTAGCAAAATAAATTATGCATCATCGTCTACGATTACGGCCGCCTTTGCCTTTGATATGTGTTCAGAAGTGGAGACATTATCGAAGAGGGAATAATAAACATGCTGGAAAGAATACACAGAAGAGTGACAAAGCTGGTAGTGGGATTCTGGAAATGTGGCTATGAGAAAAGACTCATACAAACCGACCTGCAGAGTCACGAGAGGGGAAGAATATGAGTTGATTTAAAATAGGATTATGTGATAGTCAAGAGAAAGGATACATTAGCCTATAACACATCTTTTTAAAGTCAGCCAACTACAAGAATAAAATGGCACAGTTACAAATTAATTAAAAAAAGGTCCATATTAGATATTAGGAAATATTCTTTTAGCCAGAGAGTGGTGAATGCACGGAATTCATTGCCACAAGAAATAGTGGGAACCATGTTAGTTAATGCATTCAAGAATATATATTTATTTTTAGATCTGCATCTTCTTCTTCTTCGTACACTGTCAGACGTTAACCTGATTTTTAGATCAAATGGTGGAGAAACAATTAGTTGTATACAGACTCTGCAAGAGTCTACTAAACCAGTATAAAGCAGTAAAGTAAGGTTAAGTTCAGTCCTCATTCAGTTAAATCAACAACACATCTAATCTCGTCGTTAATTGTTATTTACAAGCTTTTATATAACTTGATATGACCGTTGTCCGTGTAAGTGAACTTATATTTCTCCTATTTTAACCAACATTCCCAGAATAGGGAGAAAAAAGTAAGATGGCCGCGCCTTACCAGCTGCGCTATCGACTCGCTCCTGTGTTTGTGTCGTTTTCCGATGTTTTGTGGTTCCTGTTCAGATTATATTTCACAATTCAGTCACCAAGGCGTATCAAGGACTTTATTCTGTAGAATTGATGTGCTTTCGATCGGTTATTCTGTTTGTTATGCTGCATTTCGCTGCATTGCATGAATGGATTAAGCCGTGGGAGATCAGTTCAAAATGGAGTCCAACGTTCCGCTTAACTGCACACCAGAATTCAGTCCAGGTTACCACTACTCAAGAACCTTTCTGCTCGGACTGAAGCCGACTTTAAACCAGATAATCATGGTCGATGAACACAGCCTCAGCAGCTGGACATCGTAGTGGTCTATTGACGCAACCGGCCTTTAGCGCCTACGTGAATATTATTATTATTATTATTATATTATTCCCATAATCTAGAGAGCTGAAAATGTGTACAAAACATCTGCGTTCTGTTAATCTATAAAATTTCGCAGGTCCTGAACAGGTCATTCAACAACTTTTACTGAAGAACATAGTTTTTAAACATTTACTTGCACCGACAGAGAGATCAACAACTTCAGTGAGTAATGGAACAGGCACTCGCGTTCATTGAGTTGGAAAGTCCCGAACAACCAAGTCAGCATTGTAGAGGACGCAGTGCAATAAAGAAATCCATATGAAAATGATGACCTTCATAGATTAAATTGGCAATCAATGCTGACCAGCACCATTAACTTAAAAAACAAAAACAAATAGAAACGTAAATACACCAATTCATCAAAGAAACACCACAATTTCAAGAAAATTCACCCGAGTGGTCCGCCGGGGGCTTTGTATATTACAAGGACAAGAATAGCTCAGTGCCCCACATAAAGCATGCCGTAAAAGGCTACTACCTGTGTGACATGGCTTAACACCAACCATGATTATGTGGTTTGTTAAAAGCAGTATAGATTACGCCTAACAGGCTGCGGGCCTACTTTGCTCTAGTGTTTGGGTCTATTATGATAGACTCGCACATCAGTTAACCACCTTCCAAGAAACTGCCTCTATACAGATTCTGCAGAGTTTTCTAAATCAGAATAAAGACATTGTGTTAAGTTAAGGTCCATTAAGATTTAGGAGGTAAATATTGCAAAATGAGTAACATACTACGGGTAACCTTCGGCTACTTGGCAGCAGGTTTTGTCTATTTGAATACTAAGATTCCGAGTACATATGTCCAAGAAGAGACGACTTGAACTTCCCACGGCGCCAACCAGGACATACGTTTTATAATTAAACAAGATTACATTTATTATGATTTATTATTATACTTTAATTGTGTATCTATACAAAAATTAATATAGCCAGGTCCAATGTCCACTCAAAAACTGACTGGCACAACATGGGGAGCAAAGCCAAATGCCCGCAGAACATCACATCAGCACTCGGTCTGTGTTTCTCCACAGCTGAGTACACCGCGCCAGCATGGAGGAACTCGGCACATGTCAAACGTATTGCCACAACAATTAATGAGACAGGCCGGATGGTTACTGTGTGACTAAGATCAATACTAACTGAAAAAATTACACAATAATCGGCCTAGCGCCACTTGAGACACGAAGAACTGTCGCGTCAGAGATGGAAGGTGAGAAATAGGTAAACGACACAAGGCACCCTATGTTTGAATACCAGATCCCACAAAACTAAAATCAAGACAAAGTTTCTTACAGTCAACCCAGCCCCTACAAACTAGCTCTGGAATATGGCGCATTGAAAGATTTAAATAACTGACGCAGGTCCCCTGGATCGAGTTACGCGAGGAACCTGCGGCTGGACCTCATCTGGTCTACGCAACATGGACGTCACTAAATAGACTTCGAACTGGTGTATCACGATGCAGGAAAAACCTAAAAAGATGGGGAGCAGGGACAATGAAACATGCGAATGTGGAGCAACACAAGACCAAGACCACCCGATGATCTGCCCAAACCTCCCGGAGACTTGCAGTATGGACGACCTGCCGAGCGGCAACGACAGGGCAATCCATATGGCTGGGTACTGGATGAATGAGGTAGTGAGATTGTGCTTGTGACAGGGGAAGTAAGTAAGTACTCAAGGCTTTCTGCCTTGTGGGTAGACTTGGTTCAGAATAACACGACTACGTATGTGTCCTTGGCCTGAACGGTACCCACATCTCCGTATTACTGTGAAACACGGTACACTGTAACTTAATACAAATAAAATAGAGGATACTAAAAGAAGACCAAGAAGAGGTTGAAGAAGAAGAAGAAGAAGAGAAGAAGAAGAAGAAAAAGACGAAAGAAGAAAATGAAGAAGACAAATAAGACGAATAATGACGAAGAAGAAGAACGAAATGAAAAAAAAGAAGAAAAAAAAGAAGAACAAGAATAAGAAGAACAAAAACAAGAAAAAAAAAGAAGAAAAAGAAGAAGAAGAGAAGAAGAAAAATACAAGCAGTAGAAGAAAAAGAGAAGAAGACAAGAAAGAAGAAGAAGAAGAAGAAGAAGAATACAAGAAATACAATTACTACGAGTCAACATTTCTGACTGAATTATTACAGGTGAAACAAATAGCTGTTTTAAACACTTACATAAAGAATCGAAGACGTATTGGAAGTCTTTCCAATGCAGAATTGGCAGGTGAAGAGGCGAGAAATAACAAATTTACACAACACAAACAAATTGTGATTCGAGAAGACCAGTTTATTGACTTGAACTGTCATTTCCACAAATTCGGTTATTTTTTTGTCTCTGTTTCTGTTTAAGTTTCTGGCTCGTTTCTGTGTGCATTTATTACATTGAAACATTTAAAGTGTTGCAATAATATAAACAAGGTGAATGCACATTATGTGACACAAATTAAAGTGTACCCTTTTAGTGACCTAGATTATTGTTTGCACCTTTGGTGGCCCAGAATGTTGTGTACAGCTTTAGTCGCCAGATTATTGTGTACACCTTTAGATACCGATATTATTGTGTACACCTTTAGTGAGCCTGATTATTGTATACACATTTAGTGACCCAGATTATTGTGTATACCTTTAATGAACCAGATTATAGAGTACACCTTTAGGCCAGCTTATTGTTTACACCTTTAGTAACCCAGATTATTGTGTACACTTTTAGTGACTCAGATTATTGTGTACACCTTAAGTGGCCCAGATTATTCTGTACACCTTTAGTGAACCAGATTATTCTGTACACCTTTAGTGATCCAAATTATTGTGTACACTTTTAGTTATGAAAATTACTGTTTGCACCTTTAGTGACTCAAGTGATCGTGTGCATCTCCCGTAATTTAAATCAATATTTTACCTTTATTGTTATCTGCATCTTTAATTATTCTAATTATCATGTACACCTTTAGTGAACCAAACTATTGTGTACACTTTTTGTGACCCAAATTATTGTGTACACTTTCAGCGACCCAAATTATTGTCAGCACCTTTATTGACCAACATTTCTGTTCGGCCGATTTTACAAATCTAAATTCTAGTGTGCACCTTCAGTGGCCCAAGTATCCATTTTCGGCGAAAGGTGTCTGCTGGAACAACTGAGCTGTACAGTACATTTTACGCACGCCCGAGTGATGCCCGAGCCCCTTCTACGAGGGAAATCCATTTTTTGGTGAGAGGTCTCACAGGGAGGGGGGGGGGGGAAACCGAGTGTTCCCAGAACGAGTGATCCTTTTCGATGAGTAGTTATTGACCCCCCCCCCCCCCACCTCGTGGGAAGGGTTCAGGCAGACGTAAAATGTGCTGGGGCGTACGGCTGCTTCGGGAGACCACCCCACCGAAAATGGATCCTTGGTGCATGGACAACGCTTGCTCACGTCTTCCGTGACTTAAATTATATCATTCGCCTATTGGGGATCGCTGTGGTCGAGAAGTAAAGCACTTACCTCTCAAAGCTATGAAGGGAAACAGTGGGTGATCTAATCCCGCAAGCTTTAAACGATCCCTGGTCTCAACGGAAGTGGAGCCAGAGTGCCTGCTTTCTGAGTTACTTCCAATTCGTCTTGACTTATATCTGGCCACTTGCCCAAGGTATCTCGGGACCAGAGAGTAAGGTTGATGACAGCCGCAATTTCTTTCACACTGTAATCCAAATACAGCGCAAGTTACATCAAGACAAAGCCGTCGGATGATGTTTTCATTATAGCTTGCAATGGGCAACTAATATTCACCTATAGCGACCCAAATTAGTTTGAATCTCTACAGTGACTCATTGTTCTTTGTGTACCTTCAGTGAACCAAATTACTATGTGTACTTTTTGTGACCCAAAATATTGTTCCCATTTAGTAACTCAAATTAGTGTACCTCTAGTGAAGTGTAGGAATGGCAGAACGGTTATATCACATTTGTGCCTCGTAATAAGGAGACTGGGTTCAAATACCAGTGACATCACATTGTCCACCTAACTGTAAATTATAACTTTGCTTAAAATTTTTACAATAGACCACGGCGCAGCTCCACAGACAAAAAGTTTAGACCTAAAACAACTGACACTTCCTTTCCTGTCAGCAGTATCTACCTTTCTTGACCTAAATGAATGGGATTACCTTTAATGACCTAAATTAATGTCATTATCTTCACTGACCGAAAGTAATATGATTACACGCACTAACCCATATTAATGTGATTTCCTGCAATGACTCAAATTAATGTGATTTACTGCACTGATCAAAATTAATGCGATTACCTGCACTAACCCAATTTAATGTGATTACCAAAATTAACTTTATTGTCTCGTGTGACCCAGATTAATGTGTTTACCGGTAGTGACTCAAAATAATGTGATTACCTACAATGAAATATCTGGGGGGGCATAGTATTAGAGCGTTCGTCTTTCATGGCAAATGTATCGAGTTCGATCCACGTTACTGACACTGGCCAGTCGACCCAGTTGCACATGGGTACCTAGCTTGATGTCAATGGTTGGAAGGCAGCGAGTAGGTGAACTGACAACCATATCTCTTAAATAGCTATGTGCAGTGTTTCTCATCGGGGGCGCTGCTACCCTCAGAGGGCGTTTTGGAAATGTCAGAAGGCGTTTTTTAATATCATAATTATTTGGGGGGGGGGGGGGAAGGGGGTGTTGCCTATAGTGGGTGTTTTTCGTGATTCTCTATCAAGGCAGTGACTGTATTTCAGAAATATTAATAATGACAGCGAAATAATTATTCTCTGACATTAGAGTGCTGTTTATTATCAATCATTAATATTCAAACGCAGAATTAAGATGCACCGTATCTGGGCACATTTAAAAACATTAATTTGAGATTGGCTCTACAACTTTACAAAATCGGGACATGTCGCAATCAAAGTAATCCCAAATACCCTATTTCAACCTGAGTCAAACATGAGAAATTGTTGTTGTGGTGATTCAACTGCATTTATTCCTTCAACAACCGTTCTATATATAACATGTCACAAATCAAGAGAAAATGCCGACAATATTCAGTTGATTATTTGAAATTCGGTTTTGTACCTCCGCCACAAATGAACTATTACCTATGTATTTGTTGTATCAACATGTGTTTTCTAACGAAGCAATGAAGCCATCGAGACTTAATGAACATTTTATAAAGAGCGTGCTGATTAGGTTGGCAAGAACAGTTCTTACTTTCAGGATTTAGAGCAAATGTTTGAAAGCCGTAACACAGTTGTTTGTATGCTTTAAACGTTTCTAGTCAAAGATAATGACCACCGACAAAACACAATGTCAGCATAAATTTACAGTGGGTAGTGAGGAAATAGATCAGGTCACACATTTTAAATATCTGGGCCTGCAAGACAAGCTCTATGGCAGTGGCGAGAGCCTCAGGATGACCGCCGCTTTTTTCGAAAAAATAATGGTTACTGTCTGACTGTGTACGCAGAAGAAGAAGAAGAAATATCTGGGCTCCAGAATTGACAAAAAATAGCGACTGCTGGAAGGAAATCAGAAGAAGACTAGCCATGGCAATGCAGAGACTGAACAGCCTGAAGAAATTATGGCAGGGCACCAACAACATGATCAAAGTAAAATTCGAGAGCCTGTGTTTTTCCTGTGGCCGCTTATTGCTGCGAATCATGGACGATTACCAAAACTTCCATACAAAGAATCGAATCCTTCGAGTCAAAATATTACAGAAAGATCTTCAGAATACCGTGGACAGAAAAAAAGACAAATGTAGACATTCGGCAAGAGTTGAGCGTAGAGGAGAACTAGTTTATCAATTCCATTTTGGCTAGAAAATGCAAATACTTTAGTTACACCGAGAGACATAGCCGTCTCGAGAGAACAGTGATGGAAGGTATGGTGCCAGGCAAAAGAGGAAGGGGTAGACTAAGAAGACGATGGCACCAAGATATCCAGGAATGCATGAATATGACTGTGGCGGAGGCTGGAGTTCTGGCACGGAACGAGTTTCTTTCAGACAGACTGTGATGGGAGCGACGTTCTATAAAGGACACGCTACATGATGATGATGAGTCAGAAGGATAAAGGCCTCATCGTATCTTACAGGATAGTACCAATGATCGCAAAATGTGGTAAGCCCCATAGTATTGTAGAAAATGTATTATCACCAGCTGTACGAGACGTAATTAGTAAAAGAAAAGTAATGGTACCGTCACGCCATATGGCGAGTAGGAAATCTGGTGCTAGGGCCATATTATTTTGTAACCCACAGCACTCAGTGGATGATGCCGGCTGCCTTTACTTTCCGGACTGAACAGGTACCCATTTAAGGCTGGGTCGACCCGGAACCCGTTGTGGTTTGAAAAAAAAAAGTCCGTCTCAAATAGGGATTGAACCCATGACCACTCAGATGCGAATACAGTATGGTAGCCACTGCGCTGGAGAGATGATTATTACCTGGCGGAAAGAAATCCAAGTGAAATAGTTACCCCTATTCTACTGAGCAATGATACTGTGTCTAAAAGAATTGATGAGATGGCAATTAACGTTGAAAATCAACTGTGCCAGGATTTACAATCAACCGAATTTTCATTACAGCTTGATGAAAGCACAGTACGCAGCAGTGAAGCCTTGCTCCTCGCATGTTAGATTCTTGAAAAATGAAAAAGTTGTGGAAGAAAGGTTAATCTCAAAATTACTTACAACAGATTCCCAGGGCTTGTCGGTCTTTGAAATCATAGACAAATATTTAATTACAAAACATATTCCGTTTCTAATGTTAAAGCATTACACGTACACGTTACGACATGTCGAGACTAGAGGCCTTCCACATGCGTATCCTGGGCATCCGATGGCATGAGTACACCCTCAGCGTCAAGGTCTCCGCCAAAACAGGCCTTCCATTCTCAGAAACACTTGAATGCCGCCAAGTTTCTTTATTCTGTTATGTTATACGGCTGGACGAGGAAACTTCAGCACACAAGATACTACACAAGTGTTCCTTACAGCCAAAAGACTTTACCCGAGCGGATGGAATGTTTAAAGAGCTCGTCCTCAAACGGTATAGCTCCAGCAGATATCAAACTACTCCTCCGCTCTGGAACCACGTCCCAGCAGTTAGTCATGGATGTGGCCGACCCTCCGCCCTTGAACCACGTCCCAGCAGTTGGTCATGGATGTGGCCGACCTCCACCCTGGACGAGGCCTGGAACCACGTCCCAGCAGTTGGTCATGGATGTGGCCGACCCTCCGCCCTGGACGAGGCCTGGAACCATGTCCCAGCAGTTGGTCATGGATGTGGCCGACCCTCCTCTCTGGAACCACGTCCCAGCAGTTGGTCATGGATGTGGCCGACCTCCACCCTGGACGACTCCTGGAACCACGTTCCAGCAGTTGGTCATGGATGTGGCCGACCCTCCGCCCTGGAACCACGTCCCAGCAGTTGGTCATGGATGTGGCCGACCCTCCGCTCTGGAACCACGTCCCAGCAGTTGGTCATGGATGTGGCCGACCTCCACCCTGGACGACTCCTGGAACCACGTCCCAGCAGTTGGTCAAGGATGTGGCCGACCGACACAACGGGCCTCAGACGCCTATTCAAACACTATTATTATTATTATTATTATTATAGCATGTCAGATGGCGTTCCTGCAATAGTTGGTCACTTTCGCGGTTTTCTGGAGCACTTAAAAAGGTGGCACCAAATGCCTTTACAATCCATTGTGTAATTAACTGACAGCACTTAGTAACCAAACAACTTAGCGACGGACTCAACAAATCAATGAGTATAGTTATCAGTGTTATTAATAACAATCAAGTCACATTCCTTGAACGATCGATTATTTCGTAAATTGTGTAATGACAATAATGATTAGTTTGAACGTCTTCTCCTACACCCGGAAGTAAGATGGCTGTCCAAAGGCAATTGTTTGAACAGATTTTGGGCATTATTCGATACCATTATGGAGTTTCTTGATTCAATGCAAGAACAGCTTAGCATTGAAACTAAAGTACTGCGTAAAGATGTGACCTATCTGTCAGATCTATTTGAAAAGTTAAATGAGGTCCTTCTTAAGCTACAGGGGAACGGCATCAATCTTATCGAAGTAAAAGAAGTTATTATGGGGTTCATCAGCAAATTGTGATTGAATTTAAAAATAATCTCGATCGTCGTGAAGTATATAATTTTCCATGTTGTGCAGCAGTTAGACAGGACAGCTTGAAAGATGCAGATTTGGAAATGTATTTCTGCCATTTGGAGGCTGTTGAGAATGATATGATGGTCAGATTTAAAGATTTGCAGGATCTCAACATACCTGATTGGATGATTGATCGGTTTGAAACAGACGTGGAACTTGTTAGTGGACATCTCTAAGAAGAGCTGATTGAGCTACAAAATGACTTTGAAGCAAAATCACGGTTTAGTAACGTTCATTATGAAAGATTTGGATCAGGATAAGGATGTCTTATCCTCTTCTTTGGCAACAAATTAAACTGTTTATTACCGCATTTCCAACATCATATTTAGTAGAGAAATGGTTTAGTTCTGCAGCGATGCTGCTGCAAAAACAACGCAATCGATTACAAATATGTGACAGAGGAGACTTGAGACTTCTTGTAACAAATATAGAACTAGATATTGTTTGGTTAGCTATGTCACACGAAGCGCAGGTATCACATTAAATGTAATTGATAAGTGCTTTTTTTATAACAAATCAGTCTTTCAATGACTGATTGAAAACGAATGATTCAAAGTAATGTGAGGGGTATGCTTGTTGTGGGGGAGGGGGACGTTTACACATTTTTCTTCAGAAAAGGGGGCACCAGCTCAGTTAGGGTTGAGAAACACTGGTCTAGTGTCTCGATATTTAACACTGTATCCCCGACAGCAGTGTCTTCTATGTGACTACCTTCATCTTTAGTAACCCAATTACTGTGAGGAAAAAGGTAGATGTCCACGCCTGACTGGTCGCGCTCTCGACTCGCTCCGGTGATTGTGTCGTTTTCTGCAGTTTGCTAGTTCTGTTAGGATTAAAATTCACGACTTCTTCATCAATTTTTAGCAAGAACTTTACTCTGTCGAATTCATGTGCTTTTGTTCGGTTATCCTGTTGTTATTTTGTATCTTGCTCCGGCTGTGTCTGGCTTAAACCGTGAGAAAACAGTCCAGGATGTCGTTGAACGTTCCGCTTGACTGCACCACAGAATTCAGCCTAGGTTTTTCACTACTCAAGGGTCTTCCTGCTTAGATTTCCTCCTGTTCCTCTCCACTGGAGGTTATACCATACCTCTCTCAACCCCGTATTTTCAGCACTGCAACAGTCACGCTGACCCGACGGTGGACACAATCCAGAAACCACGGGGGCGGAACGCAAAGAAACAGGAAGTCAGGCACAGACAGACTAGAAAAGTTACACAAACATTGATTCAACACACACTCCTCGCAGCCTTCATCCCAAAGCCACAAGGTATTGGGCTCCACCTGGGGAGTCTGTAGGGATTTCGGTCGACACACTAAGCATGAACAACCCTCATTAGTTCGACTTGGTAGTGGTCGATCATCGCAACGGGCCTTTGACGCCTAAGTGAACGTTATTTTTATTATAATTTTTATAATTATTACTGTACGAATTTAGTAAATAATATCAGATGCCGGAGTCTTGGGACCTGTACTGAAATAATAAAACGCATATAGTTTTACTGTTCAATGTTGTAAATTCTTCTTCTGATTCATAATGTTGAATTGCAGATTTTATATTTTTTTGTCACATTAATTACTGAATCTGAGCAGAATAAAACACATTGTGACCTTAGTAATATGTGTACACTTTATTCACCCAAATATGTGTGTAGAGGACCGTTGCAGCTGAGAGGTAAGATGCAGACCTACTAAGAAACGAAAAGAAGCATGAAATGACCAGGTTTCAAAGCCCGCAAGTTTCAAACGACATCTGGACTCATGTGAGGTGAGATGAATTGCTTAGCCCTTGCGGAAACTAACGATAACCTCAGAGGTGTCATGTAAACACGTTGCACGTACAAAAATCCATTGACAATTAAAAATCGAAAAAGCATGTTGCAGAACGTTGTCAGGGCAAACATGTAATTTAAAAGAAGAACTAACTCATGTCAAATGTGTCCCCTGTCTTCACCCCATGGCTACTCAAGCCCGGTCAGGTTACCTGAAACCGGTGAGGTCGTTGGGGCACCCATCAAGACAGCCTCACAACCCCACCCCACCCATTTCTACCAGCGCCAGATCCATGTGCTTTCTCTGGTCGGAGATGGGTCCATTGTATAATATTGTCCTTCCATCTCTTTTTGGGATTACTTCTTCGTCGTCTGCCTGGCACCTTTCCATGCAGGATTGCATTTGCAAGACCGTTTGATCTCGATATGTAGCCGTACAATGTGGGTTTCCGTCGTTTGACCGTTGCCAGGAGGTCTTTAAACGGACCGTTTGCTGTTGAAATGCTTTCTCGTATTTTCCTATTTGTAACTGGATCTCCTAAACCGCGAGAAAGAAAAATAGCAAAATATCTACTTCGGCTACCTGGCAGCAGGCATACAAACAGGCTTATTTGAACACCAGGATTCCAAGAATTTCACGCAACATGTGTGAACAAATAGTAAACTGTGATTTTCTAAATTTTTGAATTTAATTTTGTGAATTCTATCACATTGCGGTGATAAATAGAAGGAAAGATAAATACTTTTAAATACTATGTTAGATAATAGAATTAATTAAAAGCGATTTAAGGACCTCAACAAATGTGATAAACGTCTCTATTGCAGTGATTGGCTCTTGAAGTTATTGTGTTAAAGAATATACACTTTCGACATGCATGCTTTATTCAAATTTTTGCCTTTTATATCAGTTACTTTCTCCTTTGTTCACTCAAGACTTTGACACATTTGATTCTGACGACAACGATTGGTCCATTTCTGGCAGCCACGCAACTGCTAGATCGATGGGAATGTTCTCTTCTGGTTGATCGATTTTATCATCGATGGCGGCTTCACAAATTTTAGAAAAGTCATTTGAGTCGAAACATGGAGGTGGTGAGGGACTAGTGGCGGAGTCAGTGACAATTGGAAGCCGATGCTCCTGTTTGTAGATGGTATGTGTTTGGAGTAAGTACTCACGTTGAAGGTCATTGGGACGAAAACTGGGATCTGATGAAGGTTGATCAACGTCAACAGCACTGCACACCAGTGGCTGATGTTCTTTGGGGACTGCTGGTCGTGCGACGTCCTTGATATCGAACGTCACTCTTGCCATTGGCGACTCTGATGGCCTGGTTAGATTATTGCTTGAATCATACCCATCGAAGTCTGATCTGCCTTCGTTATTGTTCCTGATGCTCAAATCTTCAACAGTTTCTGCTTTGACAAAATCGCTTGGAATTGAATTATTGTTCGTGTGGTCAGACACAGCGCATTTTTCATTACAGTTTATTGGCGCAGTAAGATTTGGACAGAATTTGGGAGGGGCATTTACGTGCCTCTTAACCCCTGTTTCAGAAACTATGTCAGTGGTGTCCATTGCCGAAAGGTTGTTGAGATGTCCTAAAACACTTCTACGTTCAGGCTCCATCCTTTGAAGAAATTGTGCTTCCAGTTTTGGTGGCTCTGAGTTCTTTCTGTTCCTGGCCTTTATAACGCTTTTCTCGGCATTCAGTTTGTGTTCTGCAACTTCTGCGCTGGAAATGTTTTCTTGCTTCTTCCATTTTGTTCTGCGGTTTTGAAACCAGATTTTGACCTGAGAAATGGAAGAAGGAACAAATGAATGTTTCAATTAGAGTCCCACGTGCTGTATTGTGAATACGAACTGCTATAGAATACTAATAGAAATTTAATTAAATGTCTGTATACAATGGTAAGTCATAAAATAACAGCAATTTGTAAATAACATTTTTACTTTAGTGTCTAGAGCGAACCAGAAATTATATGTGTCTCATTTTTCGAAGCACTCCCTGTGCCTGGGAACACACTTTGTCCACCTGTCCACCAGCGTGTGGATGTCCAACACACTTTGTTCACCTTTCCACCAGCTTGTGGATGTCCAACACACTTTGTACACCTGTCCACCAGCGTATGGATGTCCAACACACTTTGTCCACCTTTCCACCAGCTTGTGGATGTCCAACACACTTTGTACACCTGTCCACTAGCTTGTGGCTGTCCAACACACTTTGTTCACCTGTCCACTAGTTTGTGGATGTCCAACACACTTTGTCCACCTGTTCACCAGCTTGTGGATGTCCAACACACTTTGTCCACCTGTCCATCATCTTGTGATTGTCCAACACACTTTTCCACCTGTCCACTAGCTTGTGGATTCCCAACACTTTATCCACCTGTCCACTAGCTTGTGGATGCTCTTTATTTAAAAAAAAAAAAGTATTTTATTGTGACTAGCATGCTAGTAAAAACTATCAGGCAATCTCAACAAAGGATAATATAAAAAGCATTGAGGACAACTACGAAGTGACTGCAGATGCTTGCAATCTTTATTCCTCAGCTTTATAAATTCCCAAAGTAGACTCCATAAATAAGCCAAGCGTCGCAAATTATAGCATAAACAAATTAATGAATTACATATATCACTTGGAAAATTATTAATTTACTGAACATATGAAAAATAAATCGTTATTCTGACGAAATCATTAACCCTGATGGAGTCCGTCATAACCAAGAGCGTGAACTCTGAATGTAACGTGATCAGACTAACTGACATTCATTAACTTTGAGTGTCACGTTAAGCATCTACTCATGTCCGTTCGCTGCAGTGATCAAACTGCCTGATAAGTAGATCTGATCATGAATTCTGTGTATCAAGATGTTTTCTGAATTCTAACGCTGGTATTTCTGGCAAAGGTCATGACGGTGCTCATTAGACTGCATTTATGTAAGTGGCAGTTTACGGGTTAATGTAGCAAGGTACATTATTGAGATGCAGACTTAGCTAAGTGTATCATCTTTTTATTCTTCTTCCAGTACTCGAGAGAACGAGACATGCTTGGTATTTTGTATATTAAATAGGGAATTGTTTCTGTCGCTTTCTGTGTTTTTGCTGTTGTTGTTGTTGGTCTTCTTCTTCTTCTACTTCTTCTTCTTCTTCTTCTTCTTCTTCTTCTTCTTTTTCTTCTTCTTCTTCTTCTTCTTCTTCTTCTTCGTCTTCTTCTTCTTCTTCTTCTCTTCTTCTTCTTCTTCTGCTTCTTCTTCTTCTTCTTCTTCTTTGTTGTTCGTTCTCAAACTCCCGCTATCATCCCGGAAAAAGGCTTTGGAAGTAGCAGGATGTTGTCCGGATAACGGAATAATTTTTGTAGCAGTTTACAGCTTGGTTGCCTTATCTTCACCTTTCGGTCCGACACATCCGACTTCAGCAGGCATTTTTTGGGTACAGGGTTATTATTCCCTCTTTGGTCCCTTCTGCTTATCCAGTCTGCCCTTCCATCTCTCTAGCCAGTCAGCAATGCTGCAGCCTGTTATCCAGGATCACTGCACGGAGGTGTAGATGGGTCTGGGCAGCTCTGGTTCGTTGGCCCTGGCGCTAGCAGTCAGCTATGGGTAGCTGGCCCTGGCGCTAGCAGTAAGCTATGGGTCGCTGACCCTGGCGCTAGCAGTCAGCTATGGGTCGCTGGCCCTAGCGCTAGCAGTCAGTTATGGGTCGCTGGCCCTAGCGCTAGCAGTCAGCTATGGGTCGCTGACTGCTGCAGCTCATGCACTGCTCAGTATCTTGATCCCTTGTTGTTATTCAAAGTTAATCGTGTTGAACTAAGTTAACTCGTGATATTTCTTTGGTAGTGGATTGCACTTCTTAGTTTTTAGTCGCCGTGTACTTCTACGGGGACGGATGTCCCTGTGCAGGTACCAGCTATGATATGAGCTGGATGTAGCCGAGTGAAGGATTTCTTGCTTAGCGAGCTATATAGTTCTGCGTTAGAACAAGCGCCGCGGAGGGTGGTTAATTGATGTGTGCGTCCATCTTAATAGATTTAAACACTAGAGAAAAGTAGGCCCGCAGCTTGTTAGGCGCCATCTATGCTGCTCTTTACAAACCACCTAACCATGGCCGGTGTTATGCCACGTCACACATACACCTCTTACGACATGTTCTAGTGAGGCAGTGGTACTATTCTCGTCCTTGTCATACACAAAGAGCCAGGTGGACCACCTCTGATTAAAGTTGATATTCTTATATATTTAGACGTACTTGAGAAGGTGGCCCTGGGCCCACCTGACCGCAATGCAAAAGCGAGGATCCTCAGTTATTGGGATGACATTGTCGATCTTAAATTTGTTGGCCAGACTGCTGTGCCCTAACAAGTTTCCAGAAGCTATAACGTGGACGTGAGATCACGGCCTTGATCAAGATGTTTCTCCTGACCCTGATTACTCTTCGCACCAAGAGACATGCACAATTGTTTTCCATATAAAATATGGGGAATTGTTTCAAGAGATCTAATTCAAAAGCAGAAAAAAGCTGGACGTTTGACAGACTTTTGACCTTTGTGAATGCAGAACCATGTGTTTGAAAGTCTTTTATTTGAGCTGTTGCCTCTAAAGGGTATGAACAGAGTCGTGTCCTTAAACGTGCACGAAACAATATTGCAGAACAAGTATTAATTTTCTTAACATGCGTATACATTAATTTGTTAAAATTTTTTATTAGCGTTCGCCTTATTTCTCTAATCTCCAAGGCGGTGTGCGTTGCACTGTTGGTTTCTATTTTGCGCCTGTCGGCCCAGTGCATCCGACTACAACATGCATTTATGTAAGGATCAGCTTCCTCCTGTATTTTCTAAAGGTTTGCTTCTCCGGGGTAACGATCTGTGCTGTGATGGGGATCGAACCCAGCACCTTCGGTTTGTGACCCGTTCCACTTAACCACTAGCCCACGCCACCCCCTACGTATTCACTGATTTGTACTTAATCGATATTTGTGTCATTTTCTTGGCTCATTTTCGCTTCATGCGAGTGCATAACCAAGGGTGTCGGTTTAACTGAGAGGCAAGGCACTCGCATCTTATCTCGGAAAACGAAGGGAATTGCGAGACAACGGAATGTTCGAATCTCGCAAGTTTGAAGCGTTCCCTTGTCTCAAGGAATGGGGGATCTAGATCTATCAGCTGCCTAGATATATCGGTGACGGACGATAAACTCGGAAGTTTTGCCTACACGATGTGCACGTAAAATAACCATTGACAGTTGGACATCGAAAAGAGCAGACTGCAAGCTACTGCTCGTGTAAAAATTCTAGAGATCTAAACAAAATTCCTACCAAAAGTCGTCGGCATGAAGTCCAAATAGGTGGGAGTTTCTCATCATTCAAAGCCACAATAGGCCAATGGCCAGTTTATCTCTACATTTGATAGCAAGTGTACAAATAAATCTACGGTTCCACACAACGCCTCACGGCACATGTGAATAAGACAAGACAAGACAAGACAAGATAAGATACTGAAAATGATATTAAATAGGAAATACCGTTTATAAAAATGTACGCAAAAGCGTTAATTAAATTGTGCATCGTCTCTCACAGTCTACAACAATTTAAACATCGCTATGACAGCAGGTTCGATTGTAAGGGGACAATATCTTACATGGTTGGTTCGAGTGGTTTAATCCAAGACGACTGGAGCAACTGCGTCGACCTAAAATGCTTAACTGTTCAAAAGTCAGATGGTTTGGAATTGTTGTTGTTTGTTGTTTAATACTGACAATGAGTAAGTTTACTCTTCTGTGCGTCCTGAAAAAGACGTTAAGTGGGCGGTTGTAGTAGCTTTCCTCACATTCCGAGTATGCTGATGAAAGTGGACTGCGGTCCTCCAAGCATAGCACAACCGATTTTTGGAACTGTGACTGACAATGCAACAAACTGTGAGCATTATGAAAGATGTTTATTATTATTGTTATGATTTTACGTATTATATTATGCTAGTTCTTCGACGTTTCGAGTTTTGCTTAGCGGGTCCTTTTTAATTTCTGTATTATCTTTCATGGTATTCTGGGTTTTTTTTAAATTTAGCCTTTACGCTATCATGGCGTTCCGAGCAGTGGACAAATCTCTTTGAGCAGGAAGCTGAGGGATATCGATGTTGATGGGTCCCGTACCTGCTCGCAACACTCTCTTCCTGTTCGCTGTACCATCGATTTAAAACGTGCATTATCTAATACAAAACTAAGTTAGGTTCAATTAGTTTAGTTTAGATTAGTTTAATTTAGTTTAGTTTAGTTTAGTTTAGTTTAGTCGAAGAATCAACGTCATTGCACACGGTTTAACTCATTAGGGATCTGTTCCTCTCCATATTTTCCGAGAATCTCAGCACAGCGCACGAACTCCATAGCAACGGTGAGGATCCCGCAATAGATTGGCTAGATTTTTAACATCATTTTGAATTTTGTCCGGACAGCGGCCGTTAAGCCTCCTCATTTTGATTTCCAACTACGGGATTTTTAACGTGCGCGACACTGTACACGGGCGTCTGATCTCTACTACCCAGAGATTCTGGGAAATTCCAGAAAGTCCACGTGAAAAAAATCCTGGTCTCTACAGTCATTTGAACCCGAGACCTCCAGCACCAGAGTGCGACGTCTTATCTCGTGACCACTCACTCCGAAGGTTACATTTTTGAAGCAGGGTAAGCTAAAACGTGGAAAGACTTCTTCTTATTATAACGTGAATTACGTTCATTAAATGCCAATAGGACATAAGAAACCATTAAACAGGACAAATATTCGACCACAAACAGTTTACAATTACGTTCAAATGTAAAAAAATTCGTTTTGATGTAAATTAAAGACTTGGCAGCACTTAATGACAAGCGTGCACTGGTGTCAAAGGTTCATGTAGTTTAGAAGTAATTCACATTTTATATGTAACAGCTGTAGCATTATAGCAATCGATGATAAAACGATATATTTATATATTTGCTGCTTTGTAGAATTTGCTCATTGCTATTTGTGATAAATTTACAATGAATAACAAGTTAGAAAAGAGATTTGAAGCCTTCGAAATGTGGGTATATAGAAGATTGGGTCGCATTTCTTGGAAAGAGAGGAAAACAAATTTGGTGGTATTGGACAAGTTGGGTGTGAAAAGGGAATTAATGACCGAAATCAGGGTTAGTTACGTTATTTTGGTCATATAACATATTTTGGTTATATAACATATTTTGGTTATATAACATATTTTGGTCATATAACATATTTTGGTCATATAACATATTTGTCATATAACATATTTGGTTATATAACATATTTTGGTTTTATAACATATTTTGGTCATATAACATATTTTGGTCATATAACATATTTTGGACATATAACATTATTTTTGTTATATAACATATTTTAGTCATATAACATATTTTGGTCATATAACATATTTTGGTCATATAACATAGTTTGGTTATATAACATGTTTTGGTTATTTGTTGTTGTTGCTTAGATGTTTGCCTCACTAGTTTCTACTGGTGGAGGCGCGCCCATTCCACCCCAAACCGTAGTCCATTGGGCGATATCAGGACGCATACAAAATTGCTTGAATGTATGTGTGCGTCTATATGTCTCAGAAGCCAGCCCAACCAACGTGCAAGGGATGGGCCTCACCCTGAAGGCACGTGTGAAAGTTGTTATATTACTGGACAGAGTCAAATGAGACAAGAGTGTGATTACTGGACAGAGTCAAATGAGACAAAAGTGTGATTGTTGGACCGACTCAAATGAGACAAAAGTGTGATTGTTTGACAGACTCAAATGAGACAAAAGTGTGATTGTTGGACAGACTCAAATACAAATTGAAGATAGGGTGTACCGACGAATGCCCGTGCGGTACTGGTAAAATGACCACTGAACATCTGCTGCAGAACTGCCCGACATACGAGGATCAGAGAGAGCAGATGTGGCCATTACCAGTGGAACTGCAAGACAAGCTCTATGGTAGTTGCGAGAGTCTCAGGATGACCGCCGCTTTTTTCGAGAAAATAATGGTTACTGTCTGACTGTGTACGCAGAAGAAGAAGAAGAAGAAGAAGGACAGACTCAAATGAGACAAAAGTGTGATTGTTGGACAGACTCAAATGAGACAAAAGTGTGATTGTTTGACAGACTCAAATGAGACAAGCGTGTGATTGTTTGACAGACTCAAATGAGACAAAAGTGTGATTGTTTGACAGACTCAAATGAGACAAGCGTGTGATTGTTTGACAGACTCAAATGAGACAAAAGTGTGATTGTTTGACAGACTCAAATGAGACAAAAGTGTGATTGTTGGACAGAGTCAAATGAGACAAGCGTGTGATTGTTTGACAGACTCAAATGAGACAAAAGTGTGATTGTTGGACAGACTCAAATGAGACAAAAGTGTGATTGTTGGACAGAGTAAAATGAGACAAGAGTGTGTGGAAAGAAGACCTTTTGGTTATATAACAAGATATAACCGTATTGAAGACTATACTAGAAGGTAATGTAGAAGGCATTCGTACAAGAGGCAGCCAACGTTTTAAGTTGGTGGATAACATCAGAAGATGGACTGGAAAAAGCCTCTCAAATTGAACGATTACGACAAGAGATAGACTACGCTGGAGATCCGTTGCAGCCGACCTTCGATGCGGAGATGACACTTGAACTGAACTGATAAATATATGCCATTTTATTAGGGATACACTGTATAGGGGATTTTACTATTCGACCTAAAAACGTATAGAAGCCAGTAACTTTTCTTCGTGATACCAATACTTTTAATGAGTGTCGTTTGACATAAACAAAATATTCTCAATACGTCTACCGACATTTCCTATCCTTATTACAAAATAGTCAAGAAAAACGCTTGACGTTTCAAAGTGTTTACTTGACTTAACGTCTTTATACTAGTATATAAAACTCATGTAGTCTGTATACAACCTATTTCTTTTTCTTCACTTTATCTAAAAATTACTATGCGCATCCAAATTAATTTTGAATGCATTAATGAACCCGGCCACCACTATTTCCCGGGGCAATGCATTTCGAGCAATCACTACTCTCTGAGTAAAAAAATGTTTTCTAGTATCTAATCTGAACCTTTCTTTAATTAATTTGTAGCTGTACCCGCTTATTTTTGTAGGTGGTTGTATTTTGAAGAAAAAACTTGCTTTAGTCTAATATATCATTTTCATTAATTATACACATGTATTGAATCGTCTCGTATTCTTCTCTTTTCTAGACACTGTAGGTAGGTTGTTCTGTGTCTTTCCTCATTATATATAATACCGGAATCCAAACATCAGTTGTATCGCTCTTCTTTGTATCTTTTCCAGCATGTTTATATCCCCTCTACCAAGAGACCTCCACACCTGAACAGTACTCCAATCTAGGTCTAACTAATGGTTTATAGTCTGACTATCACTTCCCTGTTGTTATTATGTTTAATATTTTTTGTTATCCTATCTGACATTGCATTTGCCCTTTTCACTGGAACATTGTTACAAAAATGGAGCAGATATATTAAAACTGTTTAATGCTACTAACTGACCAGTAGAACATTTTTAAGAATTCAGTTCAAAGTACAGGGAATTGAAATTGATAGTTATCCAACTTTTTCGGTTCGAAAATGATCACATCTGACCCCGTCGTATTCGAATGCAGGATAATTAATTGAATGCACTATACGGCACCGTATCGAATAATTCGGTGCATCCGTTCTATTTATATATGAGGGACGTGAATGCCAATTAAGGGAATCGCACACAATTATCTCTAACACGAATAATTTCTTTCTTCGGAATTTGCTTGTTTTATTATCGCAATACTTTAACTTTGTTCGCTGTTTTAGTTTATGTTGTTCTTGTAAGTTCAGTAATTGTTGCTTTGCTCGTATAAAACTTTTTTTTAAAAAGTATATGGAAATGAACATCGTGTGGTATGCTCGAGGAATATGCACAAAGACACAGTTAGTAGATTGGAACAGGGTGGGGCAAGGATGCCTTCTCTCACCTTTCCTGTTTTTGTTGGCTATAGATTACATAATGAAGACATAAATCGAATGAAAAAGAACTGGTATTTTCACAATTGAAGGACTTGGACTACGCAGATTTTTTGGGGTTTAATCTGTGTTTTTATCTTCACCATATTTCTCAAATCCCCAAGGCGGTGTGCGTTGCACTGCGGTTTTTATTTTGCGCCTGTCGGCCCAGTGCATCCGACTTCAGCATTCATTTTATTTAAGGGTCTGCTTCCTCCTGCATTTTCTAAGGGTTTGCTTCGCCTGGGATGACGACAGGTGTTGTGATGGGGATCGAACCCAGCAGCTTCTGGTTGTGAGCAGTGTCACTTAACTACTAGACCACGCCGTCCCCACTACGCAGGTGATCTAGACCTTTTGTCACAGTCATAGCCAGATGCCAGAAAAAACATGATGGGTTGCAAGAACAATTGACCAAATTGGGACTGAATATCAACATGGAGAAAACCAAGTCCCTTAAACTCAACACTATCAGCAAAGCGCCAATCATGCTGGAGGGAGAGCAGTTGGAGGAAGTGCATACCTTTATCTATCAGAGCAATAGACATATCTGGAGGTACGGATGCAGATGTGAGGATCAGAATGTGACAGGCAAGAGGGGTATTTCTAGAGAGAGAGAGAGAGAGAGAGAGAGAGAGAGAGAGAGAGAGAGATAGAGAGAGGTAAACCCAAAAATACGCGAAGAAGAAAATGTGAGAAGAAACTACGATTAAAAGATTACACCGGGAGTGAGGCAGAAAGAGCCTAGGAGCATGCATGCTGGCGAGATGTTGTCAATAGCCAATGCACCGAGTCGAGCGACCGGCTTTAATTAATTGATTAATTGATTAGTATGCTGAAGGGCATCGACGGCCATTAACCTCCACAATCATATGTCTTTTCAGCAGTTCATCATATCACATCAGTCTAGTTATCTTGCTAGATCTTTCTTCTTTGCTAACTTCTGTTTCTTGTGACATCGATATTTCCTTTCCCAATGCTCTTGTATGTGCAATGCATTTGGTTTTCTTGAAGGAAAAAAATAGAATTTATGAAAATTAAATTTTTTTTTCACGTATAATATATTCTAGATTGATTGAATCGTTTATTGTTTTAGATTTTTATTCTCCGCAAAATAAAATTTCTGTTGTGGAAAGTTATTTATTTCCATGTTATGAATTCATTGTTCAATGTCCAGATCTTTAAAGCAATATAGGATGTATACACTATTGTAAGACTATATTCCTCACTATCACTTCGAAGGAAGTATTCGTCTATATTTTAAAATTCATTTTCTCTAACCTTCTGGGGGCTTGCTCGACCATGTTTTTTTGGTTGGAATTGATTTTTTGCAGTTTCTTTTAGATACTGCATTGTTTAACGCATGTTTTAATATCCTGCAATCTATTTTATACATCATGTTATTTAATATTTTAAAAATGTAATATCATTCCTTCAATTTTAACCTCATGTTTTAATATCAACCCTTACATTTTTACCTCATGTTTTAATATCAACCCTTACATTTTTACCTCATGTTTTAATATCAACCCTTCCATTTTTACCTCATGTTTTAATATAATTACTTCCATTTTTACCTCATGTTTTAATATTAACCCTTTCATTTTTACCTCATGTTTCAATATCATTCCTGACATTTTTACCCCATGTTTTAATATCATTCCTGACATTTTTATCTCATGTTTTAATATCCTTCCTTACATTTTTACCTCATGTTTTAATATCAACCCTTACATTTTTACCTCATGTTTTAATATTAACCCTTTCATTTTTACCCCATGTTTTAATATCATTCCTTACATTTTTACCCCATGTTTTAATATCATTCCTGACATTTTTATCTCATGTTTTAATATCCTTCCTTACATTTTTATCTCATGTTTTAACATCATTCCTTCCATTTTTACCTCATGTTTTAATATTAACCCTTTCCTTTTTACCCCATGTTTTAATATCATTCCTGACATTTTTATCTCATGTTTTAATATCCTTCCTTACATTTTTACCTCATGTTTTAATATCAACCCTTCCATTTTTACCTCATGTTTTAATATTAACCCTTTCATTTTTACCCCATGTTTTAATATCATTCCTTACATTTTTACCCCATGTTTTAATATCCTTCCTTACATTTTTACCTCATGTTTTAACATCATTCCTTCCATTTTTACCCCAAGTTTTAATATCTTTCCATCCATTGCATTCTCAATTTTAGCCAGTTTTGCACTTATCCTCTGCTGTGACCAAATTAGATGTAAGGAAATGTTTGTTTTAGTCAGAGAGTGGTGAATACTTGGAATGCATTGCCACAAAATATTGAAGCCAGGGTAAGTTAATGCATTACCAAATAGATTGGATGCATGGAGTTATTTTGTAGATCAAATTGAGAAGAAGAAACTGGTTGTACAACAGACTATGCAGAGCCATCTAAACCAGTATAAAGAAGTTAAGAAGGTCAGTTAAATGAACCTTGGTTATTTTATTTACACAATTCTGTAATATTTGCTGCGTTTCTGTAAATATTCATTTTCTGCAATTAGCCCGTTGTTCTTTAGATTAAGTACATTGTTTATCTCATCTCCTTACGTTATTATTTCTTGGAAATATTCAACTATTTTCTGGAACTATTTCTACTCTATACGCTTCTTGTCCATTATTTAACTGCATAGCTTAAAAAGATATGGCGTTAAGACATTTGTTGTCCAACTTCATTCTATATTAACAATCTTATTGATTTCATTGTCTGTCTACAAAAACATCAAATAAGTACAAATCTGCATATTTCTTATAACTCCTGTATATTTGTATCTATCTATCTATCTATCTATCTATCTATCTATCTATCTATCTATCTATCTATCTATCTATCTATCTATCTATCTATCTATCTATCTATCTATATATCTATCTATCTATCTATCTATCTATCTATCTATCTATCTATCTATCTATCTATCTATCTATCTATCTATCTATCTATCTATCTATCTATCTATCTATCTATCTGTCTGTCTGTCTATCCATCCATCCATCCATCCATCCATCCATCCATCCATCCATTTATCTATCTATCTATCTATCTATCTATCTATCTATCTATCTATCTATCTATCTATCTATCTATCTATCTATCTATCTATCTATCTATCTATCTATCTATCTATCTACCAATCTATCTATCTATCCATCTATCCTTCTATCTATCTACCAATCTATCTATCTATCTATCTATCTATCTATCTATCTATCTATCTATCTATCTATCTATCTATCTATCTATCTATCTATCTATCTATCTATCTATCTATATATCTATCTATCCATCTATATATTTATCTATGTTCTGATCTTGGTTTCTCTTTCGGCGCCAGGTGTATAAGTATAAGCTCTGGTACCGCTGTGTTTAAGTGATAGAGCCATCCGCGGGACGCTGCTGTGTTGCTGACGCGCTATGTGACCAAACCACTGAATTTGCTGTTTTCTAATGAAGTCTAGGACTGTCTTAGTACCCATCTGTTTCTTGATCTCATCGTTTCTAATTCTGTCACATTTAGCATTCGACTCAGGCATTTCATTTCTGTTGTTTCTATTTTTCTCTTATCTGTTGCTGTCAGTCTCCCAGTTCGATACTGATAACATAGTGTAGGCATGAAAATTGTGTTGAACGGGGCTTTTTTGTGCCAATCTTTACCTGCTTGTTCTTCAGTATTGTTGACATATGTTCAATGTTTTGGTTTGATTTGGTACATCTGTGATCGATTTCATCTTGCATTCTCCGATTAGATGATACTATGCTTGCTAAATATTTGAAATCCTTCACTTGCTTGATTTGTTGATGTTCAATGTAGATCTTAGCGGTTGTTGATGTTCTATGTAGATCTTAGCGGTTGTTGATGTTCTATGTAGATCTTAGCGGTTGTTGATGTTCTATGTAGATCTTAGCGGTTGTTGATGTTCTATGTAGATCTTAGCGGTTGTTGATGTTCTATGTAGATCTTAGCGGTTGTTGATGTTCTATGTAGATCTTAGCGGTTGTTGATGTTCTATGTAGATCTTAGCGGTTGTTGATGTTCTTGCCATTGTCCAATTTTTTAATTTTTTTTATAACAACAAAAATTCCAAAAGTTAAATTCTGTTCAAAATATTTTTGTTAGTCATTGAATAGATTTGTTTGTACATTTCAATGGATATTTTAACTCTTTATTTGAGTCCCATCCACTCAATAAAAGTGTTAGTGTTTGCTGCGTCTTAAATAGAGTTATATGCTTACCACGAAGCTCCGACATTTTGTCTAGGTCCAGAAGAAAAATTATTTTTGCCAGTGCGTTTCAATAACGCCCTGTTTTATTATGTTCTTTATTTTAATTTGGAAAGACTCCATTTGAGGTGATTTTGTCGTCTTGATTAGTCAGGCTAGTGTTCGCCAAGCTCAGACACTTGAGCAATGAAACACTGGCTTCTTTTTTTTCTTAAGTTGTGTGCATTTCTGTATTCTCTTATGAATTGCACATAATGTATCGGATTATTAACATCCTC
Source organism: Ariolimax columbianus (assembly GCA_036924085.1). Lineage (NCBI taxonomy): Eukaryota > Metazoa > Mollusca > Gastropoda > Stylommatophora > Arionidae > Ariolimax > Ariolimax columbianus. Next base: position 98,693,700 of record JAVGWX010000003.1, read on the forward strand.
GCTTGTGCTTTGCCGTGTTCCTAGCCTTGTGCGCACCAGATGTTTGCGATGACCGAACCATTGATTCTAACCCTAGATGAAATATATAAGCAAATCTTACCCAGATAAGTCAATAATACACAGTTTAAACATTCGTTTAGAACAGATGCAAACGGAAAACTCAGATTACGACTTTACCAGCTGCAAGGGCCTGCTGGGGGAGGGGGGGGGGGAGTTTATGTGGCTGAACTGAGAAATAAAGACAGCTTGCTGCGACCATCGCTGCGTAGTTACTACAGGTTAGATTTTTATTTAGCTCCAAATTGAAAATCGTTGAACCGATACATTACCGGGGCTCAAACGAGAGCCTGGGGTTGGGCGGGGGTGGGGTGGGATGGTGGAGAGGGACAGACCTGTGCTCCACAGGGGGTTGAAAATGGTTTATTTGATTGATTAATGTTTTAACCAGATAATGATTTATTTATATAATAAATTGAGAAAACGAACTCATTTAAACATGTCTAACATTCATTTCTCATTCCCTATAATGATTTCGTTTCTTACAACCTCTTTCTCCTTCTTGAACCTGTCATTCTAGATAGTTGAGGTTAAGTACAGCCCTGCATTTAGTTTACTCAAACCAGCTTTAAGGAAGCATCTGCATCTGCAGTACGATTTCAACAGCAATGGTATTTACTTGATGATGTTGCCAGTCCCATACACATTCATCATTAGTCGACGCACACTCATCATTAGTCGACTCTAACGAAATCCTTGAAAAGAAACAGTGTGCCTATTTTATCAGCCCTAAAACTACTCGGAGATTTTTAAATCAGTAATTCTTTTGTTGTAAAGTGCGAATTTAGATTAATGGCGACTGTAAGTGACAAAATCAAAAATTAAAAAACTCAACAAACTGTGTCTGGCCTCTTTGCAATTAAAAATGTCTTCAGTAGGAATCACTGCGCTCATCAGTCATTAATTGCTTTATAAAATATATTAAAACCGGTCCCCGGTGTGTCTTCGCGCTACGGAAAGTTCAATAAATTCACACTTGAGTCCCTGAAGATTGTAACACTGTCCGAAGCCAGGATCGTGTTCAATGAGAGAGGGCTACAATCATAGTCCGGTAATCGGTTCAGGTCTGTAAAAATCAGTGGCCCTTCCACAAAACTCAAGGCGAGCCTTTAAAATCAAAGGTAAAAATGGCGACATTCATTAGCTGTGATCTCGTCTGATTTCCTCGGTGATAGACTTGGATTGGTTATTGAAATAGAGTGAGGGATTCCTTAGTGGCTTCCCTTGAGCACACCTTTAAAAGGTTGGAATAAAGGTGTGAACTAGTTCAGTTACACGCCGTTTCAACTTTGATCTCAGAAAGATATAAAGACAACTTTAAATCGACGCAGGATGTTTGTAATGTTTGTATTTCGTGAGGTCGAAGTGAGTCTGACATTTATCTAGACTGATCACAAAATAAGTGTTAAACAAGTTTCATACTATTAACATGAAAAAAATCCAAGTTGTTTAAAATCAACACCTTAAGCAAAGAAAGAGTCATTTTTAAAAGTGAGACACTGGATGAGGTGGATATATTCACATATTTGGGCACCTTTATTGATATTTCAGGGGGCACAGAAACAGCTGACGGAATATAATAGGAACGATAAGGACACAATTACTGTTGCTAAATAATATATGGACATCTGTGGAAATAACATAGCTTTCTAAACACAACAAACCCCCATACAGACAAACTCTGAAAGTCGATGTATCAAGAGGTGACACGAATTGGTGCAGGCCCCAGAGATGGAACTTTGGGAGGAACCTGCTCCTGGACATCATCTACCATACACAACACGGAAGTCACTGAACAGACTCTGAACTGGTGTATCACGGTGCAGGAGGAATATGAAGCGATGGGGATACACAGATAATGACACTTGGGATTGCGGCACAATACAGGACCCAGACCATCTGATGACCTGCCCCAACCTCCAACAAACATGCAAAAGGTGCGTCATGCTGGAGGCAAATGACAAGGCAATCCATGTCGCCGAATACTGGATGCAAGATATATAACGCGGTGCTTGGACACGGAAAGTAAGTAAGTCTGGAAATAATGACTAATAATAAAATTGAAATGTTTTAATTCCAGTGTCAAGTCAGCACGCCTGTTCAGAGCAGAAACGTATAAAGCGACAACGGCAATACAGAGGAAACTGCAGTCGGACGTCAACAAATGTCTGAGGAGGATAAAGTGTACAGAATGGTAAGACATGGTGATGAGTGAAGACCTATGGGGAAGAAGGCAACAACAACCAATGGATCAATAAATCAAACGTAGGAAATGTGTTTGGTGAGATACACAATTCGGAGGGCATCATCAATGACACAGAATATTTTGAGGAGCTCAAACTAGGATGTGAGGTTCTTCTTCTTCTTCTTCTTCTTCTTCTTCGTACGCTGTTTACGGCGATGTTTACGTTGCACTGTTTTATTTTGTTAAGCCTGTGGCTCAGTGCATCCGATTTCAACAGGCGTTTCTGTAGGGTTGCCCTCCTTAGCCTTTGGCTGTCCCCAGCCTAACTGCAAGGCAGCAGTTGTTTTTGGTCAGAGTTATCTCTCTTAGGAAGTTGTCTTGCAGGACTATCGAGTCTTCCCTACTCGTGTCTATAGGGTTTGGCAATGATATGATGGACTATGTACTAGTTTTTACTATCCCGGAAGAGAGGCAGTCCAGTGTGACTTTGTCCCAGGATCGTCACGTCCTGCCAGAAACGTAGCATATGCATGTGAGTGAGGTATCTCTTTGCTCCCTTTATTTTCTCGGCTCATCTGCAGTGATGGTACGCCTAGCATTCCCCGCCATCCGGGAGGTTGTCACAATAGGGCAGGAGGTGCAATGTCTGCTGGACTGCATCTCTTCTGCGTCCATTGGGATGACTGATAGCAGACAGAGGCAAAGAGCGAGGCAGGAGTGCATTTTACCAGGTGCATTTCTGAGGCTCGACCGGGCCGGGCTGAGACGCAAGCCCCAGCCATGTCGTAGCCTCCCATCACAGCGGTGCTGAGATTTAGGACGGGATTCTGGCATAGAGGCGTTCGGCCGTAGTCCCTCAGATGGTAGCTTATCAGCCAAGCACGTAGACCAAATGTCAGCGACCTGTGATTCCTCTCGAAATAGTGCATTTGACCAGGGGACAAGCCTGGTCATTGCACGGAGATGTTGTTCGCCTAGTGTGCGGACATATCTCATGGTCAAGGGTTGAGTCTCAGCAGTTCGCAGTGAGGTAGCTGATTTACTGCTTAGGGCACCCCGACCGAGAACTAAGTCTTCTACAAATGGTTTCATACCTCATCGCCGTATGGGGTGAATATCGAGCAGCTTCCCGCCCGCTTTGATCGGCGGACGGCAGAGACCTCATTCTGCGGCTCGACCGGGCGGGGCTGGAGCGGGAGCCCCAGGTCCCCACTATGTCGAAGCCTCCCTTTGCAATCGTGCTGAGCTTTTGGGCGGGATTTTGGCTTAGAGGCGTTCGGCCGTAATCCCTCACCTTGTAGCCTCGCGCCGTTGGCTTATCAGCCTAGTACGTGAACCAAATGTCTGCGGCTCCTCTCGAGTTGAGCAGAATTTCCGTAGCAACGCCCTGTCATTAGTAGGGTAAAACTGACCTGTCTTCCGAGGGTCTATTTCCAGCACCCGTTCAATATTAGACCGGACGTATCAATAGAGGGCTTTTTAGTTTGTCAATGGCCAAGTTTATGGAACCTGCGATTTCTGCAGGGTTAATACCAGATTACCATAGCAGACGCTCTTTCATTAGGGGGTTAAGAGACTGACCTGTCTTCCGTGGCTATAATACCAGCACATGTTCACTATTAGACCCCACGAAGGTGCTCTCGATTTGACAGTCATTCCACAGTATTGGCGTGTTAAGTCAATTTAAGCCGCAGGCTCCACTCCTGGTAGTGCTCTTCCGTCAATTCCTTGGACGTGAGGTTCAATCATCGTGTTTCACCTGGCCCGGACTACTCGTTGTTCTGATTGACACCTGATGTGCACCGAATAGATTCCAGAAAACACAGAAGAGGTCCCCTACAATTAATTAAAGGCACCGTAAGATACACTGTGATTAGCTACCTCATTGTGTAAAAACACATTTCTTAAGAAACGAACACTGTGAGAACGCACGCAATGCTTAGGTCCGGTATTTAGTTAACATTTAGAATAACATAGAGATAAGAGCCATGTTGAACATTTCATGTATTATCAACATCATGAGGGTTCTTCGACATGAAAACAAGAAACATGTTGTACGAGGCGTGTTCAAATGAAACCGGATCAAACTGCAACAAGTGAACATACGTACGATGCGTATGATGACGTCACTTCGGATGTAAACAGCAGATACCAATCGATAATTTCATTATCCTCATAGTTTCCTCAGCAGACCGTTGAAAACATGGCGGATGTGATACGGAATCCGTCCAGAGTCGATCAGCCAGCGACGACTCGGCTTCTATCAGCTGAAGGATGTCGACCAGTTGATATTCATTGGAGAATGGAGGCATTGTATGGTGACAAAAGTGTGGTGAACGTAAGTTCCGCCGACGGACTATCCGAATTGCTGCATCAATTTTGGCGATGGCATCTCCTGACGCAACAATATGCGCCTCACCTGGTACCGAAAGATCTTTCATTAACTCACGTCCTTCTTGAAATATCGCTGTCCAGTTCTTCACTGTTGTCTTCGCCACACTTTTGTTACCATGCACTGCCTGCATTCTGCGATGAATGTCGTCTGGTCGACATCCTTCAGCTGGACAAAACCGAATCGCCGCTCGCTGATAAACTATGAACGAATTCCATATCACACCTGCCATGTTCTGCTGATGAAATTATGAGTCGGAAGATAATCAAATTTTGCAAACTTGTCGATTGGTATGGGCTGTTTTCATCAGTGGTGACGTCGGCATTCGCATCTCACGTATGTTAACTGGTGCAGTTAGGTCCGGTTGGCATTTGAACACGACTCGTACATGTCACCATCCACAATGCGAGCAGGCTGTCTTACAGACGCAATGTTAGTCCTGGAAACCCCATAGAATGATAAACTGCCAGATCTAAAAATAACCAAAGGGGAATAAATAAGCCAAGAGATTGGTAGTGTCACAGTGGATACCTTCATACAGTGGCATTCAAGGAAATAAGGCAGCAGACTGGCTAGCAAAGGAGGAAGTAGCACGAAACAAAAATAACTTATAGTCACCATCCAAGAAAAGAAGGAAAGTTGACAAAACGGGAGACAGCTATCACTGACTTGATCAATAGGAGGAAGGGGCCCAATTTAATCTGAGATCGGGACATAACAAATTGAATGGTCACGTACACAGGTTGAGACTGGATCCATCACCAATGTGTATGGGCAGGCAAGCAACACAGACAGCCGAATATGTTTAAACAATTGCGTACTGAGTACCGAACCACTGATACAAATCTCCACACAAAACTGTTTGGAAGGCTTGAAAAACCTTTTCACTAAAGCAACCTTTATCCAGAGACGTGGACTTCACGTGCAAACGTAATAAAAAAAACGTGGCGAACTAGAAGAAAAAAAGAAGAAACAGAAGAAAAATAAGAACAGCAACATCAACCACAAAACGCTTGCAAGTTTCTCAACATGGATCTGGTACGAGACATTCTGCACATCTATTCAACTACCAAGCGGGGGTCGAAGTCGTAGCAGTGTGGAATAGTCGGCTTTTCACATTAGGGTCACCGAACCATAGCTGACAAAGACTCTATCCGTCTCCAAGAGGCGGTTCTGTAAACAAGCTGCACACATGCAATCTGGCTAAAAGAATAGGGGTCAAAGAGAAAAAGCAACTAGTTCCCCAAAATGTCATGCTGTCGGACCAAGATAAACGGATATTACAGCTTTGCTGTACCTAACGTAAAGAAATGCCCCTCTCATGCCGAAGTCGAAGAAGAAGAACTGCCAAGCGCGTATCCATTTCTCAACATGGAACCCATTGCCAAATAGCGTCCAGCAACTCTAGTCAAATAAACAACACTAGTATGTGCCTACCTGAGTCTCTGTGACCGCAAGTTGACTGGCTATTTCAGCTCTCTCCGCAGAAGACAGGTATTTTTTCTGCTCGAACTGTTTCTCCAATTCAAAGATTTGTCTCCCTGTGAAGGTCGTTCGCGCTTTTTTTTTCTTTACCCCACCATCATCGTCTTTGTCCTCGTCTGTTTTCCTTTTCTTATCACCTATATCGGTTTCTAAGAAATAAGAAGTAAATGTCGGTTACAAATCAATAAAAACTGTCCGGAGCATGACCAGTTACAGTCCCTGGACAGACATAGAATGAAACCAACATTACGCTACAAGTCCTACATCAGTGACAGAAAGCAAACGAAAATAATTCACATTTCACAAAATAAACAAAGACAATGAACTTGGGAACAAACACTTCTTCTTCTTTGTTCATCTTCAAACTTCGACTTCGACGGCTCTTACAAAAGAAGCATTTCATTGCCAGGCTCTGTACACCTCCGCACAGTCTTTCATCATCTAACACTGGTTGTTGCCTCGTGCGATTACTTTATGATGGGCAGGGATTATATGTGTTCCGCTGTTATGGAACCTGTGCCACAGGTACAACGGTTTTTAGTGCCAATCTTGAACTTATTATAAAGATGACATCCTTGTCTGGCGTGTTCTGTGCGCAGCCGGAAGATAGTCACATGATCTCGTCTGCAGAGTTGGGTAATAGACTAGCAGCGAAGCGTGATGATATTTTAGGGTAAGCTGAGTCAAGAACATAAAAGGGTTACTTGTAGAAAAATGTTGAAAAGTACATCGTGTATTTGCAGAATGAGGTAGTTGCAACCCATGCTGTCGAGGTACTGTTGCACAGTTCTCTACATTTTCTTCTAAACAAGTTAAGCCAGTAAACCAGTGTAAGCGTCTTTGCTTCATATTTTAAAAAAAGAATCTATCACACTCTCCTTTAACACGTAATCTTGAGCACACTTACAGGAACGATCATTTTCTATTGAAATAGTAGACCCGCAGCCTGTTAGGCGCCATCTATGCTGCTCTAAACAAACCACCTAACCATGGCTGATGTTATGCCAATTCACAGTTAGTCGCCTCTTACAACAAGCTCTCTATGAGGCAGTGGTGCTATTCTTGTTCTTGTCATACACAAAGACCCCGGCAGACCACTCGAGACGTTATCTACCTGTAAACCCAATAATTCAAGGTTTGACTTCGTCTTCTGAGCTGTAAATATTGACCAATTCATTGTGTAGTGCTATAAAGTTAAAAAACCTTAGGGTAAGTGTTTTTAAGTTTTTGAAAGTCTGACTGTCAAAAATACATTTTTTGAACTGCATAAGTTTAGTATGGTATTTTTTTTAGATGCACTTTTTGCTCAAAAGACAAAGCATCAATATTTTTTTTTTAATCAACTGATTCGAAAGAATCATTGTTGATGTCTACAACGTATCCCATTTTTCAGCGGTTATTTTCACTAAATCTTAAAACATTACTTACATTATAACACGAAATCTGACGCAACTCAACAAAATAATACAATTCAAATCGCAATCACAAAACTAAACAAATCTATACTAAAACAACATTTAAAGCACACTTTGAGAGCTTGAAATAAACTATTCAGTAAAATTATCAAATTGACTCTATAGCATTACAAAGAAACCTGTTAGCCTAGATAAATGTAATTCAGTGATATATCATGAAATGTCAGGTTATTTAGTAGAAATAACATCATCCGTCACATGTGTCACACAGAGTTCAATTTCTAGCGAAACACGTTTTAAATCGTTCACCTGTACTAAAATTAGGAATCTAGTCAGGGAAGGCCGGCCTAATTTGTGACTATTGGACATTCAGAAAAAATAGAACCCTAAGGACCATCTCCTAGCTACCAATTGACCTTATTCCTCCGCTATTAGGTTGGTCGAAATCAACTAAGTCCGCTTCGCGCGTTTGCTAACATGTCACAACGTTTGAACAAAAAAATGACCATTACAATTTCAATATCTAATTTATTTCACGCCTGTTTTATGCAAAGGGGTGTTTTCTTCAATTCTTCAAGTTCTTTTGGGATAGCTCAGCCTATCCTGTCTATTCTAACGTTTCCCTAATGGTAAAGACCTCATTTTCTTTATTGCCAGGGTGGTCTCTTTTCCACGTTTATCTGTGCGTGGCTTTGATAATTGCTTTTGTCTCGTCATATGTTGCTGATGTATAACTTTGATGCAGTATTCCTCCCTCTTTGGCAAGTCTATCTGCTTCTTTAATGCCTGGGATACTGCAGTGGGCTGGTATCCATTGCATTGTCCTTCTTTTGTAGCACCGAGCCAAGCGTCCAAGGGAGTCCACAATACAATACGTAGGTGTATGCTTCTTCTTCCTCGTTCGTCTTCAGACCTCAACTTCAATGACTCTAGCCAAGGCAGTCGACTCAAGGCTCTATACACTTCCGTGCAGCTTCTCGTGGAAGGACACTGGCTGTTGCCAAATGCTACTTCTTTATTCGGTATACAGTGGACATGACTGCAAAATATGTTCTGCCTTCATGGGGACTGTACCGCAGGCACAAAGGTCTGTAGTGCAAATCTTGAACTTGTTGTACAGATGACATCTAAGTCTGCTGTGACTTGTGCGTAACAGGAAAATTATCGCCTGGTCTCGCCTGGAGAGTTGATGGTAGGCATTGTTTTCTATGTTGCCAGGGTGGTCTTTTTTTCCATTTTGCACTGTATGTTGCCCGGATGAATACTTTAGTCTCATTGTATGTGATTTCTGTATCACTCTGCTGCAACATTCCTCCCTCTCTGGCGAGTCTGTGCACATCCCCGTTGCCTGGAATGTCGCAGTGAGCTGGTATCCACTGGGCTATGCTTTTTTTTTTAAGCACTGGAACAGGCGTTCAAGAGAGTCTTCCAGCGCACCGAGTTACTTTTTGTAGGTGTATGCTTGTTAGGAAGAACGGTTGTTACATTCGGGTGAGGAACGATGAGGCTAACGTCTAGTCAGGCAAAACACACTGATCAGAGAATGCTAGCCAGGGTCATGAGAAATATATTGGCCAAGACCCTCACCTGACCTACTCGTTAGTCGTCATGGAAACAGTCTGTTGTCGAGGATAACAGTCCGGCTAACAAGGTGGGGTTCGATGTGATCTCCGTAGTAGTGAGCGACACGTAGATGAGGGCATACATAGCACAACCACCTGGAGGATCTCGGTCCACCTTTATCAGCACGCTCTGGATGCGAGGAAAGCTACTGCAACCCGTCACTTAACGCCCTTTTCAGGGAATACATAAGAGTAACCTACTCATTGTGGACATTCGAAAGAACAACAACAACAACAACATCCGGGAGAGAAGAACATAATGTACAGCTAGCCAGACATGTCGTAGTAACCTTAAACAGGACTGGCAAACACACATCAAAGCTGTGGCAGTAATGTAGGTTAAAAAACGGCTAAAACACATACAAGCATGGCTCAGTTTCTGTACGGGAACAGAAACATACGAAACAAACGTTACGGGCAAAAAAGGTCTTTGACAAGGACACAGAGAAAAATGAAACACCAAGCAATTCATAAAATAATCAAAGACAATAAACTACAATAAACACTATTAATGATCTTTGTTTTCTTCTTCTACAGATGCCAAGATAACAATTTACCCATCTGATCCCTTTATAACAAGTTTGTCCTCTAAACGCACGAAAACAAGTTACTACTACGATCCAATGATAAAAAGTTACTACTCCGATCCAATGATAACACGTTACTCCTATGATACAATGATAACAAGTTATTCATATGACACAATGATAACACGTTACTCATATGACACAATGATAACACGTTACTCATCCGATGCAATGATAACACGTTACTCATATGACACAATGATAACACGTTACTCATATGATACAATGATAACACGTTACTCCTATGCTACAATGATAACACGTTACACTTTGATACAATGATAACAAATTACTCCTTCGATCCTGCGATAGCACGTAATTCATTAGTTTATTTGAACAAAACAATGTTTGGCACTGGTAGCACAGTCGACATAAATTTACTGTTTATCAGATGTTGCTTTGTTCCCAAACTAATTTTAGGGTACCTAAAGAGCTGATATGTTACTACACAACTGTAAGTGTTTTACTTTGGATGTCCCAAGCAGCTTATTGGAGAGGAAAGAATAAACCCACTGCCCCCTCATATTTATATCGTACAATACGATCAATAATGCTTGTTCTTGTCCTTACAACATAATCTTGGAAAACATAAAGTTCTGCAGAAACGGCTGCTCCTAATGAACATGCACGCTTTCGTGAAGGGTTACTCGGACATGTCTGTAGCCGTTTTCAACTGTATCTTCCAGTTTTGTTTTTTATTTGTATTTTTTTGCGTTCACTTTATTTCTCTAATCCCTAAGGCGGTGTGCGTTGCACTGTGGTTTTTATTTTGCGCCTGTCGGCCCAGTGCATCCGACTTCAGCATGCATTTTATGTAAGGGTCTGCTTCCTCCTACATTTTCTAAGGGTTTGTTTCCCCGGGGTAACGACCGGCGCTGTGATGGGGATCCCTGTCACTTAACCACTAGGCCACGCCGTCCCCTCTTCCAGTTTGATTAATTATTCTCGTATGTGGCTCACTCCGTTCCTGGTTATGATCTTTTCAGTCGCAAGGCAGGCTGTTTTCACAAGCTTTTCTTCAACTTGGCATGACTGGTGACCGTTTGCGTGAATTTCTATTTTTCCTATCTTAACCCCAGCCTATAGAGATAACATTGTGTACACTGCCTGTAGTAATGTGACCTGTTGATCGTGACAAAATACACTTCTGCAGCACCCTTCCCACTCCCCTCACCCCCTAAAAATGTCTTACTATAAATAAAAGCTTGCACCGAAACCTATTTTTAAAATATTTAATTATTCGAAAATTCAATTCGGCGCGACCCTCGTTCGGATAGGCACCAATCTGCTTTCATTGTTTATATTACGATTGCTATCTTCATTTGTGTTGTTATTTGTCTCTGATGAAAACCTTTAGATCGAAACTTAAAGGCGGATCATGTTTATTCTCCGAACCATGCTTGTTAGTGTTATTATACTTTCTTTTTTTAAATTGATGGTCATGTAAAACTGACTGATAATAGTTTCTGAAAGTATATACTGCAAGCAGAGCAGCTGTAGAAATAGCCCCATGCTCTGGTGGGAGTATGAAACAAAATATGAATTACCTGATGATGAAGATGAAGGCGATACACAAGCCGGGCTACATGTCGACCTCGAACTATCACCATCGCGATGGTGCAAATCACTGTGGCTGTTGCTACTTCTGCAGAGGCTGTGTTGGTTGTCGTAGAGATTGCGGTGACTGATATCTTTACCACTGTGAATGTGGTTGTAGGAAGTCTGTTGGTGATGTTGCTGATGGTTCGGGTGATGCACGATGGAATGGTTTTGAAGGTGACTACAACGGCCTTCGCGTCCAAATGTGTGGTTTTGACTGCAGCCAATGAAATGACAGCTTGCGATAGAAATAAATAATGACAGAATATCGTTAACATCGTCCGCGTAATGCAACATACATATGTTAAACAAACATTAATTGTATAGACACACATAAACATATGTTAAACGATCATTCGTTTAATAGGCACACATAAACACCTTTAAACAATCATTCGCTTAATAGACACACATAGACATCTGTTAAGCAATCATTCGCTTAATATACACAAATACATATCTGCTAAACAATAACTTGCCAAATAGGTGCATATATATATATATATATATATATATATATATATATATATATATATATATATATATATATATATATATCAGTTATATAAGCAAAAATTAATTTAATTGGCACACATATAAACAGTAGTTTAAACAATCTTTCGCGTTATAGGCAAACATAAATACAAGTTATTTAAACAACCAGTCCTTTATTATGCCCACATATATAAACAGTAATTTTAACAACTATTCACTTAATAGACATACACATACAAACAAATAAAGACATCATTCGCGTAATAAGCTCATATATCAACACTTATTTATACAGTTTCGTTTAATTGGCTCTCATGTAAACTCTAATATAAACAAAGATATACTTAATAACACTCACACAAACATGTGTGAACAAATCATTGACACACATCATGCGCACACATACACGTTAAATGAAACAACCATTCGCTTGAAATGCACTTACAGAAATATTAACTTAAACAATCAAATAATCATTCCTTTAATAAGCTTAAACACAAATTTAGACATTCACTCACTCAACAGACTCGCGTATAAACACATATTTAAAGATTTTCGCCTGAGAGGATCACATATATGTGATCTAAAATGGCAACCTTTGTGCAAAGCGAAGAACACGAAGCGATGAAATTATTAAATGACAGATGGTTGTTGAATTAATTTTTCTCTAGCTTCAGAATGCACGACTCATAGCGTCAGTAACAAACTCTGGTTTTAAAAGTCATTCGCCTAAAACGCACACACATAATTTTTTAACGAATTGCACGATGAAAATAAAGTGCAAAACCACTTGAATGCACTTTCTACTATCTCTGCTAAATACAATATGTGAATTAGCGAGAACAAAACAGAGACTATGATGATCATTAGAACACCTGGGCCACTTAATAAATGGGCAATGAGTTCAAGTATTTGGGCAATATTTTGTCGGCAGACTGTAGGATCAACAGGGCAATTGAGATAAGGTGTCAGACAGCATCTACTGTGACATTTCATCTGGCCACACTGCTTAGGCACCCGAGCATAAGTTTGGCAACAAAGCAACAGCTGAAAACAGTATATTTATGCCGACTCTGTGCCATCAGTGCCAAACACGGCCTTTGTCCTTGGCACGTGAGAGTAAAATTTAGACGAGTTAAATGAAGTGTTTGAGGAAGGTCATCGGTGTTACCAGGAGAGACAGAATGCGGAACCTCAACATTTGAAGTATAGTCGGCACTAAGTCTTGTGCCGAATACATTTCCCGGCAGTGAGTTGGTTTAGTCATCTCATGAGAATGCGCCCTCATCAACCTCCCTGATGACTTACAACGCTGATAGATCTGGCTACAGGGCAAAGGGCGGCCGCGAGGCAGGTGGATAGATGACATTAGAGTGATTGTGTAGCGACATGGGCTCACATTAACCGACGCAACGCACTTGGCGCAGGACAGACGACTTAAGCTCATCACTACGCTCAACGGCACAAGTAGAAAGAAAACTAAATAACTAACTAACTATTGCACCATCCATTCTTCTTCTTCTTCTTCATCGTATGCTGTTTACAGCGATATTTATAGAGGCGTTCGGCCGTAGTCCCTCAGATGGTAGCTTATCAGCCAAGCACGTGGATCAAATGTCAGCGACCTGTGATTCCTCTCGAAATAGTGCATTTGACCAGGGGACAAGCCTGGTCATTGCACGGAGATGTGGTTCGCCTGGTGTGCAGACATATCTCATGGTCAAGGGTTGAGTCTCAGCAGTTCGCAGTGAGGTAGCTGATTTACTGCTTAGGGCACCCCGACCGAGAACTAAGTCTTCTACAAACGGTTTCATACCTCATCGCCGTATGGGGTGAATATCGAGCAGCTTCCCGCCCGCTTTGATCGGCGGACGGCAGAGACCTCATTCTGCGGCTCGACCGGACGGGGCTGGAGCGGGAGCCCCAGGTCCCCACCATGTCGAAGCCTCCCTTTGCAATCGTGTTGAGCTTTTGGGCGGGATTTTGGCTTAGAGGCGTTCGGCCGTAATCCCTCACCTTGTAGCCTCGCGCCGTTGGCTTATCAGCCTAGTACGTGAACCAAATGTCTCCGGCTCCTCTCGAGTTGAGCAGGATTACCGTAGCAACGCCCTGTCTTTAGTAGGGTAAAACTGACCTGTCTTCCGAGGGTCTATTTCCAGCACCCGTTCAATATTAGACCGGACGTATCAATAGAGGGCTTTTTAGTTTGTCAATGGCCAAGTTTCTGGAACCTGCGATTTCTGCAGTGTTAAGACCAGATTACCATAGCAGACGCTCTTTCATTAGGGGGTTAAGAGACTGACCTGTCTTTCGTGGCTATAATACCAGCACATGTTCACTATTAGACCCCACGAAGGTGCTCTCGATTTGACAGTCATTCTACATTATTGGCGAGTTAAGTCAATTTAAGCCGCAGGCTCCACTCCTGGTAGTGCTCTTCCGTCAATTGCACCATCCATTCGATTCGCTTAATATGTCATTAGAAAGGATTGAACTTTCAAATGGGACATAAACTGTCAGTTGTTATTGTTGTTAGTGTTGTTATTGTTGTTGTTCGAATGTACTCGTGCTCAGTTTAGTGAACTCATGTCGATATTTCTTTCGTAGCGGGTAACAGTGGCTCCTTTGTACATCCCGGGATGTACTTAAGAAGGTTGAGGAGGGCTCTCCTGGCTATAGTGGAATGCGAGGCTCTTCAGTAAACTCGTCACTATGGGGTTTGCAGTGCCAATTCCCATTTGGCTGACCTGACTGCTGTGACACAGCCTGTTCACATGCGCATGATTGAGAACGTCAGATGGGTAGTGTTGTGAATGCCCACAGTAAGTTTATTCCGCTGTGCGTCCTGAAAAGGACGGTTAGCATCGGGCTACAATATCTTTTCTCACATCACAAGCGTGCTGATGAAGGTGGTCTGAGTTTCTATACGCTGTTGTGCTATGCTTGGCTTCACCTGAGTGTCGCTCGCTACTATGAGGATCACGTCGATTCCCCATTTCGTTAGCCATGCTGAATCAGTCTGGTTTCCTTGGAGAACTGCAAGGAAAGGACATGAGGGATGGGGAGGGGGGGGGGGGGAGGGTGTTTAAACAGTGTGTTTCACTTGACCATGGCTAACATAGTCTGTTCAGTATGATTTGCTTGACCAGACGTTGGTCTTCTCTCCACAGGACGTGAGATGGGGGGGGGGGGGGGGGAAGGGTGTTTAAACAGTGTGTTTCACCTGATCATGGCTAACATAGTCTGTTCAGTATGATTTACCTAACCAGACGTTAGTCTCCTCTTCCCAGGACCTGAGATGGGGTCTTGAACTGTATGTCTCATCTGATTACTCTTCACTCCCTCACATAGGAGGGAAAAGTTGTTCCGTAGTCGTCACTGCTGTCGGTTATGCATTATTAGAGACTTCACTTTTCTATGTTTCAGCTTTTTCCCCTTCCCTGTTGCCTTTCCTGCCCAAACAATAATCTACGTATCCATTTACAGCTGGTCATCGGGATCGTGTGGATAATGAGGATTGAACTTGATATCTCTGTCTTGTGAAAAACGAGCACTCTTTCACTCTTTTATCCAATTGGTGTATCATCTTAATTTCTCGTTTTCACTTCAGTCTCAATAATAGTCCGCTACAACAGTTCGCCTCCATTAAGGAAGCCTAATTCAAATAATTATGTTTACTTTTGTAGTAGCAATAACTGCATACATTTGTTTTATACGACGAACATGCTAGCCCCATTCAAAACTTTTCTCAGCCACCTTTTACGATATGCATGCCTCTTCGTCTCCTTCGGTTCCTTTTCCTTTTTCTTCTTCTTTTTCTTGTTTTCTTCTTCTACTTCTTCTTTTTCTTGTTCTTGTTCTTCTTGTTCTTCTCGTTCTTCTTCTTCTACTTGTACTTTCATGAGCGATTAATTCTTTGGGATTCTAGATTAATAGTGCCAGGGGGTCCTGTGGCATACCTTCCCCTTCCGGTCAGAACTCAGAAAGGTGTCCAACTCCTTAATGACCACGGAGAGAGGCGTGATGGACTCGTGTGCTATGCCGAGTATCGAGCTAAAACAAGTCTGAGGAGCCTAAAGCGGGCTTTACCATCTCCCCCAGCATACGAGGCTCTGAGAGGTGTTCCGTATTCATCAGTTCCGCCGTGTTTCAGGTTGGCATGTGGACAATAGACATCTTTTTCATAACGCATTGCCGAATTGGGCATCCTCAGCGCAGCGCTATGCTGATTTTATTGCACTCTTCGCGGCACAGTGTGGGCCTAGCTGGCACAAGAGCCCTGGCGAGATACCACCTCCACCAACTCACATGGCCTCGAGATTGTCCCGTGTCTGTCAGTTTTGCCTGTGTTTCAGATTTGAAGATGGGCATGGGACATGCTTATCCCAGTACAATGCATCATTGAACACACACCACTCTGTGCAATGCCTCATTGAACACACAACACTCTGTGCAGTGCCTTGTTGGGCACACGCCACTCTGTTTACTTTCCCTAACGCATACGTCAGGTACTCATTTACAGCTGGGTCTACTGGAAGAACGATCGTATCAAGCATTTACCACGTCCCATAATTTTTTTTTTCCGTCCGTGATTTAGAATCCTGACACGCTGTAATCTCAATCTAGCAAGTCAACCCACTGTCGACTAGACTATACGCTTTACTTAAAAGTAGAACCAAATTGTAAAATGGTAAAGGGTATCCTTCAGCAGACTTAACCACTGGTCAGAAATGAAGTGTCAGAGGCTTCAGTATACTAAGCCACAGCTTATGTGATTTGGGGTGGTCAGTTCCCCATGCCGTTTCGTTCCTTGCCGTAAATCGGGTACACATTTAATTTTCAGCTAGGTCGACTAAAGCGTGACGGTTACGGGAGTTGAACCCCTTACATATGCGATCAAAAGCTTATGTTCTACAACTACACTAAGCAGGTTCGACTATTTAATTCCTTTTTTAAAAACCATTCCAGAAATGATGACCATGTATTCGTCAATGAGGACACAAACAATATGCTTTCTGTCCCTCTTTCACTCCACCCGGAGCATAGGACCCCTACAATAGCTGCCCTACTTTAGGAAGCCCGCTTCAAATTACTTTACGTGTTTTTATGGTGGTGGTTCTCTATTGTAATTTGTTTCACATGACGACATTGCTAACCGCATGTACAACTTTCTTTGGTCGCCATTAACGACATGCATAGAGGTGCCATATGGCTGTTACTAATTGACTTCGGTCATCAATAAAAAAAAAGATTTCAGAAACACTGATATATGAGCTTCATACCTTTTGGAATCAACGCCCCTGTTTTCTTCACTGAAGGATTCGCCAAGGATATCTGCAATAAGAAATGAAGTCAACCTCCGGGATGGCTTACTGTAGACGTGGGGGTGCCAGGAAGTTGTCGGGGCAAACATGGTGTGTCTGTAGTCAGGTGACCTGTGGTAAGAAAAGTCAGTTACTTAGTTTAATTTAGTTTAGTTTGGTTTAGTTTAGTTTAGTTTAGTTTGGTTTAGTTTAGTTTAGTCGAAGAATCAATGTCATTGCACACGGTTTAACCCATAAGTGTTCTATTCTTCTCCATATTTTTGGAGAATCTCAACACAATGCACGAACTCCGTAGGTCCAGAGAATCTCAGCACAATGCACGAACTCCGTAGTGCTGGCGAGTATCCCGTAATAGATTGGGTCGAATTTTTACACCATTTTGAATATTGCCCGAGCAGCGGCTGTTAAGCCTACTCTTTTTCGATTTCAAATTGCCGAGGGATTTTTAACGTGCGTGACACTGAACTCGGGTGTCCAATCTCTACTACCAACAGATCTTGAGAAATACCAGAAAGTTCACGTGAAAAAATCCTGTTCTCCACTGTGATTTAAACCTACGACCTTCAGGACCCGAGGCCGACGTCTTACCTTGAACACACTAAAGGTTTATTTCTTCAGTGGTAGGGAGCCTTTTCATGTTGGAAGGCTGCATTAAGTTAGCTGTACACCTCATAATTCCCCATTACTTTACTTGAAGACCTTCATTAATTTAGCTATAAACCTAATAAGGCCGGGTTAATTTAGCTGTTAACCTATTAGGGCCGTATTAAGTTATCTATAAACCTAATAAGGCTGGATTAATCTAGCTGTACACCTATTAAGGCCGCATTAAGTTAGTTGTAGACCAAAAAGACCCAATTGAACTAGCTGTACACATAACAGGCCTACATTCAAGAACCTTCTGTTAGATGTACTTTAAAATGTACATTATTTTGTAACAATAAACTTCGTGCGGCAATGGCGATTGAAAATATTTTTGATGTATGCAATGTTGTCTCTTGTATGAACTTCACTGAAGGAGGACATTTGAAGTAAGGTCGGCACTACGTCTTTTGCAGGGTACATTTCCAAGCACAAAATACGATAATCTCATGAGATAGAACCCTCATTACCTTTGACTGGTGGCTTACAACGCTGGTAGATCCAGCTAGATGGCGGAAGCCAGACAGGTGGATAAATGACATAATAGTGACCATGGAATGACACGGACTCACAACGATCGTCCCAACGCGCTTGAACAGGTGAAAATAAAAGTAAAGATTGACCAGGACAACTGACTTAATCTCCCGACAACGCTCAAGGGAAGAAGTTTTAAAAAAAATATAATTCGTTTGTTTTTTTGGTTTTTTTTTGCTTTCACCTTGTTTCTCTTATCACCAAGGTGGTGTGCGTTGCACTGTGGTTTTTATTTTGCACCTGTCGGCCCAGTGCATCCGACTTCAGCATTCATTTATGAAAGGGTTTGCTTCTCCGCGGTAACGGCCGGTGCTGTGATGGTGATCGAACCCAGCACCTTCGGGGTGTGAGCCGTGCCACTTAACTAGCCCACGCCGTACCCTAATGGAGAAAGTGATAAGAAAGTAAAATATCACAATTAAGATTAGATTTATGGGGAAGGATTTTAACTAGCACTTGTGTGATCGCTATAGCTGAGAAATAAAGGTGCTTTGTTCTTGAGAAACGAATAAGCGAAGCAGTGAAGATTCATGTTTCACAAGTTTCAAGCGTTCCCTTTTCTCGAAGGAGCTTAGACCAGCATCTAGTCATATTGGAGATTGACGGCAAACACACAGATCCGTGTACACGCTGTGCACGTACTAGAACTGTTGGCAGTTGAAAATCTATAAACGTCCGCTATTAGCCGCTGTTTCGGCCAAAATTATATTAATATCAAGTATTGAAATTCCAATCAAACACACAACATACCTCCCGCCATGCCTAATTAGCCACAGGAAGAAAACATTGCAAAAATTAAGAACATACTTCGATAAACGTTCGGCTACCTGGCAGCAGGCTTAACCTGTCTATTTAAATACCTGGATTCCATGTATTCCACTACGTCAACTCACATCATAGCTGTGGTTATTGTATTATATCTATTTCGTTCATCGAATAATAAACAAAACAAGTTAAAAACAGAGAAATGGTATGTTCAATTAGAAAATACATGCAAATGGTGAAAACCGAAGAAAAAGCAGAGAAGAGAGAAGATTAACATCACAATAGAAGTCCCTTAAACTTAACTGTCTTTTTCTTCTTTTTTTCTGAGCACTTGGACCACAAAGCGAAAAATATATAAAGAAGCAGTGGTCAGCCTGCTATATTATTTAGGACTTCAAATATCATTGAACAGGAAATGCATAGATGATGGCCATATGTATTCCATCTGGAGTTGAGAAGAAACAGGCGTTCGACATCACACTCGGGAATATATTCAAGCACTTAAACAACTAGATATAAGAGCTTTCATTGATAACAAGTGGAAACATGTCTAAAAGGCCTTATCAAGCCATATTGAAGGGACGTTTTGGATAAGAAGGAAAGCCAACACAAGAAAGGTTTAACACAGATGTATGACAGACGAGTAAAAAAAGAAAGTTGACTTGCTTAGTAAAAACAACAAAACCACAAATGCAAAATCTAAAACATAGAGCGACTAAGCAGGTAAACAAAAGAGTGAATAATAACATTAAGGTAGAAAATATAATCTTCATTGATATTCTGGCTATGGAAGTCCTGAAAGGTGAAGCAAATAGTCAATTGAAAGATATGTATGACATTACCAGAAAACTGTCCGGAAAATACTAACAGAAGAATCGTCAATAAATTAACAATTGAGAAGAAGAAAAACAAATCTTGAATAAAAGTAGGAAAAAAAAGGAGCTCTTGAAATGGTCACCACTTGTCAGCACACCTGCCATTTTACCTGCTGAAGAAATCCCACGTTATCTGTGATAAGCTAGCAACGAAACGTTCAATGAAGCAATCCCACGTTATCTGTGATAAGCTAGCAACGAGACGTTCAAGGAAGCAATCCCACGTTATCTGTGATAAGCTAGCAACGAGAAGTTCAAGGAAGCAATCCCACGTTATCTGTGATAAGCTAGCAACGAGACGTTCAAGGAAGCAATCCCACGTTATCTGTGATAAGCTAGCAACGAGACGTTCAAGGAAGCAATCCCACGTTATCTGTGATAAGCTAGCAACGAGACGTTCAAGGAAGCAATCCCACGTTATCTGTGATAAGCTAGCAACGAGAAGTTCAAGGAAGCAATCCCACGTTATCTGTGATAAGCTAGCAACGAGAAGTTCAAGGAAGCAATCCCACGTTATCTGTGATAAGCTAGCAACGAGACGTTCAAGGAAGCAATCCCACGTTATCTGTGATAAGCTAGCAACGAGACGTTCAAGGAAGCAATCCCACGTTATCTGTGATAAACTAGCAACGAGACGTTCAAGGAAGCAATCCCACGTTATCTGTGATAAGCTAGCAACGAGACGTTCAAGGAAGCAATCCCACGTTATCTGTGATAAGCTAGCAACGAGACGTTCAAGGAAGCAATCCCACGTTATCTGTGATAAGCTAGCAACGAGACGTTCAAGGAAGCAATCCCACGTTATCTGTGATAAGCTAGCAACGAGACGTTCAAGGAAGCAATTAAATTGGAAAAGTTGCAAAACCTGATTGGATCGGAGATGAAGCTATTACAACCGACAATAAAACATCCACATTAACAGTTTTATTGCAAATATTTGTAATTCAGAAAGCATTTCAAGGTATTGAATCGGATGTTATCCAGTTAAAATCAAAGAAAGACAATCTACAAGAATTTTAAGAAATCACAAATGAATAAGTTTCTTGTTAAGTGAGATAAAAAAAAAGGTTTAAATAAAATCATGAAAGAGTGACTTAAAAAAAAACAACATGCGGATGCCAAGTTAAGAGATAAGCAGGTAAGTTTCAGACAAAACGAATCATGTGCAGATCAGAGAGACACAGTTCGTCTAATTGTAGTGCAGCCATTAGATTGGGTCTTATTGTAGAGCAGTCATTAGACTGCACCTTATTGTAGAGCAGTCATTAGACTGCACCTTTTTGTAGAACAGTCATTAAATTGCACCTTATTGTAGAGCAGTCATTAGATTGCACCTTATTGTAGAGCCAGTCATTAGACTGCACCTTATTGTAGAGCAGTCATTAAATTGCACCTTATTGTAGAGCAGTCATTAAATTGCACCTTATTGTAGAGCAGTCATTAAATTGCACCTTATTGTAGAGCCAATCATTAGATTGCACCTTATTGTAGAGCAGTCATTAGATTGCACCTTATTGTAGAGCCAGTCATTAGACTGCACCTTATTGTAGAGCAGTCATTAGATTGCACCTTATTGTAGAGCAGTCATTAGAATGGAATTCAAGTATGTGCATCAACTTTGCTGACTATGAAACACATTTTGATAGCATGATAGGAACACACTGTGAAACTGCACTACGGGATCCCACCAAAGATCAATGGCATTACAAAAAAGCCGACGTAATAGATTTGCTTTGTTGAGTTGTGCAAACTCCCAGATTCGTGTAGCTCTAAATTTGGGACTCGTCAGATCTGTCTTCTATAACATTCTCTGTTCCTGCTTGCAGTCGATTAGATTATGAAAGAACCCAAAACCTGTGAGAGGAATTGGAATCCGGTGGACCTGATTTCAACACCTAGAAGACCTGGACTTTGCAGACGACATATCACCTCATATCTCGCAGCCAATTAAGAATGCAGAATAGGAACAACACACCAAACATAATCTGCCAGCAAGTTTGTATAATGATCAATTCAGAAATGACAACCAAAAAAAAACAACCCAGTAAAATTAAATGCGGCAAAGAACACCGCTCGTCTCAAACTGAGAAGAACAGAACTGGATCAGATAAATATCTTCAAATACATAGAGAGCATCATAAACAAACAGACGGCGCAGAAGAGGATGCAAAAAAAAACAAGATACATAAAAGTAGAGAGGTCTTTGGGATGATGAACGCCATATGGAGCTCTAAAGGGATCAAAATCGATTTTTAAAAAGTAAGGATATTCTTCTTCTTCTTCTTCTTCTTCGTTCATTCTCAATCTTCCCCTACCAAACCCTGAAAGGGCTTAAGCAGCAGAATGTAGTCCAGAGAACGGAATGCGTTGTGTCGTAGTTTTCAGCTTGGCTGCGATATTTGCACCTTTCGGTCCGACACATACGACTTCAGCAAGCATTTTTTTTAGTATCGGGTTAGCATTCCCTCTTCGATCCCTTCTCCTTAGCCAGTCTGCCCTGCTGCAGCCTGTTATCCAGGATCACCACGTGGAGGTGTAGAAGGGTCTTGGCAGCTATGGTTCGCTGGCCCTGACGCTAGCAGTCAGCTATGGGTCGCTGACCGCTGCAGCATCTTGATCCCGTAAGGATATTCAACTACAATGTTCTTGTTCCTGAATCTACACATTTGTTCTCTTCATTCGCCCGTGGTAACCTTCAACCTTTCTTTTGTCAAAATGTCAGCCTTTCGTTTGTCAGGGATATATGGATGGGATTGAATGGATTAACTAGAAAGTTCTCAAGTAATTGCAGGGCATAGGAGGAGGCATTGAAAGCTACAGTAGAAACTTTGCTGACAGGCGAAAGAAATGAAAGCCAGACAGTTTTGTTTTGACAGATGCCCTGTGCGACGTGGTTACAGTGCTAAAGAGCCAGAGAAATACAGACCTAAATGGCCTAAGATCATTACTCTGTCAACTATGCCAGCAGTCCAAACATAGAGTCGTAGGACAGTGGATTCCATCTCATTTAACATTCAAGGCAACTAGGAGGCAGACCGATAGGCGAAAGAAGGTGGAAGGCTACTATAACCAGATTCAAGTGTGACTTACGAAGAGTCCAAAAGGTTTATTTGGACCAGACACAAGGTTTCCAACACAAAAAATGTTGCTTATTACTAGTTGAACAGAAAAAAGACAGATGGTGTTCTTCAAACTCCGTACAGACCACAGCAGACTGAAGTACCATCTATTCACTAAACTGAAGATATGTGCTACTAACGAGTGCGCCTGTGTTACTGGGAAAATGACTCCTAGACATCTGCTGCAAAAGACTAACTCTATGGCAGTGTCGACAACCACAGGATGATCGCTGCCTTCTTTGAACACATTCAAGTCGACCTCTGACAGCGTACGAAGAAGAAGAAGATATAGGGTTCTAAACTATTTAGAGTATGTGACGTCATTTATATTATAATTCTTCTTCTTCTTCTTCTTCTTCTTTTTCTTCTTCTTCTTCTTCTTCTTCTTCTTCTTCTTCTTCTTCTTCTTCTGCGTTCGTTCTCAATCCCCCACTATCGAGGCCTGAATAGGACTTTGCAAGAAGTAGGATGTAGTCCAGATAACCGGATGTGCTAGTTTACAGCTTGACTGCGATATTTGGATCTTTCGGTACGACACATCCGTCTTCGGCAGGTATAATTTACTAAAGTGTGACATTCAAACGGCGATTACCCACTTGACATGAAAGGAATAACGCAAATATAGCTGCACTCCAGGATGACTCACAGATGCCGAATATCAAAATTCAGAAATCTGTCTGTTGCTGGTTCAATGACTGTATATATTTCGTCATCATCTGATAAATGTTCATTGAATGATTTGAGATTGTCTTTTTGTATATATCTTCTTCTTCTTCTGCGTTCGTTCTCAATCTCCTGCTACCAAGCCCTGAACAGGGATGTAGTCCGGATAACGGAATGCGTAGTTTCGCTCGTTTACAGCGTGACTGCGATATTTGCACCTTTCTGTCCGACACATCCGTCTTCGGCAGGTGTATATATCTAATGCCCCCGTTATAGATACGGTATGTCCCCGAGTGGTTTGCCGGGGTCTATGTTTATGACAGGGACAAGAATAGTACCACTGCCACACATAGAGTCGTAAGAGGCGACTAACCGTGTGACAAGACATAACATTGGCCTTGATTAGGTGGTTTGTTAAGAGCAGCATAGATGGCGCCTAACACGCTGCGGGTCTACTTTAGTCTGGTGTTTGAATCTATTAAGATGGTCTCGCACATCAGTTAACCACCGTCAATAGTGGAGCAATATGCTGCGTTGAGTCTGGCCCGCTAATCAGGAAATCATTCTGCTGGCTACATCCAGCTCACACCAGAGATGAGACCTGCACAGGGACTTATGCCCCTGTAGACGTACAGGTCAACTAAGACTAAGAATTCCAGCCCTTTCATTGACCAAGACAGTAAATAAACACAAGATTAAAAATAGAATTACGGGAAGAACAAATAACATTTTCTTTTCTGATATCCTTGGTATATGACTGGCAAAGCTATCAGTTACCATCTTGACTTTCGACATCTTTAGTGGCAGCACATAAAACAACGCCCTCCACTTGACCCAGTTTGAGATAAATCACTGTACGGTGCCCGAGCTCTGATTCGTGACTACTAGTTCGGCTTCTATGGTTCTTCGCCGAGTAGTCGGTAAATTTTTTCGCCTACTTTCTTGTGTCCATAACATGGCGTTTGTAGTGAAAGTGTAAGGATCTTTTCTTGCAATATGGGCAAGCCAATTCCAACGTCAACCTGTTCATGTGTACATATCGGTCAAACAGTTCTTGGTTGGTTTGGTCAAACAGTTCTTGGTTGGTTCGGTCAATCAATTCTTAGTTAGTTCGGTCAAACATTTCTTGGTTGGTTCGGTCAATCAGTTCTTGGTTGGTTTGGTCAAACAGTTCTTGGTTAGTTCGGTGAAACAGTTCTTGGTTGGTTTGGTCAAGCAGTTCTTGGTTGGTTCGGTCAATCAATTCTTAGTTAGCTCGGTCAAACAGTTCTTGGTTGGTTCGGTCAATCAATTCTTAGTTAGTTCGGTCAAACAGTTCTTGGTTGGTTCGGTCAATCAGTTCTTGGTTGGTTTGGTCAAACAGTTCTTGGTTAGTTCGGTCAAACAGTTCTTGGTTGGTTCGGTCAATCAATTCTTAGTTAGTTCGGTCAAACAGTTCTTGGTTGGTTCGGTCAATCAGTTCTTGGTTGGTTTGGTCAAACAGTTCTTGGTTAGTTCGGTCAAACAGTTCTTGGTTGGTTTGGTCAAACAGTTTTTGGTTGGTTTGGTCAAACAGTTCTTGGTTGGTTCGGTCAATCAATTCTTAGTTAGTTCGGTCAAACAGTTCTTGGTTGGTTCGGTCAATCAATTCTTAGTTAGTTCGGTCAAACAGTTCTTGGTTGGTTCGGTCAATCAGTTCTTGGTTGGTTTGGTCAAACAGTTCTTGGTTAGTTCGGTCAAACAGTTTTTGGTTGGTTTGGTCAAACAGTTTTTGGTTGGTTTGGTCAAACAGTTCTTGGTTGGTTCGGTCAATCAATTCTTAGTTAGTTCGGTCAAACAGTTCTTGGTTGGTACGGTCAATCAATTCTTAGTTAGTTCGGTCAAACAGTTCTTGGTTGGTTCGGTCAATCAGTTCTTGGTTGGTTTGGTCAAACAGTTCTTGGTTAGTTCGGTCAAACAGTTCTTGGTTGGTTTGGTCAAACAGTTTTTGGTTGGTTTGGTCAAACAGTTCTTGGTTGGTTCGGTCAATCAATTCTTAGTTAGTTCGGTCAAACAGTTCTTGGTTGGTTCGGTCAATCAATTCTTAGTTAGTTCGGTCAAACAGTTCTTGGTTGGTTCGGTCAATCAATTCTTAGTTAGTTCGGTCAAACAGTTTTTGGTTGGTTTGGTCAAACAGTTCTTGGTTGGTTCGGTCAATCAATTCTTAGTTAGTTCGGTCAAACAGTTCTTGGTTGGTTCGGTCAATCAGTTCTTGGTTGGTTTGGTCAAACAGTTCTTGGTTAGTTCGGTCAAACAGTTCTTGGTTGGTTTGGTCAAACAGTTCTTGGTTGGTTCGGTCAATCAATTCTTAGTTAGTTTGGTCAAACAGTTCTTGGTTGGTTCTATCAATCAATTCTTAGTTAGTTCGGTCAAACAGTTTTTGGTTGGTTTGGTCAAACAGTTCTTGGTTGGTTCGGTCAATCAATTCTTAGTTAGTTCGGTCAAACAGTTCTTGGTTGGTTCGGTCAATCAGTTCTTGGTTGGTTTGGTCAAACAGTTCTTGGTTAGTTCGGTCAAACAGTTCTTGGTTGGTTTGGTCAAACAGTTCTTGGTTGGTTCGGTCAATCAATTCTTAGTTAGTTCGGTCAAACAGTTCTTGGTTGGTTCGGTCAATCAATTCTTGGTTGGTTTGGTCAAACAGTTCTTGGTTGGTTCGGTCAATCAGTTCTTGGTTGGTTTGGTCAAACAGTTCTTGGTTAGTTCGGTCAAACAGTTCTTGGTTGGTTTGGTCAAACAGTTCTTGGTTGGTTCGGTCAATCAATTCTTAGTTAGTTCGGTCAAACAGTTCTTGGTTGGTTCGGTCAATCAATTCTTGGTTGGTTTGGTCAAACAGTTCTTGGTTAGTTCGGTCAAACAGTTCTTGGTTGGTTTGGTCAAACAGTTCTTGGTTGGTTCGGTCAATCAATTCTTAGTTAGTTCGGTCAAACAGTTCTTGGTTGGTTCGGTCAAACAGTTCTTGGTTGGTTCGGTCAAACAGTTCTTGGTTTGTTGATTTGTGCAAGCAAGTGTTCCTGCAGCAACCAGAATCTTATCAGCCAAAACACTACTACAAGAAAAATGGGAATTCTAACAGACCACAAGAAAGTACTTCAAGCCATGTTATGTCCAAAACAAGATAGACTCTCCGCGAAATAGAATATAACATCGGATGGCTGTAATTCCCCCGTACCCCCCCCCCCCCCCTCCTCTCTCTAAAAAAAATAAACATAAAAATTAAAAAAAAACAGATTTAGTCCTACAGCAGATTCTGGTACACTCTGGAATCCTTGAAAACGAGAAGGCAGATGAGCTAGCAAAAAACAAAGACTCGCCATCTACGGAGCATAAAGAAGCAAAGACACTCATCAAACGATCCATGAGGACAGAAAGAATATAAACCAGAAAATGACAACATAGACAAACTTGCAGAGACGGATCTTCAGTTTTAGTACGGGGCGTTGCAATCAAGGCCCACCTACACAGAATGCGTCTTAGAGACACCGCCAGCTGCGACTGTATAACACCCAAGCAAACATCACATTTCCTGCAGGACGGTACTACTTATACAGACCAAAGAGAGACAGTCGGGCCTGGGGTACGACCATGTTCGAAAAGCTGCGAGGGACCAGCGAAAACCTGAAACGAATACTCTTCTTCGTGAACATCACTATGCTAGAAGCATTGCATCAGTTGATCGTGAACCTCACTCTGCTAGAACCATTGCATCAGTTGATCGTGAACCTCACTATGCTAGAAGCATTGCATCAATTGATCGTGAACCTCACTATGCTAGAAGCATTGCATCAGTTGATCGTGAACCTCACTATGCTAGAACAATTGCATCAGTTGATCGTGAACCTCACTATGCTAGAAGCATTGCATCAGTTGATCGTGAACCTCACTATGCTAGAACCATTGCATCAGTTGATCGTGAACCTCACTATGCTAGAACCATTGCATCAGTTGATCGTGAACCTCACTATGCTAGAAGCATTGCATCAGTTGATCGTGAACCTCACTATGCTAGAAGCATTGCATTAGTTGATCGAAGACGAAGAAGGAAAAGAGGCTTCGAGCAAGCAGTGCTTGATTGGCGATAATGTTTTTAATATGAATCTTTCTCAAGCATGCTGCTTAGAAAGATAACAGTTTAGACATTTAATTACACTTAAAAACAAAATGGTTGATTGGAATCATCTTTTCTGTATTGCTGCTTTCAACTCAGGGTTTGTTCACTTTGTCCAACTTGGCAAACAAATTTGTGTAGGTCTTTGGTAATTGAAACAGTGTGGCTGGAATAACCATAAGACCTTAATGGCATAAGACCATTGTTCACACACTTCCCATGTGTATAATGTAAATGACCTTTTTTTTTAAATTAACAAAATGTACGCATATTTGTTTCTGTCATATCGAACATTGTTCTATGGTGTTCTTGAGGGAGTAAATATAGTTATTCACTCTGAATCTTTGGGGTCGCTGTGGTCGAGAGGTAAGATATTCGCCTCTCAAAGTGATGAGCGAAAACGGTGGTCGATCGAATCCGACAAGTTTCAAGCGACGCATGGTCTCAGGGGAGGTGGTACCAGAGTGTCTATATCCTGAATTACCTCCAGTCGTCGACAGTCCAGAGTAACTTGGGTCCAGAGGGTGAGGTTAAGGACCAGCGCAGTTTCTTCCTCAGTATAATCTAAATACAGCGCAAGTTTCATCATTAAGACAAAAACGTCTGATTATGTCAACATCGCTTGCGATGCGAAACTAACTTTATGTTTATCTAATAACTAATGCAGTTGATATTCTGCGGGTTATTATCTTACCTAATATTTTGCTGCATGCCGAGAGGAGATTGAATCCTTTCCTGTTATTACAGTGGGTCACTACTATTGGTCAGTTCAAAATCATTCATGAGCTCTATTCCTGTGGTGTTAAATCTGTCTGACAAATTTTCATGAATATTGGTTCGAATGTTTGTGCTCCTAGCTCATGCGAACTTTTTATAAGTTCTGCATTCAAGTTGTCATGAAATGTGGCTTTTCTCTTCTTCAGTACTTTGTAATCTGTCATAATTTGTTTGCTTTTTAGTAGTGTCTGTGTTAAATATTTGGGTCTATCTCGACTTCCGTGATGTCTAACTGGGCTGTGGCTAGATTATTGAGTGTTGCTCCTAAATTTTTTTTCTCCTTTTTCTTCTTGCCCCTGTTCTGCAGTAATGAGGTTTTCGTGCTTATGTTTCACTGATATAATATTGCCCTCAGCTCGCTTCCTATTTAAAGCTGTTGTTATTGTATACACTGCGCCCTGTTCATTCGTGTATGCTTCTTCTGCCTGTCTTGCAAGTTCTCCAATAATTCCTTTTTGCTTGCTGGAGTTTTGCGTCTTACTTCCTTGTTCATCTGCCTTCACTGTTAACTGCATCTAGACTTTAGTGAACTTTACTTTCAATGTCTGTCTTTTGATTTTCTTTCTCCTCTCTCGGATACTACTGATGTTATCCAATTTGTATCTTCTTTTCACTGAATCTCTGGCATAGTTTATTACTTTTTCTTATCTTTGTTGAAATTGTATAGAAATTCTGATCCACGACTTCAGTTAATATTTTATGCTATTTTATTTGTCAGTTGTCATAACGTTTCTTAACTGTTGCCGCAAAATACTTTCCTAATTGATGGGAATTCAGTTTAACTACATATTTCCTTAGCTTCATTACCTTTGAACAGGTAACCCAGCACTTTTAAGTACCA
The DNA here is from genome assembly GCA_036924085.1 of Ariolimax columbianus. Taxonomy (NCBI): domain Eukaryota; kingdom Metazoa; phylum Mollusca; class Gastropoda; order Stylommatophora; family Arionidae; genus Ariolimax; species Ariolimax columbianus. The sequence goes on from JAVGWX010000003.1 coordinate 98,723,200, forward strand.
CTATGTAATTATCACTGTCCGTATCTAGTCCTCTTCTTACTTTCATATCTCGAAGTGAAAGTCTTCATCTGTAGTAGGTCATTAGTGATTTATCTTAATTTCGCTACGTTCATTTAAAGAGTCACATGTTTGTTTTTTTATGTCCATAGGGGGGGGGGGGGGAGGGGGAGGGGGGTTCCCCACGAATAACAGACATGGGACAGGTATAGACGTTTATCCTCTGTTAGCTGTTCTCTTTAATGTTCCACTGTCACATCTCACCAGTGCTCTAACGCAGCCTGTATTTGTTTTCCAATCTTTCCATTTAGGTATCCCATTGCTTTGGTGAGGTAGGTACACTCTAGATATCGTTTCCACATCATCATGTAGCTGCTGATTAAATTCACCTCTACCTCTTCGTGACTGTCGTTTATTGGTGTCTAACATCACATTAAGTCATGTTGGTAAATCTTTATGGTAGCCTCGCTGTTATCAGTCCAGTATTGATCGGTTTCCATTTTAGCAATGGTCTCCATATCTCCTTCTCGAGAATAATGGCCACCCCGTCAACCCGCTGTCTGTCCTCGCTTCCTGATTAGAATATTGTCTTTATTGTTGTTGCCTTTATTCTTACTGCTCTTGTTCAGCTACTCTCACTTATTCCAGCTGCATGTAGTAAGCAGTTTCTATTTTCTGTTGTTAACTGTTTTAGTTAGATAACTATATGTTTTTACCTGGCTTCTATATGTTTTTACCTGGCTCCTATATGTTTTTACTTGCCTCCTATATGTTTTTACCTGACTCCTATATGTTTTAACTTGGCTCCTATATATTTTTACCTAGCTCCTATATGTTTTTACCTGGCTCCTATATGTTTTTAATTGTATCCTATATGTTTTCACCTGGTCTCTATATGTTTTTACTTGGCTCCTATATGTTTTTACCTGGTTCCTATATGTTTTTAACTTGGCTCCTGTATGTTTTTACCTGGTTCCTATATGTTTTCAACTGGCTCCTATATGTTTTTACCTGGCTGCTATGTGTTTTTACCTGACTCCTATATGTATTTACATGGCTCCTAGAAGTTTTTACCTGGCTTCTATAGGTATTTACCTGGCTTCTAGATGTTTTTACCTGTCTGCTATGTATTTTTACCGGGCTATTATATGTTTTTAACTTCGCTCCTTTATGTTTTTAACATCACTGCTTTATGTTTTTTCCTCATTCTCATATGTTTTTTTACCTGGCTGGTATATGTTTTTACCTGGCCCCTATTTGTTTTTACCGGGCTGCTATATGTTTTTAACTTTGCACCTTTACGTTTTTACTTGGCTTCTGGATGTTTTTAACTTTGCTCCTTTATGTTTTTACTTGGCTCCTAGATGTTTTTAACTTTGCTCCCTTATGTTTTTAACTGAGCTCCTATATGGTTTTACTTGGCTGCTATACATTTTTAATTGACTTCTATATATTTTTACCTGGCTCCTATATGTTTTTCGCCTGACTCCTGCATATTTTTACCTGGCTGCTGCACGTTTTGACCTGACCCCTTTATATTTTTACCTGTCTCCTATATGTTTTTAACTTGACTCCTAGATGTTTTAACCTGCTCCTAGATGTAGAAACTGGCTCCTAGCAGTTGTTACATGGCTCCTAAGTGTTTTTATCTGGCTCCTAGATGATTTTACCTGGTTCCTATATGTTTTATCTGGCGCCTACATGTTTTATCTACTTCTAGCTGTTCGAATCTGGCTTCTAGATTATTTATCTGGCTCCTAAATGTTTTATATCGTTCCTAGATGTTTTACATGGCTTCTAGATTATGTTACCTGGCTCCTATGTGTTTTTAACAACATCAACCGCAACATCATCAGAGACGCTTCTGGTGGGTTGCTTACCACCATTTGGACCTAGGATGTTTTCCACCATTTGGAACTAGGATGCTTACCACCATTTGGATCTATTATGCTTACCACCATTTGGACCTAGGATGCTTACCACCATTTGGATCTATTATGCTTACTACCATTTGGACCTAGGATGCTTACCCCCATTTTGACCTAGGATGCTTACTACCATTTGGATCTAGGATGCTTACCACCATTTGGACCTAGGAGGCTTACCACCATTTGGACCTAGGATGTTTTCCACCATTTGGACCTAGGATGCTTACCACCATTTGGACCTAGGATGTTTTCCACCATTTGGACCTAGGATGCTTACCACCATTTGGACCTAGGATGTTTTCCACTATTTGGACCTAGGATGCTTACCACCATTTGGACCTAGGATACCTTTCACCATTTGGACTTCCGTTACCCGCTGGATGCTGGGGAACGGGTCATCGTGATCAATATCAAGAGACAGTAATCAACAATAAGTTGCTAGTTATCAGATGTTGTGATAACTGTTCGATACACTTTCTTTATTAACTTAATCAATATAACTTTTTCTTCTAACGAAATAGCTTTAAGTGCTGTCTTTGTACTTTTATCTTCCATTTTCTAACAATGTTAATGTGGTCTACTGTATTTAAATCATCTCAAAAATAATGTTGACAGCGTTTATTTAGCAGTCCAATACACTTAGGCTAGGCCTAGGCTAACAATAGACTTCTGGCTAAGTACAAGTTGCTGATGAAAAAATACTCTACCAGCCAACGTTTGCCCTGTAATTGTTATTGTTATTACTATTTTATTGTGTGGCATTACATAACCAATAAAATAAAATATGCAAACGTTTTGATGCATATAATATTCACGGAATGAGAAAGGGGAACACGTGACAATGTTATAACTGCAATGAAATTTACGAGATATACGACATGGCACGGTTTAGGCGGACAGTCATGTCATGTCGTTAAGATGCCCCATTGCAGGTAGAGCAATCGTATCAAGGCAAAAGTTTTGTAAACATTGTAAGTCGACACGTTGTGATTCGAGGATCGTGTGTTCTGTCGACCTAGTATTCAAGAAAATAGATTGAGGGTCAGATACCAGGTGATCTTTTAAGACTATTGTCCTGGAATATCGCCAATGTTTTTCAGACTAAGTGTAACTAATAGGCTTCATATTAACCGCAATATAGGACCGGCATGTTTCATAATAAACCAAGTTTTTCTCTCCTTGGCTGTTGACGAAAGAAGCAGTCATTAAACGTCAAGCGAAGTATCCTCTCTCTGCTTTGTCTGCGACCATACTTCGAAATGGGCCTCATTTTTAGTTTATAATTTTAATTTTGGCTCATATAAGTCTTCGCCAAGTTCTTTTAGGTCGTCTTTTCTGTTGTCTTCATCTGACGCCCGTAACATGACGGAGGCAGGTGATGATATGAGGATATCTCTTTGAACGATACAATTCAAACCTCGGCCGTATATGGCGGTGTGCGTATTTTCTTGGCTGCTCTGTCAGTTCTTGCTTAGCCAGCAAATATATGAGCTTTCCTTTGACAAATAGTTGCAATAACAAAAACGCTGGTATTTCGTTTCTTGCTACTCGCCAGCACTTGTCACAGAATAGAAGTTTAGAATGTACGAGTGTACGAAGATAGCTGGCGAAGAGATTGACAATGCTGCACATTTTGAATATCTGGGATCAATACTGAACAACAATGGAGGCTGTACAAAAGAAGTAAGAAGACGACTGATTATGGCAATGGAAAAGATAAGGAGTATGCAGAACCAATGGCATAATACAAACAAAGAACTAAATCTAAACATCCTACGAACATGCATTTCACCTGTGGCAACCTATGGATAGGAAACATGGACGATTACATAAGCAATAAGAGCAAAGATCGGTGCATTTGAAACACAGTGCAACAGAAGAGTTCAGAAAATCCCGTGGATAAAGAAAGAAAGAAACAAATTTATCTGGCAAGATCTGAATGTGGAGGAGAATTGGCTCATAAATGACGTAATGACCCGAAAACTGAGGTTTTTTTGGACACGTCAAACGACACAACGGACTGGAGAGAGTGGTTATGGAAGGCATGGTCACTGGGAAGAGAGGCAGGGGCCAACTGAGATGGACATCAATGAGACACTGAATTTGACCTTGGATCAGGCAGGCAGACTGGCGGAAGACAGGCTGTCATGAGAACGACGTTCTGCAAAGGACATTCTACGTGATGATGATGATATATATCGTGTAATAGTAATAACCAGCTAAATAATAAGACAATTTGAATATAAAAATATAAAAATGTGAATAATAAAACAAATTGAAGATGCATAGATTTATAGATTCCTGAACAGCACTAAAATATCGTGCAATGTAATAATCAGCATGACACACAAAGAGCTTACCAGTTGGTGGAAATCTTGACAAGAAAACGTTTGACAAAAGGGAACACGATCAGAAATGCCGATTGAAACATCCTAACCGAAGAGACTATATGGAATCAGCGATGCTCGAAAATATGTAGCACTGAAAACATAAGTGATCTGAATGCTCAACAATGCACATATTCTTCAAAGAACGATAATTAACCCAAATCAAAAAAGGAAGTAGAAAGGACAATTACTATTATTAGAAATGGAAAAGCTGTGGGGTTTGACAACACCACAGGAGAGTTAATTAAATATAGTGTATTACTTTTAATAGATGTACTAACCATCCTGTGAAATAAAATCTGGCAGACGGGCAAAAAGCCGTCCAAATGGGACATAATCGCACATTCCCTTTTTCAAATAAGGAAAACTAAAAACTATGCACTAATCATAGAATCATCTGTCTGACCAAACACGCAAGTAAAGTACTGTTTCAGATCAAACTGAAAGGGTTACAGCAACAAACTGAAAAGATCATAAAGGAAGAACAAACTAAATATCTAGGTGGGAAAAGGGATGTAGAGCAAATCTTCAACCTCAGAGTGCTATGTAAAATAATTTTATATTTTTATTTAAGGTTTGCCTTTTGTATTCTATAGGAAAAAGCACGTCCTTTTCAACCTCAGACAGTAGTCCTTTCGACGACATGAGGACGTATTGACTAGTGTATGTATGCGTATGTGTATCTGTTTGTAATGTGTTCTACTCTGGCAGTTTTCCAGTACAACAGTTTTGTCAATCCGTTCTGTACGCGGAGAAGTTGAGAAAAATTGCAGAGTGCCCAGTCAAACTGGACACAAAGTGATTTCGAACCCCATATGCAAACTAAGCTTGCTCTCATTTACACTTCTACACCACGCTCTCCTTCTGTGAAAGTTCCCGAATATAATCAAAATACATATGAAGGACAGTCATTAAGTAACAACAATTTTATTCTAAAGTTCATGGAAGGGTAAGTACAACGGAAAATGTAATGTCAGGACACAAAGCAGTTTTTTTTAGTAATACTACTTGTTGAGATAGTAACGATCGAGCAGTATACGCATGTGCAATATATGAATGCAGCATGGCCGACCCACTGTCGATTTGCACAGTGCAAGAACAACGAGACGTTATTCAATTGGTTGGTGTGTCTTTTTTTTTGGTGATCAGAGGGTGAACCCTTATTAAATCTACAGAAGAATGAGTGTATGAATGGGTAGAAAGGTTTAAAAACGGAAGACAAAAAGTCATTGATGAACCGCGGCGTGGGAGACCAGCAAGGACGGCAACTGACAGAGTCAAACAGTAGATCGACCAGCTAGTCAGTGGCAACAGGCGAGTCACTTTTGATGAAATAGCCATAGATTTCAACATGAGTCACGTCACTCCGCACATAGATGCCCAAGATTATCTCGGTTATATGAAAGTGTGTAACAGATGTGTCCCAACGCAGCTGACAGAGAGGTAATGAATGTATGCAAAATTAGTTAACGGTCACACCAAAAGACTGTATTTAGAGGTGATCCACAAGCTAGTGGGCATGTGGACCAAGTGTATTGCCAGGCATGGGGACTATGTCGAAAAATAAGGACCATAACATTTATGGTAAAAATGTTCTAAAATAAAATTGCTGTTACTTAATGACTGCTCATCGTACCATGTACTCTTTGATTTCACCAAAGCGTTCGACAGTGTTTGGTATAATTTGATTTTTGGAATATTTATTATGCACTAATTTAAAATAGGATTGCAACTCACAAAATCATTAAGAGGGAATGTTTAGATATTACAAATGCAGTTATCATCGATGGGAGAATTAGAGATTGGTTTTAAACCTCATGTGAAGGGACACTGCCATGCCGGCTATCGTGCACACTTTAGGGTCAGGTTAAATAGGGATCTAGACGCCACCAAAAGTTAGGTGAGATATATTGATCAAGGCTCCGTCTCATGTTTGGGTCAGGTGAAATATATGGATCTAGACGCCACCACAAGTTAGGATCAAGTGATATATATTAATCTAGACTCCACCACATGTTAGGATTATGTCAAATATATTGATCAAGGCTCTATCACATGTTAAGGTCACGTGAAATATATTGATCAATGCACCCCCCCCCCCCCTTTCCCCTTCGACACCCCCATAAATATAGACTAGACAAAGTAATAGCAATAAACGATTATAAAGATACACAAGTGACAATAAATACATAAACGGGAAAATGTGAATATAAAAATAAACTAGTTTAGCTACAGAAACAGCTGCAGATAGATCGTAGATACATGGTGTGTGTAATTGCGCCAGGTGAGGTGGTGGCACTATGTAGTTCTCGCCCTTTGTAGTGGTTCTATGTACTGGTGGTCTTATGTTGTGGGGGTCTTATATAGTTCTCGCCATTTGTAGTGGTTCTATGTACTGGGGGTCTTATGTTGTGGGGGTCTTATATAGTTGTGGCCTTTGTTGTGGTTCTATGTACTAGTGGTCTTTTTTTTTTTTAATTTTTAATTTTATGTGTTTGCCTCACTAGTTTCTACTGGCGGAGGCGCGCCTATTCCGCCCCAGACCGTAGTCAATTTGAGCGATATTAAGACGCATAAATCAGTGCTTGGATGCGTGTGTGTATCTGTTTGTACCTAACCTGGTGTTTCCGTGATGTTCCTCCCGTTGTTCCTCGCTTTTAATTATCCTTTCGTTATGTGTTTGCCTCACTAGTTTCTACTGGCGGAGGCGCGCCTATTCCGCCCCAGACCGTAGTCAATTTGGACGATACTAAGACGCATAAACCAGTGCTTGGATGCATGTGTGTATCTGTTTGTACCTAGTCTGGTATTTCCGTGATGCTCCTCCCGTTGTTCCTTGCTTTTGATAATCCTCGTTGTCCTTCGTAGGTATTTGCACAAATATGCACAATTGTTTTCCTGGGACCATTTTGGGAGTGAGTATATTTATTTTCCTTCATACTTGATTCGGATCTCTTTATTTATTTCCTTATTTAAATATATATATAAATATATATATATATACATATATACACACACACACACACACCCCCCCCCCCCCCCCACCTTAAAAAAAATATTTAAAAAAAATATAAAACCCCATCATGCATTTTATAAAAAATTGTGGAGATAGCAGTGTAGTGAGGTGTACAACGAGAATGAATGAAATGGAATGATTGGGAAATATGACTTACAATATACTGGATAAATTAATTGAAAACGGTCTTCCTTCTGTTGTGAGGCCCACCTGTGTTGACTTCCTTCTGTCTGGTCTTTGTGTATTGAATTGGTGGTCCTGTACATGTTATGTTTAATGGGGCCGCTGTATTGGTGGTGATATGTAGTGGTGGTCCTATGTAATGGTAGTCCTATGTAAGGGTAGTTCTATGTAGTGGTGGTCCTATATAGTGGTGGTCCTATGTAGTGGTGGTCCTATATAGTGATGGTGATATTTAGTGGTCGTGATATGTGGTATGCAGCATATGTTTTCGTGCCCGCATTGGCCGGTTCAGCCACACACAACAGGGACATCAGTGACAAGGATGATGTCGGCGGTCCACATGGACAACGATGAACAGCTATTATTATTATTATTAATATGTGATGGTGGTCATATGTACTGGTAGCACTGTACTGGTTATGTGTAATGGTGGCCTTACGTAGTGGTGGCCTATACATGTTCTATTTATTGCTGCCAACTGCAATGGTCGTCCTGTACATAGTATGTGTTTGTGACCAAATTACACGACTGTAATGAGAAACTGATTGTCTACAAACTATACAGAGTCTTATAAACCAGCATTTTATGTTAAGTTAAGAACAACTGAGATTGGCCTGGCACGCTACCAGTTAATTTTTGCCTGATTAACCTTAGTGGAATGTGACTAGTAATGTCAAAATAAACACGGAATGACCCCAACATCGGCGTGAAAGCTGGCACAAGGCAAAGGTCGCCTTCTATCATAGACGATGATGGCATAATTTATTTTGCTAGCGCTATTTTGTGTAAGAATTAACTGCGCTACTTTTTATCCTCACTCTTTCGTCTCGTGCCACCCGACCCCAGTGGCAAGACAAGGATAAGACGACTACGAGATGCAGGGGACTCCGCGTCAAGCACCCTTGAAAAAGACGGCGGAGCCCAGAGTCGAACCCACACCACATGATCACGAGGCCGACGGCTAAACCACTTCGCCACGGAATCCCCGAAAGCTGAAACACGACAGAAAAATACACCTCCCCACGCCTTCTAACGACACAAATGAATAGAATATGATGATAATGAATGTGCAATCCATAAATCTGACTTTTGCTCTTTCCTTGAATCCCCAATTCATGTAGTTCTTGCTCGCTTTCAGCCATGAGAATTGTGTCCTCATCATGTCTGAAGATATTTATTGGAACTCCAGCGATAATGCGTTCTGACATGTCATTGTCTGCTGACACATGGATTTGCATGTGCATGTTAAACTGGCGATGGAACCAAACATATCCTTGTCGCAGTCATATTTTAAATTATATGCATCGTGATTAAACACTTACAGATCTTAGAGTGAACGTCTATTTCCAGTATATGTTATTGAGTATTCTTGTATCTTTTCCAAGCACACGCATTTTTTTAAAGCATGTAATCAGCTTCCTATGCTAGACTCTGTTAAAGGCATTTTGTATTCTACATGTACTTGTATAAAGCAGCTATACTTGTTTGTATGTACTTATGTATACCATAGTCAATAGCTGGAAAAGAGCTCTTGACTATGGTATGGAGATAAACGCTGGAAAGACTAAATTAATGACCAACAACGCCGAGAGCTTCACCAGCAGGATAAAAGCTAACGGTCAGGAACTCGAAGTGGTTGACCGTTTTAAATATCTGGGGTCGATTGTCAGTGATGAAGGATCAAAATGTGAGGTATTGGCCAAAATAGCACAGACAATAGCGGCGCTTGCACGGCTTAACAAAATCTGGCAAGATAAACGGTTAGCACTATGCACGAAAATCAGATTAATGCGTACACTGGCCCTGTCAATATTCCTCTATGCTTGTGAGACATGGACAGTTACAGCTGACCTTCAGCGAAGGATACATGCCTTGGAGATGAGATGTTTCCGAAGACTTTTAAAAGTCACGTACATAGATCGAGTTACAAATAAAGAAATACGAGATAGAATTACAACAGCAATAGGACCTTTCAAAGACATCTTTGCAACTGTCAAAAGAAGGAAACTCGCTTGGTACAGTCACATATCGAGATCAAATGGTCTTGCAAATACGATCCTCCACGGAAAGGTGTAAGGCAAACGACGAAGAGGCCATCCCAAAAAGAGGTGAGAGGACAACATAAAAGAATGGACCAATCTCCGACCAGAAGAGGCACAGGCAGCGGCCGCTGACAGAGAAGGGTGGCGTGGTATTGTGAGGATGTCTTCATGTGTGTCCCAACGACTTCACCGGTTACGGGATGACCTGACCTGACCTGACCTGACTTCTGTATACTCGTATGTTTCTATCACAGTGTCGTTATACAAAATGTTGTTCGTCTTATTTTGCTGTTGTCTAAATCAAAATTGTTTAATTGTTCAAATTGAAACTGAAGGCTCCATGTTTACTGAAATGGCTTTTGACAACTGATAACACGTTTTTAATTATTAGATTTGTATCGCTTTGAGGATCAAGACGCCGAGCAGTGCATGTGCTGTAGCGGTCAGCGACCCAAAGCTGACTGCTAGCGTCAGGGCTAACGAACCAGGGCTGTCAAGACCCATCTACACATCTACGCGGTGATCCTGGACAACAGTTTGCAACAGACGGGACGCTAACCCGGCACACAAAAATGCCTGCTGAATTCGGATGTGTCGGGCTGAAATATCGCAGTCAACCTATAAACTACAACACAAAGCATTCTTTTCTCCGGACTACACCCTGTTACTTGGAAATCCCTTTTCATGGCTCGGTAGCGGAAGTTTAAGTACGAACAACGAAGAAGAAAGTATCGCTTTGCATTACTTGTTCATCATAATAGATTACGTTATGTAACTTTCATTTTGTTCTTTAATCCTTTATACTTATTGTAGGGGTCTCTCTAATGGTCAAGCCGTTTGCCTCGTGTTCCGAAGGTCGGTGTTCGATTTCGAGCTGCGACGGTCGGTCATAATGTCGATTTTTTTATGGGGTACCCATCTGTCGAGAGAGACCGAGCTAAATGGGGAAAACCCGAGGCAATGAAGTAGAGCCCCCGCTTAAAGTTTTTTTGTTTTTCTGTATACTTATTGTATAGGTGGAAACGATGTATTGTTTTTCTAATACTTACATACAATTGTCCGATAACAACCGTTGTGTTTTCTGTCGCCATTTGTATTCAGTTTGACTGCAGTCCCTACAATAGAATATTTTATTTTTTTAATTTGTGGAAATTATTTTTTGTGGAAAATAAAAAGAAATTTTCAAAAATATTTGAATTTTGTTGTTGATAAACAATACAGTTCTTGAAATTATTACCCCCACCGTTCTTTCTCTTCTGCGTTCGTCCTGGAAGGGACGTTGTGACGTTGTACTGTAGTATAGAGCGAAACTGTGATATCTGCCCCTTTTCGGCCCTACATGTCCTATTTCAGCTGGCCTTTTTTGACTACCGGGTTTGTCTTTCCAATGGGATCCTTATTTCTTGGTCAGACTGCGCTGGTGCAGCCTGTTTCCCGGGTCGCCACGGGGAGACGGAATATGGTCTTGATCAACTATGTTTCGCTAACCTTAATGCAAGCAAGCAGTTATGGGTAGATGGCTGCTGTCAGCTCATTCTCTGCTGCATCTTGGTAGCTTAACCCTACCCCTACCCTATCATCCCCCATCTGATAATGGGACAAGAAAACTGAATAGTTTGCTCTCGCGGGGATCTTCTTCTTCTTCTTCGTTCGTTCTCAATCTCCCACTACCAAACCCTGAAAGGGTAAGTAGCAGAATGTAGTCCAGAGAACGGAATGCGTTGTGTCGTAGTTTACAGCTTGGCTGCGATATTTGCACCTTTCGGTATAACATATCCGACTTCAGCAACCATTTTTTTAGTACCGGGTTAGCATTCCCTCTTCGATCCCTTCTCCTTAGCCAGGCTGCCCTGCTGCATCCTGTTATCCACGATCACCGCGTTGAGGTGTAGAAGGGTCTTGGCAGCTTTGGTTCGCTTGCACTGACGGTAGTAGTCAGCTATGGGTCGCTGACCACTTCAGCTCATGCGCTGCTCAGCATCTTGATCCCTCCCTGGGATCGAACAATGTAGATTTGTTGAAATATGATAAACAATCCTACGTATTCAGACAGCACATTTGAGTTTCATACTTCTTTTTCTTCTTCATCGTACGCTGTTTACAGCGATATTTACGTTGCACTGTTTTATTTTGTTAAGCCTGTGGCTCAGTGCATCCGATTTCAACAGGCGTTTCTGTAGGGTTGCCCTCCTTAGCCTTTGGCTGTCCCCAGCCTAAATGCAAGGCAGCAGTTGTTTTTGGTCAGAGTTGTCTCTCTTAGGAAGTTGTCTCGCAGGACTATCGAGTCTTCCCTACTCGTGTCTATAGGGTTTGGCAATGATATGATGGACTATGTACTAGTTTGTACAATCCCGGAAGAGAGGCAGTCCAGTGTGACTGTGTCCCAGGATCGTCACGTTCTGCCAGAAACGTAGCATATGCATGTGAGTGAGGTATCTTTTTGCTCCCTTTATTTTCTCGGCTCATCTGAAGTGATGGTAAGCCTAGCATTCCCCGCCACCCGGGAGGTTGTCACAATAGGGCAGGAGGTGCAATGTCCGCTGGACTGCATCTCTTCTGCGTCCATTGGGATGACTGATAGCAGACATAGGCAAAGAGCGAGACAGGAGTGCATTTAACCAGCTGCATTTCTGCGGCTCGATCGGGCCGGGCTGAGACGCAAGCCCCAGCCATGTCGTAGCCTCCCATCACAGCGGTGCTGAGATTTAGGGCGGGATTCTGGCTTAGAGGCGTTCGGCCGTAGTCCCTCAGATGGTAGCTTCGCACCATTGGCTTATCAGCCAAGCACGTGGACCAAATGTCAGCGACCTGTGATTCCTCTCGAAAGAGTGCATTTGACCAGGGGACAAGCCTGGTCATGGCACGGAGATGTTGTTCGCCTGGTGTGCGGACATATTTCATGGTCAAGGGTTGAGTCTCAGCAGTTCGCAGTGAGGTAGCTGATCTACTGCTTAAGACACCCCGACCGAGAACTATGTCTTTTACTAGTGGTTTCATACCTCATCGCCGTATGGGGTGAGTATCGCGCAGCTTCCCGCCCGCTTTGATCGGCGGACGGCAGAGATCTCTTTCTGCGGCTCGACCAGGTCTGGCTAAGACGCGAGCCCCAGGTCCCAACCATGTCGTAGCCTCCCATCACCGTGGTGCGGAGATTTAGGGCGGGATTCCGGCTTAGAGGCGTTCCGCCGAAATCCCTCACATGGTAGCCTCGCGCCATTGGCTTATGGGCCTAGTAAGTGGACAAATGTCTGCGACTCCTCTCGAATTGGAGTTTCATACAAATTAGCATGAATTGAAGAGCTGCTGAAGTCAGTAAACAACATAAGTGTGTCTGACATCCTTTGGAAGTTACACCTAACGACAGCACAAGCACAAGCCTTGGCGGTAACAACTCGCTTCTCGCAGTGATGCACGGAAACGGTGGGTGATCGAATCCTGCAAGTTTCAAGTGACCCCTGCTCACACGGGTGGTAAGACCAGAGTACCAGCATCCCGAGTTACCTCCAGTCGTCTCGACCAATAGTCTTGCCACTGATCTAAGGTAACTCGGGATAAGAGTGAGATTGATAGCCAGCACATAATCTTACTCACTATAATCCAAACACAGCGCACATCACATTATTAAGGCAAACCCGTCTGATGTGGGGGCCATCATCGCTTCGCGACGGGCAATAACTTTTTTTTAAAACAAGAAATCTATGCATCCTGCCTCTCTGCGACACCTCATGACAAGAACAGAAAGAAGAAAAAAAAGACACACATGGCTGCAACTGCTATTAGTAAACTCACATTATACATGTGTATATATCTCCTGGACTATAACGACATCCTATTTGCGCTGAGTGGATATCGCTGTTGTTTCATTGTGGTCCTCGGTGTTGATTTAAATCAACATGAGGATTGATTTATTTTTCATGGTCCTTTGGTGCTGAAATAGTTAGCCGACAAAAGTCGTTTTCCGAGGGCGCCCGATTTCAATGGTAATTGCAATCTTCGTGGAGGTTTCTTTCGTGCCCATACAAGTATATTCCGTTATCCTCATCCATTCAAAAAGTCTCTCTAATCCCAGTCCATCTGTAAGAACCTTGATAGCTAGCCAAATCTCCAGCCTGATCCAGTGAGGCCCAAACATTCCTTGGATCTTTGTGCCATCGCCATCTTGGTCTGCTTCAGCTTCTCTTGCCAGCACCATACCATCCATTACCGTTCTCTCAAGACCGCTGTGTCTTTTGATGTGGCCAAAGTATTTCAATTTTCTGGTCATGATAAAATTTATGAACCAGTTCTTCTCTAGGTCCACCTATTGTCGATGTCTACATTCTGGTTTTGTTTTTGGTCCATTGTATTCTGAGGACATTTCTATAACATTTCGACTTGAATGACTGGATTCTCTTCCTAGATGGTTGGGTAACTGTCCATGTTTTGCTGCCGAACGCTGCAACAGGAAGAGCACGGGTTCTCAGAATTTCCACTTTTGTTGATTTACTGATATTCTGTCATAATTTCTTCAGGTTGTATAGCCTCTGCATTGTCAATCGTCTTCTGATTTTCTTTGAGCAGTCGCCATTGTTGTCAATGCTGGAGCCAAAATACTCGAAATTCGTGACCTTGTTCTATTTCTACATCCACGAGTTTGAATTTATGTTCAGTTCTTGTTTTGTTGGTGGTCATTATCTTTGTTTTGTTTATGTTTACAAAGAGGTTTTGATCTTCGCGGCATCTGCTTACAGCTGCAATTATCTGCTCTATTTTCTTTGCACTGTTTGATAGTACCACATTATCATCTGTGTATCTTAGCTCTGAGATCTTGTATTCGCCGATTGGTGCAACTTTCTATATTATCATCTGTGTATCTTAGCTCTGAGATCTTGTATTCGCCGATTGGTGCAACTTTCTATATTATCATCTGTGTATCTTAGCTCTGAGATCTTGTATTCGCCGATTGGTGCAACTTTCTATATTATCATTTGTGTATCTTAGCTCTGAGATCTTGTATTCGCCGATTGGTGCAACTTTCTATATTATCATCTGTGTATCTTAGCTCTGAGATCTTGTATTCGCCGATTGGTGCAACTTTCTATATTATCATCTGTGTATCTTAGCTCTGAGATCTTGTATTCGCCGATTGGTGCTTTTATATGCCCTGAAATGAACGTTAAGTGGCGGGTTGTCGTAGCTTTCCTCACATCCCAAGCGTGCTGTTGAAGGTGGACCGGAATGCTCCAGGCGGTTGTGCTATGCTTGGCTTTGCGTGTCGCGCACTACTACAGGGATCCGATCGATCCCTCACCTTTTCAGCCAGGCTGCCATGAAAACAGCCCGTTTCCAGGTAGGCCTACCGGGAAGCCGAGGTGAGGGTCATGGCTAGAATATTTTTTCAACTCTGACTAACATGTCTGATCAGTATGTTTTGCCGAACCAGAACAATACGTCCATATTACAAACAGATGTACACACTGGTCAATACGCCCTGATATCGTCCAAAAAACTACGGCCTGTGGAGGGGGAGGTACAAAGGAGCGTGTCTTCTTGAATCAAACATAAAAAGCAATCAGCCGGACGTAGCAGGTATCGCAGCCTCGCTGTAAACAACGAAACAACATCCTTTTTAAGGACGAACGCCGAAGGCGAGGAAGAGACATATTTGTATATATGCTTCCAGGAACATAAGTTAATAGACATGAAATAGCCGCATTAATTTTGTATTTGCTAGTAAAAAGTAAAAGTAAAGATCCCGTCACGCCATGCGGCACATAGGAAATATGGTGTTAGGCCCATACGGTTTTGTAACCCATGGCACTTAGTGGCTGATGTGGTCAGCACCGCTCCGGACGCCATTACTTCCCGGTACCCATTTAGAGCCATTGGGGTAGGAAAACATTTCCGCTTAGACTGGGGAATCAACCCAAGACCACTCAGGTGTGAACCCAACCCGCTAACCTATTTGCTAGTAATAGGAGTAAAGATATAGGTCGAAATCTGAGAGACAGAAAACATGATTCAAATAACAGCTTAAAGAAATTAATATCTCCTTAGAACCACTCAGAATAGAAGCCAACGCGCTAACCTCTGCGCTACACGACTCCCTATTTGCTAGAATATGAATACACAATTCAAAAACATGGACACACTAAAACATCACATTGATGATTGTACACAGAAATACAAGTTATTCCGAGCCACAACCAAATAAATAAAGTTATAAGAAAAATTTAAAAAACATTCTGGCAAATAAATCTCTTCTTATATTTCATTAAACACGACAAAATGCCATTGAAGCTGAGCTAGTCCGACGCTCTCCTGCGTGAGATCTCCTTAGCAATGTTGTAGTTGTTATTGATTTCCTGACCTAGGTAGACTAACAACATTCTCGATGGGCTCATCATCCAATCGCAGCTCCCCTGTAGAGCAGAAAGTATTCAGTAGACGTTGGGTCTTCTTTCTATTTATGTTCAGGCCAGCTGCCTTGCCTGCTTCATTCAGCTGGTTTAGGCTTTGATCGGTTTCTGCAATGCTGTGGATGAAGATCACAATGTCGTCTGCAAAACGTAGGAGTGAGAGTATCTCACCATCTATGTTAAGGCCTTGATCCTGCCAGTTTAGAGACCTAAATACTTCTTCAACAAAAGCTGTGGACTGTTTTGGGGAGATGTTGTCTCCTTGTCGTACTCCTCGGTGTATAGGTATGGAAGATGGCTTGTGGAAAAGGGTGATCGTAGTTGAACAGCCCTAGTCCATCTTCTCTACAAGCTGGTGAGTACTTTTCGTCGATTCCTTGGTTCAAAGCATTCATCACTGCAATTATTGCCACGCTATCAAAGGCCCATTCGTAGTACAGTTTATAGTTCATTGGAAGTATGTGTGACTATATTGGGGTGTGTCTGGCTGCCTTCTTGATTGTGTTGCAGCTGACGGGTTTAGTCCTGGTACTTTTGGTTTGATGGAAGCTTTGCCTTTTTGGATTCTACCGGCGAAGGCACGGACCTTTCAATCACATGCCGTAGTCCCTTGAGCGACATCAGAACGTATTGACCAGTGAATCGATGTGTGTGTGTGTGTGTGTGTGTGTGTTTGTTTGTAATGTGGTGTGTGTGTGTGTTCCACTATGACAGTTTCAGCAGTACAGTAATTTTGTCAATCCCTGACATGTGCAGTCGGACTGGACACGAGATGATTTCGAACCGGGTATGCTGGGATAACAAACAAGGCTTGGTCACGATGACACACCTACA
The DNA here is from genome assembly GCA_036924085.1 of Ariolimax columbianus. NCBI lineage: Eukaryota > Metazoa > Mollusca > Gastropoda > Stylommatophora > Arionidae > Ariolimax > Ariolimax columbianus. Next base: position 98,739,985 of record JAVGWX010000003.1, read on the forward strand.
GCACGCGATCCCCCAATTAGCTTTTAGTCTTGATGCCGTCTGATGCTGTAAATTTTTAGTGTGCCATGTGACCCGAGCAAGGCGATATCTAGTGGTGTGTTAGCCTAGCCAACGATTGATTTATTCATGTACGTCAACAAAAATATACCTATTTATAGTTTATTTTCTATGAGAAACAACAGTGACAAAAATACAAATTACGTCGATAAAAGCACCTAACGACAATCAGATTGTAACGGGAGACACGGTACTGCACGTGGAAGATACATTTATACACGAGGCGTCTTCAAATGAAACCGGACCAAACTGCAACAAGTAAACATACGTGCGATACGCATGATGGCGTTACTTCTGGTGTAAACAGCACATACCAACCGTCAAGTTTGCCAAATTTCATTATACTCCGACTCAAAGTATTCTCAGCATATCCTTGAAAACATGGCGGGTGTGATATGGAATACGCCCAGAGTTGATCAGCGATCGGTGATTCGGTTTCTAACAGCTGAAGGATGTCGACCAGTTAACATTCATCGCAGAATGTAGTGAATGGTGACAAAAGTGTGTCAAAGACAACAGTGAAGAACTGGATGTCGATTTTTGAAGATGAACACGAGTTAACGATAGATCTTCAGAGACCAGGGCAGGAGCATATTGTTGCGTTATCTTTTTTGCTTTTGGTTGTCCAGTTCTTCACTGTTGTCTTCGACATATTTTTGTCACCATACATTGCCTGCATTTTGCGATGAAAATCAATTGGTCGACATCTGGAGTATAATGAAATTTTGCAAACTTGACGGTTGTTATGTGCTGTGCACATCAGAAGTGACGTCATCATGCGCATCGTACGTATGTTCACTTGTTGGAGTTTGGTCCGGTTTCATCTTAACACTACTTGTATATAGACAAGGTCGCAGATTCTGATTTAGATTTCAAATAAAGAATACAAAACGTGTGAATGGCTTTTATCATTTAGGAAAACTGGAAATCGAAACCAATTAAGTCCGTCACAAAAATAAACATCTTCAAAACCAACATCAATCCGCCCTGTTGTATGACTCTGTGATGTGACGTGTTGGATTAACAACTAAAAAGGCTCAACCTTTCATAAATAGGTTGGAGCACAAAGAATACACGCCAGAAAATGACACCATATAAAAACTTGGCAGAGAAAGGCAGACATAAGTCTTCAGACTAGGAACGGGACGTCGCAGAATTGAGGCCCACCTCCACAAAATGGGTCTCAGAGACACGGCCAAGTAAATACCAGAATATATCCTGCAGCAATGTCCTACCTAGGCAGATTCGGAGGGAGCGGGGGGGGGGGGGGGGGGGAGGGAAGTGACCATCTCAAAAGTCTATGGGGGACCGGCTAAGACCTTAAACGCAGTTTCCTTTGTTAACTGGGCTGGAAGCAAGCATAGCATTCGTTGTATCGAAGCAAGAAACTAGACCAGTGACACTAACGTCAGCCTTACCCCGGTGCTCATGACCATTGAAGTGGCTGGCAATTGGGGAACCAGTGCGGTTGCGGATATCGTTGAGGTTTTGGCGGAAACATTCACGCAGTTCCATACCCGTTTCCCCAATGTATGTCATACAACACTGGTGGCAGATGATAGAATATATGAGGTTACGGGAATTGCATGTGAATCCCTCTTTGATGAAGAATTCTGCTTTGGGAAAGGTGATGGACTTAACTGGTCATCGACTCATATTTTGGGACATCTTCCTGAGACTCAATATGATTTGGCTTCCTCTCTATTGCTCTTGACCATGTCTTCTTTGGCATTTCCAACCAGTTCTTCCCCTTATTTTAAACTCAGAATATGTCTGATTGCATTCGGTGGTTTCTTCATCAGAATGTGTCATATCCAACTGTTACTTCTCTCCTGTATCTTCCTGTGTGTGTGTACTGTCTTCGTGTTCGTTGTTACACATTATTATGTGTTTGTATATCTGGCTATATGACATAAAGCTTGAGACTGAGCCTTCTGTGAATTAAATTCTGATATTTTGTATCTTCTTCCTCTTTGCGTTCAGGATCTTTTGGTCATACTATATCTGCAGGCCAGTCGCCATGATGAAGTCTGTAGTCTTCACCAGGTCGATGCGGCTGCCCCACAGCTTTTTGTCTCAGCTCTGCACCCTCTGGCCAGGTCTGGCATCTCATTTTCCTATGGATTGGGCATTCCTGTAGAAAATGCTCAGGGTTCTGGCATCCTGTTCCACATGGGCACTCATCTGTGTGTGAGATCTTCAGTCGGTATAAATGTTCTAGTAGTCTGCAGTGTCCAGTTCTCAGGGGAAATAAGGTAGCTTGTTGATTTCTTTTGAGTTGGTGAATTGGGTCTGACGTACTGCTTATGTTTCTGTCTTCTCTCCATTGGTGTATATACTGATTTCTGATGATCAGCATTTATTTATTTTCGTTGCACATTATTTTCACTAAAGTATTATGGACATGAATAAAGAGCACATCAATTACTAAAAATAAGCGGAAAGTATACTTCTTTAAACGCCTTCAGACGCCAACTTAGAAGCCGAATGAGAGCCAGAGAAAGAATGGCAATCATGAGGAAACTTGCTTGCACAAGCTGGGGAGCAGACGAAAGTATACTAAAGAAACTGTACACTGGAAGAGTAAGACCAGTTCTCGAGTATGGCATAGCGGCATGGACAACAGCCGCAAAGGCGAACTTTGATAAAATTAGCAAACTCCAAAACCAAGCCATGAGAGTTATAACAAGAGGCATGAAGTCAACGCCAATTGTAGAGCTGGAAAAGATTACAAATCTGCAATCCATGACCGACAGAAGAGACCGCAGAGCCCAGAAGCAAGCAGAGAAACTCAGAAGACTGACAGACCATCCAATTCATCAAAGATTAAATAGATTTGAAATGGGACACTAAAGCGGAGAAACTTTGCAGAAATAGCCAAAGCAAAGATGAACGAAGACCCTATGAACGCATTAACAACACCAAAGCCCATCCCTACTGTACACAAACCTACCTGGACGCTGCATATATTTCCAGAGGAGGTAGAAAATATACCAGGTATTGAAAAAAAGAACAGCCGACTGAAAAAGAAAGAAGAGACCTAACCCTGAGGTACATAACGAAAAACTACACAAGCATGGACTGGACCCATGCATACACCGACGGCTCTGCAACAAACACAACACAGAATGGAGGGGCAGGGGTATTCCTGAGCCTACCAAATGGTAGGAAAACAACACTATCAGTGGCAACTGGAAAATACTCAAGCAATTTCAGAGCGGAGGCAGAGGCACTGAGGGCTGCAGTAGAAGAAATGGTGACATGCAAAAGAAATGAAAGCCATATAGTCTTGCTTACAGATGCCCTGGCCGTAGTCACAGGACTAAAAAGCCAGAAAAATACTGAACTTGATGATTTAAGAGCAGTACTCTGTCGACTATGCCAGCAGTCCGCACCAAAAAGAGTAGTGGTACAGTGGGTTCCATCCCACTGTAACATCCAAGGCAATGAGGAGGCAAACAGACTGGCAAAAGAAGGTGCAAGACTACCACAACCAGACCCTAGTGTGACATACGAAGAGTCAAAAAGGCTAATTAGAGCTAGATATATGACCAAATGGGAAACAGAACATACTGGCTACACAAAAAACGATGCATATTACCAGTTGAACAGAAGAGAGCAGGTCGTGGTCTTCAGACGTCGCACTGGCAACAATAGACTGAGGTACCACCTATTCAATAAATTGAAGATAGGTGGCACTGAAGAATGCTCGTGCGGTACTGTGAAAATGACCGCTGAACAAACTGCCCGACATACGAGGATCAGAGAAAGCAGATGTGGCCATCACCAGTGGCAACACTAGACAAGCTCTATGGCAGTGTCGATAGCCTTCGGATGACCGCTGCTTTTTTCGAAAAAATAAAGGTTGATGTCTGACAGCGTACGAAGAAGAAGAAGAAGAAGACGCCAACTTGAATATTTCTAAAGCAAGCAGTAGCTCAGTTCAGTGTAAGTGCCATCTCTGGATCTCCAGTGTATCTCTTGCCGTAAACGGTACAATTTGATAGCCTTTTCCAGTCCATCTCCTGATGTTATTAACCCACTTGAAGCGATACCTGCCCATTGAACGGCTGCCTTCCACCCTGCCCTCTAGTATGGTCTCCAACAAGGAGGCACGTCTTGTTATAAGACCAAAATAACTTGATAATTGTCTAACCCTGATTTCGTTCATAACTCTCAATTCAACCCTAACTTATTAAATAAATCCACATTTATTTTCTTCTCTTTCAAGAAATGGGAAACAATCGTCTATATACCCACATTTCGAAGGCTTCGGTACTCTTGTCTAACTTTCTATTCAGTGCACTAACTAAAGAAAGCAGTAGCTATCCAGAAGCTATTGGTATTATATAAGACATGTCTAGGAATGATATCAGTGATTGTCTCACGCGCTTTCTATGTTCCTCGTATGTTGGACACCTTAGTAACAGACCTTAGCAGTATAGTAACCTTAGCAGTCATTTTGTCAGTGTCGCAGACATATTCATCTGTATTTCATATCCTTACTTTATTGAACAGATGGCATATCAGTCTGTTTGCCTGTGGTGAGTAGTCAGTGCTGGTAATGTGCGTCATTTGGTTGATAAGATAAATTTTGGATAAGTACTTGAGAGCATTTTTCAGGGAATACGTATATACCGCCTATATTGCACTTCGGAGACTTGAGTAACAAAATAAAGAAACAAAACCAATCTGAGCGAAGCTGGTAAACATGTTTTCGAAACGTCAGCTATGTAATTAAAGAACACTAAAGACATATTGAAAACCAAGAAACGCACCAAGCTATCTAGAGACTCAAACATCCTCGCACATTCATTCTTAGGCAATGACTTCCGTCAGTCACATTTGAATGCAGTTAGTGCTTTATTCTCACGATTGTCGAAACAAGATGGAAGGTATGCAGAGTGAAATTGTTGAAATACTAAGAAACAACGCAAACGAAAAGATGCTGATAGATTTAAAGAACTGCGTATTTTTGTTGATTGTATCCAGGCGACCGTGCAGTTTCCATATTGGTCTCCTCAATCGGGCACGCGCTCAAAATGTCGGTAAGTCACATGTATTTTTTCCTAACGGAAGTACAAAACATAATCTACCCTATACCTTGCGTGGTAATTGCAGGGGCAAGGGGCCTTTATTTCTCAGCTCTTTAAATCCTCCCGGAAGACTCCAGTAGTGGAAATATACGCCGTAATTATAATATTTTTGTTATAGAAAGTAGTACCTTAGGACATCTCAAAGACTAAACGAATGACACTCATTCTTCTTCTTCTTCTTCTTCTTCTTCTTCTTCTTCTTCGTTCGTTCTCAATCTCCCACTACCAAACTCTGAAAGGGCTTAAGTAGCAGAATGTAGTCCAGAGAACGGAATGCGTTGTGTCGTAGTTTACAGCTTGCCTGCGATATTTGCACCTTTTGGTCCAACACATCCGACTTCAGCAAGCATTTTTTGGCACTCATCATTCGTTGTGTTTTAGTTTTACCAACTCAAGAAATAGACGGAAACAAAATCCCGGATCATTTTAGGGATTGATCAATACTGGCAACAGAGCTGGCGTTACAATGGTAGAGAATAATCCTGAAGTGTTGACAGGCTGTGGATGAAGCAAGCCGTTACATGGAAAATTCGTAAAAATTTTAGCAAACAAGACATCACCGACAAAACAGCAATGTATGTGGATGAAATCGACGATGAGCATAAGATAACACTTAACATGAATAAAATTAACTTGTTCTAATTAGATGTAATTAGACCTGGAACAAATAGGTTTACATTTTTTTTTTAAAAATAGAACAGATTTGCAAGCATCTCATTTCACATGCCGTGATCTTTCGTTTGTGTGCCTTGGTCAGAATTCATGTGTGACACTGATGAATCATTCGTATTTTTTCTAAGTATGACATAATTATGTATTTTAATAGATCAAGAAAAATTAAACCAAACCCTCATCTTTAGAATTTGCACATTCCACAAACTATTGGGATTTTATCTATTCAACCAACAGAAGAAACACACTACAGCCACGTGTAGCTGTCGTGTGATAAATTTATGTGAATATTTGCTGCAAAATTGTCCAACATGAAAGAAACACTGAGCCCGTCGCCATCAGTATATTCTTTGATATCCTTTACGGGGATATCAATAACATCAGTTTGACCACTGCCTAGAAACAACAATATTAATTCAAAACCAACAAGTAAAACAAGTGACAGATTCCACGCACCTGGGCAACATAATCTCAGCAGACACCGAAATCCAAAACAGATGTAAAAAAAGCCAAGGCAAATCATTTGATAAATATCCTCGATATTACAATGTAAACACGTGACAATTGATAAAAAAAACTACGTTATACAACATGATATTCCTACACACACTGTAATATCAGTGCCATATTTGTACAATAAAAAACAAAGATAAAAGAAACAACGTAACAACAGAGATAAAATTACTGCGACGGATATTTAGAGTAACAAGAATAGATAGAATCAGAAACGAAGATATTTTGAGACATCTAGGTACAACACCAGGCAAGTGCTAGACCTCATCAAGAGACAGCAAACCAAATAGCTCGGCCACGTGACACAAAAAAACACCAGATAGTATTCCCCAGAAAGCAAGGCTATACAGATACAACAGATATAGAGCCAAAGGAAACAGCTGGCCAGCAGAAATAACAGAAGCAGGCAAACTCCACGCAAACGAGATCCTGTTCAAGAATCCTCTACATAACCTGACACTGAAAGGCACAATAATGACTAAAGCGAAAAGCAGAAAGAAGAATCTCACAACTTTCGTAACAAATATTCATGTTGCCGCCTGAGGACCGTACGAAGAGGAAGTGCAATGTTTTAAAGTAAAACATGATGATTTTCTATTTATGTACATGTAAAACGTTACAGTGGTAACTAGTGATTCGAAACTTTATCAACATTGAGGGGATTTAAAAACCTTGTTTGAAAAATCATGAATTAAATATTCATGTAACCATATATGAGAGATCGAATGTGCTTATCGTCCAGCAAATATATTTGTAGCTATCTCCAACAATTTGATCGAGTTTCTGCAATATCTAATCGGGAATTAGAAATTTCTTTAATCCTTCAAATATTGATAGTCAATGAGGAACAATAATGTTGGAAATCAAAATGAAAGAAAACATGTCTTCGTTTAACAGAATTGTAAAATATGTATTGTACATGCACGCAATTTGAAAATCATGTTATAAATCTACAATTTGTAACTTTAAATATCAATTTTGATCCGCGGGATAGAATAATCATCACGCATATTTGACCTGTAGCACTGTACGTCTCTGAAACATGAACAAAAATGAACTAAAAGACTTTAGCTTTTCTGATGTGGTGTTATTGCATGGTGCAAAGAGTGAGCTGGACAGAAAAAAATATCAAACGTGTAAGTGTGTAACGATAAAGTTAAATAAAGACAACTAATTAAATGTATAAAAAAAAGAAAGTGTTTTCAATTACTTTTATTAATGCTTCAAAATTAGACAGCATTTGTGTTAAAAACAATTGTCAAATTATTGGACAAGCAAGGTTAGTTGCAGCAACAACAAAAGTTATAATTTCTCAAGAAAACCAAATTCAAAGTATCTATACTAAATGAAAATTATTTTTTTAAACAGTATTTGCGTTTATAACAATTTTTATCATTTGAGAATAACAAAAGAAGTTAAAGGAGGGATAGAGAGAAAGGCAGAGAGAAAGAGAGAGAGAGAGAAAGACATATAGCTTTAAGAAGAAAAGAAAGATTGCCTTGCCTCAGTCCCAGTAATGAAAATGAGTGTGTACTATTGAAATTACTAGAAGACACAATTCAGGAGAAAAGAAGAAGAGATTGTTCTTCTTCTTCTTCTTCTTCTTCTTCTTCTTCGTACGCAGTCAGACAGTAACCACGAAGAGAACGTTCAAGAAACAAACATTTTACAGAGATGTTCAAGAACATTGGAATTCAGACGTATGCTGATCTAAATAGTTCTGTCAGGAGCAGTGAACAGTGAAGTGACATGATCTGACGACTTCAGCGCCAGTTACCAGACAGACAAACCTCTTGATAATGATAAACTAGGAAAGAGTTTATGTAATTAACAGCGAACAAGGTAAACTCCGTCGAACAATAGTAGTAAAGTAAAGTCAATAATAATATGGTATAAACTGTCATAAAGGATGAAGTGCTGATGACTATGACTTCAATGTACGATGTTTCTGTTTATGCAAATATCAGTGGTTGGGTCGAGGGGTTTGGGGTGTTGAAATACGATTCTCGTGCTCGCTTTCCTTTCTTTTCTATTTTCAATCAGGTACCGATCTACAGCTGACGTTGCTTGAACTTACCACAACCAAAGCAAGAACCCAGTCCATTTACTGCGGCAGACAAATGCTCTAACCGCCACTTCACTCGATTCTCACCAGGAATGTACATTTACATACAAAACAGCAAAAACTTTCTTTCTTTTTCAAATCTCAATATCTTAAACGCATTTAGATTTTGCGAAGACGTCAAGGCATTGTCAAATTAACAAACCCAATTTGAAGCTAGTTTGCGTAATGGAAAGGGTGCGCAAAATTGTCGCTAGCTCGCGGCACTATAATCCTTTGATGCAGCACTAATCAGAAGACATTAATATACAGATATCCTACCAGACTGTCGTTAACTCGGTGTATTTCCATCTCCGTGGGATGTGGTAACTTGATCGATATAGATAAACACAGAAGTACTGCAATAAATATATTTATGTATATATATATATATACATATATACTTATATATACGTATATTAGTACATATACACACATATAAGTATGTATGTATATGTATATATGTTTGAATGTATGTATACAGGTACGTATGTATATGTATATATATATATATAAATATATATATATGAATGCATGTATGTATATACGTGTGTATGTGTGTGTAAGTAGGTATGCATGTTTTTATATATGTATGTATGCATTTATTTATGTGTGTATGTATATATGTAAGAATGTATGTATGTATGTGTATATGTATGTATGTGTGTATATATATGAGACAGCACAGCATAGGAGTGAATCTCCCTCGCTTTTGCAATCCAAACATCCCCTATACGAGTCCGCCGTGACCAGTTTGGCAGACACTGGGTTTTTTCTTGGTACTATCGCTTCGGAAAGTAATGGCAACGTACCTAACTACAAAGAAACTTATGACAGCCACCAAATAGGTTGGCAATGTTCTGTAAAGGACGAACATGCTACTTACTTTGTATATATATATATAAACAGACAAAGCTGTCAAAGATCAAGTGTTAGGGACTTCGTTGTACTAGGTTTTATGTTCCCATCAGATGGGGTTGACCAGTTACCTTACTCGTTACCTTTTCATCCCAAATAGTAATCCAGGTACGAATTTATTGATTGGTCCATTATGGAGTGTCGAAAGCGGGGATCGAACCCGATACCCTTGCCTGAGGAACCGAGACAGACAGACATGGCATGCAGAGAAACATGCAAGGCAGACAGACAGACATATAGTTGATGCGGAGAGAATTGAAGGGTCCGAAGATAGAAAATGAGAGAAAGGGGGAGCTGGAGAAAGTCAAAAACAGAGATGGAGTGACATAGACAGAAAGGAGAGATAGAAGGAGATAACGATGGATATTGAATTAGATGATATTCAGGAATGTACAGAAACATTATTATTATTACCTACACCATATATATATATATATATATATATATATATATATATATATATATATATATATATATATATAGAGAGAGAGAGAGAGAGAGAGAGATTGTGAGAGAGAGACATAGGGATAGATTGAGAGAGAGAGAAATATACAGAGAGGTAGAGCCAGAAGGAGAAAGACCGAAAGAAAGAGAGAGTTGATACAGATGGATGTACATAAACATTATTACTTATATCAGATAGAGAGGAGATTAAGAGAGTGGTAGAGTTAGAGAGGTGATAAAAGAGAGAGCCAGAAAGGGATTGAGAGAGGGAGATAATGGGCACGGTTGGGCAGAAACAGTATTACATATTTTAGAGAACGAGAGAGGGAGATAGGAGAGAGTGATAGAGAGAGAAAGAGCGTCGAAAAGAGAGAGGGAGTGAAAGAAAAGGATTGAGAGAGTGTGATTATACTCGTTGCTGTGCATAAACATTATTTACAATACAAGACGGATAGAGAGAGAGGGAGAGAAAGAGAGAGAGAGAGAGAGAAAAAGAAATAGATAGGAAGGAGATAGAGGGGGGACGGAGAGATAGAAAGTAGATTTGCGGGGTGGGCGGGGGGTTATAACATTGATTGGCAGAAAGTAAAAAAAAAAACAACTTACAAAATGTTTTAAGGAAATACATTCCACAACATGACATGATACACTTACAACACATAAAAGATAAATTGCCCTTCCAAGTCCTTCAAACGCCGAATTAGAGACCACAGCTGTGCAGCAACATCATTACCTGCACCAGCTGATGAAAGAGTGGAAGAGGAAGACGGTACAGATGGCTTTGAAATCAATCGAAATCATGAACGATAGTACTTTAGACAGAAAGTTGTGGAGAAACATGATCATCGCAACACATTAGGAGAAATATAACGGTCCTTTTAAAACAAGGTACATATTATTTGTAATTAAAAATAAACACTACAGGCACTCACCTTTCAGAAACAGTAAACCCGATAATAATCCCTATAATATATACAGCAGTACTTCCAAAGGACAGATATCGTGTGGCTTTGGATCAAAAGGCCATATAATCGCTCGTGACTTTGGATACGAGACAGGAGTTGATCGATGCTGCGTTTCGGTGTCCTGTGTGACACAAATTCATCCGCGTACGGTCGGACTCTCACATAATCTGTTCTCATGGTCTGTGAGTATCATGCTAGCGCGAGGGGTTGGTTACTCATGGGCAGATCTGGCCTGGAGAAGAATCTCAGCTTGGGGTATGAACCAGACGTGCGATAAACGATAATTGTATTTCTTCAAGTACCAGTTTCCGTTTAATAATTTGAAAACAATTGAGAATGTCTAGCAAACATCACATACTTAAGAATGATAAAGAAATGAAGTAAATTAGGAGATAAATGTGTTACATTTAAATAAGTGTTGTGTCCTTTCTTTCTCTCGCTAGCTCGTTCTTTGTGTTTTTGTGTGCTCGTAAGAAAACGAAACGTTTATCGTTGTGTCACTCTGCGCGGGCGCTGGTTGCCGAGGTAAGGTTTCACAAATCCCCACGAAAGGCCAGAAGTGGAAAGGTTGCCCGCTGATTGGCGAGGTAATTATAAATTAATCCGTTAAAGGGGTTGCCGACCTCATGTAGCCACTCCCACCTTGAGTGGGTGAATGAGCCTCAAGTACAAAGTGCTAAAACAGCAGGCTAAGGTAGGAAAGGCATGACAGCTCACAAATGCTAAGATCTCCTACAACGAAGCCTTGAACATTTCATTTCACACATCAGGAAATCGCTACGGGGAGTTGCCTCTAACTTTAACGTTGGACTTGTATGCAATCTTGCGTAAACTCATGACCTGTGGTGTGCTAGAAAGTCGAACTGCTACCCTTTATAGGTCCCGTGTTCGATAATTTAAGTCTGGAAGCGACAATTTGGTTACTGTCAACGATCCCTTATACAACCAAATTGACTGCTATGGTTGTTGTTTGCGAATGCCCACAATGAGTAGGTTACTCTTTTGTGCGCCCTGAAAAGAACGTTCAGTGACGGGTTGCAGTAGCTTTCCTTACATCCCGAGCGTGCTGATGAAGGTGGACCGGGTCCCCCAGGCGGTTGTGCTATGTGTCACTCACTACTACGGGGATTATATCGATCACCTCGTCAGCTAAGCTGCCATGAAGGCTGCTTTTCACACATTGCCGAGTTCAGAGTAGCACATTAAGTATGTAATAATGTTCTAGAAACAACTTTGTGTAAAAAAGACCAACATAAATACGTATGGTCATTTCATGAACAAAAACGAAAGCACAAACTAAATCTACGTTTCGACAAAAAGATCTACATCAGGAACTTCATTATGCAAAACTATTTCCTTGAAACAGCTTCAGAAAATGTTCGGTCATACAAAGGCTTCTTAAAGAGGAGGCAGGTGTAATATGGGTCTTATGCTTCAGTTGGAACACATATCAGAACAAATGTATTTATAATCAGTTCTAGGTGTAATCTTTTTTATTTTTGTTTTGTTTCCCAAGTTTGTTCTTGTTAACCTTTTATTTCTTCTTAACATATTTCTGGGTGTTCAATATTACTTTTCATTTATTTGCGTTGTTTCATGTATCTTTTTATACTGTATGTGTGCTTTTTGTGTCATTTGCATGTGTCTAATATAATAATAATAATAGTTATACAGTATTTTAAAGCTGATCTTCTGGTTTTTGGTAATACTTGAAAAGATAATCATTTATTTATACCAACGGAAATAGTGAAGGCAGAGTCAGTTAATGAATTCAAAAATAAATTGGATGCACTCAGTTATTTTAATTTTAAAGTAGAGTAAAATACATTGGTTGCATACAGACTCTGTAGAGAGCACTCTAAACCAGTATTATGAAATTAAGTGAAGTTGAAAATCGCAGTACTAACGTCAATTTGATATTTGGTTACCAAGACGAGAATTTATTTCAGCCAGCATGCTGTCACTAACGTGCACAATAAAGGGCATAGGTTACCGGGGTAAGACCTTGACATTGCTAAGCGTGAAGTTGAGGCCATATTTGCCCGTGTGAGCGTTGAAATGAATCATTAATTTTTCAAGTGTTAGCTCTTCAAAATTAAAAGACAGTTTTCGTGGTGGTGACGTGGACTCTCAGAATTTAGATAAAAGGATGAAAATGTTTATTAGGGCCAGATACATGACCAAATGGGAAACAGAACATACTGGCTACACAAAACATGATGCCTACTACCAGTTGAACAGAAGAGAGCATGTCGTGGTCTTCAGACTCGGCACAGGCCACAACAGACTGAGGTACCATCTATTCAATAAACTGAGGATAGGTGGCACTGACGAATGCACCTGTGGTACAGGGAAAATGACCGCTGAACATCTGCTGCAAAATTGCCCGACATACGAGGACCAGAGAAAGCACATGTGGCCATCACCAGTGCCAACACTAGACAAGTTCTATGGCAGTGTCGACAACCTCATGATGACAGCTGCTTTCTTTGAACAAATTCAAGTTGACGTCTGACAGCGTACGGAGAAGAAGAAGATAAAAGGTTGCAATGAAAATAAAACAACAACAAAACACAACCAGGAGCAACGAAGAAAATATGCCAATCGTCAAAGCTGGTCGCCGATGTCACCCGAGATCTCAAAATCGATCCAATAAGCCAGAATGGCTGCTGAACATCTGCTGCAAAAGTAGCCAGTGAAAGTAGCCAGTGTAAAGTAGCCACGAACAGTAGCTAGCAAAAGCAGTCAGCAAAGGCAGCCAATCAAAGTAGTCAACGAAAGCAGCCAGCGAAAGTAGCCAGCGAAAGTAGCCAGCAAAAGTAGGCAACGAAAGTAGCCAGCAAAAAATAGCCAAAGAAAGTAGCCAGCAAAAGTAGCCAGGAAAAGTAGCCAGAGAAAGTAGCCAGTAAAATTAGCCAGCAACAGCAGCCAGCGAAAGTAGCCAGTAACAGTAGGCAGTGAAAGTAGCCAGTAAAAGTAGCCAGCGAAAGCACACATGGCAATCACTAGAGCCATTGATGGGCGAGCTATATGAAGTTGACATTTATCTCAGATTGAGCACTATTTCTTTAGGTATATTTCAGTTGACGTAATAAAACGTAAGAAAGGTGCAGATGACGAGGAAGACACCCTAATCCTTTGCAGAATGTAGCTTATTACAACCGCCAATTATTTGGCTGTATAAGTTTCGTGACAAGTGTGCAGTACGGTAGGTTGCCATTACTTTCCTAACGGAAAGTAGCAATCGCACGAGATAAAAATCTCAGTGCGTTGGGATTATAAAAACGGAGCCGAGTTTCACCATTAGGCCACGCAGCCTCCAACGATACCATCACTGGAGCGTGTTAAATATATTGACCCCATAAAGAATACGAAAAATAGGTCGACCGAAATAATGGCCGAGTACTAATAGGAGCTAAATATGATCCCGGGCTAGGACAAGGTACGATGGTTGGCCGCAGACCGAGAAAAATGAAGGAAGTTTCTCGTACCATGATAGATCATTTCTTCTTTTTCTTCTTCTTGTTCCTCTTTTGGTTGTTGTTGTTGTTCTTCTTCTTCTTCTTATCCGTCGTCTTCTTCTCTTTCTTCTTCCTTTTCTTATTTTTCTTATCCTTCCTCTTCTTCTTATTCATCTACTTTCATTCTCCTTCTTATTATGGTTGTTATTAGTATTATTATTGTCATTTTAAACTTCTGTAATTCTAGAATTCATTCAGGCACATTATGTGCACTATGCCAGGTAGCCAAATGTCATCTAAACTCATCTCTGTCATTTTACCTTCAAGTACCATACCAGACCAAGTTCCTGTCGAAGACCATCTCTCCATCTCATCGGTGGACGCCCGGGGGGACGATTAAAGTTGTAGGTCCACCATGACGTCACTTTACTTGTCCTTTAATTGTCAGGCATGCGTACCACGTGACCTGTCCACCTGTGCTTTCTTAGTAGCGTCGTATCTACGATATAATTGAAGCAGAATTGACTCCTGATGGCGGTGTAGCGGATGTGGTCTCGTTGTGAAAGTGACAGTATTCTACGCTCTATTGCTCGTTGAGTAGCTTGGAGCCGCGCCTTGTCAATTTTTCGTAGATTCTACACATCGCGTTTAGTAATAATAATAATAAATATTATTATTATTACTAATGTTTTTATTATTATTATTATTCTGCGTTCGTCCTGAATACGACGTTCTGAAACGCTGTGTCGAAATTTACAGCCAGGCTGCAATATCTGCATCCTTTATGCACAACGAGGAAAATATGTTACTAATAGTATTTATAATAATTATAGTAATAATAATTGCAATAATACTACAAATGTTAATATAATAATAATAAAAATAATAGTAAAAAAAGAAATAACAGTAATAATAATAGTAATAGTAATAATAGTAATAATGAAAATAACTATATCATCAGTACCAATAATCATAGTAATAAAAGTTAAAATGATAATAATAATAACAATATATGATAGAAATATAGCATTAATAGTAATAGTAATAATAACAGTAATAATGATAATAGTAACAATAATAATAATAATAATAGTTATAAGGGCAAAGGTAATCATAATAGTATTAATAATAATTATTATTATAGTTATAATAACAGTAATACTTATAAAATACTAATAATATTAATAATTATTGTAGTTATAATTGTAGTAATGACATAATAGTAATAATGATAACAGTAATAATGAAACAAACAATAGTCGCAGTAATGATAATAATAAATAGCAATAACAATAATAACAAGAAGAAGAAGAAGAAAAAGAAGAAAATAAAAAGAAGAAGACGAAGAGGAAGAAAAAGAAGAAATAATAAGAAAACAGAAGAAGAAGAAGAAGAAGAAGTCGAAGAAAAAGAAAATGACGAAGAGGAATAAAAATAAAAAGAAGAAGAAGGTAGAAGAAGAAGAAGAAGAAGAAGAAGAAGAAGAAGAAAAAGAAGAAGAAGAATAAGAATAAATAATGTGAAAAAAGAAGAAGAAAATGAAGAAGGAAAAAGAATAAGGAAAAGAAGAAAAAGAAATAGTAATAATTTCTATGCGAGGTGTTTGATAAAGTAGGCTGAAATTCTAAAAACAACATGGTAACCACTGCGCTCAATCATTTTCTTTATTGCCTCACAACTTAGCAAAGTCATCTTCATTGCTTCCCTACCCCACCTTTCACCCCCGCCCCCGCCCCCCTCCCTCCCAACCCCCCAGTTCCCGCCCCCCCCCTCCCACTGTAAAGAAAAATATAACAACAATGAAAGCAGTAGAACAAAAAGAAAATTTGAATAACCGAATATGTCGGCGACAGATTACATTCCCAAGAAAGGCCAGCCCGCCTCTAAAAGCCTTCTCCCTCCTTCCCCCGCCCCTATCAAAGAGGCCCCCGAGGCTGAGCAATTGAAATTAGCCCAGACAATTTAGCTATTAGGCACCGATCAGGACAATCCTTCGCCAAAGACGCCATTGATGGACGTTTAATAAAGATGAGCTATGTCGTGCAGGGAGACCACGAGAAATCGGGTTTTTTCTTCAGAATTCTGTGTTGCTATGACACTGACGCCATGGACAGTCAGACCCTTGTCGGTAATGGCTTTTGTATTTCTTCTTTTCTTCGCGTTAGCTCTTTCTTCTCCGTTTCGGTCCTTACGAAACACAAGGACACCACTATTAGATGGTCCCTCACAGGAAGATGTGTCAAAGCAGGTAAAACACTTTTCATATTTATTTCATTTGAAATATTTGCCGATTCTTTATTCATCTTTACGCATGCAAGGAAGTGCAGTACTGCTATTTCTTTTTTTTTTCTTCAGTATTTCCATTTCTGTCCCTCCAGTACTTCTATTTCAGTCTCTCCAGAACTTCTATTTCTTTCTCTCCGGTGCTTCTATTAATTTATTTCCAATACTTCTAGTTCTTTCTCTTCGGTATTTCTATTTCTTTCTATCCAGTACTTCTACTTATTCATTTCCAGTACTTCTATTTTTTCTCTCCAGTACCTCTGTTTCTTTCTTTCCATTATTTCCTTCTCATCAGTATTTCCATTTCTGTCCCTGCAGAACTTCTATTTCTTTCTCTCCGGTGCTTCTATTAATTTATTTCCAATACTTCTAGTTCTTTCTCTTCGGTACTTCTATTTCTTTCTATCCAGTACTTCTACTTATTTATTTCCAGTACTTCTATTTTTTTCTCTCCAGTACCTCTGTTTCTTTCTTTCCATTATTTCCTTCTCGTCAGTATTTCCATTTTTGTCTCTCCAGTACTTCTATTTCTTTCTCTCCAGTACTTCTATTTTTGTATCTCCAGCACTTCTATGGTTGTCTCTCCTGTACTTCTATTTTTGTCTCTCCAGTACTTACATTTCTTTCTCTCCAGTAGTTCTATTTCTTTCTCTCCAGTACTTATATTTCTTTCACTCCAGTACATATATTTCTTTACATACAGTACTTCTATTTTTGAACCTCCAGTACTTTTATTTGTTTATTTCGGCTACTTCTTTTTTTTTTCTACAGTTAGCTGCTCTATGACCCACACTAGAGTGCTTTCTTTTCGTTAAATTCATCTTTTACAGCGTGAGGTGCCACATTACGCATTGACTAAGATAGTTTCGTTCTTTAGCCTGACACACGTACTTTTAGCGTCTTTTTATGTGAGTTAGCTTTCCTCAGCTTGTAGTTCTTACTATACTGCGCAGAAGGTGGTTTGAAGTCAGACATAACGTAACTTCACATCTTTATACTGGTTTAGAAGACTCTGCATATAACCAGTTTCATTTACATTTCCTTGCTCTAAAAGCTATGCGCCTCCAATCTATTCTTAAATGCATTAATTGTCTCTGCATACACTACTTCATGTGGCAATGCATTCCAAGCATTTACCACTCTCTGACTAAACCAATATTTCCTAACATCTAATCTGAACCTTTCTTTAGTTAATTTTTAACTATGCCCTCTTGTTCTTGTAGGTGGTTTATTTTGAAGAAAAAAACTGTATAGTCTAATTTATCCTTTTCTTTGATTATCTAATAAACCTGTATTAGGTCACCTCCAATTTTTCTCATTTCTAGACACTGTAGGCCGGTCTTTCCTCATAACTGTAATTCTGGAATACCACTATCAGCTTTGTCGCTCTTTTTTGTATCCTTTCCAGCATGTTTATATCTCCTCTACGATAAGGACTCCACATATATACACAATACTCAAATCTAGGTTTAAGTAATGCTTTATACAGTGACTATCACGTCCTTGCTCATGTGTTTAATATTTCTTATGATTATACCTAACATTGCATTTGCTTTTTTTTACTGCTGCCTAGACTTGCTCACTCACTTTACCTATATGATCTATTATAACACATAGGTCCCTCCAAGAACTGAGCTAAACACTATCAACAGGATTTCAATCATTGTTCTCCAGTGGCAACCCTATCCCTGTAGGATCTACAGGGAACGAGAAAGAGCAGATGCCCCGTCGAGAACTTGTAGGGAAATGGAACAATAACTCTATACAGTTCTATAACGAGAAGCCAAAACTATCTTTCACGGCCATTATAACAACCTAGGGAAAAAAGAGATAAATGAGGAAAACCAGAGCTGATCCAATCCACGAACTCCAAGACACCAACAAACTTCAAAGTTCCACCTGAGAATTGGTACCCGTAGACAACTAGGTTGACGCTCAACAGCGCAAGTGAAAAAAAATGATAACTAACTAGACACATTGGTCATCTCTACCGGCTCAAGATATCGTACACAAACGAGTCTCCATGTGCAACCTGAATCCACACCCACAGAACATGTTCTACGACACTGACCACCCCATGAAGATCTGCGCGCCAAAACTGGCCAGAGAGAGCAGAGCTGAGCCAGAGGATTTGGGGCTCCCGTCCATGTCTAGAAACGACAATGAACTTTGTTCTTGTGACGAGACTGCATACCTAGCAGGACCAAATATCTGAACGCAGAAGAAGAAGTTTACTGATGACTCTTCACTCCTACCTTGATCTGTGTGTTCCAGTTAATCATGATGACTCTTCACTTCTAACTTGATCTGTGTGTTCCAGCTAATCCTGATGACTCTTCACTCCTACCTTGATCTGTGTGTTCCAGCTAATCCTGATGACTCTTCACTCCTACCTTGATCTGTATGTTCCAGCTAATCCTGATGACTCTTCACTCCTATATTGCTCTGTGTGTTCTAGGTAATCCTGATGACTCTTCACTCCTACCTTGTTCTGTGTGTTCCAGCTAATCCTGATGACTCTTCACTCCTACCTTGTTCTGTGTGTTCCAGCTAATCCTGATGACTCTTCACTCCTACCTTGTTCTGTGTGTTCCAGCTAATCCTGATGACTCTTCACTCCTACCTTGTTCTGTGTGTTCCAGCTAATCCTGATGACTCTTCACTCCTACCTTGTTCTGTGTGTTCCAGCTAATCCTGATGACTCTTCACTCCTCAAAAAGCAGAAGAAGATAAAGAAGAAGAAGAAGATGATGAAGAAGAAGAAGTAGAAAGAGACGGAAACGAAAAAGAAGAAGACGACGACGAAAGGACGAAAAAGAGGAGAGAAAAAAGAAGAAAAAGAAGAGCAGGAAGAAAAAGATGATGAAGAAGAAAGAGAAGAAGAAGATTATAAAGAATAAAAGGATGAGGAGGGGGAGGAGGTGGGGAAAACAAAAAAGGAGAGAACCAGGAGGGAGATGAAGAAGAATAAGAGAAAGACAAAACAAGTCAGAGACAGAAATGGAAAGAAAAAAACAAGAAAATGAGGATGAAGAAAAGAAGAAATAGAAGAAGAAAAAGAAGAGAAAGAAGAAGAAGAAGAAGAAGAAGAAGAAGTTGTTGTTGTTTGCGAATGCCCACAGTGAGTAGGTTACTCTTTTGAGCGCCCTGAAAAGGACGTCAAATGGCGTGTTGCAGTAGTTTTTCTCACATGCCGAGCGCGCTGCTGAAGGTGGACCGGGGTCTTCCAGATGGTTGTGCTATGCTTGGCTTCATCTGCGTGACATTCACTACTACTGGGATCACGTCGATCCCTCACCTTGTTAGCCAGGTTACCATGAAAATAGCCCGTTTCCAGGGACGGCTAGTAGGAAGCTGAGGTGAGGGTCTTGGCCAGTATGTTTTTCCTGACCCTGACTAACATGTCTGATCAGTATATTTTGCCTGACGAGACGTTAGTCTACATGTCCAGAAGAAGAAGAAGAAGAAGAAGAAAAAGAAAAAGAAGAAGAAGAAGAAAGGGAAGAAGAAGCAGGAGAAGGAATATGAGGAGAAGGAGAGCATCCGAAAAAGGAATGTCAAAATTGTCATATTTCCGCACAACTTTTAAGAAGTATTCATACAATTTTCTGGTCGAACACCATCACAAACTGACAGTTGATTGTCCGGAACAACCAAGAAGACATAGCCAACTTAACCTAACTTAACTTGACTTGACTTAACTTAACTTATCTTAACTTAACTTAACTTGACTGACTTGACTTGACTTAACTTAACTTAAACTTAACTTCACTTCACTTCACTAATCTTAACTTAACTTAACTTGACTGACTTGACTTGACTTAACTTAACTTAACTTATCTTAATTTAACTTATCTTAACTTAACTTGACTTGACTTGACTTAACTTAACTTAAACTTAACTTCACTTCACTTCACTAATCTTAACTTAACTTAACTTGACTGACTTGACTTGACTTAACTTAACTTATCTTAATTTAACTTATCTTAACTTAACTTGACTTGACTGACTTGACTTGACTTAACTTAACTAAATTTAACTTATCTTATCTTATCTTATCTTATCTTATCTTATCTTATCTTATCTTAACTTAACTTAACTTCTTTATACTCGTTTAGAAGATTACAGAGTCTGTATACAACCCAGTTTCTTATACTTCACATCATTTTAAAATTATCCGCAACATCAGAACCGATCGACTCTGAAGAAGAGAGGCAGGCATAAGACAACTTGACATAGATCCATAGAAGCCAAAAATACAAATCATGAATCAGACCTGGAGCACGATACGAAGGATGGCTGGAAACCAGATAAAGTGCCCGGAGTTTGATGTTCCTCTTAAAAACATCATCTGACGGCAGCGTGGCGGTCATAGACAGCTTTGCCAGTCATTGACCGAGGATCAAAGTAGAAGTCGATCAATAACCGGTTGTTGTAAGAAGTTGAATCCGAATAACTGACATGCGACGACCATAATTTGCAAGTACACGATTGTTGTTGCTGTTGTTGTTGCTGTTGTTGCTGTTGTTGCTGCTGTTGCTGTTGTTGTTGCTGCTGTTGCTGTTGTTGCTACTGTTGCTGCTGTTGCTGTTGCTGTTGTTGTTGCTGTTGTTGTTGCTGTTGTTGTTGCTTTTGAATGTCCAAAATGACTAAGATTACATATTGGTGTGCTCTGAAAATGACGTTAAGTGGCAGGTTGCAGCAGCTTTTCTTACATTCCAGGCGTGCCGATGAAGGTGAATAAGAGTCCTCCAGGTGGTTGTACTGTGCTTGACTTCATATGCGTGTCACTCACCACTACGAGGATCATGTCGACACCTACTTTAACACTTCATCTCCGACAGTAGTGTCTGCTATTGAATTATTCGTATGGTCCTCGCTGTTTTTCTATTTCATTTAGCATTTTATTTCATGATCTCTGTCCTCTCTGTTTTATCTATATTAACTAATCTCCCTGTTTATCTATATATTAACTAAGCGCACTGTTTATCTATTGTTTACTAATCTCTCTATTTATCTATGTTAACTAATCAAACTTTTTATATTAATTAATCTCCCTGTTTATCTAAATGAACTGACCTCCCTATTTATATATTAACTATCATCCTTGCTTATCTATACCAAATTAACATTTTTGCTGAATAATCTCGATCCTCCCTGTTTCTTATATATTAACTTGCCCCTTTATTGCACAATCTATATTAACTAACATCCTAGTTTATCTAAATGAACTAACTACTTTAGTGCATTCCCTTAGTCTCCCATGTTTACCTATATTAACTAACCTCCCTGTTTACCTATATTAACTAACCTCCATGTTTAATTAACTTCCCTGTTTACCTATATTAACTAACCTCCATGTTTAATTAACTTCCCTGTTTACCTATGTTAACTAACCTCCATGTTTTATTAACATCCTTGTTTACCTATATTAACTAACCTCTTAAGTGCATTGCGTCTATCCTTCCTCTTTCTCTATATTAACTAATCCCCATCTTTAATATACATCATTGTTTACCTATATTAATTAACTTCTTTAGTACATTTTCTTTATCTCCCCTGTTTACATACAGTAATTAAGCTCCATGTTTCTCTATATTAACTAACCTCCTTGTTTATTAATTAACCTCCCTCTGAATCTATATTAACTAACCTTTTATTCCATTCTCTCTATCATTCCCATCTATCTATATTAACTTTTTATTCCATTCTCTCTATCATTCCTATCTATCTATATTAACTAACCTTTTCTTCCATTCTCTCTATCATTCCCATCTATTTATATTAATTAACTGTTTATTCTATGCTCTCTATCATTCCCATCTATCTATATTAACTTTTTATTCCATTCTCTCAATCATTCCTATCTATCTATATTAACTAACCTTTTCTTCCATTCTCTCTATCATTCCCATCTATTTATATTAACTAACTTCTTTATTTCATTCTCTCTATCCTCTATTAACTAACATCTTCATTCCATTTTCTCTATCCTCCATGTGAATCTATATTATCTAAATTCTTCATTCCCCTTTCTCTATCCTCCATGTGAATCTATATTATCTAAATTCTTCATTCCACTCTCTCTCTATCCTCCATGTTAATCTATATTAACTAGCCTCTTTATTGTGCCCTCTGTATCATTCATGTTTACAACTAACTTCTCTATTGTGGTCTCTACATTCTCCCTTTCCGTCTATTGCAACCAACCTCTTTATTGTATTATACCCCACTCCCCTCCATTCTCTATCGCATTCGACTAAACCCCTCACGATTGGACCATAATCCTTGTGACCGTGTATATTCAACCTACCGATAAATTCACCTCTTGATTGCCATATGATTGTCTTTCTTTGTATGATTAATAAATGCTATGGGAGATCACCCGTCCACCCATCGTTTATAGATGGAAAAAGGTCAGGTTATTAAAGCCCCTGATTTGCAAGAAGTCGTCAGGGGCCAATTTGAGAGCGCCATGGCGGACAGCAGACGTCTAGCGATCTGTTTCCTGGGTGACGGCTAATGGTTTTACCGACCGTGATCGTCGGAATAATTGATCTCTGGAAGATCCACGTTTGCATTCTAATATCGCCTGATGGCCGATTGAGATCGAACGACGGGAATTGTTGCAGATATTAGCTGAAGGGCGTATTTTGAATGTAGTCTCCATCCAGCCCACACCCAACATCAAATAAAAAATGGCTGGTTGCCAGAAAAGAAGGGAAAGGTCGTTAAAGAAACTTTAGGATTAGAAGGAAGGCGTGCGGGTTTGGAGAAGAGAGCGGGAGGGGGGTAGGGGGGGGGGGAAGGCGTGTCATAGAGGAAGGTGTTACCAATTTGCAGCGGCGTACTAAGGGTGGATTTCCTTTCCTTTCAGTTAATTGAAGCATTCGTCTGACGCTGCAGCGTTTGGCCTATTTCCCTAACCGTTTTAAAGGAATTATGTATTCATTCAATTGCATTGGCTGGTTCCAAACGCTTTTACGACATTTTCGAAAGTTAACAGAAGTCCTGTTCAATTGCTGCCGGGCAACGCTCTTATTGTTATTGGATGTGCACAATGAGTAAGTTTAATGTTTTGTGCGCCCTGAACAGGGCGTTAAGTAGCAGTTTGTAGTCGCTTTCCTCACACCCCGAGCTTGCTGATAAAAGTGGACTACGGTCATCCAGGTCTTTGTGCTATGATTGACTTCATCTGCGTGATGGTCACTACTACGGGGGTCACATCGATCCACATCTCGTCAGCCCGAATGCCTTGAAAACAGCCTTTCCAAGGAACGCTACATGGAAGTGAGATAGTTGTCTTGGTCAGTATATTGTACTTAACCTTGGCGCGACGTTCTAGTCAGTATGTTCTGCCTGACCGGACTTCCGTCTCAGTTCACCTAACGCTCTGGCAATCAATGAAAATCGCATACTGGCCTCGTACTACAGTGGGACTAAGAACTTCGCACAGCCGAACGAGATTTTCGATCAACTTCTTTCAGTGAAATCCTTCTGGTTGACGTCTAACACCACTGACTGATCAATAAAGCACACGAGACCTTTCCTAAGTCTGCGATTCCTCTCACTTTAATCGGGACAACTGCGACAACAGCCTGCCTTCCACAGAATAAACTAATCTTTATACTATACTGGAATCTAATTTTTACCTTCCTGAAGTTCCATAATAATTTGACATAAATAGCCTCAACTGATTTGAAGAATGATCTCCCATACGCGTCGCGAGACAGCGGTGTATTTCGTCACCACCTCTGTGTGCCAGTGTATGTGTTTGTGTGCATATCCATATATATATATATATATATATATATATATATATATATATATATATATATATATATATTCATTAGCTCTTTCCGTCTTGTCAGACGATAGTAAATGTGCTTTGAACAAAAAAAGGTATGTAACTACAGTTCATGACGGTAATGAATGTGACTCGTAAGACCAATCCGAGCCGAGAAGCGTCCTCCACAGTGTGTGCAAGAAAGTCAGGACCGTTTGCAGCATCGCATGGTGTGACGTGTCTTCTCAAAGGCTGAGTCTTTAGCCTATCAGCAAACAGTATCTCTTTTGTCTGTATCCCATGCTTAATCCTGTCCCTCCAAGTAATACGATCCATGGCGTCCTGTTCCTACGATTCCAAATCGATGCCTGCGTCATTCATTTCCCGCTTGCATACATCCTTGTACCGAAGTAGTGGCCGGCCCTGAGACATTTTCCCCAACTGCAATTCCTCATAGAGAAGATATTTTGGTATGCTGCAATCACCCATCCCCCGAATGTGTCCCAGCCGTCGGAGCCTTCGATGACAAAGCATGGAAAAGATTGTGACACTGCCTGTTCTCTCCAACACCTCTGCGTTGATGATCTTGCCTTGCCACCCAACCCCCAGGATTCTGCGCAGGCACCTCATGTGATAGTTGTTTATTCGCCTCTCCTGGTGCATGTAGGTAGACCATATCTCATTGTCATAAAGAAGGGTGCTGAGAACACAGGCCTGGTAAACAAGTGTTTTTTGTTTTAACAAAATATACATGTTATTCGTACATCGTAATCTATTTTTTTTTTTTTTTTTTTTTTTTGCGTTCGCCTTATTTCTCTAATCCCCAAGGCGGTGTGCGTTGCACTGTGGTTTTTATTTTGCGCCTATCGGCCCAATGCATCCGACTTCAGCAAGCATTTTATGTAAGGGTCTGCTTCCTCCTGCATTTTCTAAGGGTTTGCTTCCCCGGGGTAACGGCCGGTGCTGTGATGGGGATCGAACCCAGCACCTTCGGATTGTGAGCCGTGCCACTTATCCACTAGGCCACGCCGTCCCCATCGTAATCTATCGATGAAGACCACTTTGTCAACATTCTCTATTCGCGTGAGTTGAAATATCGCTAAATAAGTCGATTCGAGCCCAGGGTTGTCTGGTGCACTTAGTACAAGAATAAAGGAACACTCCCTTTCACTGGGAGGGCGGATGTTTTGCTGTGAGCTGACTTGCGGAGCGATCGTCTCTGGATAACCGCATTTATTCTTGTTATCTCGTGTTTCTTAACACCCATCTGCAATATTGTTGCGCTAGTTTAAACGATTGGTGGTGATCCTTTCCCAGTCTTAATGGCTAATACCGCACTGGATCAGTGATCTTTTAAATGTGTCCTTGTACCTTTTCCGCTGCCTACCGCTTGCTCTTTTGCCGTTTTGCAATTCACCATATAGGAACTCTTTTGGTATACGTTATTTCAACATGCACACCACATGACCCTGCCATCTCAGCTGTGTTGCACATATCATGGTGTGTGTACTTGACATGTCCCGATCGCGATAACACATCTGTATTTGGCACTATGTCCCGCCACATAAGCTTCAGTAGTTTCCGCGGGTTTAATCTCCCGACATGACGACTATAGACTGTCTAGTTCTTTAAGATATATAAGAGGGTAGGCAGAACAACTGCAGCGTAGTGTCTGATGCCAGGTAACAAATGTTGTTTAAACTCAAAGCGGTCTCTTTTCCAGGAAGTAGAATGTTGGACCAATGGCATAATGCCATCTCTTCATCTCATTGGTGGACGTCCGGGTAGGCGCTTAAAGTTGTAGAGCCAATAAGATATCAGCTTTCGTGATCATCTGTTGTAAGGCACGCCCCGTGCTGCGCACATCTGCATTAACACAATTTCAACTCAGCAACTACGACGTCATTAAAGGCAGTTTGCCGCCTGATTTCTTTGTTGTGACGTCGGTCTTGTGCAGAGATTAACAATGTTCTTTTTTACATTGTTCTTTGAGCGACTCGAAGCTTCTCTGAATCTGTTTCTCGAAGGTTCCATACTTCGCATCTATATTTCGTGGCTGGAATAACCTTGCAGTTAAAGATGTGGCCTCTTGCCTTGCCATTTCTGAAATATGGATTTTGTTTGTTAATTAACCTTTTTTCTACGTTCTGCTTTTGCACCTTACATCCCATTACATTCGACTTAAGCAGGCATTTTAACATGGATTTACTTCCAAATAAGGCAGTTCCTTGGTTAACTGAACATATGCATGACGCTGGATGTAACACACATTGGTAAAGCAGAAAGGAGAATGAGAAGACGAAATGCAAATGTATTTTAGTAGAGGACAAACCAATATAACAGGAATCCTCCTAGTAGAAGAGAAATAAAAGAAGATTGTCCAAAAATATTGATGGGAAACCGTCTAAAATGCTGCTTCACAGCGAAGGGGATGGAATTGAGACATATTAACACGTTTAAATACCTGGGTCCATACAGAACATCAGATGGAAGATGCAATTGCGAAATAAAGTGCAGAATAGCCAAAGCAAAATCGGTCTTCTAGACCATGAAAGAAATATTGTGCAATAAAACCTTGTAGCTGTAACTGAGAAAGAGAGTCATTAGAAGCTATATAGAACCAGTACTGACATATGGCAGTGAATCATGGACAATTAGCAAGTAAGCAAATAGATCTTTGGAAGCAACGGAGATGTGGTTTTACAGAAAAATGCTGCGGATTCCATGGATTGCAAAGAAGACAAATGATACAGTACTCTAAGAGGCACAACGACAACTTATTGGAAGGATCAGAACAAGGCAGTCATTAATTTTCGGGTATGTTATAAGAAGAAGCGTCTTGGAGCACGTCGTGACAACGGGAAAGATAGCAGGAAAGAGAGACAGAGGAAGCCCGAGGGAGAAGATGATGGGATGATGGCACGTGCGACAATCAACAACAGAGTTGGTAAACGACACCCATGGAGGTCAATGACCGCCAACGCCAACCGGCAGGGCACCTGGAGATGATGATGATGATGATGATGATGAGCAACAATTGTATTTATGTGTCCCTAAATGAACTGTAATGTGCTAATATACTTCGAATTTGTTGCAACATGGAGATCACTTGTCATTTGCCCTCATATTGATCTCTTTTTCACGACTGTTATAAAGACCAAGAGCCAAACGCCATTTTTATTCTCCAGCAATGCAAACAGCATTGGAAATGTGAATGCATTTTCGTAATGAATGCAAACGACCAAAACGCTGGCCTATTTCACTTTCAAATTGCCGGAAACTTGGTTCGTGTGGCCGGTTCATGCAAAAAACATATAACGATTTAGACCCAAAATACATCGCCACTCGTTCGGCAGCGAATGCTGCTTTAAGATTGTTTCAGTTGGGATAGTAATCCAGGAAGCGACTTGACTTCTCTAGAACCCAGACTTTGTCGGTAATACTTGATGAAACTATGTGTCAAGTTATTATGCAATTTTGTTCTACCTCTACTTCTTCGTCTTATTAATTCTTCCTTCTTCCTATATACTTCTTCTCCATCTCTCTTTTTTCATCATTCTTCTTCTTCCTTTTTTTCTTCTTCCTTTTTGTCTTCTTCCTTTTTTTCTTCATTCTCCTTCTTGCTTCTCCTTCCATCTGCTGATTCTTCTCTTGCTTTAATTGTCCTTCTCATTCGTTCTCCCTTTTTTCCTTTTTCTTCTTTCCTTCTGCATTTCTCCTTCCTTTTCCAATTATCTTTTCCATTCTCCTACTTCCTTTTCTCCTCCCTCCTACTTCCTCTTCCTTCTTGTTTTAAATTATTCTTTATTTTACTTCTTCGTCTACCTTTTCCTTCTTCTTTCTTTTCCTTCTCCTTCATTCCTCTTCTTACTTCTTCATTTTCCTCTTCCTTTTTCTTCTGTATTCCTTATTTTTCTGCCTATTTCTACTTCATCCTTTCTGTTCATCAAGCTTTTTCCTCCTTTCCTTTCCTCTTTCTTCATCCTTCTTCATCTTCCTCCTTCATCTTTCTCCTTTCTCGTCCTCCTTCTTCTCCCTATTTCCTCTTCCTCTTTCCTTTTCCTCCTTCATCTTGCTCCTTACTCTTCCTCTTTCATCTTGCTATTTCCTCTTTCCTCTTCTTCCTTCCTTTCTCTCTCACTCTCAACAAAGGCATTCTCAGAATGTTCATGTGCTTAGTGATGAGCAAATGTTATAGAGAAACGCTGTCAACAAAGATATTTCGCAAGCAATATTGTTGATTAAAGAATAAATAACTCATGAATTATTGTTATTATTATTATACCGTCTACCTTATTCTTCTTTCTTCTTCAAGTTCCTATGCCTTTTTCTTCCTCCACCTTTTTCTTCTTCTTCCTTCCTCTTGCTCTGCTCCCTTTTTCTTCTTCCTTCTTCTTGTTCTGCCTCCTTCTTCTTGTTCTGCCTCCTTCTTCTTGTTCTGCCTCCTTCTTCTTGCCCTACCTCCTTCTTCTACCTCCGCCTTCTTCTTTCTCCGACTTCTTCTTCCTCTGCCATCATTTTCTTCCTTCTTCCTCTGCCTTTTTCTTTTTTTTTTCTTCCTCCTCCTTCTTCCTCTTCCTTCTTCTTCCTCCTCCTTCTTCTTCCTTCTTCTTCCTCTGTCTTCTTTTTCTTCCTTCTTCTTCCTCCACCTTCTCATTCTTCCTTATTCTTCCTCCACCTCCTTTTTCTTCCTTCTTCTTCCTCCGCCTTCTTCTTCTTCTTTCTCTGCCTTCTTCCTCCTTTTTCTTCTTCCTCCGCCTTCTTCCTCCTCCATTTTCCTTTCTCTGCCCTCCTTTTGAGTGTCTGCCTGTTTTTGAGCTCAAGGTATAACAGCTGCTTGGAGATGTGCTTATCCGGCATGCGAACAACGTGTCGCGTCCATCTTAGATAAGCCATTTTCAGAAGGGTATGGATGCTCAACATGTTAGTATTGCTAAGAATTTCAGAGCTAGGCCCCTTGTCCTGCCACCTGATTCTGAGCAACCTACGCATGAAATGAAAACGATTGAGCTGTCTGGCATGTCTGCTATACATTTTCCATGTCTCACAAGCATGCAACAGAGTGGATAATACCACAAGGATACACTTTTATCTTGGTGGTGACACTGATGCCCTGTCGGTTACAGACGTTGGCTTGGAGCCTCCCAAACGCTCGCCTTAGCAATCCTGTTATTGATTTCACTGTCGATATTCGCCCCTCTAGTGATTTATAGGGTAAGTACTTTCTTCGTTTATGTTTATTTAAAGCAACCTTTTACATTAATTTAAACTTATCAATTGTATTGGTATCACCTTTCCCTTGGAGCAAACAAGGCAGAGCGAGAGAGGGACCATCTTGCATGGGCAACACCTGGTCTCTATATTTCTGTCTGGGCTTTGTGCTAAAAGCAAAATTACTATCGTCTGACAAGATGAAAAGGGTAAATGGAAACTTATCATGAAACTTGGAAAATGACAATGAATTTAAAATAACCACTTACTCAAAAACAAACATTCACATATTTATCTTTCAACGCACAACTGTTGCTGGAAATCAATATACTATACACATTAATGCACATTTATATGGAAAATTAATTTACTCATTCCCATATGATTAATGAAAATACGCATGTGCCTTTTGATATACTAACAGTTAACGGAAGTACTGTAAAACGTGTGTATAAACGCACACTATAATATTAATAAGTTCACTTCGGCGTCCGAGACACGTTGCGTCGATCGGCCACATCCCACGACCCGCTGCTGCTGCTCGACTTCTGGTCTCATCCAGAGTGGAGGGGTAGGTTGCTATCTGCCCAAGTCTTACTTTGCGGGGACGGCCTCTTCTGCGCCTCAAGCCGGTTGGATGAAGTCCTTCGGCACGGAGGAACGTTCTGTGAAGTATCTTGTGGGTCAGGACTTCCTGGTCCAGCCGTATGCTGTGATCAAACAAAGAAACGGGGACGGCGTGGCCTAGTGGTTAAGTGGAACGGCTCACAATCCGAAGGTGCTGGGCTCGATCTCTATCACAGCACCGGCCGTTACCCCGGGGAAGCAAACCCTTAGAAAATGCAGGAGGAAGCAGACCCTTACATAAAATGCATGCTGAAGTCGGATGCACTGGGCCGACAGGCGCAAAATAAAAACCACAGTGCAACGCACACCCCCTTGGGGATTAGAGAAATAAAGCGATCCAGTGTTTCCTGGTCCAGCCGACTGATATGATCAAACAACGAAACTCGGTGGCGGTCCAGTGTTTCCTGGTCCAGCCGTATCAAATGATCTAATAAAGAAACTCGGAGGCGGCCCAGTGTTTCCTGGTCCAGCCGTATCAAATGATCTAACAAAGAAACTCGGTGGCGGTCCAGTGTTTCCTAGATTAGATGGAGGCCTGTTTTAGCAGAAACTTCCACGATTTCGGACGTAGTCATGCCATCGGATACCCAGGATACGTCGCTAGCTGCGCATGTGGAAGGCTTCTGGTCTTGATATGTCATGTTTGAACAATGTGCGGGTTTCAGAGCCGTAAAGTAGAATTGGGACCACTCAAGACTGACAGATACAGATATTTGTTTTAAGGGACATCTTGCCTTTAGTCAATACTTGTCGGAGGTCGTGCAAAGCAGATGCAGCTAATCCGATCCGTCTTGACACACTGGGACCGCTGCTTCAATCAGATGAGATCACGCTGTCGAGATAGGTGAATTCTTTAGTGTCCTCCACCGTACGGCCTGAAGTTTCAATTTCCTTGTATGCTGGGTCTCCAGAAAATAAGTAAACTTATGTTTTGATAAATCCGAGCAGTCTACATAATATTTCTTCATTACACATTAACGTTGTAATAGAGGAGCATGCAACAAATTCAAATTGAAAGGTTAATTAATTATTAAAATGATGTATAAATTCCAGCGATAGATATTTCTAAGATCATTATAGGTTAATCGCCCAGGTATGAAATGAGAAGCCCACTTTAGAGATTCTCTGGTATTAATAAAATGAGGGGAGATACCTCTTTTTTGTTTTTATTTTTTTGGTTCTGTCCCTTATTACGTTACAAAATTATTCATTTCAGTTCGCGCGCCATCTCCAAAACAAAGATCAGCTGCAAAGAAACTCTAGCATTCTCTATCTCTTGCTTTGCTGTTGTAGTCTGGCAGACTTTTTCCAATCCATAACCTGATGACTTCCGATCACTTAAAACGTTGTCTTCTGCCTTTCATCGTATCCCTTCGAATGGTTTTCACCAACGTGGTATGACTTGTGAGAGCAGCTGCGGTTCTAACATTGCTCTGGCGTTTTAGTTAATTATGGATATCTAACAAGGTGAAGATCGACGTAATCCCCGTAGTAGTAAGTGACACGCAGATGAAGCAAATCATACCACAACCGCATGGAGGACCTCGGTCAACCTTCATCAACACGCTTGGAATGTGAGAAAAGCTACGACAACCTTCCACGAGACATAGTTCAATCATCTGTAAACCAATATTTTGAATAACGATTCTCTTGTCCACCTGCTTATTCAATGTGCATGACTCTTCGCCTTTGAGTATTGACAAGTAAGAATAGTACTTGACCATTCTCATTTTGAATTCTGATTTGAGTACCTGGACGTATGCATGTGTCGCATGTTGTTGAACACTGTCTTAGACAAACTTATCCTTACTCTGATTTCTTTTTCGCAGATGCTCGCTACCATATGTTGGATGACGGCGTGGGCTAGTGGTTAAGTGACCCGGCTCACAAACGGAAGGTGCTGGGTTCATTCCCCATCACAACATCGGCCATTACGCCGGGGAAGCCAACCCTTAGAAAATGCAGGAGGAAGCAGACCCTTACATAAAATGGATGACGAAGTCGGATGCACTGGACTGACAGGCGCAAAATAAAAATATAGTGCAACGTACACCATGTAACAAGGCATGATGTTCGTCCATCACATGAAATTAACACCACTCTCTTTGTTCAGCCGTGTGGACAGTCTTTCTCTAGCTATGTCCGCTGAAACAAACAAAACAGAACAAAAAACAAAAACAACTATGTGTTGCAGACAAGAGAAACTCTCTAGGTCTTCCATCATATGAGATCCCGTCTAATAATAAAGTTTGTTTCTTGTCTTCAATAGCCAACAATCACAAATGTTGTTTATTGTTACACGTACTGCGATGAATTCCCTCAACATCTGTTATCTGTTTAAAAGTCTGTTCCGTGTGGATATTGAAAAGGTAAGGTGGAAGTGAACACCTTTATCTCACTCCTCTTCTCAGATCCATGCAAGGGGTGCAAATCCTGCCATATATTACTGCTGCCGTTTTCCCCGAGTATAGATTACCGAGGAAACTAGTGTCCCTACCATCTAGTCCTAATTCGATTAGACATTTAATTATTTCTTGGAGCTGGACTCTATTATCAAACGCCTACTTGTAGTCTATAAAGCATACGCAAATGTTTTTTGGTACTTTCATATATTTTCCCCGACAATATTCTTAAATTAAAACAAACTGTCTCTCTTGTACTATTGTACCACATAAAACCGAATTGTTTATCCGGCACGATTTTGTCTATGTTACGCCTTATTCTCTTTATATGAAATTGAGTAGTGTTTTAATAGCGAGACCAATCAGACTGCTTATCAGATATAGAGCTGTAGCGCATTGCATTTGTTTCAATGCGCTACATCTCTATACCACTGGATAACACGCTGCAGACGGGCAGACTGGCTAAGGAGATGGGATCGAAGAGGGAATGCTAACCCGGTACTCAAAAAAAAATGCTTACTGAAGTCGGATGTGTTGGACCGAAAGGTGCAGACCTTCCGTCGAGATAGAGAAGGCCACAAAGGAGGAGTCCTGATACTGACCAGAAACTGCATACCGAGTAGCGCGGTATCTGTCAATCACACCGGACAAGCAGAAATTGTAGGAGTTGACATGATGGCTCAAGAGACGAAGCTCCACATTTTCAATCTGTACGGACCACCAAATAGAGACCTATCGCTCTCGAGTATGGAGGTCAGAGACTCCAACTGCATAGTAGTTGGAGATTTCAACAGCCACTCGGAGAGATGGGGATACTCTGACACAGACAGCAGAGGTGACGAAGTGGAAGATTGGGAGATAGATGCAAATCTCTCCCTAATCAATAGGCCGGAGGATAGCCCTAGCTTCTATTCAAGAACACGGCATACCACCTCGACTCCAGATTTGGCCTTCTCCACACAGGACATACACCATAAAATAGACCGCCAGGTGCTAAACCAACTGGCAGGTAGCGACCACAGGCCGATCAGGCTAACCATTGACATGGAAGTAGGCCCACAGGAAAGTAAACCGCTCCCACGTTGGAATTACAAACGAGCCGACTGGGACAGATTTGCAATTCTGACAGATGGGCTGTGTGAAACCATCAACACACGAAACACCAAAATGAAGCCCATGGTAGAGAGCCTAAGCAAGGCAATAATGCAAGCCGCCACTGAAACCATCCCAAGAGGAGCTAGGAAAAACTATAAGCCCTACTGGAATGATGAGTTGCAGAAAGTGGAAGATGCAGTAACAAATGCTAGGAACATGGCAGAGCGAGAAAAATCCATGGAGGCAAACATCGCCCTCAAAGCCGCCACGGCGAAGTACAAACACACTCTCAAGCAAACAGCAAGAGAAAGCTGGAAAAATAAAACGGAAAGTCTAAACCTGGACAAAGACGGGAACAAGCTATGGAAGCTAGTCAGAGCCATGAACGACGAAACCCCGTCAAATAAACAAATTACTATCAAGCAGGGCGAGAACTTGATCACAGGTAAGAAAGCCGCAAACGCCTTTGTCGATCACTATGCCAGAGCAAACCACATCGAGGTCCCTGCAGATAAGCATACAGACATTAGCGAAGAGCTAAAGGGACACGAAAACATGAATACGGCTCCTGAAGAGCACATGATGGCCAAACTAACAATGCGCGAAATGGAAGAGGCTATGAGAACACTAAAGAAAAGGAAATCTCCCGGAAAAGACGGGATAACAAACGAAATGCTGATGGGGCTGGGCCAAACAGCGAAGAAGAAACTGCTATCGGTCCTGAACCAAAGCTGGAAAAGGGGAATTGTACCACAGGCATGGAAAGACGCAATACTGGTACCAGTACCAAAAACAGGAAAGCACAAAACAGATCCAAATGGATACAGGCCCATAAGCCTACTGAGCTGTGTCGGCAAGCTGATGGAACGGATGATAAACACCAGACTGATGTGGCATCTGGAAGAAAAACGAATACTAATTCCACAGCAAGCCGGCTTTAGACAGCACAGATCCACTGAGGACCAGGTCATCCTCATAGCCCAGGAGATAGAAGATGCCTACCAGGCACAGAAACACACAGTAGCTGTTTGGGTGGATCTGGAAAAGGCATTTGACAAAGTCTGGAAAGATGGACTTAGAGTCAAGCTAAAAAGAAGTGATGTCTGTGGGAAGATGTACAATTGGATCAACCACTACCTCAAACAAAGAACCGCCAGAGTCCAAGTACAAGGGCAGATGAGCAAAAAAGGTGACACTCGAGCAGGGAGTACCCCAAGGGGGAGTATTATCACCCACACTCTTCCTGGTATATATAAACGATATTACAGAGAATATACCAAGAGGAGTCCATAGCTCAATGTTTGCAGACGATCTGGCTATGTGGACCTCTGAAAAGAATCTCACCATAGCAAGAAATCGGATGCAGACGGCCCTAACATCTCTGGAAGAGTGGGCGAACTCATGGCTGGTCAAAATAAAACACATGCACAATATTCTCGCTTTCATTAAAGCCCCAAAGTACCAAATTAAGTCTAAATGGCAAAATCCTGCAGCCAAACGACAACCCAACCTATCTGGGAGTCACATTTGATCGGCGCATGACATGGCAAAGTCAGATTGAGAGAAACCGAATGAAAGCCAGAGAAAGAATGGCAATCATGAGGAAACTTGCTGGCACAAGCTGGGGAGCAGACGAAGGCATACTAAAGAAACTGTACACTGGAAGAGTGAGACCAGTTCTCGAGTATGGCATTGCGGCATGGACAACAGCAGCGAAGGCGAACTTCGATAAAGTTAACAAACTTCAAAACCAAGCCATGAGAATTATAACAGGTGGCATGAAGTCAACGCCAATTGTAGAACTTGAAAAGATTACAAAACTGCAATCCATGACCGATAGAAGAGACTGCAGAGCCCAGCTGCAGTCAGAGAAACTCCGAAGACTGACCGACCATCCAATGCACCAGAGACTAAACAATTTGGGAAATGGGAAACTAAAGCGGAGAAACTTTGCAGAAATAGCCAAAGCAAAGATGCACGAAGATCCCATAAACGCACTAACAACACCAAAACCCATCTCTACTGTACGAAAACCTACCTGGAGGCAGGATATATTTCCAGAGGTGGTAGAAAATATACCAGGTATTGCAAACAAAAACTGCCAGACTGAAAAAGAAAGGAGAGATACTACCCTAAGCTTCATAACGAAAAGCTACCCAAGCATGGACTGGACCCATGCATACACCGACGGTTCTGTAACAAATACAACACAGAACGGAGGGGCAGGAGCATTCCTGAACCTTACCAAATGGCAGAAAAATAACACTGTCATTCGCTACTGGTAAGTACACAAGCAATTTCAGAGCGGAGGCAGAGGCACTGAGGGCGGCAGTGGAAGAAATGGTGACACACAGTGGAAATGATAGCCATATAATCCTGCTGACAGATGCTCTCGCCGTAGTCACAGCGCTAAAAAGCCAGAAAAACACTGAGCTTAATGACTTAAGAGCAGCACTCTGCAAACTGTGCCAGCAGTCCGCGCCAAAAAGGGTAGTGGTACAGTGGGTTCCGTCACACTGCAACATCCAAGACAACGAGGAGGCAGACAGACTGGCAAAAGAAGGTGCAAGACTACCACAAACAGATACCAGTATGACGTACGAAGAGTCAAAACGGCTTATCAAAGCCAGATACATGACCAAATGGGAAACCGAACATACTGGTTAGACCAAAAACGATGCCTATTACCAGTTGAACCGAAGAGAGCAGGTCGTTGTCTTCAGACTTCGCACTGGCCACAACAGACTGAGGTACCACCTATTCAACAAATTGAAGATAGGGTGTACCGACGAATGCCCGTGCGGTACCGGTAAAATGACCGCTGAACATCTGCAGAACTGCTCGACATACGAGGATCAGAGAGAGCAGATGTGGCCATTACCAGTGGAACTGCAAGACAAGCTCTATGGCAGTGGCGACAGCCTCAGGATGACCGCCGCTTTTTTCGAAAAAATAATGTTTACTGTCTGACTGTGTACGCAGAAGAAGAAGAAGGACCGAAAGGTGCAAATATCGCAGCCAAGCTGTAAACTACGACACAACGCATTCCGTTCTCTGGACTACATTCTGCTACTTAAGCCCTTTCAGGGTACGGTAGTTTGAGATTGAGAACGAACAATGAAGAAGAAGAAGAAGAAGAAGAAGAAGAAGAAGAAGAAGAAGAAGAAGAAGAAGAAGACTGATTATCTGACAATATGATCATTGCATTGCACTATGCTGTTTGCATATGGCTATGAAGAATAAAGACCGTTTTAGGCGTTCGGTATAGATCCGCTATTATATGTATATATGTGTGTGTGTGTATGTGTGTATGTGTTTGTGTGGGTGGGTGGGTGGATGTGATGGGTGGGTGTTTGTGTGTGCGTGCGTGTGTGTGTGTGAGTATGTGTGTGTGTGTGCGTGCGTGTGTGAGTATGTGTGTTTGTGTGTGCGTGCGTGTGTGTGTGTGAGTGAGTGTGTGTGTGTGTGTGTTTGTGTGTGTGTGTGTGTGTGTGTGTCTTATCAAAATATCTCTAGACCACATTATCACTTCTAGTGCTGTCAAAATAGTTCTACAGTGGATCCCTAGACACTCAGGCACCTGGCAATGACAAGGCCTACAGACTAACAAAGGAGGAATCAAGACAAGAACAGCCACACACAGCAACAACTTTGTAAACAGCCAAACAGCACATAAATTCAGCACAAAAAAAATAAACTTGGATAAACAGATGGGCTATGGGAAACACATGGAGGCAGGTCTATAAACATATAGCAAGCCTCAATCCAAATGATAGTGTAAATCAACTCACAATGAAGAATCAGAGCACCATTTTCCGACTGAGACCCCACTATATCTCACTTAACAAGCACCTGAACAGAATCCAACCACAACATACTTCTGAGTGCCAGCTGTGTACATACTAATATGAAACCGCTGATTATCATCTTGTAAATGTTCCAGCTGGAGCATGGGCGTTAAGGGCTGGATGATGGTGCCGGCGACTCTGGGAAAAAAGGTTACCTGAATGTGTGCCAAGGTCAATCACCGTCTCGACACTAAGTCGACAAAGGAAACGAGGAGTTGGGGGAAGAAAGTGTCTGGTATAGGTGGGGGTTAGGAGCTGACCACTCTGGCGTTCAGATTTAGGAAATGGGGAGGTAAGGCGGGTGGGGGGTTGGGGGGGGGGGTGGCAGTCAGAGGTCGTCACGTTCTGCTGCTGCGACACTTAGAGTGACAAGGTTTCTGAGTGATTCGTTCAATAACGACTAGTTGGAGGTAGATCCAAACTAGGGTGATGGCCAAGTCAGACAACCAACAGAAGGTCAATGAACAGCCATGAAGTTATTTGAGACTATTAAATACTCGACAATTAGGAACTCTGGAGACTGGCTGAGAGAGAGAGTGAGAGAAAAAGAGAGAGAGAGAGAGAGAGAGAGAGAGAATGAATTGTATGTACTAACTAGCAGGTTGTCTAGCAGAGCGATTGAGAGACTGATACTAGCTAGCAGGCTTATTAGAGGTTTGTGAGTGATAGAAGGAGTTGCAGAGTGACTGAACCAGTATACGCCTTTGCGTATTGACCAGTCGCTCTAAAAGTGTGTGTGTTGGACACACTATGACTAGAAGAGATCTGAATATGTGTGGTGCATGTAGGACTCCGAGTAAACAATGTGTGTGCTGAAGTATGTGTATACACAGATCGACTGAGTGTGTGACCATAAGTGAATACGTGATTCCGACTAGAAGGACGTGATCGAAGTATTTGTAAATGCACAGATCGCCAGATAGGAATTGATCTAAAAGTAAATGGAGTTTAATGTAGATAAATGTACAGTCATCCACATGGGTAGATCCTTTTTCTTCTTCTTCTTCTTCTTCTTCTTCTTCTTCTTCTTCTTCTTCTTCTTCTTTGAACGCTGTCAGACGTCAACTTGTATTTGTTCGAAGAAAGCAGCTGTCATCCTGAGGCTGTCGATACTGCCATAGAGCTTGTCTATTGTTGCCACTGGTGATGGCCATATGTGCTTTCTCTGGTCCTCGTACGTCTGGCAATTTTGCAGCAGATGTTCAGCGGTCATTTTCCCTGTACCACACGAGCATTCGTCAATGCCACCTATCTTCAATTTATTGAATAGATGGTACCTCAGTCTGTTGTGGCCTGTGCGGAGTCTTCTTCTTCTTCTGCGTACACAGTCAGACAGTAACCATTATTTTCTCGAAAAAAGCGGCGGTCATCCTGAGACTCTCGCCACTACCATAGAGCTTGTCTTGCAGTTCCACTGGCAATGGCCACATCTGCTCTCTCTGATCCTCGTATGTCGGGCAGTTCTGCAGCAGATGTTCAGTGGTCATTTTACCAGTACCGCACGGGCATTCGTCGGTACACCCTATCTTCAATTTGTTGAAGAGGTGGTACCTCAGTCTGTTGTGGCCAGTGCGAAGTCTGAAGACAACGACCTGCTCTCTTCGGTTCAACTGGTAATAGGCATCGTTTTTGGTGTAACCAGTATGTTCGGTTTCCCATTTGGACATGTACCTGGCTTTGATAAGCCGTTTTGACTCTTCGTACGTCATACTGGTATCTATTTGTGGTAGCCTTGCACCTTCTTTTGCCAGTCTGTCTGCCTCCTCGTTGCCTTGGATGTTGCAGTGTGACGGAACCCACTGTACCACTACTCTTTTTGGTGCGGACTGTTGGCACAGTTTGCAGAGTGCTGCTCTTAAGTCATTAAGCTCAGTGTTTTTCTGGCTTTTTAGCGCTGTGACTACTTCGAGAGCATCTGTCAGCAGGACTATATGGCTCTCATTTTCACTGTGTGTTACCATTTCTTCCACTGCCGCCCTCAGTGCCTCTGCCTCTGCTCTGAAATTGCTCGTGTACTTACCAGTAGCGAATGACAGTGTTATTTTTCTGCCATTTGGTAGGTTCAGGAATGCTCCTGCCCCTCCGTTCTGTGTAGTCTTTGTTACAGAACCGTCGGTGTATGCATGGGTCCAGTCCATGCTTGGGTAGCTTTTCGTTATGAAGCTTAGGGTAGTGTCTCTCCTTTCTTTTTCACTCTGGCAGTTTTTGTTTGCAATACCTGGTATATTTTCTACCACCTCTGGAAATATATCCTGCCTCCAAGTAGGTTTTCGTACAGTAGTGATGGGTTTTGGTGTTGTTAGTGCGTTTATGGGATCTTCGTGCATCTTTGCTTTGGCTATTTCTGCAAAGTTTCTCCGCTTTAGTTTCCCAGTTCCCAAATTGTTTAGTCTCTGGTACATTGGATGGTCCGTCAGTCTTCGGAGTTTCTCTGACTGCAGCTGGGCTCTGCAGTCTCTTTTGTCGGTCATGGATTGCAGTTTTGTACTGTGCGGAGTCTGAAGACCACGACCTGCTCTTTTTTGTTCAGCTGGTAGTAGGCATCATTTTTTGTGTAGCCAGTATGTTCTGTTTCCCATTTGGCCATGTATCTGTCCCTAATAAGCCTTTTGGACTCTTCGTAGGTTACACTAGAATCTGATTGTGGTAGTTTTGCACCTTCTTTTGCCAGTCTGTCTGCCTCCTCGTTGCCTTGGATGTTACAGTGGGATGGAACCCACTGTACCACTACTCTTTTTGGTGCGGACTGCTGGCATAGTTGACAGAGTACTGCTTTTAAATCATTGTTCAGTATTTTTCTGGCTTTTTAGTGCTGTGACCACGGCCAGGGCATCTGTGAACAGGACTATCTGGCTTTCATTGTTTTCGCCTGTGAGCATTGCTTCTACTGCAGCCTTCAGTGCTTCTGCCTCCACTCTGAAAAAGCTTGAGTATTTTCCAGTTGCCACTGACAGTGTTATTTTTCTACCATTCGGTAGGCCCAGGAATATCCCTGCCCCTCCATTCTGTATTGTGTGTGTTACAGAACCGTCGGTGTATGCATGGGTCCAGTCCATGCTTGGGTAGTTTTCCTCTATGTACTTCAGGGTTTTGTCTCTTCTTTCTTTTTCAGTCTGGCTGTTCTTGTTTCCAATACCTGGTATATTTTCTACCACCTCCGGAATGATATGCTGCTTCTATGTGGGTTTGCGTACAGTAGGGATGGGCTTTGGGGTTGTTACGGTGTTCATGGTGTCTTCGCTCATTTTTTGCTTTGGCTATTTCTGCAAAGTTTCTCCGCTTTAGTTTCCCTTTTCCAAATCTATTTAGTCTCTGATGCATTGGATGGTCTGTCGGTCTTCTGAGTTTCTCTGGGCTCTGCAGTCTCTTCTGTCGGTCATGGATTGCAGATTTGTAATATTTTCAAGTTCTACAATTGGCGTTGACTTCATGCCTCCTGTTATAACTCTCATGGCTTGGTTTTGAAGTTTGCTAACTTTATCAAAGTTTGCCTTTGCTGCTGTTGTCCATGCCGCAATACCATACTCGAGAACTGGTCTCACTCTTCCAGTGTACAGTTTCTTTAGTATTCTTTCGTCTGCTCCCCAGCTTGTGCCAGCAAGTTTCCTCATGATTGCCATTCTTTCTCTGGCTCTCATTCGGTTTCTCTAGATCTGACTTTTCCATGTCAGGGGACTATCAAATGTGACTCCCAGGTAGTTTGGGTTGTCGTTTGGCTGCAGATATTTGCCGTTAAGACTTATTTTAGTGTTCTGTGGTTTATTTGAAAGCGAGAATATCGTACATGTTGTGTTTTCCTCGTTTACTTTGACCAGCCATGAATTCGCCCACTCCTACAACGATGTTAGGGCATGCTGCATCCGATTGCTTGCTACGGTGATATTTTTTTCAGAGGTCCACATAGCCAGATCGTATGCAAACATGGAGCTGTGGACTCTTCTTGGTAAATTCTCTGTGATGTTGTTTATATACACCATGAAAAGTGGAGGTGACAGTAACCCCCCCCCCCCCCCACCCCCCCCCCCCCCCGCCTTGAGGTACTCCTTGCTCCAGTGTCGCCTTTTTGCTCATCTGCCCTTGTTCTTGAACTCTAGCTGTTCTGTTTTCGAGGTAGTGGCTGATCCATCTGTACATTGTCCCACAAATTTCACTTCTTCGTAGCTTGACTTTAAGTCCCTCTTTCCACACCTTGTCAAATGCCTTTTCTAAATCCACCCAAACCGCTACTGTGTGCTTTTTCTCCTGTAAACATCCTCTATTTCCTGGGCTATGAGAGTGATCTGGTCCTCAGTGGATCTGTGCTGTCTAAAACCTGCTTGTTGTGGAATTAGTATGTGTTTTGCTTCCATGTGCCACTTAAGTCTGGTGTTTATCATACGCTCCATCTATTTTCCTACACAGCTCAGTAGACTGATTGGCCTGTATCCATATGGATCCGTTCTATCTTTTTCTTTCTTTGGTACTGATATAAGTACAACATCTTTCACATGGGTAGATCCAATATGGAACATAAATACAGAATGGGAGAGAACAATATTAGAAAGCTAGATAAGCAAAGGGACCTAGGGGTTATAATAGATAATACAGGAACGGTGAGGGAGCAAGTTAAGGTAGCAGTGAAAAAGGCAAATGCAATGATAGGTATGATAAAAAGATATATTAAACATGGGAGCAAGGCAGTGATAGTCAAACTGTATAAAGCTTTAGTTAGACCTAGATTGGAGTACTGTGTACATGTGTGGAGTCCTTTTCATAGAGGGGATATAAACATGCTGGAAAGAATACAAAAAGAGCGACAAAGATGCTAGTGGGATTCCAGAATTACAGTTATGAGGAAAGACTCAGAAAAACCGGCCTACAGTGTCTAGAAGAGAGAAGAATTCGGGTTGACTTAATACAAGTTCATAAGATGATCAGAGGAATGGATAAATTAGACTATAACAATTTTTTTTAAAGTACAGCCACCCACAATAACAAGAGGGCATAGCTACAAGCTGACTAAAGAGAGGTCCAGATTAGATATTAGGAAATATTTTTTTAGTCAGAGAGTGGTGTCTGCTTGAAATGCATTGCCAGGGTAAGTGGTGGAGGCAGGGACAGTTAATGCATTTAAGAATAAATTGGATGCGCATAGCTTTTAGAGCAAGGTGATGTAAGTGTAACTGGTTGTATACAGACTCTGCAGGGTCTTCTAAACCAGTATAAAGACGTTAAGTTAAGTTAAGTTAAGTTAAGTTAAGTTAAGTTAAGTTAAGTTAAGTTAAGTTAAGTTAAATGTGAGAGTGTGGGTGAATGTACAGAATGACAGAGTACATAATACGATCTTGAAGGCGAGTTGTGAGAGTATGTTGAATGTACAAATAAGGGGAGGGGAGTGTAGCGGCAAGAATCTTGGGATAAGTAGTTTGGAAGAGTTAACAAAAGCTAATGCTTAAAACTTCCGCTGCAGTTCTATTTGAGAATTATTTAGTTCAGATGTATTTTGTTCTTTATGCAAATGCTATTGTGTATGTTGGTTGTTCTTATTAAATATGACACCGGTTGTTGTACAGTGTTTGCTGTGTTAATTGCTGTGTGTGGATCGTGATGTGGATGCATGTTGTAACATTCTAGATAGTAACCTTCAGCAAAACCTGGACTCTTCCACAATCTCTTTGACAGCGCTCAATGATATTAGGAAAATGCTTCTTTCTCCGTGTCCAGATGCACGGAATACTTTGTATGACACTAGACAACAGCTGATAAACACGTGCAAATGCCATTACATGGCATTAGGTCGAAGGACGAGAGCCTGTATGCTGCTGGATACCTAACAACAACAACAACAACAACATATATATGTCTGTTTGTGGGGTAGTTTTATGTATGTATATGTGTGTGTGAGTGTATTCACACACACACACACACACACCACACACACACACACACGCATGTATATATAGTTACGTAACACATTCTAAGGTCATTCCTATCAACTTCTTGTACAGATAATGATCATCGGTCAGTCATGTTGGGTGACACAGATACTTTCACACAGATTGAGTCTGAAGAAAGTCAAACCAGTTTGGACAATACATCTTCAAATATTAGGGGCGGAATCTGTCAGGAATAATGTATGTCGTGAAATGACAAGTGTATTTATGTCCCTTAAAGAAGAAACTAAGGATATATGTAAAGCAACTTAGTCGACTGCACTTCATATGTACTGTGGAACACAGAACTAATACCGGTAAAACGATCAGAAAGAAAGTGCTTTATTGAAGGTGTTGTAGCTTAGTCTATACAGTCTGAAATGGAAATTGTAATGTTTGGCTTTCGTCCAAGAAGCAAGAACGTGCGTACCAGACAGCAAGACGAAATACCAATAGGCTGATCAAAATCGTCAGAGTAGAGTCTTGGAAATAACATCAATATACCATATGATGTTCGTCCATCACGTGTGATGAAAACCACCATGTATGCTTAGTCGTCTGGAAAATCTTTTCTTTCTGCATTGTCCGTTGAAATTGGTGAAAGAGCGGTGATTTGCATTAAAGTGAAACAATTTTTGCGAAATTTATCACTATGTTCATAATAAATGGCACAGGAAACTGTAAGTACCAAATATTTACAAATTGTTGACACAGAGTGAAAGTCAAAGCCACCCACTTAGTAACAGGCGCATAATGATTAGTTCGGCATGCCTGAAAGTCACACGAGGAAGGGGAAGTAATCCAGCCAAATTGTGAGTATGTGCCCGATATAAGATACAAGAATAACAAATTCCATAAGTGCAAATGACAATGGAATAACTAGTCGATCGTTGCTGGTAATCCACTTGCGCGACCTTGACTATGAAATGTCAAACGATATAATGATGATAAGTATCACAGACAAGGTAATCAGCGTTACAGTAGACCGCAGTCAAATCCACACAATCGTTATTGTTCATATTAATTGTCACAGGAACCTAATTACAAACACACGAATCTGACTTAGCTCTAGATGAGGAAATATGGCTTTCAGCCACCCTAAACACTAGTAACATGTGTCCAGACTTGATATTTAAAGGTTCAATCATATCTGATAGATAACTCAAGACAGACATCAGTCATCAATGACATCAGTCATCAATGACATCAGTCATCAATGACATCAGTCATCAATGGCATCAGTCATCAATGACATCAGTCATCAATGACATCAGTCATCAATGGCATCAGTCATCAATGACATCAGTCATCAATGACATTAGTCATCAATGACATCAGTCATCAATGGCATCAGTCATCAATGACATCAGTCATCAATGGCATTAGTCATCAATGGCATCAGTCATCAATGGCATCAGTCATCAATGACATTAGTCATCAATGACAAGCATGGTTTTCATTATCTAATTAACCCAGCAGAA
Source organism: Ariolimax columbianus (assembly GCA_036924085.1). Lineage (NCBI taxonomy): Eukaryota > Metazoa > Mollusca > Gastropoda > Stylommatophora > Arionidae > Ariolimax > Ariolimax columbianus. The sequence continues at coordinate 98,784,857 of JAVGWX010000003.1, forward strand.
GTGATTGCTGGATAAGATATCTCCAAGAACGTTTCAACTCTGCTGTGATCCATGGGGGTTCAGTGATTCAACCACACATTTCAGACATGGCCTACTTTAGCTGTGGCTCAGAATATATAGAACATGCTATAATGATTCACGAAATATAGATTTATAATGAACAGTCCTTTGAATAAGTCACCGTGTATGGGCGGGGGCACAACAACAAAGGCTATTCATACTTGTGATTGAAGCAGGGTTTATATGGTTAAAGAGACTCTTTGCAACCGTATGAAAAAAAATGACATGTACCAGAATACTGACAGCCAACCACAATCGTCGCAATTTTGATGAAAAAGGCAACATAAGATGATGTGATAATATAGGTGCATCTTCCCACTTAGTCGTATGGTATAACTTATGCGAAGATCCTGGTAGAGATAACTAGGCCTGTTCTGAACCTCAGCTTTCAAAAGCTCAATTTGGACTTTCCATGATATGGGCTGCACAGGCACCTTATTCATCTCAATGAAATTACGCGAAAGATCAACGTAACGAAAATATGTACATTGATAATCGATCAAGAACAAGTGTTTGATAGAATAGATCGGATTCAAGTTTAGATGATACTGGAAGACGTGTAAGGTCAGCAACTTGATTATGTTCGAGCACTGTATTGTACGAGTATAACCGTCGCAAGCAGATTTAAATATAAGTTAGTTGCCCCTTGAAAGCGATTACAGCGACATCATCAGACAGTTTTTTGTTTGTTTTTGTTTTGGTCGTCACGATGTAACTGCGCTGTATTTGGATTATAGTCACGATGTAACTGCGCTGTATTTGGATTATAGTGACGATGTAACTGCGCTGTATTTGGATTATAGTGACGATGTAACTGCGCTGTATTTGGATTATAGTGACGATGTAACTGCGCTGTATTTGGATTATAGTGACGATGTAACTGCGCTGTATTTGGATTATAGTGACGATGTAACTGCGCTGTATTTGGATTATAGGGACGATGTAACTGCGCTGTATTTGGATTATAGTGACGAAGAAACTGTGCTGTATTTGGATTATAGTGACGATGTAACTGCGCTGTATTTGGATTATAGTTACGATGTAACTGCGCTGTATTTGGATTATAGTGACGATGTAACTGCGCTGTATTTGGATTATAGTGACGATGTAACTGCGCTGTATTTGGATTATAGTGACGAAGAAACTGTGCTGGTCGTCAAATTCCCTCTCCGTCCCGGGCTACCTTAGACCATCGTCAAGGCGACCAGGCGAGACGATTAGAGATAACTCAGGATGCAGGCACTCTGTACTTACCTACCTTGAGACCAGGTATCACTTGGAACTTGTAGGATTCAATCGCCCCCCCCCCCCTTCCCCCGTTTCCGTTCATGTCTTTGAGTAGCGAGTGCCTTACTTCTCGACTACAGCCAGAAGGACTGATGGTGTCATAGATGCTTTTGCGATCATACGGGTGTGTGCTAGTCCCTCTGTTCTTTAACGTCTACGTGGACACAATCCTAGCAGAGGTCAGTCAAATTGATACAACAGAAGCAGAAATGATTTCAATTGTCGAATTACTCTTTGCAGATGATCAGTGTATTGCACGGCGACAAAAATCACATGACCCCGCTTATCACAACCTGTTCCAAGTACAACATGCGAATTTATGAGACGAGGACATAAACTATGAGGACCACCAACACGTCTGGGCTCTCAACATAAGAGTACATGATATTGTTCTTCAACATGCCTACGTATTTATGTATTTGGGCAGTATTTTTCGGCAGACAGTATGCTTGACAGAGCAATCTAGACTAGATATCATAAAGGTAACAAAATATTAGTTGTTACATATAAGCTGCCATCGCTGCTTAGGGACTCGAGTATTACTTTGGCAACAAAGCAATAGCTTATAAACAGTATATATATATATATATATATATATATATATATATATATATATATATATATATATATATGCTGGCTCTGTGCTAACAGTGCCAAACGGCCTTTGTCTAAGGCGCGTGAGAGAAGAATTTCGTCGTCTGAAATGAAGTATTTGAGAAGGGTCATCAGTGTTTCCGGTAACGACAGACTGTCAAACGAAGACATTCTCAACTATGCCAGCAGTCCGCACCAAAAAGGTTAGTGGTGCAATGGGTTCCATCTCACTGCAACATCCAAGACAACGAGGAGGCAGACAGACTGGCAAAAGAAGGTGCAAAACAACCACAACCAGATACTAGTATGACGTACGAAGAGTCAAACCGGCTTATTAGAGCCAGATACATGGCCAAATGGGAAACCGAACCAAAAACGATGCCTATTACCAGTTGAACAGAAGAGAGCAGGTCGTGGTCTTCAGACTTCGCACTGGCCACAATAGACTGAGGTACCACCTATTCAACAAATTGAAGATAGGTGGCACCGACGAATGCCCGTGTGGTACCGGGAAAATGACCGCTGAGCATCTGCTGCAGAACTGCCCGACATACGAGGATCAGAGAGAGCAGATGTGGCCATCACCAGTGGCAACACTAGACAAGCTCTATGGCAGTATCGACAGCCTCAGGATGACCGCTGCTTTTTTCGAAAAAATAATGGTTACTGTCTGACTGCGTACGACGAAGAAGAAGAAACGAAGACATTCGAAGTATGGTCGGCACTACGTCTTGTGAAGAGTACACTTCGCTGGTTCGGTCTTCTCATGATAATATACTCTTATCAATGTGATGGCTTACAACGCTGGTAGATGAGCTACATAACAAGAGAGCGGCCAAGAGACAGGTAGACACATTACATTAGAACAATTGGGCAACGACACGGGCTCCACAACCCAACAAAACACACTTGACGCAGGACAAACGACTTAAAAGCTTCCGACGTCGCACAACATCATAGGAGGAAAGAAAACTAACTTACATAGTTACATAGATGAGAGTGATTGTATCTTTACATAGATGAGTGATTTTATCTTTACATAGATGAGTGATTGTATCTTTATATAGATGAGTGATTTTATCTTTACATAGATGAGTGATTGTATCTTTACATAGATGAGTGATTTTATCTTTACATAGATGAGTGATTGTATCTTTATATAGATGAGTGATTTTATCTTTACATAGATGAGTGATTTTATCTTTACATAGATGAGTGATTGTATCTTTACACAGATGAGTGATTGTATCTTTATATAGATGAGTGATTTTATCTTTACATAGATGAGTGATTTTATCTTTACATAGATGAGTGATTTTGTCTTTACATAGATGAGTTATTTTATCCTTACATGGATAAGTGGTTTTACCTTTACATAGATGGCTGATTTTTATCTCTACCAAAATTTCAAAAGTACTTAAACACTTTTTTTGGTGGTGGAGTCCGCGCATGTTGTTTTTCCTTTCTTCATAACTTTTAACGTGTGTTCTGCTTCTGATCTTGCGAAGGAAGACTAACGTCTGGTCAGGCCAAATATACTGATCAGACATGTTAGTCAGGGTCAGGCAAAACATACTAGACAAGATCCTCACCTTGGCTTCCTCGTCGTCCTTCATTAAATGGACTGTTTTCATGGCAGCCTGGCTAACAGGGTGAGCGATCGACGTGATCCCCGTAGTTGTGAGCGACACGCAGGTGAAGCCAAGCATAGCAACACCGCCTGGAGGACCCCGGTCCACCTTCATCAGAACGTTCTGGATTTCAGAAGAGCTACGACAAACCGCCATCAAATGTCCCTTTTTAGGGCGCACGAAAGGGTAAATCTACATATTGTTGGCATTCATTCAGACTTGACAATGTATAGCAAAAATTTGCAAACGACAATTTTTTCAAAACATTTAATTTACAAAAATCCAAAAGAAGCAACGTTGTTGAATATTGAAATTAATGTGTTTAGTTCAGAAGAAAAAAACACATGGTGTACTTTATTATTTTCCTTTGCGAAGTTTTGACTTTAAAAAAAGTATGTTTGGTGTGTATTGTGAGGGGCGACAAACTCAGGGATCATCCCGGGTTGCACAAACAACAACTACGCCACTGGTTACATAGCCCACTTTGAGGAATTTATCATCAGCTGACTATGGTTGGTTATCAGTTCATTCATAAATTAATAAATCAGCCATAAATTCAGAATTCATTCATAAATTCATAATGCATTCATTAATACATAATTCATTCATAAAATAATTGATTTAAAAAAGGGACAGTATCTCCTAATGTTTAAATCTCTCACATAGTGTGCATCTGCACGATGGTCACCAACTGTACTGAGAAACGATCATTTTCTAAACTGAAATTATAAAGAATCAGTTACTCGGCACAATGACACATCAGCGTTTGAACTGGCCTTCACTCGTGTGCATGGAAAATGACATCCTGAAGACCATTGACTTCATCTATCTGATGATGTTCGTCCGTCACAAGTGATGAAGACCACTCTCATTGTTCAGCCGTGTAGACAGTCTTTTGTCTTTCTGTGTCCGCTGAAATGGGTGACATGCGCGGTGATTTGGATTAAAGTGAGGAAGACACTGTGCCTTTTGTCAACCTCACTCTCTGGTCCTGAGCTACCTTTGGCCAGTGGCAAGATATTTATCGAGACGACTGAAGATAGCATAGCATGCAGATTTTTGCTCAGGGTTTACTCCCGAAGCCTTTCCCGAAAACAGGTATCCCGCAAGGCAGCGGATGGGGGGAGGGGGGGGGGAAGGGATGGTATCTAACGCTGTTTGTCGTGCCTTTTCCATAACTACAAGAGGTCGTAGAGACATCACTTAGTGTGGGAGTGAGTCTGGCACCTCACCCCGGCTATGTTCAGTTCATTATAGTATTCTAAATTTCTTACACGTCAATTTCATGAAGTTCAGCTTTGTGAACTAGGCCGTAAAACACGACACATGTTTAAGCGTATGCCATTCATATAGCCGATGTCCAGGCCAAGGAAGAATTCACGAAAACCACGAACGAATTAACCAGTCCAAACGGAAAACAACACCACGTTTCCATGAACACAAGTGTAATTCGCCGACAAGTGTTAATTCCATGCAAATCCGTGGTCTGGTGGCATCTATAATGAACCAAAACAGTCTAGCAACGTAGATCCGCAGTATCTTTCTTGCGAACATATTTTATCTATAAAACAATTCACAACAGAGACATTTCGCAAACATTTGTGTTGAATAGTTCACGATTTCATACCGCACTGCTTACCTTACAAATTAATAATCATGTTTATGTTTGAATGCTCGTGTTATTTTCTAGAATTATTATGTTGATGTTGTTATATGCTTGTATCATTGCTTCCCATAATGTTTCTTAATGTTTAAACAATGATGTTGTTAATGGTATCAATAAACCCAAAAGTTTAATGATATTGACAGTTTATATTTTTATTTACATAAATGTTGGTAGAGGCACCAGTGTATTACTTTGCACAGCGTCTACAATACTGTGAAGATGCCTCAGCCATCAAGCTCTTGTGACACAGGTGAACTTTGGAAAACTGCCGGAAGTTAATCCTATTGTGGTTACTGCTGAAAGTGTTTGATTCCCCGGTGATCTCTGGCAGTAGAGACTTAGCATGGCTTCTGTGTAAGTGCAAGAACTTGTTCATGCAGATGGCGCTCAACGTGGTCAGTGGTGCTAATAAGTACTTTGTCATGCTCATCATTGAAATGATCCCGAGAAAGTGATGTTTGTCATGCGCATCTGGCATGCGCACTTAATGGGAAACTTCCTCCGTTGAAATCGATTTTCTTCTCATTTTCTGTCGATACCGAGGAAAATTCTTCTTTTTCTTCGTCGTTCGTTCTCAATCTCCCGCTACCCGAGGAAAATTAATGTATTTTGTTTCGAGATTAATTTTTTGTGTATGTTAAATAATAAAACGAGGATGCGGTGGTACTAACAACCGAAATGACATGTATGACTCGGATACCGAATGAGTACAAGAACTGGAGTTACGTTACGGTTAGAAAGTCTACATTAGAGACAAGAAACTATCCAAATGAAAACAACTAATACATCAAAGCAGTGTTGACGAACACAGATTGGTGCTTATCTGAAACAGGGTCACCCGAATTTTCTTTTTCTTTTTTGCTCGTCCCGAAAAGGACATTTTGTTACGTCATGTCGTAGTTTTCAGCGTGGCTGTAATATCTCCGCCTTTCGGTCCAACCATTCCGGCACATTTTATAGACCGGGTTTACCTTCCCTATTCGATCCGTATTATATCAGCCAGTCTTTACTGATCCAGACTGGTTCCAGGGCCACCAGTTGGAAGAGGAATAGGATCTTGGACAGATTCGCAACCCGTGAAGCAAGCATTCAGCTATTCGTCATGGTGCAACTCAGCCTATATCTGATAAATGAGCCTCAAAGAAAGCTTCTATTATACTTGTTATTGTCTGTAGAACGCTGAACACCAGTCCCCACCCCCTCACCACTACACCACACCCACAGATTCCATCATATTGCTACGGTAATAATGGGGGGGGGGGGGTATTCCAGTGATCCATTGAGCTATATTGACCTGAACGTACATTCAGGGAAAAGTCACCTCCTCCTAAAAGATCATTGGGGAGGGGATAGATAAGGTATGACATCCCGAACCTTCAGTTTCATGTATTTTGGCACAGGCCTGACACCCTTGTCTATGTAAAAAAACAAATTCTTTGTTACAGGAACAACAATAGATAAATCTACTTAACCGAGTAAAATGCTCGTATGGCTGTAATTGGGGAGAGTCGAAAGAAAGCCACGGAAACAATCAGACCTGGGGCATTGAAGGAAGGATGGCTGTAGACCAGGAAACGTAGATGGAGTTGGCTTCTGCTCTCAAAGACGCCATTACAGTTGACTGTCCACTTTCTTTGCAAATCATTGACTGAGGAACTAAGAAGAAGAAGAAGAAGTAGAAGAAGAAGAAGAAGAAGACGAAGAAAAAGAAGAAGAAGAAGCAGCAGAGGAAGAAGAAAACGAATAAGAAGAAGAAAAGGAAGAAGAAGAAGAAAAAGGAAGAAGAAGAAGAGAAAGTAGAAGTAGTAGTAGTAGTAGAAGAAGAAGTAGAAGAAGAAGAAGAGAAGAAGAAGAAGAAGAAGAAGAAGAAGAAGAAGAAGAAGAAGAGGAAGAAGAAGAAAGAGGTCGCTAAACTTAAAGGAGCCGGTGATAATCTTAAAACACTAGAAATTCTACAGCAGATTTCACCATCTATTCAATAAATTACATATAAGAAAGAAACTGCCGGTGAACATGATACAGCACTGATAAAATGACTGCTACAAGTGATCCAGTTGGATTCTATGTTTGAAAGAGAAGAGATTGTGATGAATGAGGTTTCCAGTTGGATTCTATGTTTTTTTTTTTTTTTTCGTTCGCCTAATTTATCTATTCCCCAAGGCATGTGTGCGTTACACTGTGGTTTTTATTTTGCGCCTGTCGGCCCAGTGCATCCGACTTCAGCATGCATTTTATGTAAGGGTCTGCTTTCTCCTGCATTTTCTAAGGGTTTGCTTCCCCGGGGTAACGGCCGGTGCTGTGATGGGGATCGAACCCAGCACCTTCTGGTTGTGAGCCGTGCCACTTAACCACTAGGCCACGCCGTCCCCGGATTCTATGTTTGAAAGAGAAGAGATTTTGATGTATGTGGTATCCAGTTGGATTCTATGTTTGAAAGAGACGAGATTTTGATGTATGTGGTATCCAGTTGGATTCTATGTTTGAAAGAGAAGAGATTGTGATGTATGAGGTTTCCAGTTGGATTCTATGTTTGAAAGAGACGAGATTTTGATGTATGAGGTTTCCAGTTGGATTCTATGTTTGAAATAGAAGAGATTGTGATGTATGAGGTTTCCAGTTGGATTCTATGTTTGAAAGAGAAGAGATTTTGATGTATGAGGTTTCCAGTTGGATTCTATGTTTGAAAGAGAAGAGATTTTGATGTATGAGGTTTCCAGTTAGATTCTATGTTTGAAAGAGACGAGATTTTGATGTATGAGGTTTCCAGTTGGATTCTATGTTTGAAAGAGAAGAGATTGTGATGTATGAGGTTTCCAGTTGGATTCTATGTTTGAAAGAGAAGAGATTTTGATGTATGAGGTTTCCAGTTAGATTCTATGTTTGAAAGAGAAGAGATTTTGATGTATGAGGTTTCCAGTTAGATTCTATGTTTGAAAGAGAAGAGATTTTGATGTATGAGGTTTCCAGTTGGATTCTATGTTTGAAAGAGACGAGATTTTGATGTATGAGGTTTCCAGTTAGATTCTATGTTTGAAAGAGACAAGATTGTGATGCATGAGGTTTCCAGTTGGATTCTATCTTTGAAAGAGACGATATTGTGATGTCTGAGGTTTTCAGTTGGGTTCTAGATTTGAAAGAGACGAGATGGCTATATCTGAGGTTTCCAGTTGGATTCTATGTTTGAAAGAGACGATAGTGTGATGTATGAGATTTCCAGTTGAATTCTATGTTTGAAAGAGACAAGATTGTGATGCATGAGGTTTCCAGTTGGATTCTATCTTTGAAAGAGACGATATTGTGATGTCTGAGGTTTTCAGTTGGGTTCTAGATTTGAAAGAGACGAGATGGCTATATCTGAGGTTTCCAGTTGGATTCTATGTTTGAAAGAGACGATAGTGTGATGTATGAGATTTCCAGTTGAATTCTATGTTTGAAAGATACGATATTGGGATGTCTGAGGTTTCCAGTTGGATTCTTTGTTTCAAAGAGACGAGATTGCGATGTCTGCTGTTTCCAGTTCAGTTCAATTTTTTGTTTAAAGAGATAGAGATTGTTATATCCAAGTTGTTTCCCGTGGGGTTCTTTGCTTGATATAGACGAGAATATGTCCACAGTCGTAAGAGCGTTTTTTTAAAACTCTAGGGTAGACAACTTTCCAGCTTTTATGATGAACACCCCACCATTCGCACAAGCCAAAAACTTGCTGAGTATGGAGTAACATTTTACGATTGACAAAAATATGTAGAAAATATGCTGCTATGAGTCGCTGGCCGTGTCAGCTCATATAGTTCTGTATCTTCGGTCTCACAGGGTGAGAAATAAGGAATGTAATTCCAACGTTATATATATTTACGCAGTTGTGTCCCTTACACCAGTAGAAGCTGCTTTCTTTTCTTATTCATAGCACCATGTCATACTGCTGAGGTCCGTTACTCAACTACACTAACCGCCTTGTTGTTTCCCTCTAATATGGTGTTTCTCAACCCTAACTGAGCTGAGGCCACCTTTTCTAAATGAAAATTTGAAAAAGCCCCTCCCCCAACAATCATACCCCGAACATTACTTTTACCTATTCGTTTTAAATCATTTATTGAAAGATTGATTTGTTATAAAGAATCATTTACCAGTAACATTTAGTGTTATCCCTGCGCTTCGTGTGACACGGCTTATTGATCAATATCTGTTTCTATATTTGTTGAAAGAAGTTTCAAGTCTCCTCTGTCACATATTTGCAATCGATTGCGTTGTTTTTGTAGCAACATCACTACAGAACTAAACCCTTTCTCGACTAAATATGATGTTGGAAATGCTGTAAAAAGCAGTTCAATTTGTTGCCAAAGAAGAGCATAATACATCCTTATCTGGATCCAACATTTATCGTAATGAACGTTACTAAACCATGCCTTTGCCTCAAAGTCATTTTGTAGCTCAATCAGCTCTTCTTGTCGATTTTCACTATCAAGTTTCGCGTCTATCTCATCCATGTTGATTTCCTTCAAATCTTTAAACCTGATCATCAGATCAATCTTAACAGCCTCCAAATGGTATCAATTCATTTACAAATCTGCAACTTTCAAGCTGTCCTTGTCTAACTACTGCTAACATGGAAACTTATATAGTTCACGACGACCGAGGCTATTTTTAAACAATTCCAATGTGAATCCCATAATAACTCCTTTCACTTTGATAAGACTGAAGTCGCTCCCCTGTAGGAGGACATCCTTTCACTTTGATAAGACTGAAGTCGTACCCCTGTAGAACATCCTTTCACTTTGATAAGACTGAAGTCGTTCCCCTGTAGGACATCCTTTCACTTTGATAAGACTGAAGTCGTTCCCCTGTAGGACATCCTTTCACTTTGATAAGACTGAAGTCGTTCCCCTGTAGGACATCCTTTCACTTTGATAAGACTGAAGTCGTACCCCTGTAGGAGGACATCCTTTCACTTTGATAAGACTGAAGTCGTTCCCCTGTAGGACATCCTTTCACTTTGATAAGACTGAAGTCGTTCCCCTGTAGGAGGACATCCTTTCACTTTGATAAGACTGAAGTCGTTCCCCTGTAGGAGGACATCCTTTCACTTTGATAAGACTGAAGTCGTTCCCCTGTAGGAGGACATCCTTTCACTTTGATAAGACTGAAGTCGTTCCCCTGTAGGAGGACATCCTTTCACTTTGATAAGACTGAAGTCGTTCCCCTGTAGGAGGACATCCTTTCACTTTGATAAGACTGAAGTCGTACCCCTGTAGGAGGACATCCTTTCACTTTGATAAGACTGAAGTCGTTCCCCTGTAGGAGGACATCCTTTCACTTTGATAAGACTGAAGTCGTTCCCCTGTAGGACATCCTTTCACTTTGATAAGACTGAAGTCGTTCCCCTGTAGGAGGACATCCTTTCACTTTGATAAGACTGAAGTCGTACCCCTGTAGGAGGACATCCTTTCACTTTGATAAGACTGAAGTCGTACCCCTGTAGGAGGACATCCTTTCACTTTGATAAGACTGAAGTCGTTCCCCTGTAGGAGGACATCCTTTCACCTTGATAAGACTGAAGTCGTACCCCTGTAGGAGGACATCCTTTCACTTTGATAAGACTGAAGTCGTACCCCTGTAAGAGGACATCCTTTCACTTTGATAAGACTGATGTCGTTCCCTTGTAGGAGGACATCCTTTCACTTTGATAAGACTGAAGTCGTTCCCCTGTAGGAGGACATCCTTTCACTTTGATAAGACTGAAGTCGTTCCCCTGTAGGAGGACATCCTTTCACTTTGATAAGACTGAAGTCGTTCCCCTGTAGGACATCCTTTCACTTTGATAAGACTGAAGTCGTTCCCCTGTAGGACATCCTTTCACTTTGATAAGACTGAAGTCGTTCCCCTGTAGGAGGACATCCTTTCACTTTGATAAGACTGAAGTCGTTCCCCTGTAGGAGGACATCCTTTCACTTTGATAAGACTGAAGTCGTTCCCCTGTAAGAGGACATCCTTTCACTTTGATAAGACTGATGTCGTTCCCTTGTAGGAGGACATCCTTTCACTTTGATAAGACTGAAGTCGTTCCCCTGTAGGAGGACATCCTTTCACTTTGATAAGACTGAAGTCGTTCCCCTGTAGGAGGACATCCTTTCACTTTGATAAGACTGAAGTCGTTCCCCTGTAGGACATCCTTTCACTTTGATAAGACTGAAGTCGTTCCCCTGTAGGACATCCTTTCACTTTGATAAGACTGAAGTCGTTCCCCTGTAGGAGGACATCCTTTCACTTTGATAAGACTGAAGTCGTTCCCCTGTAGGAGGACATCCTTTCACTTTGATAAGACTGAAGTCGTACCCCTGTAGGAGGACATCCTTTCACTTTGATAAGACTGAAGTCGTACCCCTGTAGGAGGACATCCTTTCACTTTGATAAGACTGAAGTCGTACCCCTGTAGGAGGACATCCTTTCACTTTGATAAGACTGAAGTCGTTCCCCTGTAGGACATCCTTTCACTTTGATAAGACTGAAGTCGTTCCCCTGTAGGAGGACATCCTTTCACTTTGATAAGACTGAAGTCGTTCCCCTGTAGGACATCCTTTCACTTTGATAAGACTGAAGTCGTTCCCCTGTAGGAGGACATCCTTTCACTGATAAGACTGAAGTCGTTCCCCTGTAGGACATCCTTTCACTTTGATAAGACTGAAGTCGTTCCCCTGTAGGAGGACATCCTTTCACTTTGATACGACTGAAGTCGTTCCCCTGTAGGACATCCTTTCACTTTGATAAGACTGAAGTCGTTCCCCTGTAGGAGGACATCCTTTCACTTTGATAAGACTGAAGTCGTTCCCCTGTAGGACATCCTTTCACTTTGATAAGACTGAAGTCGTTCCCCTGTAGGAGGACATCCTTTCACTTTGATAAGACTGAAGTCGTTCCCCTGTGGGACATCCTTTCACTTTGATAAGACTGAAGTCGTTCTCCTGTAGGACATCCTTTACTTTGATAAGACTGAAGTCGTTCCCCTGTAGGAGGACATCCTTTCACTTTGATAAGACTGAAGTCGTTCCCCTGTGGGACATCCTTTTACTTTGATAAGACTGAAGTCGTTCCCCTGTAGGACATCCTTTCACTTTGATAAGACTGAAGTCGTTCCCCTGTAGGAGGACATCCTTTCACTTTGATAAGACTGAAGTCGTTCCCCTGTAGGACATCCTTTCACTTTGATAAGACTGAAGTCGATCTCCTGTAGGACATCCTTTCACTTTGATAAGACTGAAGTCGTTCCCCTGTAAGAGGACATCCTTTCACTTTGATAAGACTGAAGTCGTTCCCCTGTAGCTTAAGAAGGATATAATTTAACTTTTCAAATAGATCTGACAGACAGGTCACATCTTTACGCAGTACTTTAGTTTCAGTGCTAAGCTGTTCTTGCATTGAATCAAGAAACTCCATAACGGTATCAAATAATGCCCAAAATCTTTTCAAACAATTGCCTTTGGACAGCCATCTTACTTCCGGGTGTAAGAGAAGACGTTCAAACTCATCATCATTGTCATTACACAATTTACGAAATAATCGATCGTTCAAGGAATGTGACTTGATTTTATTAATAACACTGATAATTACACTCATTGAATTGCTGTGTCTGTCACTAAGTTGTTTGGCTACCAAGTGCTACCGGTGAATAACATAATGAATTGTTAAGGCATTTGGTAACACCTTTTTTTAAGTGGGCCAGAAAACCGCGATAGCGACCAACCTTTGCTGGAGTGCCATTTGTCGCACGTGCTATAACATTAGAAAAAGGAATGTGTTTTGTAATGAAATATTTTTCAATGATTTTAAAGATCGATAAGCCCTTAGAATCTGTTGTCAGTAATTTTGCGAGGAACAAGGCTTCATTACCGCGTACTGTGCTTTTATCAAGCTGTAATGAAAATTCGATTGATTGCAAATTCTTACACAGTTGATTTTCAACATAAGTTGCCAGCTCATCAATTCTTCTAGAAAGAGTATCACACCTCACTCTGTTTCATTTGAATCTGTCCTACAGTCCCACTCTTGCACAACTTTCACACGAGGATAGCGAAAAGAGAGTCGTGGAAGTTTTGGTGTAGTTTATTTTCAGTCCCCACTCTTTTGTCCACATCTCCCCCTTCTCTGCTGCCTTTTGGAGCATGTATGAGGCTATTGTTGCATTTTCTGTGGCTGTCCATACAACTAAGTCATCCGCGTGTAGACTGTTTGAGACATGCCGATGACAGCATTTAGTGATGTCATTTGCACACACACACACAAACACACATATATATATATATATATAAGACAGAAGGTGCTATTACACTTCCCTCGGGCACTCCCTCTCTCTGCCTGACTAACCTGCTGAAATAATTTACCAATTTCACCCAGGCAGATCTTTGGACAAGGTAGCTTTTATCCGTGTGTTGGCAACTCCCGCTTGGAGAATCTTCAGCCTCAGGCCTTCTCTCCAGACTTTATCGAAGGAACCGGAGAGAACAAAGAAGTTGGCTAGAACTTTACGTTTCTCTTGAAGAATCTATAATCAACAGACTGCACAGTTTCGACAACAAAAGAGGTTTTAGCGTAGTAATGTGCGTATGAAAGACGGAGCAGGAGAATGTCCAACAAGCAAGTTACAGGGAACATCAGCATCTAGATCCTGCGCCGTTTGCTGAGAGAGAGAGAGAGACTGAGCACCTATGGGTATGCCCGGAGTGCAGAGACGTCGATTCTTAGAAAGAGACCAGAGCAGAATCAAGTAAAAGAACCGAGTCGAAATGTTATAGACAGGTCCTCAAAAGACGATTGACCGAAAAAGAAGAAGTTCGACAAGAGTTAGGCATAGAAAAGAATTGGTCCAAAAATTACATAAAGTTGAAACACTATGGCCACATCAATGGAGCAGGCAGAAGATTTGACAAGAGATCCAGTTTTTTTCTCAGAAGAGCCGTGATGGGAGCGACATTCTGTAAAGAACTTGCTACATGACGATGAAGTAATACACATTTTTCTTTTTGTGTGTTTTCTTGGAACAGTTTTTAAATTTCCTGAAAAACTACTTTCTAAACTCTCTATAACAAAGTCGTAACAAGTTCGTTATAATTTTATTGCAACCGTTTTTAATTTTACAACTGACAGATGTATTTTAAGTTTCATATAATTTAAAAATGTTTATATATATCTAAAAAAAAACAAATTAAAAAACCCCGAAAAGCATCGTCATCTCGCGAATAGTACACCGATATCACGTGACCAACATTGGCTATCTGTAATACAGAAATTGAGGTGGGTAATTTTGCACGACATATTCTTTGTTCTTCAACCTGTTGCTTTTTGGATTACACACTGGATGGTAGTAGTAAAAGAATTCACAGTTTAAAAAAAATATGTGTTGCAGAAAACTTATTTTAGTGACTATGTTTTCCAAATTTGATGAGTCAAATAACATATGGAGCTTGTTTGAACGGAGACAAATTCCAGCATGGCGTCTCATTTTTGTTGTTAATACAAAAAAAATTATTGAATTGTACAATATACACTTTGGTAATTGATGTTGTATGGCGTATTACAATAACACACGCTGGGGATTTTTTAAAAACTCTTATGTTTAGTGAATGGTGAACAATTCTGTAAATTAGTGAGCCGCAATGAATGTGTTGTGTAGAGTCAATTTTTTTATTTCAGAGTCAGAGAAACAATAAATTAAAACAATACTTTTTCCCACTCGTTCGGGGCATGGGCTTTCCACCCGTCCAGGCTAAACTGATCACGTGTTTCCTAACATTTAACCAGATCAAAAGAGACTAAAATAACTACAGATTGTCAATTGTAATTCAGATTCCATTCTGACATGCCATCTCTGAGTGTGTGTCGTGACGATAAGTGAGTGGCTAGAGGAGTGTATAATGAAGGACAGTGAGACTAACTAATAGTGTTACTGTAATCACTCACATTGTATTGACTCATGCACGCATTTGACCATTAGTATTAGTCTACTTTCTAAGTTAGTACACTGAATTGTGTCAAATGATTGCTCTCTTCGTCAGGTGCCTGTCATTCACTCAATCACTGTCAAAAATACTGACATTTTGACTATAAGGATTTTAAGGTTCTTAGTAAGTTCTTACAATTGTCAATTGTTGTGACCCAATATTTTATTTGAGTCTCAACTGACAACTCACAATACTAGTACCAGTAGTCATAGACCGTGTAGTCTCTTCCCTTGTCTAATCGTTCGTTGTTGCATCAATTGCTGTTCTTTTTACTATAATTTAGTTGCCAATCACAAGTGATGATGGCGACATCAGACAAGGCAGTTTTGTCTTGATAATGTAAAGCGTGCTGGTCATCAACCTCACTCTCTGATCCCAAGCTACCTTGGACCAATAGCAAGACGTCTGGAGGTAACTGAGGATGCAGGCACTTTGTTCCCACCTCAGGTCTCTTGAAGTTGCGGAATTCGATTGTGCGCCGTTTTCATCCATTGCTTTGAGAGCCGAGTACCTTTTGGATTATCTCTCGGCCACAGCGGCCTCCTCCCATCTTTCCTAAATGTCAGTTTTGGCTCCCTTTCACCATTGATATAATAAAATTGTGACATATCTAAAAATGGATCTCATCACTATCATGTGCAGACTGCAGTTGATATTAAATTGAACTATAAATGAAAACACAAATAGTTATTAGTAACCACAGAGGGATGTCGTGGCTCATGCAATAACAAATATAACAGACACTTCTTATGAATGAACTGTTAGAGATTAATAGATCTTTCTATACTTTTTATTCTCATTCTGTAGAGGTGTGCTGTGCGTGTTCCTTTGCAGTTTCTCATGTGTAGGACAACAAACATAAGACTGTCCTATAGAGTTTAGTGGGGCAATAGGCACCAATAACTTGACAAACATCTGAAAATCCTTTATATTATTATTAAGCAAGTGGTGGGGCATTAAACACTGTTGTTTTCATGTCTTAACAAATCAGACTAATCAGAGGCTCCATTACATATCACTCATGGATCACATGAACCAATGAGAAAGCATAAAAAGAAGAAATTTGAAGCAGCAGTTTTCCTCCACAGCCTCTGCCATTTTGTGTGATTACAAGCTCCACAGAAAACTTTTCCCAATAACTACTTGCCAGTGAAAGTATCATGCTGAGGACCTGAAGTTCAAATACCACTGGTTCACCCTTCTGGACAAGGTCTTACTCTTTAACTGAAGCATGCGTAAAAGACATGTATGAACAGATCTTCAATGCTAACGAGACTGGTTCTGACTTATGAGCCACAGAATTCTCTCCACTCTGTCCTCATGGATCATTTGATGAGTGTCTTTGCTCCTTTATAGCTCTGTGGATGGGGAATCTGCTTGTTGCCACTTCCGACTTTTGCGAGCACATCTACTTTCTCGTTTCCAAGGATCCCACAGTGGGCCAGAATCCATTGTAGGACTAAATCTGTTTTTTTAGACAGAAAACTCTGCGATCGTCCACTGAATCTGTATTTTGGATGTTTTTAATCATCGTGTAGCATGTCCTTTGCGGAACGTTGCTCACATCACAGCCTGTTTGAAAAAAAAACTTGATCTCTAGCCTGCTCCAGAGTCATACCCAAGCATTTCCTGACATCTTGGTCTGCCTCTCTTGCCCTGCACCATACCTTCCATTACAGGGACCGTTGTGTCTTTTTATGTGGCCAAAGTATTTCAATTTTCTGTTCATGGTGAAATTTATGAACTAGTTCTCTATCCCCAACTCTTGTTGAATATCTGCCTTTATCTTTTTAGGTCCACTGTATTCTTGGCTTTGTTTGTTCTCAAGCCCTTTTAAGGGCTTTAAGTGACTGTAGTCTAGAGAACGGAATGAATTACATCACATTTTACAGCTTTACTGCAATGTTTGTACCTTACTGTCCGCCACAACCGACTTCGGTAAGCATTTTTCGACTACCGGGTTAGCCTTCCCTCTTCAATCTCTTCTCCTTAGCCAGTCTGCTCTATTGCAGCCTGTTATCCAGAATCACCGCATGAAGTTGTGGAATGGTCTTGGCAGCTCTGGTTTGCTGGCCCTGTTGCTAGTAGTCAGCTATGGAACGCTGACTGCTGCAACTCATGCGCTCCCACTGTATTCCGAGGATCTTTCTATAACATTTTGACTCGAAGAACTCGAGGTTTGGTTAATTGTCTTATGTATGCTGCTACAGACAAAAATGTTTGTTGGAATTTGAATTTTTTTTGGTTTGCTGATATTCTGCAATAGTTTTCACAGCTTGTGTTTTCAACACACCATATTATTCTGTTATCACCCACCTGAACGCTAAAATTTTCAAATATTGGGCAATAACGCTTAGGTTGAAGAGTACTGCTTTAAACCATGTCATCTTTTTGAGCCAGGTGTGTGTATGACAATGTCACCTACACAAGTTCACAATTTCCTAGCACAGTGGTGGATTTTAGCTACTTTTTCTATGTATTCCTGTATGTTGAACAGCACATGTTATCTATGATTGCAGATATCACAACACTATTAGTATCATGATTGAAGTCATAGACTGTTCTATAATTTTTTGTCTTTCATTGTCATGCAATTGGCATTATAAGTTATGATGTTGTTTGTTTGAAGCATATATGAAGACTCTTCGGTTTCTTGTGTCTGGAGACCTTCCCTTCACTTTCCATATATGTTCCAGAAGAGTACCAGATTTACAAAATATGTGTCGATGGGTACAAAGGTAGAAACAAAACTAACACATAGACAGCAAGTTACAAGCTTTAAAATAATTGTTTTAATGTAACCATTTCCATTATTGAAAACGAATGTTTGCAATCTGCTTTGCTTTGATAGAAAATAAGTAGATCCATGCAGCAATAATTCAAGAAAAGACTTTCATGAGGCTGAAACTTTTTCTAGCCATCACTCAAATGCCCACAATGAGTAAGTTTACTCTTTTGTGCATGTTGTGAAAAGGACGTTACGGGGCGGGTTGTAGCTTTCCTCACATCCCGAGCATGCTGATGGTGGACTTCAGGCAGTTGTGCTATGCTTGGCTTCATCTGCATGTCGCTTGCTACTACTGGAATCACATCGATCCACATCTCGTCATCCATGCTGCCTTGAAAATAGCCTGTTTCCATGGAACGTTACATGGAAGAGAGATTGTGGTCTTGGTTAGTGAATTGTGCCTGACCCTTACACGACATCCTGGTCAGTATGTTGTGCCTG